>CM071645.1:9818612-11018612 GCA_036419045.1 Scirpophaga incertulas | reverse complement strand
GAACTTCAGGAATTTATAATTACTAAATTAAATTTCTTTTGTTAACTATATAACCATTTTTCAATAAGATTTAAATAAATTATCATTTTATATACTTAATTAAAACATTTTAACCACGTTTTGGGATGTGTTTACTTGAATATCTAGGTACTTTCAAACATCATTTACAGAAAAACGGGGGATTTAAAAAAAATATAATAAATTGTAAATTGATGCCCACTTTTTGTGCATGTCCTTTAGGAGTACAGCCAATACTATGATCCGTCGGCGTACTGGCAGAACTACTCTGCGTGGTCGGGCTACTACGGGCAGGGCGAGCCGGCCCCGCAGCCCGCGCCCACGGCGGACGCCGCGCAAGCGCATGCCGCCGCCGCCGCCGCCGCCGCCGCAGCCGCCGCCAAGGCGCAGACTGATGATTTGGCGCTTGTTGGTATGTGCCATCCACATAACTGCTTTTATACGACCAAACCGGGGGGCACGAGCCTCTCGCTGAATTTCTGTATTGGATTCACACAGGTTGTTAAAAAAAAATTTTTTTTGCTAGATATTCCGTTAAAGAGTCGTTTGCTTGACAGTGCAGTTACATTGTTGCTTTATTAAGATCATCTTCATAAATCCGCTATATGACTGCACTATCTATCAGTTTTAATCAAAATGTCACAGCAACAGAGCTACACAATACTGCCTAGCCTACTGCATCACCATTATTATGATGTAGGTATCTGAAATCCATAAAGTTCTTAGTGCAGCTATTTATATCGTCATCACAGCTTAAATATTGCCTGTGAAGGGGTATAAGCCTATACTAAGTTAGAGGCTTTGATATCACGGAGCAAATGAAAGTGAGTAAAGTGCCGGCACTATCGCAAGTGTACCTGTAAAAGTAATAATGTTAGCCAAGTACTGATTATAATATGATCATAATGATTTTTGATAAAAATATTTCTCGATAACCGAAAGATTGTTTACTGAAGGGCTAAACAACAAATTTTAAGTGAGCGTTTTTTGTATAAATAGCAAGTGAAGTGAACGAGAATTCAAGGGAGCGAATGTAGAATCCTAAGTGTAGCAATAGATTTAATTATATCACTTAAAATAAAAATAGTGTTAAAGAAAAATAGTGTTATTCCTAAAGTGGACACCCTACATGATTCTCTATGAAAACATAATGAGATGCATCTTTGGATTAAAAAAATGACTATTTTCATTGTCACTGTTTGAAGATGTCATTTTAACGCACTTTCAATTATAGTTTGCGTACTTATCACTTTTTTTAAATTAGTTCGCATGCGGTTTTAATCATGCAGTTAGTTATTTGTTTATACAATGTCCATGATCGAACATTCGATTAAACTCCTTGGTGAACAATTAGTCATGAATTACTATGGTGGCATTGTGTTGATTCAGTGATTGATTGAATTGCCCTTTAGAACATATGTGTGTCACTACTTATTTTGTGTGACAATGGTTTTACTTCCAGATCACAAGACATGCATCGATATTGAACAAATGAACCAAGAATTCCTCGATCCAGAGCTGTCCCTTTGGGATAGTTTGGAGTCATCTAAGTGGTTTCCTCCTGACTTGATTGAAGCTCATTGACAAGAGGACAGTGAATCTGATTAGGATTTAATAGCCTATGAATTAAGTTTTAAGTTGTTTTGATATATTTGTATAATTTTTTTCACTGATTTTTGTTATATTATCCGACAAAGAAATTTTCATCTTTTAAACTGATTACAAAATATTTTCTCATTCATCTGATCAATTGGCCCACGCATAATACTATTTTTTTCTGTTGCCATACTAATCTAAGAAATGGAAATTGTTTATAATTGAAATTATTGTATAGTTACTTGCAGTTTTATAGACATATAACTAACAACCAAATGTAAGAAAGGAGAGTAATGGTTCTCTACATCAACGTAATTGTGCATACTGTTTTTCAATAACGTAATTGTAGTAGTAAGAATTCAGCATTATGTAAAATGAAAACGTAAAACAAAACTAATAACTAACTACTACAATGAGGGAAGCTAGCTCACATTATATATGATAAATATTATGCTTCTAATTTATCTATCATTTTTGTTACGTAATTATAGTAAATACGAAGAAATCTTTAAATAAAGTATCATCATTTAGGAAAAATATTTGAATTCCTTACATGATTCAAGTGTATCAGTGAATTAATTAGGTACTCTACTACACGGAGCAAATAAGCCTCAAGTCTGTTGAGTTTTTTTTTGACGGTCGAGAATATTGGCGTGTGAGGACAGAGGTTCCTAAACTCTTTTGTTTAATAGACCACTTTTATATTTCTCTGGATTCGGTGGCCCTAGCTACATTAAAAATAAAATTAAATATACATACTTAAAAAAGGTTGACAAGTCTCGTAACAGTCGCTGAGCTTCTTGAAATATTATCTGCCTATGAGAAGTCAAGCCAAACTCCTCACTATCGAAATCCCCCAATTTTTTGTCACGCCCAACGAAGAGCCTCGTCGAGTCTCCCGTGGGGTCCATGCAATTACTGCTCTAAACCCATCAACGTCTATCAGGTCCATAATAGTTATTTATGCAACTGTTGTATAATCAGGGGTATTAAAACAGGAATGTGGGTTTATCACATGAGTGTTTTAATACCTAATTATAACAGTTGCATACAAGACTTCATGATGATCTACAATCATGATGTGGAACCTCTATAAAAGAATTCAGATATTCGAGTGAAAAAATGGCGGGAAATAACAAGATAAGACGAAAATCCGAAATTACACAATTTATTGTTCTTTTTTCAAAATTTTAGAGATCTGGTGGTGAAAATGTCATTGTATGAGAATGTTCTTTTTTTTAAATTCATAATATCACGCGTTTGGATGATATAGTGATTATAATATCATTGAGTGTTTTAATGTTGGCAATAAGCTAATTGAGGTTCTTTTATAGAGGATTAATAGCATGATAGTAGATAAAATTTATTATTTGTGTGCATAATTTTTAATGGCATAAGAGTGAAATTTATATTTGATTTATACGGTATAAATCAAATATAAATTTCACTCTTATTATATTTATGGTATAAATTATACCACCATGATTATAGAGTAAAATGAAATTGTCTCTAATAACATAAACAGTATTATTTTTATTTATTTAGTTATTTTATATATATTAAGGATTACATGTGAAGTAATATAATTAAAAGAGAAAAATAAATTGTACTGAGCTAAATTTAGTAGTCAATCTATCGAATGAATGGGAAACACTCTTCTTTTGTGAGCCCTAAGCATCTTTATGCTGAACTTGAGATGTTTAGAAAGCATAGTCAGTTAATTCTATAGTTTTGCCAATATTGAGTTAAAATTAGATTACAATATGAATAAATAATAAATAAGAAGTCGTCGTTCAAGAAAATAAATTTATTAAAAATAGCTACAATTTTACAATGTGCAGTTAATATCAAAAATATTTACTTTATATTTCATTTCGATAGTAACAGTACATTGGATAAATTGTTTTTAATAACAATAATTGTTAAAACAATAAATAAAGGATATATAAAACTAAAATAAGCATATATATATTTTATTATTAAAAATAACTTAAAATATTCCCTTACAAGTTGTAGAGATCGCTGTAGGCAAACTTCAGTGTAATTAGCATATCGTAGTTATTATACAAATAAGTTAGCTATTGGACTTATTGTAATAAACCTATAATTTTAAAAATTTTCAATACCAATTGACTTTTAATACTTGTATAATAAAATGTGAATGACAATAATATTTTTATTATTTCGTTTTCCTGTTACTAAATATTGATAATAACATTATATCACATTAGGCTTAATGAAAGCTACGAGGGGCATGTGTCGACACAATTATAAGGGGGCATCAGTAGGAACTTCACAAGTATAATAAAATTAATGCAATATCTAATATAACTGTAGAGGTTATATTATATAACCTCTGTATGTATAATTATATAGATAAACTGCTAGAGCAACCTGATCTATATCCATAAAATGCTATGTTCTTTGCTCTGTTAACTATCCTGTTATTCGTTATTCATGAATTTCATGATGCAACTAGTTGACATACGAATTAGTAAATCGAACAATAGGAAAATAAATGTCTGTTCAGGCGTTCAGCTTTCAGATAACTTCCCTTCTAAATGTGGCTACTAATTTAATTAATTATTTCATAATATGAAATAGTTAATTAAATTAGTAATATATTATATATATATGTTACCGGCCAAACCAGTTTTGCCTAGGCTAAATTAGTTATAATATGATTATTATTTCTATTAAAAAAACAGTATTATTTGTTATATAAAAGTCAAAGTTTATATATATCTATACATATAATAAGACAGTAAAAATATTTTGTCTGTACATTTAGTATTTTTGACTGAAATGGATAGAGGGGCACTTAAATAGATTATTAGAAAGCAAAAAAAATTTTTTGGAATTTTTTGTCTGTCTGTCTGTATGTTTGTTCACGTTTATCTCCGAAAGTACTGAACCCATTTGCTTGAAACTTTCACTATTTGCTTTGTTTTAACTCAGAATAATATCTAAACTTTGTTTCATCAAAATCGGTTCATTAAAAAAAAAGTTATCGTCATTTTAATGAACTCAAGGCATGATAATATTGCGAATTATAATGTACACCATTCTTACTTGCTCACGAGTCAGCAGTGCAGAGCATTTGTTTTTTTTAGCCCCTGAAGGAAAAACGAATAATGTGGTATATAAAGAAATTCTTTGAGTTTACTTTACCTCAAGGAATTGCTTTATACCAAAAATATTTTAATCGTTAAAATCGTATATTAATATGATTTGTGTATCAATAACATTCAACTCGAAATTTACGCAGACGAAGTCGCGGGCAACAGCTAGTATACATATATATTATATTATATCGAGTAGGCTCTCTGCCTTTATGTCATTGAAACTATGATAAAATGATGTTCTGATAGTAACACATAGCATACATGTAACACTTAAAAAAATGTCTCCTGAAAAAAATGTAAAAATTGTTTTTTTTTTTTTATAATCCTGTGCTAAATGTTGGCCGCCAACTTGGGCAGTTGTAATATAGAATTGTAATGATGATATATACTTTGATATTACACCGGGAATGGTCATCCCTTAACATAGTTAAAGTAACAATGCTCTTATAAAACGTAATTTTAACTTTGACAATGAGGTATTACTTTTATCTCAAGATCATAAATTGAAGTGTTGTTTAAGTATTGAAAAACGGAAAGTCATTTTTAGTTGTAAAGTATGTTTAGTTCAACAATTTGAAACTGGTTTTAAAATTACTTACATGATTTCGATTGACATTCCCATGGTTACAAATACAGTGCGAGTTCAAATCCACATACGAAAAGGGGTGAAAAGTGAAGAAAAATTAAGTAGATACATAATTTTAATGACAACAACAAAAGGAATTGTAGTAGTTTCAAGAAGCGTATATATAAACTCGTTCCAAACATTGTAAATTCCTTAAAACATGTAATTATAAAAAACAACAACATTGTTTTCATTGATAAAATTTAGCATGGTATCTGCATTTTAATATGACTATGATGATGGTCTGACTGATAATAATGATGAATAAATAAAAATTAAAAATAAATAAGTAAAATACAGAAATTTCAATTGAACACATTTACTGATGCCATGAGGATAAAAAAGCCGAGGTTGTATTAAATACAAAAATGTCAATGATTACTAACTGGACAAATCTCAAACATCTGTGAACATAGCTATAAACTTATAGTCCGGTCAATTTAGACATTCGAAGTTACCTAAATTCTCACCCAAGGTTTTCCACCAAAGGTAAAAAAATTAGTTTATCGCAATTATTTTTACCTTTGACCTTGAATATTTTTTTTTTCTTACAGGTGAAAGATAAGGAACTTTCAAATGTTGTTTTCAATGATATTTCAAACAATCTTACCGATTTTCAGCTTGGTGGGAATTTATGTAACTTTACTCTTATTTTTTGGTCTAATTTGACCGAACTATTATTGATGTGCAACAATAACAAACAACAAATCTTCCATTTTAAAGTTGCATTATTGTATAGGAATTAGAACTGTGTATTTGTCTTTTGTTAGGGCTCGGCGTAAACTGGATCACATTTGGCGTTGCACTAGTCCTATGTTCCGGATTAGACATCACAGGTGAAAACAACTGAGGGGAACCACTAACACTGCTTTTAGGGGTGCCTTTCTTCATATAACCAACAACACTGTTCAAAAAGTTTGGTGGCAAAGAGACTGGTGTTAATTGTCCAGAATCGTTAGCAATGTAGGTTTGCAGCATCTTCTTCGAAGGGGCATTGGGATCATTCACTGTTAACACCACGAGCGATCCAGATTCAATATTTTGTGGAAGGGAAGTGACTGAGCTTACACTTGTAGCTGGTGATGGTGTTTCAATATGCCTGGGTACTTTGGTTAAGGTGGTTACATCGAGGCTGCTAATCGTTGGCGGATCGACAACTTGAGCGGTCGGTGTTATAGTCGCTAACGTGTCTTTCGGCTTCCATACTGGAATTGCCACTTTACGCGGTGTTGTCTTCAATTTTTTCGCATCTGCTTTCTCTTTTCTTTCCCTCGAGCGCGTAAGCTTCTGTGTGTAGGCTCTTTGTATGATCTGGTCTGCGGTCTGGACTTTATAATCGTATTTTCCATTTTTGACGTTTCTTTCCGCGCAGACCTCAAGCGCCTTCGCCGTGAGACCTACAAATATAAGTTTTGAACATTAAACACTTGGAATGTTTTATACATTCATTTGGACCATTACTGGACGTTATCATAAACTTTGCATAGCGTGAAAAATTAAGATTGTTTATAAATAAGCACCGTTAAATATACGTCTCTGTGCGATTGTTTTCATGCAAATTTATGATTTCTATTAGATGTTGTACTTTGCATTGAAATTATGCTTGTGTATATTTTGTTACGTGTTGTTGACTAAATTGTTTTTGGTGCTATGACGTTTGTATTCATTTTCTTTTCGAAAACTGTAAGACTTCGACAAGATTACATCATTAGAAAAGTACCCAATTAAATATTTTGTCTAGATAATGAGGTAGAAGATCTTCCTTGTCTGGAAGGTCCGCAGCCCAGCAGTGAGGTGTGGTTGATCGAGGCTACTAATTAGCCGTCGTAACACTGACATCATCGACATTTTTTAAAGTTCGAATCCATGCCATAAAAGAAAATAATCAAGAATAACTATGGATCTAAAGCATTCATGCCAACTGTCAAAATACATTTCTTTACCATTCGGATTGTCGAAAAAGGTAAACATCGATGAGATTGAGTAGTAAATAGTAGACCGATTCAGAGCTCGTGTTGGCCGACATGACGTTTTAATTATAAGACCACACGACGTCTTGATTAAAGAAAGAATAAAAACAAAACAGACTCGGCCAGAAATGGAAACATAATCAAATCATAAAGGAATTACAGTAAAGTCGTCCACTGTGAGAACACATGTCTAATTGAGAAATGACTTATCATATTTGTTTGTTGAAAAATAAGTTTTACATTTCATAATGTCCTTTACCTATTTTTACAGCTTTATCGCTCAGCATTATACCGCGTTGCTAACAGCATATTTTTAAAAATATTTTCAAGATTACGTGAACAGAGCCGTGATCAAAACTAGTATATTACGATTATGTTTTTTTCTTAAATCTACGCCTTCATAATACAAATATTAATACCGTATTTAATCAATGGAATTTATAATCTATGAAATGTGGTTAAACGTGAGCGCCATCTATGCACAGACTTGGAAAGTTGTTGATCTGCCGTTTGAAAATTCTCTACTGAATCGGTCCATCTTTGATCCTCAATGTAATCACTACCATAAGTGTTACTGTGATTCGGAACAAAGCCATAGACTCATTTCTTTATTGGCATGGGTCAAGTGACAAGGACGTACTGCGTCGGAGCTGGTTGACGGCAGTGGGGAAGCGGACCTGGCCCCGGGCTCGGAGTCGGATTGGACTCGAGTAGGGACAATCCGGAAAAACGGATACGGTAATCCGGCGGATCCGGCATCATTTAATGGTTACCGGACTCGGTACCAATATACCGGATCCGGTGCCAGCAGTTAGTAATCATGATGGTATTTGTTATAATCATAAATACCTATAAGACTTGTTTGTTAGCATTCTCAAATACTTTAATAATGATTTTGATCTCATTTCAGTTAATTACGTAAGCAGGGTGTCCACAGCTATTGGTTAAAGAAAATCCCTGACTTTCCATGACTATCCCTGACCATTTTTTCAAATTTCCATGACCAAACTAATTAAAACATTTTTTTTTAAATAAGTCATTCACTCGCTCTAATACCACAATGAGAAATGTTGGCAATTAAAAAATAATAATAAAACAATAGCAGGCCCCCAAGTGGGGACGTGGGACTTTTTCAGCAAATAGAATGACTTTTTCATCAAAAAGGAGGACTTTTGTTACTGAAAAGTTAAACTTAATTATACAAAAAAAATCAAAACACTTTTTTTGCTAAAACAAATTAAAAACCAAATAATATTAGAACATTCAACAGTCTATCTTGTATCATATAAGTATAGGACTGAGGAAATATCGTGGTAAAACTCTAATGAATGAATACATAACAATAATTATTTTTATTTGAAAACTAGCTTTCCGAACGCGATGTTTTACCTCAGTAAAATTATCTTATTTCGTTCCCGTGACTTATAAATCCTCCCCATATCAAATTACACCAGAAATGGTTTGGATGTTGTTATCGCATTTTCCCACGCGAAAGAGATATTTTACCGCGGTAAAAAGTATCCTAAATCCGTTCCCGGGATCCAAACTATATGCGTACCAAATTTCATCAAAATAGGTTCAGTACTTTTAGCGTGAAAGCCGGACAAACAGACCGAGTTACTTTCGCATTTAAATATTAGTAGGTATAGATAGTATAGATTAGGCCCAACCAAAAGGCCGGATAAAGCTTTAGCTGAGGTTGTCCCGACACTTAGGAGTTTTTCGTGTGTGAGTGTATGTTTTAACAACAAAATCAACTAAAACTCTGGATGGGATATGGCCATTTATTTATTTTCTTTAATCAATTTATTGCTTTTCAAAATTACAACTATTTAATTACAAATTATTACACTGCCTAGAAATACCATAAGTGAATAATGGTGCAACCTGCAATAACTTGTCATGGTCTAGATTTAACAAACCCTTTAAAAATCCATTTAATAGATCATTTGCAGTCGACTTCCCTAGAAAAATACTTGTCCATACCTTGTTTCAACTCTTTCGGTAGTCTTGTTTCAAAATCTTATAACAATATCCATTTGAAATTTCTGGGAGACTTTATTTAGTGATTCATCAAAGGAAATTACGTAAAATAGACAATCTTCTAAATTTTTTTGCAAACATGTTCTTAAATAAGGTGCTATTCCGTAGTTTATTACATATGACGCTTTTGTTTTTCCCAATGTGAAGTTTAGGGCAATTTTACTGTCAGGAAACATTCTTTTGAATGCAGTGCTGGTTCTATCACTAGGATTAAGGGACATTTTGTTAAAAACAATTTCTAATGCCCAAAGTATTTCCGCTGATGTCACATCATCGTCTTTGTATGTAGGTATACACATTTTTGTAACTTTACTTTTATGGGAGTCATAAGAACTTTCGATATTGAGGGACGAAGTCTCTGTGGCGCTTGCAATTGTCGAAGTTGATGGTTCATCAGATTCAACCTTTTTTGTAAAGAATGAAATGTTTGGTTGCATTTTTCTTAATTCATAATTTTTAACGTGTGTAGGTCTTTTGGCATGTGAAACCAGTGCATGTTTACCCATGTTACTTAATTTGATGGACTTGCAGCATATCTTACAGAATGCTAATCCTGGATCATTTGGAACATCATTCAGCCATTCAAAAAATTCAGGACTGACTTTGGGATCTAGCCACAATTTATTAAATGAACATTTTTTGGCATTCATTTTAGTTCTAGTGTTGTAAAATTTCTATAATTCCTCGTAGATAACAGTAATGAGCACTTTTTGTATGAAGAAATATAAGATTTCTAAATACGAAGAATTAAGTAATATTAAAAGTGAGTAAACTAGTTATAACCTATAATTATAACATAGTTCACTCCAATTTTGAAGATACATGTCCATGTGCACAATATGACTGATAGTTCACCCTGTCAAAGTAAAACTCAACTTTATTTCAAACAAGAAAGGAGTAATTTTAGTAGGTAATGGCAAAAAACTACGTAGTTTTCTCCAGACCTAAAAAAAATTCTTTAATGGTCTGGATTAAGAATCAAACCGGAGCATAAAATATATATCCCTCATTTTACAATCATTGGGAAATTTTTGCATGGATTTCAATTCACAGTTCAAGAAATTTTTATTGACAAATATCTTAAATTTTCCATGACTCTCCAGGTAGCTCCTCGATATCCCTGACTTTCCCTGACCACCTCAAGCGTCCCTGACTTTTCATGACTTTCCCTGACTTTCCAGAATGTGGACACCCTGGTAAGGTTAATTGTATCTCAAAAAACCTGTCTTTAACTGACCAATGCCCAAAAATCTGACTCTGTCTGATTTATCTGACTAGTTTCGGACCCTGCCATTTGACACATCGCGGCCTTCATCAGAACACATCGCAAATAATATACATAGCTACTACACATTGATCTTAATACCAGTTATTTTATGGTAGGACAAATGTAGTCTAGGAAATTACATTGTAGAATAGGTCTATAACAAGTAGGTATGCCACCTGTACGCTTCAATGTAAATAATTGATGTCATTTGCAGAATCTCGTTCATTGTCTAAATTAGACACCTTGATATTAATAATTTTTTGGTGGAGATAGAGATTATTAGACCCAGATGGGACACTCCACGCATACTTTCATTACATTTCGTTTAAATGGCCTCTCGCGTTGGATCTGTATTTCCGCGCACGCCTCATAAAGGACCGTGTCCTATAATGACGCATAATATAAGTAATATAATAAAAAAATAGGATTGCTCCTTATTATTTTTATGGCAATTAATATAAACATTATCTAATATATCGTCACTTACCATCAGGTGAGATCGAGGCCAAATGCCTGTCCATAATACATAAAAAAAATATATATTAGGCTGAGTCAAATTAGATGCATTCATCTACTTCGCCGTCAAAGAATCCGTTCATGAATGAGCAAAACTGTTTACTAACTCAAAATCAAATAATCTATATTCAAGATAAGATTTTTATACACCTATATAACCTGTATACATTTTGTTTGACGAGATGTGGAGGGAACTAAATGATTTTTTTTCTATATTATGGCAAGTTATTATTTTTATTATAGGTAAAACATTTGTGTTAAAATATATTTACATAACACCGAAAAATATTACTTTGTTTAAGTTGTATACCACTGGGAATATAAATAAATGACTCAGTCAAAATATCGGCAAATATTCTCAAATTTATCAGGGCGCGCGGTTTTTGATTCATTATTATACTTTGAAATTTTTATTTTTATATAATTATTGATGTATTTAAAATTTTCTTCCTACATGTAAGATATCCCAATATTTTATCTTATTTAGCGCGTATTATCTGAACCATAGAGTATAATCGAGCCACATACTACGCCGCATTCCTATTTCCTTCGCAGCTGTCTCTCTTCGGGCTGCATCTCGTTTCGCCTTCAAGTATTCCTCATGTTCTGCGATCTTCTTTTCTGTAGCCGCTGCTCTCTCCTCTTCGAATTCTTCTAGAAGGCCGGCAGCATCCCAGCACGTTCCCGAACGCATTGCCTTCTCGACTAGGTACGCGTTCATGCGTTCCTCTTTCTTGAACTGAAAATTATTATTTAGTATTTAGGGTTGCCAACATTTTTTCTACTGATTATTATATGTTCAAAATAGTATATGAATATGTATAAGTACAGACAGAAAAAATATCTATACTTATATTATAAAGCTGAAGAGTTTGTTTGTTTGAACACGCTAATCTCTGGAACTCCTGGTTCGAATTGAAAATTTCTTTTTTATTGAATAGCCAATTTATCGAGGAAGGCTTAGGTCACGCTGCGACTAATAGGAGCGAAAAAATAATGGAAAATGTGGAAAAAATAGGGATAATTATTCATCTTTGAGGGCTTCCATTGCGTGCGTTGGGAAAACAGTTCTAGATATCAAAAAAATATGTATGAAAGAATTATTCCACTTAAAATGATCTAGAAAAATGTCCGCGGCAGTATATGTCTATCTTTTAATGTTAACTCACTAGAATCGTTTTTATGGTAATCAAATTTGGATATGTCGCGTTGTCAAGATCGGGTAACAGCTGAGGTGGTTGTTTGCAAAAATAAATATGATGCTCAAAATAACTATTCCACGCGGACGAAGTCGCTGGCACAGCTAGTAATAAATAATATCACAAAATTATTTTAAAGAATAGCTATATACAAATATTATGGTTCATCTTGAATATATCTATTTATTATTATGGCTTACCAACTAAATACATAAACGTAAGTACTATATCACATTTCCATAAAAATAAATATTTCATAAATATGTATTTAAATTACAGGTGAGCACAGCATTACAATTAAAAAATATACGGTCCACTTTTTAAAACTGGTACGGTCGGCCAAGAAAGTGGTCTACCACCCTAAGGTTGAAAATCATTCGCGCGCTATAAAGTAACAGAGTTGATTTTCCCGTGCAAAAATATTCGGACAAAATTGACAGATTAATAGCTGTCAGATTAATTTAGCTTTAAATGTCATCACTCTGCATAATCTTAAAAAGGTAATAAGTACAGGTGTTCAACCTTATCGCTATATTACTCACATATGAAATTTTGTCAAAACTGGTAGACCACTTTCTTGGCCGACCGTACCCGTATGTTTCGGCGCGATTATAAAGACGCTTCACGTCAAAAAAAAATATTCTAATCTAAATTCTAGGATGACAGTGAGTTACTTGAGACAAAAATTCAGAACTGTCCTTTGGAAACAATGCATCTTATCCGAAAAAATGTCTATATTCAAATTACGGCTTGAAACACATCATTGTAATTTCTTAAGATTGAGCTAATAGGAGAGACATCCGAATTTATTTTTTCTAAAATTTAATATTAAATGGCCTCTAATTATTATGTATACAGGCTATTACTCTAGGAACTGTAATATTAATTTGGGATAGGAGAGACGGACAATCCACTTTATGATTCAATAATTTATATAAAAACATCCTACACGTCTGCTCCCAACGTTGCCTTAATGATAACATTTGAAATAGGTTCAACCTTTCCATTTAATCTTTCATTCTACGTACGATAAATATCGAGTTCGATATTATATCGTGTCGAGTCAATATTTTTTTTCCTTATTCGTACGTACGGACAAGGTTTTTGTTTTTTTTAAGCTTTTTTTTTGTTTTGTTTGTTGACGTCAATAAGTGCCTGTAAAGGTCTATCAATACGTAGTATAAAACAAAGTCGCTTTCGCTGTATGTCCGTATGTATGCTTAGATCTTTAAAACTACGCAACGGATTTTGACGCGGTTTTTTTTAATAGATAGAGTGATTCTTAAGGAAGGTTTGTATGTATAATAAATGCTTAATATAGTAGAGAAACACTGATAAATTTAAAGGTTTCTAATGTGATGTCGTAAATAAGCACGTTTTTTTGCGCTTATATTGCAAACGCTGGCTGAACCCTACGAGATAGACCAAAATAATGTACTACAGTATTGTACAACTTACAAAAATCCACAAAAAAGTCCGCGATGGTATATGTCTATCTCTTAGGGATAACCCACCATAACCATTTTTTCACTGCACCCGTGCGAAGCCGGGGCGGGTCGCTAGTGTTGAATAAAGCTTAAGGAGTGAGAATTAGCTCTCAGATCGTTAAATATCCATATATTTAGAGTGGAAAAATAGAAATACCTTGAGTTTGAGGTCCCGCCGCGACCGGTCCGGGAAGAGGTTGACCATGAGGGAGAAGTCGGTGCCCAGCGCGGCCAGCGCCCGGTAGAAGCGCACGGTCTCGTCGTGGCTCCAGTCGGCGGTGCGCGCCGCGCGCGAGTAGCGGCCGCCGGCGCCGGCACCGCCCGTCCAGGCGCCCTCGCGCACCACGGACGACACTTTGCGCTTGCCACTCGTCGATTTTATCACCTGAATTGGGTACACGACAATGTTTTAAATCTTCTTATATATAAAAATGAATCGCAAAATGTGTTGGTAAGCTCATAACTCAACAACGCCTGGACCAATTTGGCCAATTCTTTTTTGTTAATGTTCGTTGAAGTTCAAGGAGGGTTTTTACAATGAGGAAAATTCGAATAATTATCGGAAATACCCTAAAAACAGCCCTTTTATTTTCCCATGCAAACGTTTTCTAACTAAAACGTACAGTCGAATTGAGCTTTATTGTTATTGTATAATCTAACCAATGAAGGTGTGTTCCTAACATCAAAGAGTCAATTTGCGCTTTATTAACGCTACAACGCTTTCAATTATATTGAAATTCAATTTGGAAGTTTTATATACCAAATTTTTTATATAAAAAAAAAAAAACAATGTTACGTAAGGTGTTGTAAGACAGACCCCCTCCCAGTAACGCATCGTAACGTTTAACGGGACCCCCCCCCCCCCCCAATTGCGTTACATAATACTTGAACGCCCCCAAAGACAAATATCACATTGCATGAATTTTACTGAGTAAATTTTTTATTTAAATAAATCTTAAGTATGCCGAATCTAACAGATAGTCAATTGTTAATGGGGTGGTCTATCAGACGTGCATATTTTTTTACTGTTCGTCTCGAGAAGTCACTCGCAATTTTGAAACAAATGGAGAATAATTTTTTTTAATAAGAGTTTGTAAAGGCTTCTTGAATTGAATAAATATATTTCTATTTTATTTGACTCGATAAAAAAATGTACAATGTGAATGTAATGAACAAGTATATTAATAATATACTTGTTCAAAAAATTGTAAAAACCTAATCAAGAAGAACTGACAAAAGCACGCGTAGTGTAAGCTAGTATAACCATTACCACGAAATACAGTTTATATACTAAATTAAAGTATAATTTCTACTCTACATTATTTATATTTCATAAACGGGCGGTGGAGGTGAGTGAATAAGACTAAATGAACATCTGGGCTACAAATCCCAGGCGCTGCTTCGGACGGAAGCTACACTATGGATTCGGCACCTACCTGCCGAATCCACGGATAGCTTAGTTTCATATCGCATAACGAAATAGACATTAATATTAATTACGAATATGTTTCATTGTTATTTAAATAGAAAAAAAATAATAATGTAAATTTCATTATAATAATAACAATCAATAATTGTTATATACGGTTGTTCCGTGTTATAATTATGTCAATACACGGATATTGCGTAAGGTTTAGTCCAGTGGTTCCCAAACTTTTTTGTGTCGTAGACCCTTTGTCGCGTTTTCCGATTTTGGGTAGACCCCTACTTACCTGATATTGAATGCCTACATCCTACAAGTTACAACATTTTATATGTAATAACTTTTTTATTTCATAGGTATTTTTATAAGGGTAGGCCTCCCCCTTCTGGGGAGGAGAGCCTCACATAACCACCGGCTCTCCGCAGACGGGGTATGCAATTCAATGCATTTTCCTCAGCGGAACAAAAAAAAACATTTTGTAACACTTTTTTTTTTCACTAATTTTAAGTACTATTAAAGACACTTTTTTATTCATATTGATTAAAATCACTTTTACAATTGTATCTTGCATTGGTTATGTTTTCGTCGAATTGTTACTTTGACATTGACAGTTCTATAGTGTAGACCGCTTATCATGATCCTAACACCATTATCTATGGGCAAATTAGGCAACCAAATCTAGCCAAGCGTCGTCTACAAAGATTCGTTCTTTATCAATAATACTGAAACATCACTCCGGAATTCATAGATTAAAAACAGTGTCGTAGATTAATAACTGCCCACAGATTTTTAATTGATTATGATTTTATTTTTATTTAATTGTTAAAAAACTTAAATATATGGAAGTTGATAATTAAATCAGTAATTTTTGTTATTTTGTATTATTGTGTGTTTTCTTTATAACTCTAGTTGGTGAGTAGGAGAATTATTACATTACAATTTTATATATAATGTACATATATGTCTTTATATTAGAAGATAGTATAAGTCAAATAAATAGGTACTATCAGTGTTTGTTGAGATCCAATATCGTGGAACCCCATTTTCATTTCATGGACCCCCAATATTGTTTTTCGTTAACGTAGACCCTGGTTTAGTCCATCCAGCCGTGGTACGATTGTACATGCGCGTTTTTGTAAGTGGTTTGACGTAATCACAATAACATGTAATCAATCAGGTATTTTATATTAATTACTAGCTGGCCCAACAGACGTTGTCCTGTCAAATGTCTCAAATGTCACGTTGTCTCACGTTGTCTCAAATGTTTTTAAATAAATAATTTAGCTGAAAAACAATATCTATATGACCGTATTGTGAATCTAAACCATTCTCAAGCCCCTGGAATACACACAAAAAATTTCATCAAAATTGGTCCAGTCGTTTAGGAGGAGTTCAGTCACATACACACGCACACAAGAAATATATATATTAAGATTATAACTAGAGATCGGATAATCGGATGCATATTTACCTAAAGTTAGTTTAAGACAAAGTATGGAACGGCTTTTTATTGTTTTGTTAAATAAAAATCCCGGGATTGCGGAATTGGATAGCCGGATGTTTATTTATTTACCAAATTTAGTTTTTGACAAAGTATGGAACTGTCTTTTTATTTTATTTCCATAAATAAAAATCCCAGAATTCCGGTACTGTAGAACATTTTGGTAATGCAAAACTAGTCGGTAATATGAGCTTATAATATCTTATTTAAAATGGGGCGTAAATATTACCTCGGTTACTACAGTTTTAATCACTATCTATCACTATGGGTTGGTCATTGAAATCTGACTAGATTTCTTAATGTCTGTGCTGAACATGATTGTGTTGTGTCAGATTCCAGTGACTGTTCTAAATCTAAGCCGCTAGCTTCTGTTTCATTTAAATAATTGTAATATATTATAATATTTTTTTCGAGATTAACTGTTGTTAGTCTATTTCTTTTAACATTTAGGATCCATTTATAGTTAGAAAATGATCTCTCCACATCATCATTTTATTTAACAAAATGTATTTTAAATATCCATAATTTGTAAGCCAAAAATTAACTTTAGGTAAATATGCATCCGATTATCCGATCTTTGATTATAACATATATTTAATATATATTAAGAGTAAACAGAATAGCGTTCTATCTCCAGAGATGTCAGCCATGATCCGTTTACAAATACACGAGTCCTATCTGTAAAATTTTGGATTGAGCCCAAGTATTTAGCACGCGTCTTTGACTTCATTCTTTCGGCATTTACGTCAGTAAATGTACTTAACTAAAATAGATAACACCATTATAAATGGATTGAATATGACTGTGGACTGATGATTCTATGTATAATAATAAGGGTACTGTTTACTGAACAATTATCAGTTAAGTTAACACGGAAAAGATGTTTATTTTTGAAATAAAAATTTGGCTAGTTCGATTTCCAATTTTAGCAAAGGGAGCGTTCAAGTATTATGTTACGCAATTTTTGAAGATTTTTCACTCCCCCTCCCCCTTTTGTAACGCAGTGTAACGTTTTTCTGTACTCCCCCCCCAACCGTAAACGTTACGTAACACTCAAGTGATCATTTTTACCCTAAAGTCCCTCTTTTGAGGACATTACAGTATGAACACTATAAACACTCTTTAATAACACGTACTACAGCAATGTGCTTCTGCATAAACACTAACGAATACTGACAACGAAAATTAAATGACGTACAATACAATCTAGGGATTCGCCGTCAAACATAAACGAAAAGGGTTGCCAATTTGGGAGTTTTAATTTCCTAATTTTTTATTTAAAAAAAGTAACAATGTTACGTAACGTGTTGTAAGAAAGAGCGCCCCGCCCCTGTAACGCATCGTAACGTTTTACGAGACAGAGAAAGACCCCCCTTCCCCCGCAAATTTACATAATACTTGAACGCCCCCAAAGACTTTTAATAATATTTATTCAAAGTGCTTTCTTTGCAGTAGCATTCCAGTAAATATTGACTAATACAGAACGATGCGAAGATAAGTGGATATGCCTAGTTGCTCACCAAACTCTTCTCGTCCAGTATGATCTCCCCGTTGGGGCCCAGCTTGATCTGTGGCACAGGCGCCTCCTCAGCCTCGGGCGGGTCGTCCGCTTCCTCCTCCGCTGCTTTCAACGCTGCTTCGTCCTTCTTGTCCGCTTCTTTAGCTTGGATTTCCTCTTGGTCCGGTCTGAGAAAAGAAGTTCGTCATTGTATTTGTTTGGGACTACATGGTACGTGATTTTTGACAATTTGTTTTGTTTTCTAACTTCTTTTATTTTTTTGACAGTTGAAATAAATTGGTTGCTTGAAGTGTCCATTGTTTTCCTTTAAGTATTTTTATTTCAAACTCATTCAAATCACAGTTAATCTCAAGGTAGTCGCGGCGGGCACAGTACATTGTATAACATATGGGCCTCTTTGGAAGTTGGCTGGGCCAAAATACTGTGGAACATATCAACACCCCTAATATTAATTTTTAATCTGTTGATTAAATCTCTCCTAGCATCTTGATAACGGACACATTCCACCAACAAGTGTTGGAAATTTTCCTAATGTAAAAAGTTAAAAATAGAAGTTTATCTAATACTAGTACTTTGCCTTCTGTCAAAGTATTAGATAAACTACTTTTGTATGTTTAAAGATAATCTCAACTAATTTCGACAATTTAAGACAAGCTCATCAAGTACTTTAGGATAGCATAAAAACAATTGCATCAAGTACATGGGTCAAATTAAAGACAAAAACATATAGCTTTGGAAAACTTAAGACACTCATTAAATACTTTGACACAAGGATTGGCTTATATTTTGGACGCGTTAAAAGTGTGTATTATATTTTTGCACACCGTTTAATTCAAACATCAATTTTAGTTGATTTCTAATTAATACAAATTAAAATTACATGTTCACCACTTTTGGTTCGCAGTGAATCAGTCTTTTTATAATAATTTGTGTAAAATTCTTTTATATTCTAAAAAGTAATGACTTCAGTTTAGAAATGCACAAATCTAGAAGTTATTAACTCGATCATGGAGTTACACTGGAGCCGTTGGCTAAATAAATAAAACTGGTCGATTTGTCAGTTTACTGACCTACATGAGTGGAGGGTCTACCCTAGTTCTGACGTTCTCCTAATAGAGCAAGGCGAAGTAATAACCATTTATGGATAATAGAACATATATTTTATGGAGATAACTGAAATTACATTTTTCAATTTAAACTAAAAACCAGTCATGTCCTGCTATCAAGTATGTAACATATAAAAATCGTCGTCGCTCCGCACGATAGTGCAGGCCCGCGCGCTTCGTGAGGAACGATGTCATCAAAAGAGACTTAAGATGCCCAGAAGTAGAAGACTTCGCCAAAACACTTGCCTCAAAGATGTACGAGAGGGCAGCTAAGTCTCAGCACCCCCTCATTAGTGACATCGCACCCCAACATGCCAGGCCTCCTGAGGGAAGAAAGAGGAACCTGCCGCGAGACCGCGGCCTAGAATTTAAAAGAAGTCCATACCAGGTAAAGAAAGAAAGAAAAACCACTAAGGAAAATTGATGCCAACGGACCCTAAAATGGCCCACCCCGACGACCCACTCGTAGTAACGAGTGGCGATTGAAACCACCGCAGGGAACGTGGTTCCGAACGGTTACCCCGACCTCTAGAAAGGAGGTTGAGAGGAAGATTTCGAAGTTAAGCAAATTATTACATTCTTAATTCGGCTTCTGTACCAATGTAGTTATATTGAAATAATTAAAATATTTGTTGTTAGGAGCTTTTATACTTACACAATAGGGTTTTCCGATGGGTTGTAAAATATTAAGTCGTACATGGTTAGATCACTCCTTCGGATATTTTCCCGGCGCCGGCGTATCGCGGCCATTCGCCGGCTCGTTTCCTGCCGGCGTATCCTAAAACATAACATATCACTATTCATATTCGTATTAGCCATATTGTCTAACAATTTAAAGTATTCCGTATTTAAGAAAGTAAAACTTCACAGAATCTCTTTATGATTCGTATGTCTGTCAAAAACCTTTTCGGGAACGTGTGGAGGTATCAAGATGAAATTAACATTTAAACTTATGTCAACGATTAATTGCAGATGTAAAAGAAACTCTAGGTTACCAAAGACGTCACTTTGAGTTTTGTTTTATATTTCGCAAGGGAATTTAAACATATAGGTTAATGTTTCGATTGAAGTCTTTGGCCAGTCAGTCGCCATGAGCTAGAATCACGAAATTTAATAAAAAGAAATGCATTTCATCCCAAGTAAATTGGCAACCATTAATACATTAAACAAATCATAATAATGTTGTACAGAACGCTCGCAATTGACCGATTTCTTCGTAATAGACACCATTAGCCAGCTTCCCTTAGCTTGTGACTGCTAAATTATATTTTAATAGAAAACTGTGGTAAGGCCTAATCATAATATACGCGTCATGAGTGCGATTATAAGAGTTCGTAGAACATGTAGTACAGTGGTTGTCGCACCTGGTTTCTGCTTTACATAGTACCTATAAATCAAAGTTGCTCTAAAACTACGCAATGGATTTGCATGCAGATTTTTGCAATACATACAAGGAAAAAGATATTTTAATTGTATACGGTCAATAATAAGAGAAGACTTACATTCGGATTGCGAAAACCACTTCTATTAAGAGAGATTATAGTTATCTCAAGGTCAACATGTAAAGTCTGATGTGTCGATGTATGTACAAGTTTAAAACTAAGTCTTTGTGTCCTCTATGTTTAAAGGGTTTAAATAAAAATTGTTTTGGTGATATAATTTTGTTATTCTATTCCGTTTTATCAAAGATTCTGGCAAATCAATGTTTTTGTCTTTGGACTATTGATAGATAGGTGATCAATTTATTTGCGTTTCCTCTATGACTTTCATCTACGACCATTTTGCTGACAGAACCTTTCATTTACGCCACTTGCGACTAACTTTTTTTTGGTTTGACATTAACACAATTGATTTGAAATTTCACAAAACCATTACTTGACATTTTTTTGATTTGTTCAGTTTGGTTTCAATTGAGCTGTGTCACCTAAATAGCTTCGATTGATCAACATTTTTTCCTGTATGTACAGAATCTATTAATCCTTACTCCTGAGTAACAGACTAATTCTGTATATTATCTTCGTTTTGGGTGCTGTAACTTACTTGCTGTAGTTCTTCTCTTTGTTGGGCGAGGACGTAGGTTGTTGCCCTGTGGCTTGGCTGATGCTTGATGAAACCGAATCATTACGTACTCGGTTTAAATCCCTAGAATCATATAGAAATTTCACTATGTAATAGGTTAGATGCTATATTGGTTTGCTTAAAAATTTTAGAGAATAGACATTTTTGAAATGCTGCGGTCGCAGCATTCTTTCAATAAATATCTTATTGAAAGTCAATTCTTCTCTATAGTTTGGCCAGACTAACACTAACCGGGCATTGATTCCAGATTCGGTGTTGCTATTGTGAATTTTCTAAGCATAATAATTTCACAAATGATAGTGCCACTAAACCAAAGAGGGAACTAAAAGCAGCATGTTAGAACTGGTTATATGTATAAAATATTTCTATTAATTTTTCAGATACGTGTCGCACGACGTCTCTATATTGTCATATAATACGCGCAACATACATTTGTAAGTGAAAGATGACATGCAATTTTGATAGCCTTTTTATTAATTATCGTAATTAGACCGACAAGGTTTATTGAATTCTGAAATGTTGCCTATAACTCAAATTTTGTGCATATTGCTGTTTTATATGTCTTCCTACCTACCTATTTGGCGCAGACGTTTGAGAGTCATGACGTAGGCGAGAGTGGGCCGGGGTATTTACACCACTATTTAGCAAGGCGCGGCGGCTCTCGTCCTCCGATTCACTGGCACTGCCCTGTCAATGAGGAAAATGGCATATTAGTTTTAATAACCAAATCTAGAAGACTAACGAAAATAAACAATAAACTGGCCTTAAAGTGATATGTGTTCGCTAAAAGACTCAGTAGTAAAGCTATCTTAAGACAGTCCATTATTCATTCATTCATTTCAGCCAATAGACGCCCACTGTTGGACATAGGCCATTATTGGTAATTTTTATTTATTATTTCTATGTTTGCGTCATTGTTACTATCATAGGCTCAGCGCATATTCGTCTTCATCAAGGGGAACCAGCCTATCATAACTATGTTAGAACGATTAGGCTTCACTCACGTATCTCCAGACTGGTCTAATGCGCGGGTTATGGGTGCGTTCCAGTTTACATACACTTTTCAATTTTTTCACAGGTGTATGTAGATTGACTTATGATATTATCCTTAACCGTATGAGCGTCAGATAAATGAACCACTGAGAAGATCACTTCGTCTATTCATGCTTATGGTTTTTTTCGACGGCCTTTTGAAATGAAGCCACTGTTTCATCGATGCTCATAAAAAGATTGCCTCGAACTTTTTAGTTCGTGAATAAATATAAATAACACGGTATGAAATTGAGATTATATAGAGGTAGAGCCAGTAATTTAACTTATGACGTCGCCAAATAGTTTGACTAACGGTGGGAGACGAAGCGTTGTCATGATAAAATACAATTAATCCAATTATGAGTTGAAATTAGCTGATAATGATTAATTAACCTGTATACAGCGAAATTTATTCAAAACTGAAATCATATCGAATTATAAATATAGAATAATATATGTTCGTATTTCTGCAACTAGCTGTTTCATTTTTAATAATCAGGATACAAAAATGCTATTAACAATGTTATCACGATGGCTCGCTTAGCTATCGTGGTGGTAGCTGGCAGGTTTAGAAGCCTTATCACCAACCAAACTGACTAGTAAAACATCTGCTGCAATTGTTAACTGAACCTCCGCCCACCCGATCTTCGGTGGTTTCCGTGAGAGGGATTTTAAAAAGAATTGAGCAGTTTTTTAAAATAAATTAAATTTTGTGAAATTATTTCTCGATATCAAATGCACATAAAACTTTTCTGGATATCTCAATATGAATCTGAAGCATAGAAAATATTTTTTCTTAGAAGGAAATTGTAAGGTTAGCACAAAGTTATTTAAATAAAAAAATATGAAATAATAAGGTACACATATTAATTTAACATTATTTATCTCCATAATTTCACTATGTATCATGGAAATAATAAGTGTTTGTACAACTTGAAATATTATGTGTTTGTACAACTTGAAATATATTGAATATTTCAACCCATTTGTGTAAACAGATTATAGCACACTTATACTGAATTTTGTTACAAAGACAACTCGTTGTATTTTCTATTAGTATTAAAAAGAAATATAAAGGCACTTGATTTTCAATAAGATTGTAGATTGAGGATATTTGGTCATGTTTCTTTTTATTTATTTTGTTCTATAGGGGAGGGGGGGGGGGGGGGGGAAGATTTTAATTTACAAAGATGACAATTTTTTTTTTTAATTTTATTTTTTTAGGACAACCAACAAGACATACACTAACACAATGTTCATGGACACTATACTTAAAACTATACTAAGTGCTATCTTAATTAAAGGTTGCCACGGCATGCACTAACTACGAGCAAATGTAATTAAAAATAAATAAAAATCGAAATGGAACACAAAACAAAAAATTATATAAATTTATAGGAAACTACATGTACACAGGCGGATCAAAGGCGCGCGAAAGATTCAACTACGTTTTTTTTGTAACTGTACAGACTATCACAAAAGATAACAATGTCGGAGTCGCTACTCTGAAACAAGGCATTATACTGATATTGCAATCTATTTATGGGTGAAAAATGCTGAGCGTTAGTCCTAGATAAGTGTGGTGGAAAAGGCTTATATCTAGATGACCGAGGCATATTGTAGGGTACAGTAAGTTTATTTCTTGTAATATCTGAGGGCAATCCAGAAACCATTGAGTAATTTGTATAAGAACACCTGATCTAGTAGTAGTCTTCTGTTTTGAAGACTATGTAATTTGAAAAAAGATAGGCGCTCTTCATACGTGGTGAGTGTTTTAGCTTTATTACACTGGAATGTTAAGTGCCGCACAAATCTCTTCTGTATGCGCTCTAGTCTTATAATGTGGACATTATAGAAGGTGACCAAACCTGACTACAATACTCTAATTGGGAGCGAACAAGTGTCGAGTACAACAAGAAGAATAATAATTTTAAAAACTATAATTGTGTTTAATTAATATAATACAAATACAAAGCGAGTAATGTCAGTTTTACATCATGCAATTTATTGCGCAATGTATTTTATTATGAGTATTCGATTTTATATTAATGTAAATATTTGTTATAAAAATATTTAAAAAAAAATTTAATCTGAAAAATAAATAATAGTAGTACAAAAAACAGAAATTGATAAATTTTGCGAGAGCCACATATAAATAGAAGAAATAACAAAGTTATGGAAAAAAATGTTTTATGATACAAATTATAGCTGGCAATTGCAGTGTATTGGTATGGAGTATTTTTTAGTGGTTCGTGACATGGTCACAAACGTGGTGATAAATCTTATAAAGATCATAGACATTGCTACTTCTACATACATTATCTCTTAGTTAATTAAAATACTCTTCATATAATATAGGATAAAATATATGTAATGTACAGTTTTTGTGAATTAATAATAATAAATTTGTGGTGTTAACAGTTTTTTGGTTATGGTGGTTTTCTGACTAGAGTGACGTGGTTTCCAGACCCTATTCCCACATAGACGGATTAGCCAGTTGCAATACAATTTGTATGTCAATGACTTTATTTAGACTGTTCCGAGAAAAAGTATGAATTAGGATTTTAGACAGACATTTTATCACAGTGAAGAGTAGTCTAAATGCCAAGATCGGAAATAGTGTAAAGAAATCTGCTGATATATCCACTCTCTGAATATTGTGTTTTGTACTATGTTTATTAAATTTTTCTAAAAAAGATTATTAAAGGTAAATAGGCATCCAGAAGTAGTTAAAAATTCTTTATCATTATTAATTAGCTCATTAATGTTTTAAAAATTCCTGCAGAGAATCTTTCTCATACAATAGAATGCAGGCAATGTTTTGTATGATCTGTTTCATTTATTAATCATTTCGTTAAAAATTACTTGTTATAATTGCGCAAGGTGAGCATAAATATTGTCATGTGCAAATTGTTCCAATTTATATCATACAATAATCTTACATACCTGCACACTATTCCTTCTTAATGGTCCAAGCCTCGGAACAGGCCGGAGTTTGGGGCGCACTTTACCAGGTGAGGGTAATGGAACTATAGGATCAAAAAGCACTTCGGCACTTTCAGATATAATTTCGTCCTTCAATATATGTATCGTTTTTGCTGCACTACGAGTTCCATTCAATGGCATGATGCCATCCATTGCTGTATCTGCACAAATAAAAAGTATACATTAATGACATAAAAGTGCTATAAATAACAAAGAAAGTTGTAAAGTTTTTAAGGTGTTGGTAGATTAAGAGATCCAAAATAGGCTGTAATATTGATCTACATACCTGCTATATAAGACTCATATTTAAGATTTGCAAGAATGAACTAATTAATTTTTATTATGATTTTAGATAGTTGCTTCACAATTTGTATTAACATGTTATCAATAACATTAAATTCTGAATTCTATGTATACATAGAATAATGTATATATAAAATATATGGTATAAAAATGTATATATAATGATTTGGTGAAGATTGTAAGCATGAGCTGCATGCAGGCAGTGCAGGACTAATTGCAGTGGAGATACTTGTGTGAGGTTTATGTTCAGCAATAAACATTTCTTAGGTTAAATGATAAATGATTATGATCCTCAATGATTTTCAAATATCCTGTAGACAGCGGTAGTTTAGTTTATATCTATTAATAGAAAATGTTACAAAGATCCATATTTTTTGTAAAATTTATTAATAATAAGCTTGAAATGGATATTGCAACTATTCAAACCCTATAATATCAAACATTGAAAAATAAACTATATTTTATTTCAGTAATTGTTAAATGCAATGCTGTATTCTTTGCAGGTGTAGAGTAAGTAAGTAGAGCTATTAGTTGGTAGAATTAGGCAGATTAAACTCAATAAAAAGAAGGAATATAATCAATGATAAGACAGGATATGAAATAATAATAAGGGGTAACCTATGCAATTTGCATTTTTTCTTCTAACATATAACTTTTTTAAATTAAGAGCTATAGAACATATTTATTACTGCACTAATTACTTTAATTATTGAATTTTACAATTAACACATCCTACATTATTATTTTTTTATCTGATTAAAACTTTTTATAAAATAATTACCTTACCTTTAATTTTATGATATTACTTAGTTTAATGTTTATTGACACTTGTGTAAAAATTTCATAACATTTGCTTTCTTGCCATTAAAAAGAAAAATGTTAGAAAAGAACAAGCAAAAATCTCCATACAAAAAGGTATAGTATCTATTTACTTTAGCTACTAGGTCAAGTAATACACACACATTTATAAAAAATAATTTTAAATAATAAAAAATTACCATTTGATCCATCATTTGCACTCTTTATAAAGATTGTAGACAATATATTTTTTGCAATATCACGTTTACAATTTGTTTTTTCATTGAAAGATATTATATTTTTCTCTATAACGTCATTGGAAATTTTATTTGCTTTCTCAACTGTATTATTTGCAATTCTACTTGGAGTAAGTTTCTCGACAATTACTCCTGGGGACTTGATCTTGTTAATTGGGCTATCTTGTGTTGATAATAATGTTGTTTTTAAAGAAGTTGATGTAATTACTGGAATTTTTTTAACTACTTTCGGCGATACTAATACACTTGGAGATTTAGAAATATGTGATATTTCTTTTTTTAGCAAATCAGGTGTTTTTGGCTGTGAAAGTGTAGAGACCAGAGGTGATATTGCTTTTTCAAAATTCTCTGTAGGTTTAACAGGACTTTTATTATGATTTTGTCTTTCTTGATTTTTTTTCCCTGAATCTTGACTTGCTTGGTTAGATTTATTGTTGTTTTCATTGTTTTTCCTTCGCGGCGGCAATGATATCACAGCTTTAATTCTCGCTCTTCTAGTAGACATAATGAGCGTGGTATTTTATTTATTGTGGCTCTAGATAGCTTCAGTAATAATTCAATATAACAACATGCAAGAATACAAGTTTAATATTGGTTGACTAAACTTTATCGTAAAATAGGAATTCTGTTCATTTTACAATAATAAATTAGTTAGTTTAAGAAAGCAACAAGATGATAACAAGCCGCAAATGATTTTTGCCAATGACAGGAACAGATTATGACATGACACTTGACACTTGGCATTTGTGATCACAGAGTACGGAGCGATTTTTTTTAATTTTATGACGGTAAGTAGCTATAATATTTATGACACATAGATTATATAGAAGATACATATAGGTACATTCCGATTGGTGATTAAAAGTTAGTTCAATACAGCCTTCAACGAATTTAGTCAATCAAAATCGGCAAAGACTTCGCAGACCGCGACATGTCCTTAGCGATCAATTAACGCAGGACCTTCAAGACCGCAAGCGACCCCCTTCTTGGCAGCCTTCTGCTTGGCTACGAGTAGGTTCAATATGTATATGTTCAATATAGGCCGAAGCCATTTGCGTGTACCGAGTCTCTTCTAGGACATATGCTCTCTTTATAGGGCAGCGCTGACTGTGGCTCTCATGAGGCGCGATCTTCCTTATGTCTAACCATAGGGTCATTAGGACCAAGGCTTAGGCTGAGTTTAGTTGGTAGGTCTTTCGGGCCGAGCCGCCTCTATTTGTCAGGAGTCTGACTTTGATGATGTCATTAACGTCTCTATTTTGTATTTACGGTGGCTATGCCGCGGATCGTAATCGCTGTGAGCGTTCTATCCTGTGACCTTTGTTTCTTCGGTCAGAGGTTCTGTTATAAGTTAATAGTCATTGTCATTTAATAATCGCGACAGGTAACGAAAATAATACAAAAGTAGAGCTTTTCGTCATTCCACAAGAGGTGGATAGATCGAAAATCATATAATAAAATCTTTATAAAAGTGTTACATGAATAGATGATTACATTACATTAAATGCATAATGCATGATAATAAAAAAAATATAAGTGGATATTAAAAAACCTTACTGTGTTAATGGGCAATTTGTAAAAAAGTTATTGATGTACGAGCATCTCTCTCATTCATCTAACTTACTCAAAGGTTCGTACTCTACTAAAATCACACTCAAATCCAAATCTCTGTTTGAGTATAGTAATTAGAAAGGGATGGAGTTATGTAGGTTTAATGACATTATTTTGTTCTAACTGTACTCAAGGAGGGATTTCAGTTTGTTTGATTTTGGAATACGAGTCTAAAAATACTACCTAGACACCGTACGCACAGAACAAATACCGCAAATGCGAATTAGGGCTACCTGGCCCCTCTGTACGCACCTCCCAACTTGAACTCAAACGATTGTGCACGATAGAAAGACAGATAGTGATAGAGGTACGCTTGATTAGGATAATCAGTTCAGTTGTGGTGATTCTACTCAGTGTAAGGAACAACACGCTTCAAAACGATGCTATATTGATAATAATCCACATTGTTTTGCATTAGCAAAGCTTAAAGTTGCAATAGCCACTTGAGGTTCAGAATAGTAAGATAGATAGATAGATAGATAAAACGTTTATTCAGGCAAAAACACACTAAACACAATGTATACACATAAATAAAAATCTAATAAAAAACGGTAAGAATTAGATGTGCATGTGTATTGCAGTGCCTGAAAGGGCAAAGGCTCAGTGGGGATTTTTACCTTAGAACGGCAAAACACTGATTTTCAGCCATCACCCAATGAGGAGAGTAGAGGGCTACGAAGTTACAAATAGCATTCTACAAGATTGAGACTAAAAAAAGAAGAATAAAAAATCAAAAGAAAATATCTATCATGATTGTAATAACATTTGTTTGGCATTGCTACTTGACATAAAATATGTATTCACTATAACACGCTGTGACATCACTTGTTACGTATAATAATAATTAATATATATAACCTATATTTCAAAAGTATACACTCGAGAAACATAAAAAAACATATACAAATAAAACTATCTACCTACAAATAATGGGCAGTTGTTTCTTTCAAGCAAATTAAGCTTTTGGTGCTCCAGTAATATATTTTTTAATTTATTTTTGAAAGTTATCCTGCACATGTGATTCCTTAGAGGTGGTGGAAGATCATTCCAGCATTTTGTCGCTTGAAATCGGAAACTGCCCCTAAAAGCTACGGTCCTATGAGTATGTCCCGCTAGGACAATTCGCGCAGTTCTGGGACCATATCTGGCAGACGCATTGGTGAATATCAGCTTCTTATGAAGATATTCAGGTTTTTGGTATCTTATGACATCAAAAACAAGACACAACAAATGCAGTCGTCTTCTCATTTCCATTCGCAATATACTGGCAGCATTTAAAAATGGCGAAATATGGCTTCTCGCCGTAAGGTCATTCAAGAATGATTTATGTTTGCTACACGTAAACGTTGGTTTTAATTATTTTATACAATCAATTAAAATGATACATCGAATTTTATTTTATATGTATCTTTATCCGACACATGTGGTGAATAAAAACATCGTAAGACAGCCTGTAACTTATGTAGGAATTCAAAGATGTATTAGAAATCGACTAATACTGGACTAGTACGGTTGACTAAGGCCTAAAAGCATTAACATAGTTGGGATAGGCTTGTGCCCCTACCTATGTTAATGCGTTTAGGCCCTTCATCATTTCAGCCTATCGCCATCCACTCTGGAAAAAGAACTCTCCAGTCGATTTTCAGCGCGACCGGTTCATTGCCACCTACATCCAATGAGACCCAGCGATTTTCACTAGGTCGTCGGTCCATCTGTTAGGTGGCCGTCCCACACTGCGCTTGGTGGTTCGTGGTCTCAACTCAAGAACCTTTCTGCCCCATCGACCGTTCAATCTTCGTGCTATGTGGCCGGCCCATTGCCACGTCAGCATACTAATCCTATGGGCTATGTCAGTGACTTTGGTTCGTCTACGGATCTCCTCATTTCTGATTCGATAGGCCCTTACATGAACTATTATGATGAACATATCAATAGTATCATTTAATATGTGGGGGTTCTGATAAACTACGTTAAATACTTGTGATAAGCTTCTACCACAGGACATCTAATCAAATTAATCGTGATACGTAAAAGTCTATAAATAGTCATAGCTATAACGGTGGCGTGTTTTGTTTATTAGTACGATAAGAAATCGATTTTAGTGAGTTGTTTTTATTGTAGTGTTTTAAGGTTTTTAGTTCCAGAAGTACTAATGGTAAGTTTATTGATTTTGACTCACAGCTTCACTCGCGTTAATTGACGATTTTATTGTGACATTTTTTCGATCTCAGTAATGTATATTATTTAAATGTTTTGCTCATGTGAATATTATAAACAAAGATTTAAAGTAAATTTACGTATGAAAAAATTAAAAGAAAAAAGCTATTTTATATATTGATTTTCAAAGAAAAACGCTTGTAACTTTAAAATTAGTACTCATGTGTTTATGAATATACTGAGTGAGTGAGAAATGTTTATATTTGAAATGTTATGTGTATATTTGAAAACTAAATAATTTTGAAGACTAAATCAATAAATATGAATATAATTATTATAACTGTCACTTTGTTAGATATTTAAAGGAATTTAATAGGTTAAGTAATACATAAAAAGAAAAAAAAACTATTTAAAAAGGGAGTACAGGTCCAGGTCATAGGTACCATTTCTGTTAACACAAACTAAACTAGACTAAGAGCATTGTTGAGTCTTCTAGGAGACTTGTTGAGATAAACGGAAAGGGCTTATGCTTATAAACATATATAAACAATAAATAATTTTCAGATTCCTCTAATATTACTAGCCGTGGCCGTATTTGCTCGTGCGGCTAACGATTACAAGAATCCTTACTATGTGCCAGGCAGGTCAGTGAATGTCCACCTCTTCGAGTGGAAGTGGGAGGATATAGCTGAAGAGTGTGAGCGCTTTTTAGGACCCAATGGTTTTGGTGGGGTACAGGTAACTTCAATTTAGAATCTCAGATGAATATTGATGACTGTTTATTTCATTTTTAGTAATTAACTCTAACCTTTAGCAATCTCATGAAAGACAGAATCTAAGAAAGGAGTAAAGGGCAATTGAAAGGGTTATTCTTAGAGTTTATCTGCGTAACCGAATCAGAATTTATTACTTTCTTTGAAGAATTAAGGTCGTTGATGATAGTCTAAACAATTGATAAATTGGGCAGGAAAATGATGAATGAAAGTACCATAAGGTATAGACATGTTCAGGGATGCCCATTCAAGCAGTGAATGAATGTCTTTTGTTTAAAATGATAATTAAAATAAGTTAGTATATCGTGAATTGTCATTGCTAACCAAGGTCTGACAGATACAATATGCTTTTGTGTTTTCATCTGATTAAAGATTTCACCACCAAACGAAAACGTGATAATATGGTCAGCTAATCGGCCGTGGTGGGAGCGGTACCAACCCATTTCGTACAAACTCACCACACGATCAGGTGACAACACGCAGCTGGCCAACATGTTGAGGCGATGTAACAACGTTGGAGTCAGGTAAAATTGTTAAAATGAGGTTACTTTTAATTTTTGATAAATATTAGTAATTATGCTCCGTTTGACTTATGGTGATTTTCCTAATACTCACTTTTTAAAGTTTCGAAATTTAAGTTTGCATATACGTAAGTCCGAAGAAAACGCTTATTAAGTAGCAGCAAATAACCTATTTTGTTTCCACTTAGATATCATTATCAAGCATTTGACAATTTTGAATTAATGGGTTAACATACTTGTTGAATATCATTAAATTGCAAAGAAAATTAAGCGGTGTTTGTTTCAGAATATATGTCGATGCTGTCATCAATCATATGACTGGGGAACCTCCAGAGAATGTGGGGACTGCCGGCAGTACTGCTACCTTCAATGAATGGCACTACCCTACTGTACCGTACAGAAGAGAACATTTTAACTGGCCCTCTTGTGGCATCGATGGTATCGACTACCAAACCAATGCTTGGAGGGTAAGTCTGTTCCAATATTGTTGTAGCTATGCAATGATACAGTCATGTGCAAACATATGCACTTTATATACACTTTTAACCATTTTAAAATTGTTCCTTTATAATAAAAGTCATTATAATGTCCCCTAAATTATGTTATTTGTAATAATTTATCAATATTTTGCACACATATCGAGAGAATCTGAAGTTTTGAATAATATTTCAGGTTCGAAATTGCGAGCTTGTTGGTTTAAAAGATTTAGATCAGTCTATTGATCATGTGCGCAATATGATTGTGGATTTCATGAACACTCTGATTGATTTAGGAGTTGCTGGTTTCAGGTTTGTGAATACGTTGACACTTGAGTTTGTAAAATACTGACAGATTACTATATTTGTTGTTGTAATATAGAAGATACTAGTTAGATTTTCCGTCGAAAAGTCTCGTGGGAATTATGCCGGATAGTTCTCATCTGTTATTCGTTCGAGATACCTCGGCAAATATTAAATAGACTTAATGTGATTATTCGAATATGTTGTTGTTTGAGTTTCTGACTTCTGATATTAGGTAGCAGTTTTCTAAGGTATACAGTAGGTAGTTATTTAAATCATAGCATTAAAGTGACATATTAAATTAGTGATTTTAATGTTAGATTTACTATTGAATTCACTTATAAAGAAAATTTACAATCACATGAAAGACATCATGTATGTAAAATCTAATTTTATTTTTAAAGGATAGACGCAGCAAAACACATGTGGCCAGAAGATCTCCGAATAATCTACGATCGACTACATAATCTGAGCACAGACCATGGCTTCCCATTGAATGCCCGCCCATACATTTACCAAGAAGTCATTGATTATGGCGGCGAAGCTGTCAGTAGAGAAGAGTATACTCCAATTGGAGCTGTGACTGAGTTCAAGGCTGGCATGGAGTTGTCTAACTGCTTCAGAGGACATAATCAGCTCCGATGGCTCGTCAGCTGGGGAGCGCCGTTCGGATTGCTGGAGAGCAGAGACGCTTTGACGTTTATTGATAATCACGATAATGAAAGAGGTCACGGAGGTGGTGGCGGTGTGCTTACTTACAAGCAACCTAGACCATATAAAGCAGCTATAGCCTTCCTGTTAGCACATCCTTATGGAGAACCACAAATCATGAGTAGTTTCGAATTTTGGGACCCAGAAATAGGTCCGCCAATGAATAGTCAGGGTAACATAATATCCCCTTCTATCAACTCAGTAAGTAATCGGAGTTTTTCTGAACTTTCTGTATAATCTGTTTCATTCAGTAATAATTTCGTGAAACATTAAAGGATAAGTATGTACCTGCAAAGTGAAATATCGTTAATATGCTGTAAATTTACTTTCCTTCTGAGCCTTTACCTTCCAAGCAAGACTAATTAGCTACCTTACCTATTACCTTCTGAGCAAGAGCAGTTAATGCTATAGTTCATAATATTTACCACCAACACATACAAATTTTGTTCTAAAGTATCAATTGTCTTCGCAGACTGGATATAGTGTGGTGGTATTTCAGGATGGCACTTGTGGTAACGGGTGGGTATGCCAGCACAGGTGGCGACAGATCTACTCCATGGTGTCGTTCAGGAATGCCGCTGGCAGCGCGGGCCTTAACAACTGGTGGGACAATGGTTCCAACCAGATAGCATTTTGCCGCGGAGAAAGCGCTTTTATAGCATTTAACAATGACAGCTGGGATCTAAACGAAAATATGCAGGTAAAATGTTAAAAATTAAAATAAATGAATAAAAATAATAAATCATGTTGCTTCTCAAACTCGTATCATTTTAACAATAAAATAATCTAAATGTAAACTAATTTGAACTAACATAGAATATAATCCTTTTAATAGAATATTTTTTGTACAAGTGTGGTTAATACTTGTTATTTAAGTAACAACATAAGATATATTAGAGATTTTCTAGGTAATTTATTTGTTGCATATGCTGAATAAAAGTCAATGTAAAACTTTTTGAAGGAGGAAGGAAACTTTCCCTCCTTCCTTTACTTGAAGCTTATAAAGTACGATGTACGAAAGTGGCATGAATGAATGTTATGTAGCACAAGTAAAGGGAAAAAATCTGTAGTTGCATTTCAAAATTAAATGATTAAAATTTATTTGCAGAACTTATTATTTTCTAAATATGAACCTGTTGACTATGTGTATGATGATGTAACTGTTTCAGACATGTCTCCCAGCTGGGCGGTATTGCGACGTGATCTCAGGCGAGAGAAACGGCAGTTCCTGCTCCGGTAAGGTGGTGACAGTGGGAGAGAACGGGTGGGCTCATGTCTACGTAGGAGCGCAAGACTACGATATGATGTTAGCAATACATATTGGTCCTCAGGTATGATTGAACAGTTTTTGAAATAATACTCAAAGAAGATGTTCATGTAGATCACAACAATTATACTACGATATAAAAGAAAGCATAGCAACTAGAAAACGGCTATCATCATCATAATTTCAACCGCTATGTTACCATTCTACATCATGTTAAGATGGATCACTTTCCTACTACCAATGCCGTCGGTCTATCATGTGGTCGGTCTATCATATACACAGTATACAAGTACTGAATTATATAATATCAAAGGTATAAAAAATAGTTTAGTTGGTATTAATTTATTAAGTTAAATATAGTGTGTGTTATCGTTTTTAATTGTTTGATAATTTGTTTATTACATACAAAACCATTTGTCGACATCCAGTATTACTTTGAAAGTGGCAACCATTATCTTTTATTTTTGCAAGTGTAATCTGGCAACATTGTATTGCCCTTTATTGGGGCTAACCCTATTGCTACTTGAGTGCCGATTCATTTCTAGTCCCCTTTGCAAAAGCAACAAAATAAGATATTATAAAGCGTTTATCGTGATATATAATCGATAACTTGAAATCTATCTTTTGTATTTTGACAGATCAAAACGATAAATCGCTTTATCAATGTTACGGAGGTCATGCGCATGCGCATTCCCATACAGCTATACCTGCGTTGTTGTTGTTTGGCTTGTTTCATTTGCGTAATTAATATTTGATTTTATAAAACTTGATTAATGATACCAAGTGGATACAATTTGACCAAATGAATACAAAAGAATCTTAAGGAAATCCTTAAGATTAATTTGCAAAATGAAACTAGACCAATAAGTATTTTAAAAGTGACATTTGAAGGAAAATATTTCGTGTGAAGGGCAGTACACAGTGCGATAATATTATCTATTTATTTGCCAATAAACATGTTCAATATTTATCTTATGAAAACATTTACTTTTCAGAGCCGGCTATGATTGCTGATTTATCTCGAGATAATAAATACTTTTCTATCTATAGTTGTTTCATTCAAATAAGCCCTCTTGTAAAAAAAAATATATTTTTAAGACATCTTTTTGATTTGTTTTATTTTAACTGCCAAATATCCATCTTTAGGTAGTATCAGTCATACGTCAAGCTTTACATTTTCGAGGGACATAAGAGCTGTTTCAAGGTCGACATCTAAAATTTGCCGCAATGTTGTATGTATAATAAATTCAAGATACGTGGAATGAATATAAACACAATATGAAGTAGCACGGGGAACGTAAAGCAGCTATGCGTAAAGATAAACTGCCTGTCTACTATGGCCTTGTAATGTGATACTCTACTAGTTAAAAACGGATTTTTAACTAATTGAAGAGCAACTTTATACATAAAAGTGTGACTGTCTCAATAATTTGTGGATTATGCACCAATTAGGGTGACTTGTGCTGAGGGTCAATTTTATGAATAAATCGTAGATAAAATACTCTATATAATCGCATATAAGTATTTAAAACACCACAATGTATCTAATAAATTATTAGTAATGATCCAACATATTATTATGATCATTGTAGAATTGGCGTTGTAACTAATTAGGTTATAATACTGTGCCTCTAGTGAAAAACGATACAAGTCGAAAATTGCTACTTTACAGGAGAGCGAAAATACAAAAGAAATATGTTTTATAGCACACTGTGACTTAATGGCTAAAAATGAAATATAAGTTTACATGCAGTTACGTATTTAAAAATGCTGTCATTTATGTTGTATTGTTGGATTTTGTATAAAATTAACGGTTAATAACTCAATTTGGTCAAAATCAGACTTATACCCTTTTTCACTAGGGGCACAGTGTGAAAAATTATCCACCTTTATCAACGTATATAATTTATATACGTTGATAAAGGTGAATAATTTTTCACATCTTATCTCATTCTTATGTCCTATCCTACTACTACAAAGGCGAAAGTTTGTAAGTATAGCTCATACATCAGAATAACACATAGGCTACAATTTTTGAGGTTTCTAATGTGAGGTCGTAAAAAAAACACATTTTTTGCGCTTACATTGCAAACGCTGACTGAATCCTACAAGATAGATCAAAACAACTTACTTATTACTAGACGGGACGAACCTGAAGTCCACGCGAACGAAGTCGCGGGCAAAAGCTGGTATATAAATAAAAATGAATCGCGAAATGTGTTTATAAGCGTATAACTCAATAACGCCTGGACCATTTGGCCAATTCTTTTTTTTTAATTAGAAATATTCGAATAATTAACCGAAAAACCCTATAAAAACAGCACTTTATTCCCATTAAACGTTTTCATACTAAAACGTACATTCAATTTAAGCTTTATTGTTATCGTATAAAGTTCATATTGCAAGCACTCACTGTTGTCTAAGCAATGTAGTGTAGAGGTGTTCCTAACATGAGTCAATTTGCATCAAAGGACTTTATAATCACTTTATAATTTGTGCTTTATTAACGCTTAATACTTAAAGTTGAAATTCAATCATATCTATCAAAACAGTGTGATTGTGTGGGTTGGACCACACATCGTTGTCATGTTCCAAAATTGAATAGTCACAAAATGTAATAGTTTATTTGGAACTTTATTGCAATTAATTATTTTTTAATTACAATGCCCTACCACCAAGGTGACGGTTCTGTACAGGAGAATTTTTTGGCTTGACTATAAAATAATTAGGAACAAAAAACTGCCACTTTACAATTTTTTTTGACAGGACGAAGTCTGTCGGTTCCATTAGTATTAGTATAAAATTGTTTTGAAATTAGTCATACTAATATTTGATTCATTTTAAAAACTCGTTTTTACTTATTCTTAAAACAAAAGTTTACACTTGTACCTATAATAATTGGCCTAATTACAATACATCTTGTAAATTGTAGTTTATAATTTTCTTACTGTGTTCTAATTTTGTTTGTTGTTAGCACAATACTTGACAGAACACTTAAAATAATTGCTTAATATTTTTTCCAATTCTATCATTACTAAAGCAGCATAAACAGATCGTTGATAATCTTTTGTCACATACTTTCATCACATTAACTTAAAGTAAGGAAGTTATTCATAATGTGGATATGTATAGTATGGCTGCAAATTAGGAAAAAAAGAACAAATATATATTAGTTTATAAGTTGTATCTGAAAGTGAATAAATCTTATCTATTGTCGACTGTAACAGTCGTAAGTCAGTAACAGCACAGAAACAGTCTGCTTTCCAGGCTTGGGCTGCAGCTCGAATCCGCAAAGCTCCTGAAACCAAGGCTCTGAAGAAAGCCTTTAACACCGCCGCCAAGTCCAGCAAGAAAACAATGCGCCGAGCACGCTTTTACCACATCAGTCGAATAGGTACCAGACTAGCTAAATACCTTTCTGGGAGCAAAGCTTTCTGGTCCTTAGCCAAATCGGTTGAAGCGAACTTCTGTCGCCCGTCACTGCCGCCACTGCTGAAACCGGACGGCTCACTCGCTCACACCGCAAAAGAGAAAGCTGAGTTGTTTGCATCTCTTTTCGCGAGCAATTCTCGTCTAGATGCGGGCAGTCTAAATCCACCTACGTTACCACGTTGTGGCACATCTACGGACGTGTGTAAATGATGGTATTCCTGCCATTGTATTGCGGTATTGTGCTCCTGAACTGTCTCCCATTCTTACACGTATATATCGTCTCTCTCTTAGCACTGTGGTTTGGTCCCTAAGTCATGGAAGCTTGCCAATGTACAGCCTGTACCAAAAAGGGGAAGTCGTGCTGACCCTGTCAACTATAGACCGATCGCAATCACCTCCATACTCTGCAAGACTATGGAACGTGTATTGAATAACCGCCTCCTTACATATCTTGAAGCCAATGACCTCCTCACCGATCACCAGTTTGGGTTCCGTCGAGGAAGGTCCACAGGCGATCTCCTGATATATGCCACTCACCTCTGGGGCGAGGCTATAGAGAAACACGGCGAAGCTCTTGCCGTGTCCCTAGATATCTCCAAGGCCTTTGACAGGGTCTGGCATGAAGGACTTTTAAACAAGTTTCCCTCGCACGGGATTCCTGCTGGCTTATGTACATGGATATCAGACTTCTTGAGAGGTAGATCTATTAAAGTAGTAGTCGACGGTTGCTCATTCGAACTACTGGAGATCAATGCCGGAGTCCCTCAAGGGTCTGTACTTTCTGCCATACTCTTTTTGCTGCATATAAACGACCTGTTAGCAAATCCCGGTACCTTTGGGTATGCCGACGACAGCACAGTGTCAGAAAGGTATATGTCCAGTGCACGGGCCAGCTCATTAGAGATTAATTCTCTAAAAGAGAGACTGATAGGCAACGTGGACTCAACCCTCCAGGCAGTGTCTGATTGGGGCGATGCCAATTTGGTTGAGTTCAATGCCTCTAAAACCCAAGCGTGTTTGTTCACCGCTAAACGGAACCTGCCTTTCACCTAACTCCGACTTTCCGAAATGTAACCTTGCCGATAACCAACCACATACAGCTCCTCGGCATGGATATTTCGTCCAACTTAAACTTCGGGGGATACATTGAGTCCTTGGCGAAAACTGCAGCTAAAAAGCTTGGCATTTTATCCAAAGTTAGGCGCTACTTCACTGCAGAACAGATGCTCAACCTATATCAAGCCCAAGTTCGATCCTGCATGGAGTACTGCTGCCATCTTTGGGACGGTTCTGCCCGCTATCAGTTGGCTGCCTTGGACTCAGTAGAAAGGCGAGCTAGAAAACTTATCGACGACGAAATACTTATAAACTCACGTCTTCAGAGTCTAGAATACCGTCGAAGAGTTGCTTGCCTTTCGGTTTTCTATAGGTTGCATTTCGGAGAGTGTGCGTTGGAATTACATGAATTAATTCCACCCGCTCCTTTCCACCACCAGTCAACCAGACGTAGGCTTAACTACCATCCTTACGTGGTGGACTATCTTCTTACACGTCAAAACGGTTCCAGTCTTCGTTTTTAATACGAACAGCTAAGATGTGGAATTGATGTAAAATTATAGTACATACCAAATAGAATTACATAATCAGCCTACAAGTCAAATAAAAGTTTTGACAAGAACCAGTTCCATACAAGTAACTAGTGAGACTGGTGTATATTCAATTCCGAAACGCCGATTTTATAGACATCCGAAATGAGTCGGATAGGGATCGCTACAGCGAACCCGCGACTCTAATTATTCGTTCGTTAATATTTTGTATATTTATAAAAAAAAATTATTGGTAAATAAAAATTGTTAGGCGTGTCTACATGTATCTATCCACCGGACATGCATCACGTAATGTTAATGTGCGTTCATAAAGCTACAAGTATGGTTAGTTGCCTATTAAACACGAGATACCGTGCCTGTGATAGTTTTAGCAATATGGTAAAACAGCTTAGAATCCACAAAGATGTAGGCGGAAAACTGGAAGAAAGTTTCAGAAAATTCCTCCAACCTATCTTTGTTATGGAGTTTTTGTGTTCATCATCGAGATACCAAATCAAGAGGAGTGTAATAACTCCTGTTAGCTACGGGAGACTTGTCACTTTGTTTTACTGCTCTGCCACAATTATTGGTTTGCATATAATAAAGACATTGTGGATATTTGATTGGATTAACTTTATAGAAAACTTATTACCATGTATTGGCATAATAATTAATTTCGTCGCATCCTGCCGTAGCGCTAGCTACGTGAAAATGATTTTAGAAGTGCAAGCGGTTACGCAGTTGCTGCCTAAAACCTGCAATGCCAATAGTTTCTCGATACAATGGGTGCAAATTTCTTTGGTGATAACTCTATCTATTTCTATAGGGATATTCGATATTTACATTTTACAGATGAAGGAATGGAGTATTTTGTTTGTACTTCAGAAACTAATAGCTATAAATTTCGACTTGAACATAATTTTTGCAAATCACATGATGCTAGTACTGACGCACAACTTAACAACTTGGATGTCCGGAGTAGATAAAATTGAGTTTACAAAGATAGATACAAGACATGATGTATCATTATTAAACGGTGTTGTGGAAGTTTATAAGAAAATACAACGTTCTTTTATGCAGTATAAGCAAGTATTCGGACCTTTGGTATGTGGAATATTTCATCTATTTGAAAAATAATCAATTTTGATTGATTATGATCGTAATACAAAATACCTTCTATATGACTTCGCAGTCATATAAAAGGTGTTTTGATGTTCCACGCTCTATAGTAGATTCTATAACTGTCTGAAATAATATATATACATATAGTATTACAGTTAAAAATAAACATTTGCCTTCGAAATCTTTCATCCTTGTACGAATGTTTGTTTTCTTATTTTTACAGCAATTAAAAATTAATGATTAGCAATTTTAAGCATCAGAATGACTATGTTTTTGGTCAAATCTCTAAAGATGCTTCTTGATTAGTCAACAGAACTTCAACGTGAACAGCAGAGCTAAAGACTGGACGTAATCTAGTTCAGACCGAGATCATTTCGAATAGGTTTCAAATATATTTCTTGATTTTTTATTAATGTATTAATAATATTTTTAAAAATTACTTACCAGTTGAAAAATATGTTACAATTAGCAATTGATTCTCATGTACTTTATGTAACATTTTTTATCATTTTGGATCAAATTTATTGCCTAAAATTCAACAACTTCAAAAAGAAACCAATTCAAATCAGATTAGGAAATGATGAACACCATACTTTTTGAAGTCGGGTTTAACTAATGTTTTAGTTGAAACTAAAATATCTATATTTTCTAAATTATGCGTACATAAGTAGAATGTATCTATTTTGGTATTATTAAAAATGTTTGAACAGTCATTAAGGGAAACGAGTTCTTAAATAAAATCACTATTTGATATAGTGGTCAGACAGGAACAAATGCCTGTCCTATACGAGTACGATAGTAGTGACTATCCTTTTTGGTTCGTTTTCCTCTTTTATTTACTCAGAGCAAATTAGGTTATATTGCGCTGTTATAAGGACGAGTTGAGTTGACTATAGATTTTAGAGAACTCAGTCTTGTTTGTATAATAAGGCTATAGTTTTCCCTTAATAAGTATAATCAATTGCTTATTGAAAGTTTAGTAGCAAACATGGGGAACAAGATATAGTGATTGTCGAAATATATAAAATTATGCTTTTTTTAGGTGTTGTTTCACGTTTTTCACAGTTTTCTAACAACGTTGCTCTTTACAACTTTTACAACGCTAAGCATCAAAAAAGTGTTTCAAACTTATGATAGCGTCAATAATGATGTAAGTACTTTTAGACTTGAGGTTAATAGTAAGTAATCGAGTTAGATGGAATGAATAACGTAATCTATATATTTTAAAATGACCTTTGTTATCGTTGATTTTAGTCGAGTGGTTGGTATACCGGTTTCAAGGTCCCGAGGTCCCAGGTTCGTTTCCCGGTGGTTTACGTGCCGAATGCGAGCATTTGTATCTCAGTCATAATTGTTATAATATATTTCTATACAAATTTATTAATATATGTATGTCTATCCGTTACCATAGATCCCATAAAACAAGCTTTACAGAGATTACTTTGGGCTCGGCTAATTGGTTTAAGTGTAAGAAATATATATAAATAAATATTTAACTAAACATATTCTACATTGACAAATAAGCAGCAGACTTCGTACATTTTCGACAAATTTGCAACCCCGCTAGGACCCTATATCTACGTTGCCAACTTCTGACGAGATGTGAAATCTTACTTTCAACCAGGATACTGCAATATATGTTTCCCTGCGGAAATACTCGTAGTTAAGAGCAGGTGGAGGTATAGAACAGCAGATAACTTTGCTATGCAGTTAACCTCTAGACAAATACGGATTACAACTTGGGTAAACTTAGTAGGTAGTTGAATAATTGCGAGTAATTACCATAAATTAATGTTGTATCATAACACCAAACATCAAAAAGTCGGCCGTTGTCAGTGTAACACGGTTAATAGTAGCCAAAATATCTATGAAATGCTGAACAGGGCGGAAATGACCGTAAAAAGCAAGACATAATAATAATTTGCTTCATAGGTTCGGTTCACACCAAAGTTGCTCCCTTTGTACGAATATTGGTCTGCTTTAGTGGTCTCATTTAGTGAGCGGCGAGTCACGACGTGGCATATTTAAAATAATTAGGAGACTTTAAGAAGATAGGTGCCCAGTTGTCTTTGAAACTAAAATCGAAATACATAGTTTACAAACGTTTGAACTTTAAACAGACAGACATACACAGATTTAAGTAGTTTTGCCGGAAATATATATTAACAAACATGACTAAAATACAAATACTAGCATTCATCAAACAAACATTTGCCCGTATAGGATTCGAACTCGGGCGACGCTTTGAAACCAGTGTATTAACCACTCCACTTTGGAGGTTATTATCCGCCTAAATACGGACAGATGGCAACCCTATTACCGAGAAACTATATAGATAGAGTGAACACAGTTCACAGATAAGTGCATAAAAGAAATAAATTTATTTTATTAAAAAGAAAACAATTATTTGATTTATGTAGACGAGTAGCGGGTTCGCGGGGTACCGCCCCAACCACACCGGGCAACGTACACTTCAACACTGTTTGATCCATGCTCGGATTATAATATTTACAATAAATTATACGTGTTAATTACATAAATCAACAACAATTAACTAGACTGATATCCTCGAGTTGCTCCGACATCTCATTTCATTTATTTCTCATAATAGCATATTCGTATCAAATAATTTTCTTTTTTCAGGCGATGGGAATATTCCTGTTAGTCATTACTGTATTGTATGTTCTAAAGAGCTTATATTTTACTGCTCTTTTGAGTAAGGAGTGCGAGAAATTTTATATGGCTACAAATAAACTGGAAATACTATGTTGTCGTAAAATAACGAAAAAATGTTCAGGTCAGTGTCAGTGGTCAGGTCATATGTCAAATATTGCAAAAAAGAAAGTCATAACTTTTCAACCGGTCTTAATGTTGAAATATTTATTTTTGCTAATTTGTATAATAATAACAATTTATATTACTTATAATGAAGAATTATTATATTGACATTAGCACTTTAGTATTTTTATGGAAATTTGATATGGGCTTATGAAAATTAAAACATTACCTGATAATTTATTATAATAATATATTTTGCCGCAAGTTTTCAGATCTCATGTAGAGCCAAGCTTCCAACTCCACATGCCCTAACTCCACAAGACCTAACATCACTCTAACTGCACTTTAGTCAAAATTTGTGGCTATATGGAGTAAGGAATGCGGTACAAAATAAACCAGCATGATCATATATTGTTCTTTGTTGCAGATATCGAGAGGAATACGTTCAAAAATATTCTACGAATGAACAGAACACAGTTTGACAAGTTTTGCCCATTTGGGCTATTTGTAGTAGATGGGAAGTTGCAGTCCAAGATAATTGCGATGTTAATAACTTATACTGTAGTTATACTGCAATTTATTCTTTTGTAAGATGTCTTAATTATTTAGTTACTTATGCACAAATACATATTATTATAAATAATTGTAATTTTTTCCTTCAAACTATAATATGCTATGCAGCATGCTCGTATTGTAATGCGAGCATGCTACATAACATACATACATACATAACATATAAATAGGTAGTGCGGAGATACCTAAGCAGACTTTGATGTAGACGAGCGTTAGCGTTTGTTTTAGAGGTAAACAAGTTTAATGCTCACAATCTGTTATACACTCAGTACATGTGGTTCGTGAGATTCAGAACAAATGTGTAACAGACACGTGTCGCCACGGAACATCAGGGTGATTTGTATCACAAATAGGTAAGTTGAAGGTACCCAAGTATACTTGGTCTTCTGGTACACAGACTGATATGGATTTCAGTGGATGTAACAGAGTTCAAGATATTACTTACTATGACCGTTACGTAATACGCAATTTATGCGTAGGTACTAATAGCCAACGCGGTATGGTACGATAAATTATGAAGGTATGATATAAAAATGCTCAAATCCTTTACAATCTTTATTACAAAGGTTAAAAATAAAACAATAGAACAGTTTTCATCATTCTTTAATGCATTTTCTCTAATTATCTTGTCAGCGATGAGCACTTTTGGTGAAATTAGGTTTCAGAAATCATTAAAATATATGCAATAATAATGTTTAAAATAAGAAGAAATAATTGATTTTATATATTCCATTACTTACTCCAGTAGTTCAACTTCACAATAAAAATAGATTAGATCTCTCTATAAAATTTATATAACGTTCAAAAGCAGTAGGTATGGTAGATAACTAAAGTAACTGTAAATAAATGCTTTTTGATTTAAACATAATAATACTCTTTCCTTGTAGATAAATTGACAGTGGTCACAATGCTAAGACCAATCATGTATAAATATCTTAATAGTAGAAAGTAACTATTGGTGTTGTTAATTGTTAATAATAACAAAAACTGAGACCTAGGCTGCGTTCATCTACAAGTAAGCTACTGCATATTGGTTCGTCGTTCATTAACTATATTTTGGCTAAAAAGTCAACATTTGCAAAACCACCTTTACAAATTGTCATGACACTATAAGAAATAGTCAACGATGATTCGTACCAAGATGGCGTTCGCGGAGGTCGGCCTGGCGAAGAGCGGCGATTTGCTAGGATATGTTTGATAATATATTACCTAATTAGTATAACTAACTTAAATATATAATTCCAAAGCGGTTGCGAAAGCTGTCAAAAAGTCAGAGTGTAACTAAGGTGGCTACCGAAGAAGTAATAGTGTTATTTAGGTACTTAATAAGAAAAGCATGTAGTTCATGCGCAACTACCCGCAGTCGCCGAGCCGTCGCCCGCGCTCGCTATCTCTCTATCACACAACGTAATTCGTCCGAATTTGTTACCGCTCCGGCCTACTTACCCTACGAAATGATCGCTATCGATAATAAATTATTTTTCACCTACATTTAAAATAAGAAGTGTAGTAGTGCATTGGTAAATAGAGACGGGGTACCGCGCGGAATAATTGACTGGACCGCTCCTAGTGCCGCGAGCGCACCTAGACACACTAAGCGCCAATGGCACCTACATTATGTTCGCTTAGAATAATACTAAAAGGTAAGCTGTCCCATTTGGTTTTAAATGAAAAGAAAGTGACAGTATGCAATGCCACTTGACTTTAGCCAAAGCTAACATAATGTAGGTTAAATTTACCATAAGACTCGTGCTCATTAATATTGACATCTCAAGTATATGATCGCTTTTAGTAACAGTTGACAGATGTGCCATATATGGAACGTCAAAACTGTATCTAAAAATCAATCTCAATTTTGAGATGAATATATTAATACTTACTAGCTTATTAAACATTTGTATCACTTCATTTTTACCTATTAATAACATTTTAACGATTATTGAAGATTCTGTGCTAATTAAATGTAGAAGTCAAATGTAGTATGTATTTCATAATGATTATATAGTTATATGATTTAGACAACTCTTAAATAAAAACATTTTACGAACAAACACTAAAATGAAAACTTACACTTAGTAGGTCCCATGAAGCTCACAGATAGTCCTATAAGTATTTTTAAATAAATGCTCTTCACATAAGACATCACTAGGTTGATTATGCATCTCTGTTGCTAACATATTTTGATTAAAACTACTATTTGTATTTATTGGTGTTGTTTGACTGTGAGATTTAATCAAAATTTGATAACAATGAAAATTGACAATCAACTGACTGTTTAACGATAGTATGATTTGTATTAGATGTACCAAACTAACAGATTTGAATAAAATTACAGTTACTACGTAATGGTCAACTGTTTTTGAACAATTATCAGCTGTCATTAAACCTTTGTTACCGCAGTAGGTTTTGGTTCATCTAATAAAATCATTTTACATCTTTCAAACAATTTCAACAAAAATATACAAATCATAAAAATACAATAACATCTTCGTAACTCTTGCTCGACAATCATTCGAGATTTATTTGTAATATCATTTGGGCATTAATTGAATAACAGAAGAAATAATTAAACATAATTATGGAATGTCAATGTAAATTGTCTTAAAATTAAAGTAATTGTAAATGTCTATTTTGACACTAGACAACATAATATCGGACTACTATCTTATTCGATAAATGAAACTAGGAAACATTAGAATGCTTACAAATTAAAGTGCTGAGAATATGAAATACATTCCATTCTTCCTTGCCAGGTTTTATAATTATGACTTAAGAACTAATTAGATTTTCATTAAATGAATGTATAAATCATGAAATCAATGAAAGTTAAAATGAAGTTAGCTATAATATTGATAAATAAATTGGAATTAGAAGTTAAGATTGCAGAGATGCGATTCTTTGTAACAATTCTTTAACACATCTGACAAAGGAAGAATGTGATATCGCTATATAAGTGCGCTCGGTGCGCAAGGGCACTACACCTTCGAATCTACGCGAACCCTCATATAATATTTACACAAAGAAAATCTCAAAGATTCAAAGCGCTACTGATTCACCTCTACTTAGGAAACCGAGAGAATTGTTTGCGCTAATATTTCAATTATTGGTACATGACTACTTATAATTAAAATGAAGAAAGCAGCCGTGTGCTATTTAAATAGCGCATGAGGGCTCTCTTATTGTGCGTCGCTTGTGCAGGCCTCGTGACGTGGGAAGCGGGAGGAGCCGCTGTACCGGGCGGGAGCACAGGCCGGCTTGCTGCCCCTGCCGCCTGCCGCCTGCCGCCTGCCGAGGTTGGCAGGGACAACGTTCCGTCCGGGTCGTCGGCCGCCGCTCTACACTCTCCAAGATACAACTAACAATTTATAAATATGTAACTTCAAATATAATTTCTCCGAGTCGTGGTTATCAGGAACGTTTAAACATTTCGAAAGTCATATCCACGCATCGAATATTCCGCATCAACAATAGATAGAGGTCTATTTCGAACGCCAACAAAGCATAAAATAGTGATATCTTTACATCTCAGTCTAGTCTATAAAATTATTTTCTTCTCTTTTAATGGCAAGGTATCTCTATAAAGATTCAATAGTATCATTCTCAATATATAACAGGTATATCTATACGATCGGAACACGTCGCGTATTCGTCGATCCCTCACAGCGTCAATGATATAAAATTTAACCTAAATTATAACACAGGAGAATTAAGTATAAGATCACAAAATGAGATTCAGCGGGCGGCGCCGAGCGCACGGCGCCGGCGCCGGCGCTCCCGGCGAAGTCGCAGCTACCGTCTACGCTACTCTAGCGAGGCCGGGGCTCGCGCTACGCTGGCTCCGCGGCCGCCGCTCGCCGGCCGCCGCCGGACCAGTCTTAGGCTAGTATTGCTATGGGTTGCTAGCAGAGCGGGAGCGTCAGGGCGCGATGCCGGCGTCGGACTTGTGGAAGGCGGCACCGGCGGCGGTGTGAAGGTGCGGCGCGGCGGCGCTGAAGTCGTGCTCGGACTTGGGCCGCGGTAAGTGTGCGGCCACGCCCAGCCCGGGCAGCGCCACGCCCGCCATGCGGCACGAGGCCGCCTGCAGCGGCTGCAGCGCCAGCCCCAGCGACCGCTCCGACAGCCGCGCCACGCTGTCGTCCGACAGACTCACGTGCTCCGCCTCGGCCGCTAGCGCGTTCACCACCGCGTTGATCGTGTTCCCCTCCGATGTCGTGTCGTCCTCACGGTGCGCCACCAGGTTAGGGTTCTTGCCTATCTTGTTGAGGCGCTCCGCAGCAACGCTTTCCATTGTGCGCCGCATTAACGGGTACTGGTCGAGCACGGCATTAAAGTGGTCCACTGATAGCGAGAACAGGTTGCAGTATGTCTCTGCGCGCACGGATGCTACGCGACGCGCATTCGTCAGGAGGCAGATCTCGCCGAAGTAAGAGCCATCTGAGAGGCTGGTTGCCACTTCACCGTTTGCCATCACTATATCCACGATGCCTTCTTGGATGAAATACATTTTGTTGCCAATTGTTCCTTCTTTTATTATGATATCACCTGGAAGAAATAGTCTCTTGTCAATCAGATGTCAATTTTCTAAATAAAGTTAAATATCTTTCATCAAGTTCAAGTTCGACGAAGTAAGTAAAAAAAAAATAATTGATATTAGTCTTTGACGTTACTTATAGACGTTATGAAAAGTAAAAAAAAAATAAATAAAAGACACTAAATCGCCTTGGGGGACCGCAAATAATTATTAATAACAATTTAATAATTAACCGTTTTTATAACAATTTTTTTTTCTTAATTTTGTTTTAAAATTATGATGATGTCTTTGACTGTAGATTTTATAATTTTTTACTTTTTAAGGGAACTCAGGTTTTTGTGTCGAGGTTTATTTTTTTTTTATATATACACATTATTATTATAATATAGATTTTGTTAAGTTGTGAATACATAGCTCATTTGCGATTCTACTTGGGTAATATACCGCAGTAGGATCGCAAATGAACTTGTCAGTAAATTCTAATCTAAATCATATTATTTTATAAAGTGCACATTTTGCACAAGCGCTTTCATTTGAGGCCCTACTCGAGTATATTTTGCAGACGTTTGGTTATCTCGAAGAGATTTGATAGTAGCCATTTTCTGCAACATATAAATACGCCACATATCGGTGGCATTTCTCATTTTCCAGGTATCAGTTTATTACATGTATTACAGTCAATAGGTAGCATAAATGCTTCCTTACCAGGTTGGAAGACTTCATAACGTAGCTTAGTAACGACATCCGACACGAAGTTAGAGTCTGCGTTCGCGAAGAATGGCACCGACGCGACGAGCGACCGGCAGTTGTAGTTGATGACGTCCTCCCTCAGCTTTTCGCTCAGCTCGCCCAAAATCAGTTCTTCGTCGAAGAACTTCCCCTGATATCGGTGCTCAAAATACTCTGTGATCCGTTGCCTCATTTCTCTCGGCAATTTACGATATGCCATATACTCTTCAACTTGTTTTACCTGAAATAATTTTAAAGAATGTTTTGAATTCATTTTATTTCTGCGAACAAAAACTTTCTTAGTGATGAGCTGAATATTTCAGTACAGTTGTAAATATTCAATGAATTTCTCTTTCTGTAATCATTTAGATATTTGCGTTTTCAATTTCTCAGTACTTCTCTCCGTCTCATCACTATTACCAAAATACCGAAGCTTTCTATAGTGACATTCATACTAAACCAGTGTACAGCGAAATTCCAGACGTGCCCACATAATTTGTTAGAGGCAAAACACTTCGCCCTATCACTACACACAAGAACCTTACGATTTTTAGCAATGACAATGTTAGTGCGACCCAAATGAAAACTGTTATGAACACCCGTTAATGTTAATGGTAATAGAATAAATGAAATGAAATACCGGTGCGACAAAAACTTGGACCAGTAAAGTTACTGGTACAATAACAACGACAACACACGACAAACACGTTTCTCGGTACTCACGTCTAATCTCTGAAACAGGTAAGGAAACTTTAGTGGACAGTATTATCACAATATTTTGCAGTCGATCTGCGAAAATTATAATGAACGAGGATTAGTTGAAAAAGATTAGAACATGTGAATGAAAGCAGAACTCTGACTATGACTTTGGACAAGGCAGGTGTTCATAACTGTTTATTATAACAAATAAATTATGGTCATTAGCCTATTTGATTTTGACTGAGTAACAAATGGGTTGTTTACCTTTTCACGATATTGTCTTCTTGATGAGTCGAGTGATTGAATGAGATTGGTGGCATGACCGAGGAACAGTGCGTAACATGTGGCCCCGGAGATCATAGACAACATCGTGAGCCACATGTCAGTCAGTGACTGCGGCGGAAACCGCCCGTAGCCGATGCATAACATGTGGGACATCGCTTTGAATAGGGCCCAAGAGTATTGCTCTAGCCAGAATGCTTCCTGGAAAAGAAAACGTTCGTAATGAATAAATAATTAAATGTTTTTCTGTTTGACTTAGTAGCTGGGCTTCGGAGACCTCTCAGCTAACTACCACTACCTTGCTAGCGAGCCTCTAGGTGATGCTCGCTTTCATTATATGTTTAATTGTCATTTATCATAAAACTTAGGTGAAATGTAGGCCAAGAACTTCTCTGTTGTATGTAATAAAGACAGAGCTATTTATCACTAATACTTGCCTGTAATTCGTTAATAGCCACCCAAGAGTTTGGAGGGAATCCCTGGAGCATAGGGACGAGGAACTGTAGACAACCGGACCAATGGCCGATCAATAACATCATGCAGATTAGATTGAATATTCGCATGAAGACTGATGCCATGTTGAGGAACTGTGAACAGAACGATTATATTAAAATACATTCAGGGAACGTTTTCGCCTCTAAAGGAAGCCGTGCGGACTGCGCGCGACAAGGACGCTCGAGATCAAGCATCGCGATGATTCTCTACCGATGAATTGGTAAAGTTGTGAGAAATAAAACATGAACGCGTGAAACGAATCGTCGAGCGAGCATGCGTGTGGGCTGCGGCTGATCGCGCGGCCGCGGCCGCCGCGCGGTCGCGCGACCGCCGCCTCTCGCCCGCGCGGCCGCCGGCGGGACGAGGGTCGGAAACAGAAACGTCAAAGAAAGAGAGAGAAAGCGAAGCGTACGCAGCAGACTATGGGACGCCGGGCGGCGCCGCCGGCAACATGCTAAGCGGGCGAACGAGCACATGCGTGCCGGCTCGTGCCGACCCTGGTTACCTTAAATATCAGATTGCTTTTCGTGTCACCCTTCTTTTTGGCAACGTCAGAGCTGAGACGTCCCCTCCGTTCCGTGCGCTTTTTTTGAAGATTCTGCAAGATCTAGAAAACAAGCGAGAAACACGAGATAGTAGGAAGAGAGCGAGGCGCGCGCGGAGCGCAGGGAGGATCAGCGGGCGGAGGTCATCGCGGGGGGGTGTGCGGGGCTGACGGGGCGGACGCGTGCGGGCACACAGGATGCACTAACACCGAGTCGACGCGGGCTAAGCCCCTACACTAGGGCGCTAGGGGCGCGGCATGCGGCACCTGCGAGGCGAGGTCGCGCGAGCCGCCCTCCGCGTCGGCCGGCTCGTCGCGCGGCTGCGGGCCGGGGCTCATCTGCACACAACACCGTCACTGCGATGTCGTCGCCACCACCCGACCCGTACTCCACTTCTCACTGAATCTCCGCTTCGTACTCTTCGTTCCGATTATCGCATTGCTTTTGACTGAGTTTTGACCGGTTCAAAGTTTTTCGCGGATGATGTTATAGGGTTTTTTGAGTGCGATTATGAATTTGTTTATGTAGTGGTGACATTAAAACGTTTTCCGATATTAACAATGTTTAGTTCCAGTATTTTATGGGATTTTAATGAAATACTGTGACTTTTCGTTCGATTTGTATGATTACGATTGACGGGAATCTAATTTCGGCGTCAGCACATCATAGTTCTAAATAGGCTCGAAAAAGCGGCAAATCAATACTGATAAGATTGCAAATCATATTTATGTTGGCTAGTGTAGGACGGTTCGGGTCGGCGTTGTCGGCGTTCGCGGCGATCGCGGCGCGGGCGCACAGAGAAGAGACAGAGTTAGACGTCACGAGTGTGAGCGTGCTCAGGCAGAAAGAAGCTTGCAGAGAAGCAGTAGAGAAGTGCAGAGCGGGACGTGGGGCTTACATACAGTGGGGCGGGATCAATGGTATAATACAGGATTACAACAACTTCACTTAAGTCATCAGGATCACTACATCTAAAAGAATATTCTTATAATATCACGTTATTTCTCATTAGTTTTCAGATCTTATAAACAAGCAATTTTATTACATATCTTCAATTACATAATTATTCACATAACAGATAAGGTACTGCTTAATCCAAAAAAAGAAACACACTTTTATTATTGCACATAAGTGTTTTAGAAATGTTGTTTAGTTTGTGTAATCAATGCTTACAAGCTGTGTTAGTTAGTTTTGTTTTAGTTGTTATTAACCCAGAGTGGGTTAGAAGAGATGAAGGCTTACATATACTTCCTCCCACTGGGACACATAACGGACGAGCCTGGAGAGTCGCAACAGTCGCACTAGCGAAAGGAGTTTCGCTAATCGTAGTATCCTTAGTGCTCGGCCAGCATGGAGTATTTGAAAACTTTCGCTGAAGTCCTGTCAAAACGAACAGATTCAGTTACAACCTACGTTAGCCTCGTCGGCCAGTTTAAGCAAACATCAAGAGACCCGAATCAATGAAAAATGTTCTTTTTACAATTGAAGTGAAGACATGCACTTGCTGATTTTGAAAGTTTTATAATTAATCAGCGAAAGGAAAGTGCTTAAGCGTAATTAATATAACATGTTATGCTTAAAAGTTATGTACTCGGTATTATCGGTTATATTAATAGCACATGTGGCATGTTAGACATTACAGAGAAAGTATTGCCAGGTGTATTTAGGATAAAAATAATGTCTGTGCTATTTTATGCTCAAATTTTATTAAAATGCATGACATTAAATATATGATAACCGAATAATTTGTTAATGTGAATTAATTGTTTAAAGAAATGTTACAATTTGGTCGTGTTGTATCTATAGGATTATGTGAAAATCCCTCATTGTAATACGTGTCAATCTATAGTTTAGGTAACCAAAAAACAAAAATCAACCAATTAATTTTGTAAAGCACATTAAATCATGCGTTAATATGTTGAAAGAAAAGATACAAACAGGTAAGATATGTTTGAAGACTATGCTACTAAAAACAATTTATAGACCAATGGTTGAAACGTCTGGTCATCAAGAAGAGAAGAAAACAGATCATAGCGAAACAGTAGAGTGCAACTGGATAGTAATATTAACAATAGCTGGTGCACAAGGTTGAAAAGGTGATAAAATTTTAGAGTATTACGAAAAGTTATCCCATACGATAGTAAAAGTAACATGTGTTTCCCAGGACATAGAAAGATGAAAGTGAGTCCTGAGAAATCATATGGGTTATCCAACGTGCAATAAGATAGAGGTGACATTTAAATAAACCTTCAGATGAAGAATGAAGCTATTGTGCAACAATCAAACCTTTACATGTTTTCCTAGACTCTTAAAATACGATAAACCGAACGCGATGACCGAGGTTCTCGTGGTGGATAGTTGGACAAGATTTCACAATGGGAAATAAAAAAAATAAGAAATGACAACAACAACAACAACAATATTTAACAAAGGACTGATCTATAAAACAAATTAACACCCAAGCTGAAACAGAACAATAACATAAAAGAGAGATATAAACTAGTAATAAGAACAACACGGCCAAATTGCAACGTACGTTTACCTGATTGAAGATCAAAAATATATAATCTAGTGGTATACTAGAGATGAGGTCAAGGAAGAACCATGTCCTCAAATAGTGTTTTGCTATTAACTTGGGATCTAATATCACTTGTTCTGCATTATCTTGCTGCATTATTCCTGAAAAAGAGAATAGTGAATTTATTTTCTTAAGCAGTGAAAGATTATTGTATTATTATAATAATAATATAATTAATGAGAAAAATAATAATATAAATAATTAATAGAGTATCCACAGTTTCCAATTGCTTACCTGTTCTAAAATTAACAACAATATCTATAAGGAATATGGTGTCCGATAGGCAATTGAAGGCAATCCATCGTGTACTGAGGTCGTCGTTAAAGAAAGAGATGGCAACTGGCAGGATGATGAGGTTCGCTACTAGGAGTAGCAGCATGCAAAGATCCCAGTAGAATCTGCAACAAAAAAAAAGTATTATAAAACATTTGTCTATCACTAGTTTATGCGCGTCGTATTAGTTTATTTTCGAGAAATGAAATAGCTAAAGACATTTTGCTAAGTATCAGTTAAATATTTCTGCTCGCTCATTTTATCGCGCAGGAGAGTTTTGTACACGTCAACAGCTTTTTGGGTAAGTGGTGTAATAAATAACGTCTTATGGTTGAAATTCAGAATACCACTTTGTCATAAAATACCTGAACTTCATTCAAAGTTTCTCAATAGCTTCGCTCGAGGATCAGCAGTGACACACCAACTTCATCGTTTATATCAGCACATTATTCACAGTTTAGTTAAGACTTAGCAGACATTTTTAAATATTCTGAACAATGTGACCTTTTCGAGAGTTAAAGTAGGAAGAGGTTAACTAGAAATTTTATAACAAAAATTGTGGCAACAAATACTCTTGCTTTTCTTAGGACCGCATAGTAACTAAATATTAAAGTTTTGAGCATTCAGTCACAATAACCAAAGAGCTATGTGATGGTAAGTCTATACTTATTGAGAATGTTTATTTAGGAAAAAAAGTCCAAATGCTTCTTATACATCAATGTCCCAAAGTTTAGTTTACCATTATTTGTATTCAACGATATGATATCATAATATCAATTGGCATTTAATAAGCAATTATTAAACTAAATGCAAATTTAGTTTGAGCATTTACAAAGTCTTTATCAAAATCGAAATGATTAATCAACAACAAAGTGTTCGGAGCTTATAGTATAAATGGGATTACAACTATTTACATTGGACTTCGACAATTTATAGTCGGAAGGCATAAATTTAGAGGTACAAAGCCCAATGCGGGATAGAGTCAAGTGATCTCGCAATGAAACGACAGTTTAGTGGCAAATTGCTTGTTAATTCGATTAGACAGGTGAGTAATCGAGTGATTCTACTGTACAGAAGTGGGTAGACAATAATAGCTGTATGCTTTGGCGCCACAAGGTTGCAGTTTTCAAATTCATAAATTAAAAGATCAATAATTCAGAGGTGTCTTTTGATCTTATTGGTGTATATAACTTCTGTAAAAACCGGTACTTTAAAGTTGAATACTCTTGATGTAATTTTTAAAACGAGGCTAAAGTGCTATGCCATGTTAACATTTGTATGAATCTTTTATTAAAGAGACACAGTCCAACACATTTTGGATTGGCATTTGGATTGTCCTAACCCAAAGCAATCCACCAACATTGGTTTGGGTTAGGACAATCCCAAGTGGTATACTCACTTTACTTACAGACTCATGGTCCCTTCTTGTTTAAAAAGAAAAGAGTGTGACATCAAGCCACTTCCTTGCTATGTACTTCCTTGTTAGCTAAAGTAAGGTTGAACAAATTGGCCATAATAGGCCGTTAGAGTGAATCTGCTTCAGTATTTGACTACACGGCAAAATTTTTTCCCTACAATATATTGAAAATGTGACCGATAGCCTAAATGACTTTGCTTTAAATTCTTCCGACTAAAATATTTAAAATACGACGCTAATAATATATTTTTACAATCTAAAGTTGTAAAAATATGTTACTAGCGTCGTTCTTCTAAATCGTTTAGTAAAGTAAGATCTAAGAGCTCCCATAATGCTATCTATAGTTGACTAATTAAATGTATCAGAGTTAAACATACAAGATGAAAATATTTTTACATTATCAAGAAACGTAGTTATGTATCATAGATATTTTTATATAGTTTTGATAAAAAAAAGGTAATTTGTAAGAATCCTACAAAAACGATAACGTGTAGTAGCCAATCACGTAGGTAATGGACTTCCGATTTTGTTAGCAATTGCTCCTAAAATGATCTCATGCTGTTTAATCTGGTTATTATTGTCTATATATGGCTATTATTGTAGTATAGTAGTAATGCTATCTGCGTGTCTACATAATTTTAAGGAACATACCCTTTAATAGGTACTTAAGGTTGCTAGTGTGTAATATCAGTTTAAAATTGTTTCACCGGCATAACATGTTAATTTAAACACACCCTAATTGATTAAGATAAGTAGTATAGGGCGACATACTTTTTGAGATATAGTTTACAACATTAAACTACACTTTAAGGATAATATCTACATCTACACTAATATAAGAGGAAAGATTCGTATTTTTGTATGTAACGAATAAACTCAAAAGTACTGGAAGATTTTAATAATTCTTTTTTCATTAGAAAGCTACATTATCATTGAGTAACATAGGCTATATTTAGTACTAGATTATTATAGAAATCTTTAGAAATTGTTATTAAAACCAACCGAAGGTGTAAAAAAATTAGCCATAAAATGTCTTTCATCGCATACGCTGCCCAGAGTAATGTCTACCCGTGCGAAGCCGGGACAAGCCGCTAGTCAGGAATAAACGCATGATATATATATGTTTCTTTTTATATACAACTTCATGAAGTATCTTGTGCAACTATATCATGAGAAAATAATGACAGTGTCGTCTCGTAAGAATCCCACTTCCATTGCGCAATATGCGTGGAAGTTCATTCCGCAGATTCCGCCAAAGTGGGCTGACTTAAAGAGGAAATTGCGGTAATTTTCCACAATGAGCCAGAAAAATCTCAACAATAAGTCGCCTGTCGACTGTCGAGGCGCGTCGGAGAGCTCGTTTCCAGTTAATCGACTATAAGTATAAATTAAGCTACTGAGTACACAGGTGTACTGAATGTTTAACAGGCTAATAGAATTAAGCTCGGAACTCCCTTTAATGTAACCTATCGCTATGTGTCTAAATTATTCTCGATCAATTGCTACTAATTATATACCTTGAACATAATTATCATTGTAGTTTTGGACTAATTAGATCTTATGTATCAGTACTGATTCAGTATCTGCTTACCTTTTGTATTTATACATTTATACTGGATACATTTTATACATAAAGAGTTTGTTATATAGGCTATAGTTATTATAGGTTTACAGTCGTTGAGAAAATTGCATCGAGTGATAACAACACAAATAATAAAATACTTATTTGACTTTATTTGTACATGTTGTACTATTTACACGGTCAAGTCAATTCCCAAAAGCAATACTTCTGAAGTGTTATCAATCGTCATCTCATACGGATGCGCAAACAATCCCTTGCGGGAGTCCCAGAACGAGTCACTATATCTGCGGCGTCTATGTACTGTCGCAACAATATTTGCTTTCGATATCTCTGTACTTATAGCAGCTCCTTTTTAAAATTCAATAAGCTGCTTTGAAACTTAAATATTCATTTGGAGTTGAGGGTCGAGTCGGTCCAGACTTGAGCTCGGGTATTTTCAGTCAGCATACGAAATTGCTTATGTTATGATATGTACAATTTATATATATATATATATATATATATATATATATATATATATATATATATATATATATATATATATATATATATATATATATATATATATATATATATATATATATGTATATATGTATATATTATATTACGAGTAAATATAACGCGATTAAAAAGTATTTATGTGATACATAACTTATACAGTAAAATTTCACAAAGTTTAGAACTTAAAATATTATATGAAAAGTATTTTCATTATCTACACATATTCTTTTTTAGTGCTCATATTAATGTGATGCGGTTTATTTTACTTCATATATAGAATGTTTTCAATTTCTGTCTCAGGAACTTGTAGGCGAAATCTAAATATTCACATTTGAAAGCAAAATTACACGATGTTATGTTTTCTATTAATATTAGATTTATTTGAAAGCTCTACCGTGATTTTAAGTCATTTCTTGTTGTTGGTTTTTTAGCAGAAGTTGATATTGAACGAATTAATTTTGTAAGTTTAATTTAGTCTTTGGATGTTCATAATAGATTTTTAGTTGTGAGTAAGCTAGCGTATCGCTATGGGGTACAATATTTCAAAATTTTGCCGTACCACAGTGTAAGACAATAAAGAGAAAAATACATATACAGTTTTCCTTCATACTGTACGATATATTTTTAATTTACTGAGACGTGGCTTAGCAGTGCCAACAACTGCATCCAATACTATGCAGGATAATAGCATATATATATATATTAACGTCTATATAAATAAATGTAGTTCATGTAGCGAGGACTAAGTATGTACTATACATGCAATTTATAAATTGTGAAAAAAAATTGTAAAGTAATAGGTACACCTTGAGCCAACGTAATGGCAATATTATTTATAAGCACAAGCATCATTATACTCCAAGACAAAAATATGGCTTTATAAAGAATAGAAAACAGGACAGTCCGAGGCGTAGATGTAGCGGTGCCGTTAGAGTTGTGCCGTGGCCCGCTGCCAGCGCTACGGCTGTGATATCTAGCAACAAATTGTAATACGAGCCAGAGAAATGTCACCACAAGAGATCCGCCGTTACTTTTCACTTTATTTCTAACTAGCTTTATGCCCGTGGCTTCGCCCGCGTGGATTTCGGGATTGGGTCTATAGAGGGTTAAGGGTCATAGCTTTTGCCCACGGCTACATATGGGCGGAAGACGGTTTAGGGCGCGAAGGTTTTATCGCGCTTCCCGTGGGACTATCCGTTTTTCCGAGATAAAAAATACCGCAAAACCTTGCTCCAGAATCACTCTATCTATTGATGAAAACGAAAAATCAGTGCAGTAGTTTTTGAGCGAAGCCTTTATTGTGTATCCCGTGGGATCTGTCGATTTTTCCGGGATAAAAAGTAGTCTATGTTACTCTCCATCCCTTCAACTATCTCCACGTAAAAAATCGTCGTCGTCGTAAAAAATCGACGTCACTCCGTTTTGCCGTGAAAGACGGACAAACAGATAGACACTTTCCCATTTATAATATTAGTATGGATTTTCTACATGGTTCAATTTGTAAAGAATCCACATTCTTAAAGTTCGTTCACAATAACACTTATCTTTCCGATCATTTTACTCTGTGCCAGCTGAACTTATCAGACGTTCACTTCCATTTTTTATGTTATAACATATATTTTTCTGCTATAAATTTTCTATGTATTTTTTATTCTCGAAGGATCGCCTTATTTGCTAGACATTTGGATAACATTTGTTAGACACGCATGAATTGTTCTACTTTTGTGTTGTTTCAATGCATAAATCTTCTTACCTATATTCTTAGTCATACTCCCTAGGTTGCCCGTCACTAGTCACGTCAGTAGTCCAGATTGACCGGTCAGTTTCTACATTTATAATGTTCGTATTATGAAATTCCATAATTTGCACATGATTAACGTAATATGTTCGAATCAAATCCGAAGTACAAAAGTAATCAAAAATAACCATTTACACCAACTGATTTCATCAATCACTGTAATATGCTGATGGAAGAATAAAGCTTAAAGCAATTTTTGTTGATTCAATTGTAACTGACATTTTGCTGCCGGTGTAGTTAGGCTGAAATCACTTTGGTCCACGCGACGCTGGCAAATTGGTTTAATTAACCTTAATTTCATGCACTGACTATTGTGCATTCAATCGCAATATATGCCATAGGTTTACTACTCAATATCCTTTATGATTGTAGTGTTTTAATTAGATTTGAGAGCAACGTAAAAGTTATGTAAGTGGGATTAGAATTTTGTGATGCGATAATTAAGTTAAAATAATGATAATGAATTAGAATGCCAATTTATAATAATTGACATTATAACACATAACATACTGTTGAAAATATTACATTTGCAGATTTGCTAAGTTAATTTTATCATTATCTTTTAAGCGATATGAACGCAACATGCAGCATTATATTTTTGTTTTCACGCAATTAGTACGTACTTTCATTTAATGAACTTCAATATTTATCGTAATTTAATTCCTAACTACTACAGATATTAATGTAAATATGAAACTTTTTCGTTTGAATATTTGTACTTATACAAACTATTAATTTAAGAACGTAACTTGCAAATTAAGACGACCAACCAAACGTAAGTAACATGTTCTAATTCCATGGTTAGTGATTGGTAGTTTTATGGGTTGTCCTTCCGATTTGGTTTTAGCTCTCGTAATATTGCCCATTTCATAGTTTATGTAGGGCTGTGAATAGTTTAATGCATTCTTTGGACGGCCACTCATAAATTTGGTATGTGGTGTATCACAGATAATTCTTTGGTTTAGTACACCCATAAACATTGCAAAGGTAATTAGTGTTTATGACAAGATAATGTGCCATTGTTAATTATTTCAAGGACGTCAATAACTTCGGGTCTCCAATATGTAAACAGAATGCCGTTCTTTCAGATGATTTTTCGAATATAACCTTCATTAGAGCTTTATTCATAGTTAAACAGGAATTTGTTACGAGTTCAGAGATACCGGTACGAAACGGCACCATGAATCTCTGTTGTCTGTGGAATTCATAAAGGAGTATTCTATCTATATTGCATGTATGGTTAGCAACACGTAAAATTTTATTCACATCACCGTTATTACGAGCTACATAAGAGATCTCAAAGTCAACATGTAAAGTCTGGCGTGTTTCCATTAGTAAGCATTCAGTCAGAGAACGCTTCAAAATATATAATCGACGATTAAATATATAACAATAACGTATCAGACATTTTTTGGTAATTTGATTATTTAAACTGAGCAATCTGTTTAAGTCGTTCGATTAATTCAAAATGGCACAGTTTGCATTAGTTACTCGTGCAGCTAGTATTCCAAATCACACAAATCAGAGGACAGTGAGTGAACAACTCACATATGCATCAGTCGCAACCATCGATAAAGTTATCACCAATTCGCGTTTACTGCATCCGAATACGATAGATAATTAGATAGATCGTCGATTTTTATAAATATTGTAAACATCTCTGTACCACCTGTAAAAATAAATATGTAATGGTTTGGTTAGAAATGAGAATTGCAAGCTAACAAGGCACACAGCTCTCGCCTTCCCCAAACTAAATTAAGGTAATGTTGTAAAAGCTTTTTCAGCTATTTGCTTACATCCAAAACAAATTTTACAGACTTTTACTTTTACATAATGATATTATATATATCGTAAGTAATCGGTGGTGGTCTGATTACATCCGATGCTTAATACATTCATCTAACTGCTGGTATTGATCAAGCCCGGTCGTTGCTGGCTGAATTAACGTAGGCATTGAATAGAGCTGAGTTGGGAATTAGTAGGCAACCGATTTCCACACCATCAGATCGTATATACATTCATCAGAATCAGTTTCACTGAACGGATTGTCATCAAATATACCTACTTTATCATACTATGCAATTGAATATTGATATTTCTTAGTTTTTAAAACTTTTTGACTAATTAATAAATCTAAGATAGAAGAAAAGAAAATTCATTTATTTGGTAAGCAAAATATACTTTAGTCACACATAATTTACATGTAGGTTATTATATTATTTTGATATATCAAGATATGTCAGGCGTGAATCGCGACGCTGACGACATTTAAATAAAGATAAAATATAATAAAATAAACTAGTGTAATTATACAAATATATAATATTTGTATACTTACACTAGAATTTAATGTTATAGTGTTGCACTACTTAAGTACTTATAATTGGAATTGAGATTAATATGAATTACTTAATTTGATACAATATCGCCAAATAATCTAGTGCTATTCGATGCAAATTAATTTGATATGATATTAACAAATTGACATTTCGTTTATCTAATTAATATTTCATTTGATTCGTAGACACTCTATTTAATCTATTAAATATAACTCTACAATAATTCAACACTTAACTTAGTTGATTGACAATAATTTATTTAATTATCATCATCGTCATTTAAGCATCCGGCATCTTCCATCAAGGATTCCCACATTGAGCGACTATCTGCGACGAAATCGAAAGTCCATCTCGTGGTAGGCTATCAACGCTGTTTCCCGTGTTACGTTTATATGCTTGCCACTCAACGACTTTTCCACCCCAACTACTATCTGTCCTGCGAGCACTGGGCTCAATAACTCAATAACATTATTGCGTTCCATAATGTGATACAGGTGAGCTTAAAATTAAAGGTAGGTACAATAATGGACCCTGTCGGGCACAGCAATATAGGTCAACAGGAGCGAGGAAGTATTTTTATATGTATAAACCATTATGATAAAATTGTATTAATTTAAGTATATTTAATTATTTATATGTAATGTAAAATGTATTTGAGTGTATTTAATTATTCATTTTTAATTAAAATAAAATACATAATTACAATTTTTATAATATGCTCTGCCCACTGACACTTAAAGTTCGCGTTTCTTTCCGCTGTGACGGTGATCTTGGTTCTTCTACGGATTTCATTATCTCTTTTTGGTTTATGCAGATATAATCCGAGGATAGCCTTTTACTGGCTTGAGAGTGATTATAAGGTGTAAGCGGTGCGGTTTCGTTGTGATATATCATCATTGGGCAAACAATCTAATCAAAGATTTCAGGCATTGGTAGATGGACCGCGAATAATTCCGTGTATTCATGAATAGACAAATTTAAAAGTCAAAAGACACTATTAAGCTTATGAACACGATCAATTAGATTCAGTGAAAAGTATACATAGACTATAACAGAGTTTGGAAAACAAAATACTTTCACAAAACATTAAATTTCTACAGTTACTCAAGAACTTCATATTTTGCAGTACTCCATAATACTAATGAAATAATAACCACAAAATTATTCACTGTTGTGCATAAACAAAGTCATACGTATGTAGTTATTTTGATAATGGCAACAATGAGGTTAACATATCGATAGAGCTGCATTGGAGTGCGCTGGTATGCTGTTTACATATTTGCTGAATACTCAGCTATCAGTGTTGCGTTCGACATACGTATTGGTTACACAATACTTCATACCTGAATAGAATTTTTACAAGTTGGCTGTATATGCCATTCCCTTTGTTTAGAATTAACGGTAAAAACAATTGTGAAATAAAAAAATATTTATAATTATAGAATTCAAGCGTCATTGGAATTTATAATCAAACGTTCTTTGTTTACAATTCATTTTCGTTCTATTTCAAGCCTTAATGTAGCTAATACCTTAAAATAGAAAACCTCACACATTTAGTTATTAAAAATTACTTTTAATTTTAAGATGTACAGCCAATTTACGTCATATAGATTTACATATTTATTTAGCCATAGTTTTTATTTTAGATCTATCAGTTTTAAAAGTATACATTTTAATAGTGTAAATTGGCAGTTTATAAATAAACGTACAAAATAATAAAGCGTTCACATATTTAGTTTACTCGTTTATAAAAAAAAACAAACAAAAAGTAATTACTAACATTTTATTTATTTTAGCGTAATATTATTCTCTCATATAATAATTAAAAATATACTTTGAAATAATTGGGTTTATTTTGGTTTACTTTGTATTTTTTTTAAGGTCGCGTTCAGTTATGTCAGCGTTTTCGTTTGTCGAAATTATAATTTCTATTTGACAAATGAAACAAATCTTTTGTTGACTCTACTAAGATATTAACCTAAAAAGTCAACGCAATCATGTTTCCATTACTTAGCAACTACTCTGGGCTATGTTAAACTCCGTAATTATATAGCTATGTGAATGAGTGGTAACGTTTATCCTGTAATTGACCGGTGTTAGCGCGCATCGGTAATGCAGTGTTCCGCAGGTTTCCATTGTTACACTGTTGCCGCATGTAAATATGGTTTAACATAACATTCCGAACGATTTCTAATGGATCTATTATCGGTATGAAATCTTACACAGAATTTAACGATATCAAGTTCACGATTCAAACGAATTGCTGAGCAACACTAGTATATTTTCTGTTCCTGTATATGATGAGTTACTGGATCAGCATCCGACTACCTTTCAATTAATTATCATTGATTAACATATCAATGATTAACATGATAATGATTATCATGATAACACTTTTTTATACCTTGATATTATGCACGTTGCGGTAGCCAGCCTGAATTCTTTCGATATAATAATCGGAGCTACTGTGTGATCGACTAAATATAACCATAACAGAATTATATCACAGGTGCATGGAGAGTTGTGTTAGGTAATCGGATTGAGATATTACAAGGCTAATCTGAAATCGATAACAGTTTCCTGGTACGAGTAGATGTCAGTTAGCTGTCTCTGTTGTAAGATATGTAGCAAACTCTCCGGGGAAATATAGACAGGCAAGCAGGCAGCCAGTAGGCATGAGACAAATCTCGTGAAACTGACTATATTATAATACAATGAATTTATCTATTTGTCACGGACAAATGACAGCGCCTTTCTCTCATCATGATCTATTATATCTTTCATACAGAGTGCGTCCACCTAAAGCTGTTCGTAAAACAATGCCACTGCGCGACTTTAAGCATATGGATCTAGACCGCTTGAGGGAGGATGTGAGGGGTGTAGACTGGTCTGCTGTTTTTGAATCTAAAAACATTGACGAAATGGTTGATTTCTTCACTACACAATTGATTGGGCTATATAATACTCACGCACCTCTTAAGTCAGTGCGTATCAAACATTTTCCTTCTCCATGGTTAACTGACGATATCAGGAGAGCAATGGCAGAACGCGATAGGATCAAGAGTCGTTGCAAGAAGTCTCCATCCCAGATCAACCTTGATCTATATAAACAACATCGTAACACCTGTAACAAACTATGTCGTGATGCCAAGCGTAGCTACATTCATAACAAAATAGAAAGTCTGGGACAAAATAAAGTTTGGAATTTTCTCCAGTCGTTAGGTGTAGGGAAGCACGCGGAGGTTTCTTCTAGCCCCGTGGATATCAATAACTTAAACTCTCATTTCTCCACGCCTCCCATCGCATTAGATCTACCAACTAAAATGGCTACTCTTGCTTCTCTAAAAAGTCTTCCCACACTCGACTATCCTCCTTTTAAGTTTACTGAAGTTTCGGATGATGCCGTTCGAAGGAGTATCCTCTCCATTTCCACAAAGTCAATTGGTAGTGATGGCCTCAGCTTGGATATGTTGCTTCCGGTGCTGGATGACATTCTGGCAGTTATTACACACATTATAAACTTTTCGCTCTCCCAGAATGTTTTCCCAGCAAGCTGGAAGAAGGCATATGTCATTCCACTCCCAAAAGTCTCTAATCCCGTATCCCCATCCCAATATCGTCCTATATCTATTCTTCCAATATTATCCAAGGTTCTTGAATCGGTTGCTCATAAGCAGCTCTATTCATTCCTCGACTCCAACTACCTTCTCTGTCCCTTCCAGTCTGGCTTCCGACCATCTCACGGTACAGTTGGTGCTTTGCTGAATGTTACTGAAGACGTTCGGTTAGCTATGGATAACACCAAGCTCACGATCTTAGTTCTGTTGGATTTCAGTAATGCATTTAACTGTGTTGACTTCGATATTCTCCTTGCAACCCTCCGTTCGGCAAATATTTCGAAGGCTTCACTTGATTGGTTTTCTTCTTACCTGTATGGTCGTCAACAAAGCGTTAGGTTTAATGACATCTCATCTTCTTGGTCTAATTTAACAGCTGGTGTTCCTCAGGGAGGTGTTTTGTCCCCTTTACTCTTTTCTATATTTATAAACAATATTTCTTCTATTATCACTTCCTCTTTCCACCTTTACGCTGATGACCTGCAGCTGTACAGGCACTTCGAAACTTCAAACGTTTCGGAGGCTATTTCTGCAATCAATGCTGATCTTTATGTAATTAACAAATGGGCAACATCTTTTGGGCTTATTATTAATCCTAACAAATCACAAGCTATGATTATGGGTAGCAGCAGACTGAGGACTAAATTAAACATGGAATCGGTCCCTTGTGTCATATATAATAGTGTAGTAATCAAATATTCCAATACCGTAAAAAACCTAGGTCTCATAATGGACTGTAACATGACCTGGGCTGCACACATAAATGAAATTAGTAGGCGAATGCATCATTCTTTTCACTCTCTCAAGCGGCTCCAATATTTCCTCCCGTTCAAAACAAAGATTATGCTAGCGCAATCCTTACTACTTCCCATTCTCGATTACGCAGACGTCTGCTATTTAGACGCAACAGAAGAGTCGTTAAACAAATTGGAACGCCTGCAGAATCTAGCCATTCGATTCATCTTTGGTCTTCGTAAATATGACCATGTCTCCCAATTCCGAACGCAACTAAAGTGGCTTCCTATTCGGCTTCGGCGTAATGTGCACATTCTTTCTTTTCTTTACAAAATTTTGAAGGATCCCCAAACTCCTGCTTATCTCCGCTCCCGCTTCCAATTGCTACCTCCTCCTAACCGTCCTAAACGTTCTTGTATAACAAGAATGCTTGAGCTTCCCGTTACTAACTCCCGTTTCTTCTTTCACTCGTTCTCCGTTCATGCCGCTCAACTTTGGAATAAACTCCCAACTAATATACAAAACTGTCCATCCATATTTTCGTTCAAACGTCAGCTTAAAAATTATTACCTTTCGCAAATCAACACATAGGTAACGTATGTCATTATATTTTCAACAACTCCATCGTTTTGTACTGATCTGTAAATTTTTTATATTATCTTATTTATATATTATTTATTATTATTTATGTAATGTGTATGTAATATATCTATTAATATTTATATATTTGTGTTTAATATTTATGTATTAATAATTATGTATGTATTATATCTATTATATATATGTAAGTATGTATATTCTGTATAGGTGTTATCTTTTAGATATACATATTGTTAAAATAAATATTTAATCAAAAATTAATACTAGATTTGAATACACTTGAGTCATCTCACCATTCTACTACTTCCACTACTTAGGGCTGACTGGAAGAAATCTCTTTTAGAGATAAGTCCACCTTTTGTTTACTTTAGTCTTAATAACAATATTATTTACTACGTGTACAATAAAGTGTATAAATAAATAAATAAATAAATGAATATTAGAAAATTAAAAGAACTATAATGTTAATGATAAAATTAATATTGTAATTGATTTAATCCATAAAACCGTTAAAAGTTATTTATCTATATCTATTTAAATAAAAATGAATCGCTGAAATGTAAGTGTATCATTTCCAAACGAGAGCCTCAAAATTCATTTATATTTGTGTACCTCATTGTTAGGACAATCAATAGGATTTATATAAAATTAAATTTTATAATGTTATTAAATTTTTTGCTGAGGTCTGTTTTCAGGAAAACAGACCTCTATGTAATGTGGGCAATAAGGCCAGAATGACAATGTGCCTTCTAGGCGAGTATGTTCCACGTTAGTCTTCATCATCGCTTTCCATGATTAGGCACGATTGTGGTAAATACCAAACCTAATCAACATCCATCATCTTCCACTAATGAGGATTCTTTGACAATTTATTGACTGTTAGCCAGTACAATGTTCGCTGCATTACCTAGTTTGTTTTAATTTTATATGTCACCATCAGAAGCTCTATTCCGTGAAGGGCATGCTTAACCTAGTATGGATTGACTTCACATACAGCTTTGAGTTTTTTACAGGTGTATCCACGGCCTGTACTGTTAAAAACTAACATACGATAATTATATTGTCATCGCTTCGCCAGATGAACCATTGTAACTTTACCGTGTCTATGTATGTTAGAGTAGGAGGTAGCGCTACTACGAAAAAGATTTATCGACTTTGTGTTCAGTATACAGGATAAGGTTACCTCACAATGTTTTCTTTCAAACTAGGAGGGTTAAAGAAACGAGTTAAAAAGGTAGTTTATTCCACTAGGTTCAGTTAGGTGTCGCCGGAGGGCGCGAGGAAGTCGCGCCCGCGGATACGACGACCCTGGATGGACCATGCCCCTTCCGTGGCCGGGGGGCGTCCTCTGTGAAGGAGATCGGGGGAGGTAGTAGCCTCCCCCGAGGAGGGCTCCCCTAGGCAGGGGAGCGGAGGCTGGGGTTCCCGGAAGTCGCTTCGCGTTCCCGGGGGCTCCCTACATGCCTGAAGAAGACCATCCCTGAGGTTTTTAGTGGGTAGGCCTTCCCCTTCTGGGGAGGAGAGCCTCACATAACCGCCGGCTCGCCACAGCCGGGGTATGCAATTTAATGCATTTTCCTCAGATATATAAATAAAATAATAATGATATTGACAGCATAAAATTTTGTATGGAAACTTTGTACAGCGTTCCTAAGAGAAATATAAAGAGCTAAAATTGTATTGATTTTAAATAGAAAAAAACAAACAAACAAACGGACAGAGTAAGTCAATAAAAAGCGTGTAATTAACACGACTTCTGTAGTTAAATATAGTTAGTAAACTATACATATTGAAAACAATAGGAAACAGGTGGAAGATCATATACTATACGAGTATATGATCTTACATGATCAATTTTTTAGACATTAATATTTTATATATTACTTTTTTGATTTTATCATTAATAATTTTATATAAAATAACAAAGCATTAGTCTATATTATTGTAGAACGTCATTATGGTACGAGTACAACTGTCATTTTATTTCGACATAAAAGAATTTCACGGTGATCACAATTCAAAAAGAACAATACAGTATTGAGGGAAAACGTTCATAAATGATAAATTGATATTCACAGTTCACAATTTCTACGAAGATAAATGATTTACTCTGCTTAATGACCATCATGTTGTCACGGTCTAATCTTAAGTGAATTTGGTAATTAAATAAAAAATATTGTTCATAACATGTTCTTTATGAAGCGTGAAGTAAATTGTTATATCAATATATGATTGGTTTTATTATGAGGCTGCTTGTTTTTTCCGAAAGTTTAGGCAGAGGAATCATAAACACGACGTACTTTGCTAGTAATTTTAAGTATCTGTAATAATTGACGTAATATGAGGTAAGAACCGTTTAAGGGATTAGTCGACTGTTACGACATCACACGGAATTCTATATTTGTCACTGTGCAGACAATTTTTGTTTTGCTGGATTCAGAATATTCTATTTTGTATACTAAATAAGAAAGGTGTACCTACCCTTTGATTGCGTAATTATGCGCAAGTGCTTTCATTGCCGTTTTACAAATGACAGCTAATTAAACCGTTTAATTTTATGTGCTGCAATGAATATCAAATTCAAAGGTTCTGTGTAATAAAAACAATTGTCATGATTGTTAATTCATTAAATAGAACTGTTTTACATATAGGTTACATGTATGACGAGCTACCAAGTGTAAGCCGTTGCGTTTAGTCGATCAAAATCAATAAATTACGTTGAGATAGCATTAAAACGCTGTAGCTTGTCGAGTTGACGTCAATGTCAACGTCAACGCAATACATACAAATTTTACTACCTATTTCTAAATAAATGTATCGTATTTTTTTATAAAGAAATTTTTAAACTTAGTAAAATAAGAATTACGATTTTTTTTATAATTTTACATTTATTATAAGGAAAGCTTTATTATTAGCGTTGATAAAATTAAGCTTTCTTATATTAAATGTATTTTTTTTTCAATGTATGATGTGTACGTTATGTGATGTCACAATGTATTGTATTTTAGGATGCTGCGTTTTTGATCGACCCGCAACAATGGCAATCAACATCATATCATCTTTAAAAGTAATACTTAACTGCAGGTACACTGCGGTGTTCGCATACCCCGCGTCTCGGGAAAACCGCGGGGTTATGTCGGACTCTCCGCGCGCCTGGGGGATGAGGCCAAGCGTGCGGCCTACCGACTAAAAACCTGACAATGCCCCTTACTGACGCCTTGCCGCGAGAGCTTCGATCGTCGATGTGTCCTCCCCCCCATCAGATGAGGGGGGGGGGACACGCCGAAGAGAGCTGCATCGCGGCGTAACAAGGTCATGGGAACTCATAAGAATACTTCCACGACTTCGTTGGCGTTGGCCCGCGTCTTGCACACGTCTCGGGGCCCCCTCTCGCCCCCCTGTTGTGTTGGGGGAGGGGGGGGGGGCGTCAATCCCCGGGGCATCCGGGGGATCGACGACTTACGATGACCTTTGAATAGTAGGGACCGGCCTTCCCAGGCCGGGCCCCCGCTGGTCGCCGACAGGAGGAATGAAGCGCGCGAACGCGCGCCTCCTTCGCTCCGTACGCCTACGGCGGACCTAGGTAGATACCTAATATGTTACTATGGTAACTATATTATTCATGTATTGACTTGATCGAAATCTCTTTGAAATAAATTATTAATTAAAAAGAACTGAGTATGTTACTTTTGGCATAGGAACAGTCGTATTTGTATTAGCTATATGTGCATTGTTCTGTAAAACCCGTAACACCTATGTAATGTACCACATTTAGGACAAATAAAGTATTCTAATTCTAATTACTTGTGTTGTATAATAGCGAATAGACAGATTTTTTGTATAAACTTTCTAATTTAAAAACAGGACGCGTCTAAAGTTTTAAAAGGCGCTACTGAAACTAGTTATAACTAGTTAAATTTCGATAAAAAGCTAAAACTTTTAGGTCAACAGTTGAAAATATTTGAAACTTGTTATTTGGATTCGACTAATGCAAAGTATTCGGGGCCGAGAATACCTTAAAGTTTTGTAACATAACCAATGCAGATGTTTTCTTTGTTCGGAAACGCCACGTTTCGTTTACTTTTCTTGATTTTGTGTCTTATATATTCAAGACCGAAATCTGATTGGGTGGAATTTTTATGTCTAGTGCATTTTGCTTGTATTGTGTTATTCTTGGTGTTCTTTTCTTAGTTTTGTAAAAAGAAGTAATAATCCGTCTCGCTTTTACACAGGTGCAATATTTTTATCTCATAATAAAGATTTGTTCATACGTATTTTACATTTTCTCATAATATTAAACTTCTCTTAAAAAGGTTTCGTACAAAGTAATCCTAATACCGTAGTTCTTAAGGCCATATAAGGAGGCTATAGGCAATTGAGAGCGCTAGTGCTCGAAGGAATTGTGCGTGTTCGACACAAGAAATCTACTGAAAGAACTGGGCCAACAACATAGTCTAAAGAATTGCGAACTATGATTGGCGGGACACGGCACTTTGCTGGCAAGATAGACAGATAGGTATGATAGAAAGAAAGAGCCGTGAGTGGCAGGGTACATGTCGGAATACCCAGACCAACAATTTGATGAAAATTTGGTAAAGCACTGCATACTAGCCGAACAGAATCGGTATGGAGATCCTTGAAGGAGCTGTGTCTCTGAAAAGTCTCAAAAGACGATGACGATGAATCGTAATTAGATTAGATGTTGTTATTCATTAAGTAACGCTAAGTACCAACTAATATTATATGTACACGTTCATAAGTGAGAACTACGAGATTTGCAGAAATTAATAGATTAAATGAGTTTTGTATATTTAGAAACTACCTTGTAGTACTTAGTGTAAGAATACTGATAATAGATTTCCGAATAAATGTAACAGAAGTTCGGTAAAAAAGTTTAATAATTTTGATATCAAAAATCTGAATGGTAAAATGCTGGCTTTCTCTCGAGCGCGGCTTCCGAACTAGTTTTATTAAGCTCCTGTGTAACTTCGAATTCAATATGTGCACAAAAATACAATAAATATTTATCGTCACAAGTAGGCAAAAGTTTAAATTGGATTATACGGACAAAGGCTTTGTGTATTTAACAATATTTATCGTTTTAGCTACAAAGGTAAAGAAATTGTTAATAAAATAAAAAAGTGAGTTAATATATATCTACATGGAATAGTTAAAATTAGTTAGTAAAAATTTATCTACTACAATATGGTGGTATGGTTGCATGCTCTGTATTGTAGTGGATAATTTTTTATTTATACCACTGCAACAATAATTATTTTCACACGACCATGAAACAAGTGAAGGAGTTATATACACAGCAGTAATATTGAACTGTAAACTAAACCGAAAACCCAAAGGTCGTTTCGTAATGATAATTTCGAAATGAGTCATCTAAACTGATTTCATTGTAGTAAGAAATAGGAGTAGAAAAATAATAAATTCTTATAATTTTAACAATTTGCTTTCAATGTTTATTGATGCTGTTCTTCTTTTCTTGGCAACCAGGGTGCCGCCAAATCGTGAAAACCAAATTTTGGGTCGTTTCGCATAGGCAATTTTTTTCATTTTGATATGATACAATATGTATTATATATTTTATTAAAATATATGTTTTGTGAGTCGGCAGGCGACGGGCGGTTGTTGAATCAAAATACATATATTTCGCAACAAAACATGGAATATTAAAAACTTTACAGACTTATCGCGCGGCCTAAAAGATAAGTCAAAAGAAAATGCTACATCGGCATCGGACTGAGATAATTCTTTGTTCAAACTCGGTTGAGTCCACCTCAGTTCAAGTCAAGGGGCCTGTGGAGTGTCGTCGAGTTGAGGCCCTGAGACTTGCTCTGTACGTGGCCTGACCGCTTCTAATACTCGCTGTCCCTTCAACCACTCATGTTCAGACGTTTGCCATTTTGTTCAGCCAGGGCCCTAATGAAGTAACAAGGATAGAATAGACGTACAAATTTAAAATTTTTGATTATTGAAAGGCGTTATGAAATTAGGTAAAAATTATTCAAATGTATTTGAACTCAGAGGGACAAAACTTTGAAAGTTAAGCAGCAGATTCTCGGCACATTCGTAGATTTCCTATAAGGTGAATTGCCGAATTGATGTAGATCGCAGGAAGGAGCTAGATGTTATCAGTGCAGGACCGGTCATGTTCAGCAGGGGCGTTTCTTGGCTGTCAAGACGATGAACGATTATGATTCGCACTTAATTTCATTGTTCAGTATAAAAACGTACTGTGATTTAATTAAAAATATAGGACCAAACTACCAGTTTGAATAATGGTTTAATGACAGCTGGTCATGTTTAATGATAGCTTGCTACTGTACTCAATGCGATCAGCCTATTTCATCGAATTAAATCGAAGTAGCAAGAACCGATTAAGAGAATTTATGCAATTATATCTGTGCGAAGTGCCTATATAGTAACAATAAATCTGCCCCTTATTAGAACGGTGCTAAAAAAAAATTGGATACAAGTTATTTCACAAAGGTGCTAATCCATCACACCTAGCTTAATACAGCGTGATTGTCAATTTAGGTCCATTATGCTAAATAGGTACGATGACAAATTATGGTCCATGGCATTTCTTTAGAAACTGTGTCAGGGCGAAGGCAATATATTCACGAAGCAGTTATGCGTTAATTGATAAATTTAGACAGATATACTCTTAAGTAATTTGACATACTTGCTGGTTTACCTACGTAGCCTAATTTTGAGCTGAAGACTGAAGAATAAAATTCGTATTCTAATTTTGGATATCAAATATATTATATCCCGAGACATATATCATATCCCGCATACGGCTTTCACACTGTGATACGGTATAGTATCAAAATGATAAAGGCATCGACTATACAGGAATAACACCGACAGAAGCCGAGACACAAACTTCATGGGTTGATTGAGCCAACATGCGCTAGGTACTTGCAATGTGTATTTATCGAAACGCTTTATTAAATCTTTAAACATTTTGACGGCGTATACATTTCATAAATTAAAAACATTGTTTACTAGATTATGTGTCTGTTAAAATATTAATTAGGATTATGAAAAGATTGTCTTGTAACAAATCAACAAAATGTTGATACATCTTAATATAAAAGTACTAACTATTGTGCCAACAATTTGATATTTTTTGATTGACTGTCAGAAAATTATTTTATGGCCTTATAGAAATTATTTTAGTGTCTTAAGTGAATAAACATACCACCTATCCACCAATATAAGACATATTAATGACATATGCGAAACTTATTTATTTATAAGGTTAAAATTTATTATTGTTAAGTGAAAATTACGCTGTGTTTCGTTTTTATTTATTTTAAGAAAGTTAATACCTACACAAAATAACAAATAAAAGGAATAAATTTTACTATAATTTATTTACAATTTTGTTTAAGAAAGCAGCTTAAAGAAGCTTTCGGCTCAAACTTAAAGAGGCAATAACGAAGTGCGTTTTATCAGTCCGACATTCTTTTACAGATTTAAAACGAAGTCGCGAAGTTTTTCGTAAACAAACCAATGTTTTATTCCGCGTTTTCAGAAGTTGGTCTTATTGATGGCGTTCAAAACGTACAGCCACGGAGCGTATTTAAGCCTTAAGCTCCAGAGAGCAGTCTAATGGATATTAATAGTACAGTGGAAATTGTTTTTAAATAACACTGGTGTCTCAGGTACAGGTAGGAAAAAGCATTGTAAATCTCCGAAGTTCCAAAATATCTTTTATTATCATAATTAAGTAGTTTTACTATATTACATTGATGTTATTTAAGATATTCTAATTTTGTATTAAGCTTTTATGGGCAATTTATTTATTTATTGTTACTTAGTAACGCAGACTATAGTTCTATTGAAGTTATAAAATAAAGATAAAACGATACATATTAAATGAGGTGAAAAATGCCTAGTCAGCGCTATTCAAGGCTCTTAAGTTTTCCTCGTAGGGGCTAGAAAGAGCGTATGGAGTTTGAACCCATTAAAACCCATCATTCCGACATTATTGTCGTCAGTGAAACGGCCTGTCGCCGTGTCGCTTTGGCTTGTCCACTTCTGTAAAGTATCTCATTCGGGAAAAAACCGCCATAACGTGAGGGAAATCGTGGGTGTAAATATAGTATACTAATAAGTACCAGTCTAAAGAACGATCCAGTACTAAGAATATAATAATATAAGAAAGAATATAATAACCAATCTTCTTTTAGTATTAGTATCTATTGATTGACCACACTAAGGGGTTTGCTAACCATTTTATTAGTGTAAGAAGTGTATTCAACCGTTACTGTTCAAGTCACTTGAATAAGGTTGTGGGACTGCAGGACAGGCTGACATAACCCATCAACCCCCTCGGAAACACTTTATTGCCTATGAATGAGTGATTATGGGTACACTCGGGGCATTGCGCTTGCGTCGGCTATCGGGTGTTTATATTTCAAGCAACCAGGGGTTGTGAAAATTATATGTTTTTGGACTTAAGGTAATCAAATAAAATAAAAACAAGATAATAAAATTTTGTAGTTATTGACAATGAGTAACGTCTATTTTGGCGTAAAAGAAGAAAAAGGAACACAACATTTGATTTTACGTGAAAATTACTACTTGGCGGTTTGGTTTGCTATGCCGTCAAAAACCGTATTGGTACGTCTCTTTATATTTTTATAAAATACCTATTTATACAAATCCAACATGCAGCAAATTGTATGGTTAATATAATCTGCCGAAAATCATGAATCTTCATTCATGATTTTTACAAATTCAACATTTTGCAATAGCAACAATATTATCCAAAGGTATTTAAATAAAATTTATATATAGTGTTACAATTGCTGCAATTAGTGAATTTGTTTGACAAATATCTACATGCGGTTACTACTTGCTTTCATGATGTATATTCACCGCACCCAACATACCAGGTATCGACATTAACTATATTCGTTCGTATTCATGGCACAGACCCCAAGATAACATATTCCAACGATGGTGCACGTACATAGACTAGGTACATGTTTGAATGTTCACTATTTGGGTTATTTATATTCTGATGCACAGCTGGTAAACATGAGCTTAGCTTTGGTAATCTAAAAATTACGTTTTGGATGTGGTAGAATCAAAGAGATGAATCGTTATAAATATGTTTATGATATTTGGGTGCATTAAATATGCATATTAATCTTCTAATTATACATATACATAATTACACAATATTAAGCAGTTTTGTAATTAAACACCCACAATATTTATAAAGCTAGAATCGGGGATAACATTGAAAATGTAAACTTTACAGGTAGTAATTGAATCATTATGATCCCAACTTATTGGAATCAAAATTCAATTTTTATACCAAACCAAATCATTAATACAATATAATGCAAACAATGCAATAGTTCCACTCTACTCAATCGGTTGAGTTCATTCTGCATCGTACTTATTCGAAGCTACATGGCCCAATAATATCATTTTGCTATATGTTTGTACTTTAAATTATTATTGTGTGTTATGTATAGATTTTGTTAAACTGAAAATTTTTTTGATAATACTCTTTTCGAATGATACTCGTAGTATACCGTGGACACAACTGCCAGATAGCACGATAGAATAATAATATGTACTAAGAAATGGTACATTAATTATCATTTCTTATCGAATATTTTAATTATAAAATTTATGAAAGCTTGCTCTGTGAGTTTTTTTAGAAGTATTAATTTGTTAAGTTCAATTTAGTGCAATCATGCTTAAATGTCAAAAGTACAATCTAATACGAGTATTAAGCTTTGGTATGTTTCGTAGACTGTTTTGATAGACAATTAATATTTGTAGTGAAGACAGGATAACGTCCGGCAGGTCAACTAGAAAATATATAAATAGCTTGTTTGATTAATAAGACTATGATTTATCTTTAAATTAGTATTAAATGCGCTACGTAAACTGCAATATCACAATAAGCTTTCATTATTCATAGACCTCTAGAGTGGCTAGCGCTACTAAAAGAAGTCATAACGTATGTCTTCATTGCCGCACAGAATTTATTACACGTATTTTAACCAGCAATGTTTATCATAGCCACTAAAGAAAATTAGATAAATTTTAAATAACAGTATTCATGGAGTTGTGGCTGAACTTTAGTACAATAATAAAACGAATGCAATGAAAAATATTATGAAATTTCAAATAAAAATTTAACCTACATATTGCTTATATATTTTCTATATATATATAGAAGTTCTATATATATATATATATATATATAGAACTTACTAACCTACATATACAGATGTGTTTTAAAGTTAAATGCTAGATTTTATTTTAACGATAATTCGTTTTAAAACTAGAGCAAGCATATTAGTATAATCATCTGTATTTATTTGCAATATCTGAGTTTAATGGAAGCGAAACCAATAAATATTCAATCATTTTATGATATTGGTCAGTCACGTCACAATAATGTAAAACGTATTTTATTGTCCGTTTCGGCATTCCCAATGTCAGCTTTTTTTTATCGTGCTTTTCTCTTAATTTTATATAAGAGCAATGAAAGCAATTTATTGGATCATTAGATTATTGATTATAATGAAGACTACTATATAAACGGAGAAAAATACTATTATAAAAGTAACTCTGTCTTTCCACCTAATTATTTATTGGTTCAGTTAGTTGTAACTTAGTAAAAAGGTGCAGTACAAAGGTATAGAGTCTAAATTAACTTTGTTAAATTGTAAAAAAATTCAAATTTGAGTAACGGCACAGTATTATTTAAATTTTCTAAAGCTTTAATTATCAAACTCTCAATATGTACTATTATATTTAATGCATATCTAAGTCATATTCTGTATTGAGGTAGTTTTTTATGTGTTATAAAATAAAATTATCACTCCCCAGTAGAACACCAGTTGCGTTGCATGTGGGAGTAGCCGCAGGGGTAATTACTCCCAGATAAGAAGCTGTGGCTCTGCACAGTTTCTATGTGTACACATGAATTTCATTCATTGCTCGGGGTTGAAGGATTAATAGTGTTTGTTTCTGTTGCCGAGGCACAACTACAAAAGCTCTTTTACAGTTACTACAAAATGAAAGGGTTTGTTGTACTTTATACGTGACTGTTACGCCTTTTGTTCTCACTGTGACTAACAGCTACCTGCTACTTAGGTGAAAAGTTAAACATAAACTGCCCAGGTTTTAACATTAACGAGCTCGGTGCAGCGCTTAGGAAACTAGGACGTTGTTTATCCAGTTGGATCTAGTCTAGGTTTAAATTTTATGTTTTGTAGTTCATCGTTATTTCTGAGAACACGTGCGTTGTACATGAAATTGTACAAAATATAACAAAAATTACTTGCGCATTTTTATGACTAAGAGATAAATTCACTTCTTCTACTGCTTTATTATTTGGAGGGTCGGTCCCAAAGGATATGTCATCCAAATCACACCCTAAATCTAATTAACACACTTCTGATTAAGTTTCAGGGACGGGACTGTTATTTGCGAAAATACTGCTCGTATTTTCATTTTGCAAATAACAGTCAATTAGAGCTATGAAAATATTCTGATCTGAATTTGTTAGTGAGGCACGAGCTACAGTATCATACTTCTTTACTGTCGTAATATTATTAATAAACTATCTCTGAATGAGATGTAAGAGATTCGCTCGCAGCGCTACCCTGGCAACTAATAGACGATGCACCTACCTACTGAGCTAGTATGGTGGAAGACGATTCAAAATCCCCCTATATTTTCAAACAATACTGATTGATGTGGAAATCTTTGAAAGAGGCAGTGGGCGATTTGCTCATGATAATGATGATGATGAAATCATGATAATGATGAACTAATGTTTCTAAAGGATAAATAGGATGTATGTAACATAGAAATACTTACGCCTATTTCTCATTGGGTTAAGCTGAGATGACAATTTTCCACATGGTATGATCCAAACATACTTTTGTAGCTTCCTCAACTTTCATTTAATGCAGGCTCGTCGATTACGGATATTTTTGATCTGTCCTTCTTTCAATATATGAATATTGAAAAATGACAACGCTTGATTTTTAATGGATGTAGAGCCAATAAATATTCAATCAATTTATGTTATCGGTCAGTAATGTCACAATATTGATATTTATAGCCTATATATATTATAAGCCTATATGCATCTCGGCAGTGATTTTTCTTTTAGGATTATGGGAAACATGGTACTTTATAGGTGGGTTATTAATCGAATTGCGTAAAACCCGTTAAGTAGACGGCTAATCTCCATTAGTAACAATAAAAAGCATTTTTAGAAAAAAAAACTTCAATTGTGTAAATTTCATACCTCAATTTTGGGTTCGCAAGTTTACGATTTATTGAAAAAATGTAATATTTTGACATAAAGTTTTAGTTTAATGGTATGATGCTTTAACATTTCAAATACTAATATTAATATTTCATATGTGAATTCTACATAAATTAACAACTATTGAAACAATAAAGATAAACTACAGCCTATTGCGTTACTCAGGAGCATACTCAAGATCCCAGGCGTATAAACTGAATGCATTACTTATGTACGACGCTAGTAATAGCTTTTTAATATACAAAGCTTTATGTTAGGACTTGACATCAATATCAAAGTGAACAGAACAGCACCGCGTATAGTTAGCATGCTATAAAATAGAAGTATTGGATATAGAACATTGTGCCGGGACTACAGAGTAGATACATTGTATTGCAATATAAATATTAATTGTAGTTCTCGTGAGGGTTCCGTATTTTGTACCACAAATCGAAACCTTACTTTTTTATCCATCTTTCAAAACCCTATTTCTTTGGAACGCGTGGAGGTGTGAAGAAATTTATATACAGCAGTGAAAATTGGAGTTCAGGAAATGTAAAGATAAGATAATAGCTGTAGTATTAGTTTGTGCTGCAAATTTTGATATTTGCAAAGTAATCAAAACCTATAGGGTACTTTCCGTTGACCTAGAATAAATTAATTCGATTTGCAGACGGAAAGCTAGTTCAGTAATAAGTCCCAGTGTCTCTCTCCCAGGAGCTATCCAATACCCACCGTCCGGGCAGTTCGCAGAACCGTAATTGCGGTAAATAGCCTTGGTTTACTCTTACAGTATTCACGGGAGGAAAGGTAAGGTCACGGAATAGGTAGGGCCACGGGTCACGAGTATGATGAGTATTTTTTACCAGTTATCTCATATAAAAAAATATTTATCAATTTATTTACATCTAATCATCGGTCAGCTGTTTGTCAGATTTTTTCTCATTAAATTATATTTTTAATCGTGATAAAAATGTTTCAATTTCTTCAGAGAAATTCTCAATTTCTTGAAACTCAGGTCTCAAACCATATCATCGTTCATAAAAATTAGTTTAGTAGTGTATGAGTCTATTCAAACAAAAACTTACAACTCCTATTTATACTATAGCACATTAAGGTAACTTTTTCGTATCGGTCGTATTTATTTATATCTAAGCAAAAGCCTAAAAAATAAGTTACTTTACTTTCCATGAAAAATTTTGGTCCAATAATTCGAAACCTTACAGCTCTTTCTTCGGATTAAAAATAGTCTATGTACATACTCAGGCGCTAGACGAGGTATCAAATTACATTTGAATCGACATTCAAATTACATTGAATACATTTGAATTTGATTAGTTTTTATCGGTTGATTGACTATGTTTTCTAGATCCTTTAAAACCAAATTATATAAGTTTTGTTTTAAAAAAAAATACAGGAAAAATATCACCAAATAAGACATTAAAGGTACAAATTACAAGGAAGGCAATAAAATTATACACCACTTGCAGGTTTAATGTATAAAAATAAATCGAAACTAATTGAACGTCTGAACTTAATCAAACGCTTTGATTAAGTTCGTTTAACTTGTGTTGAGCGTTTGAACAAACTCGAATTTAATCTATAGTTTGCGGTAAACGATATTATGAAGATGTTACGGGAAGGCTCTTGGGGTTAATATTTGAGATGGCACAAAGTTTCTGATCGTTAAAGTAGATATGCATAGCAGATGGATTGAAGGTATAATAAACGATAATGCTGATATTTTGCGAACACAGAAAAACAAACAAACAATATTAAACATTTATAATTTGGCGCTAATGGGCGGTAATTGCACTATATAGTGTGTAGACTAGAATTGGAGTGATTGAATCATTATGGTTCCAACTAATTAAAATCAAACGTTTCAGATTTTTTAAAGAAACTTAATCGTTAATTAAATGTAATGCAAACAATGCAATGCTTTCGCTCAATTCGATCAACAAAATGAATTGTACATGGTACTTTTTCGGTGCTACGGAACATCTCTGACTATTTATGGGAGGTGTGTTATGAACTAATTTGTGTCGGATAATACCGTTTTGCAATAATATACTGACTATGAAAAGTAATTTCAAATTATTATTATGTGCAATGTATGGGTTTTCATTATCCCCGGTTCTGGGTTACACACAGTATACTTAATGTATATTTATGAACTGGTAATAAGTTCAGTATCTAGGAAAATCTATATTAATTAATAAATCAGCCCCCGTAGTATAAGCAACGAAAAAAGATACCATAAAATAAAGCATTTATCGTGCGATATAATTGTTTTTTTGAAATTTATCGTTTGTACTTGTGATACTATATTTATTATATAGGCTAGGTCAACATCACGCTATGATTAATACGAACGTGGACCTATTTCTCACCAATGCCCCTGTGAAGCTTCACGCGGTACCTAGTAAATATACACACTGTGAAGCCAAGATTATGAGCGAAAACAGATGATTTTAATAAATTATAGTCAAGGTGACTCTAATTTATGAAACGCACAGTCTCGGCTCCCCAACCCTTCATGTTTGATTCACAAAATCCTGGAGGTCGAACACACTTTGTTGTGCAAATCCGTTGTCCGTTACTTTTACAGTACAAGCGTGTGCAAATTTTATGAGGCGGATAGCAACTGCCGCTCAACAAATCCAGAAGATTCCGAAAATATCAAATAAACTTCACTTCATTTTCAAGAATCAGATCTTATATATCGAAACTAAACCCCTGTTTCTATTCTTGTTTAACTTGTTCTTTCATTAAAATGAGGGGTTTTCCAACACATTCACCTGTCATTATGTCACCTTCAATTCATTATTTACTCCACTACTTAAACGAATACTTATTACTCGTATAAATCTATCAAACATGATATTGACACATACCATTTTTATATGCGTCATAATGTGTAATTTCTCGTCCTGCTTCTTTTTAATTGTTACCTACGTATTGCGTTCTATGTTATTAATATGCTGTGTGTACTTACAATTCACAAGATATAATGATAAGAAACTTTTTCCCTTTGTCGATGATTGAAAGTCGAAACTTATAATGTCATACCGTCGCCGGCTCCTACTCGCAGGCTATCTACGATCTAAGAAAGGGTGCTCGGTCCACAAGACAAAGTGAGCAGATAAGGCGGCATCCACCCAACATGGGCGTATTTAATTAAAACTTTCCTAAGAATCGCCGTTAGGAGGCGACAGACAGACATACGCCGTGCACAAGTGTTTACGATTGTTCCACTGTTTGTTGTATCGGAATCTGCGCTCATTTGCGACTAATTGCTATCTCCAGTTTGTTTGCGAGTTCTTTGGCCGAGGCAAATATACTGTTGTGTTGCATCCAATATTATTCTATTCTATGATTAATGCATAGGAGCTGGGTGTTATGAACACGCAGGTCATTCAATATTAAATTATTTTTTTTTAACCTTTTAAACAATGCTTAATAGATTAATGCATGCTAACTAGCTAACATTAATTTAATGCCAAGATATGTTTTCAGTAATAAAGTACAAAATTCTTACGAAAAAAATAGTTAAAAAATTTAATCAAAAATTGCACGTAAGATTAAAAATGAAATGGCAAAAAAAATTCTACAAGTGTTAAATAAAAAGATATAACGGATATACTAACATAACGGTAATTTCGTAGGTACGGACATTATAATATCATATGCCAATAGAACTAATACTCGATTCGTTGTCTTCAATAAATGTTTATTTGTGTGATGACGGATTACCAATATTACATGTGTCACAGCTCCAATTCTTCTAGTGGATGCTGTAAGAGTTGACTTAGGTACTTTTACCTCAATGATATCTCTGCGAAGTGCCCAGATAGTGGCTATTGTCTCGTTTCCTATTAACAGTGTAGTGACACTTAGACATAAAGTAAATTGATGATAAGTTGATGTTTATTACACGACTACCTATCTCTTCGGGGAAATCACACTATGATATTTTATAGAGTTAACGTATCACACATGTAAAATTAATTATATTGGGTTGCTAACTACTACTATATTATTAAAGATTTCAAACAAAATACGGTTTTTTTTAATAATATTAAATCTAGGTCCTTTACCAAACAAGAAATCGATTTATCATGATACTTTTAAGTTTTTATCTGAAATAGTAACAATTCACTGTTCTCAGATTTTTACTATGAGAAAAGTTATCCAATGTTATTCAATTAAAAGTTAGTATGCTAAATTATAAAAAAATTCCTGAAATCAGTCAAGAAGTTTGCAACATTTTTTGAAACATACAAATGTATATATTATTCCTCTTTGTTTCAATATCAAATATTTGTGTAGATTTATTTCATACCCTTAAATTTATATAAAACGAAAGCTGCGGTAGTACGAAAAGCTTCATAAGAATAAAAGCTAAACATTTACTTGCTAAAATACTCCATTGTACCGTGCCGCGTGAGAAAGTCGATAGTCGTTCTTGCAATATTTAATATGAAGCCGGTGGTACTTCAGTACATTTCTTAGGTGTCTTCCACAAAATGGACTATTGTTACTCCGTACAGCTGTAAGATTTTCTTTGTGTTCGCGCGAAAAATATTACACCTGTCTAATGGCAAACATGGCATTGTCCGAGAAACCACGAAAAGTTTATCACTCGAAGGAAGAGAACACAAAGTAATCTAGGGTGACTAATTTTAAATGTGTATTTTTGGTTCAGTCTTACGTATAGACTAATAAAGAACTGACTAACAAAGAACTGGTCTTTTCTATACATCATTTTGTATACCAAATATCTTGTTTACATTTGACATACTTTTGTTTCAATTTAAGACATTGAAATTTTATTCATATTTAACTATTTTAAAGCTTAATGTAATATGTAGATATAAATAATAGTAAATTTTATTTCGAGCGACTAAACAGAGCTAATATACATATAAGTACAATGGCTTTTAGTATCGAGATAAAATCTATAATGTTAACTTCGAGAGCGAGAAAAAAATGTAATCAAAATATATTTTCATTTCACTGGACATTGATAAATTTTATTTATATGGTCACTGTACTCGATTTTAAACTGTTCAATAATTTAGAGTTTTGAGCTCGAGCTCGAGCAGTTTCTTTATAGTTTTTTTCAATTCTTCAAAATCCACGAAGCATCAGGCGTGGTGTTTGATGAATTTTTACGACAGGATTAAACCTGTGTCAAAACCTTATTTACTCCCAATAGCTTGTACGAACAGGTTATTACATGGGTTATTCCTTATTGAATATTGGTCTTTACAACACGATAACACCCTTACTCGTCGTTGCTTGAGCCGCAGCCTCGTTATTTTTCAGACTTTACCACCTGCTACAAGATTTTTCTCTTGTTAAAACTGTACAGGTCAATGGAGTCGATGCTACGCCATAATTGATGCGATAAAAAACGTCGAAAGAGGATCTGAACAAGGTCGCCAAAAATAATTTTAATAAGTGTTCTACAGATTGGGAGACTGTTGGCATAATGTATTATATCCAAAGGGAATGCCGGAAACGGACAAAATAAATATTAATGATTGAAAAAATTTTGTATATATTTTCGAATTTATGGGTAATTTGCATAAAATTATATTGAATAATATTTTGACCTCCAAACATAAGCTTCCACAATCGTATTAAACAGCTTATTTGCCCAGTAACAGCAATCCAATAAGTGTTTCCCCGCCATTTAAAAATCCGCAGAATTATGTTAATGAATGAACATCCCGCCCCAGGGAAGATGGATTATTGCAATTCTCGCGTCGTCACCGCTGATAAATCCCGTAGGATAATTGATACGGGCAAAAAACGGGAGGGCTCTTTGTTTTATTCCGCTCCGAATGAATGGCTGTTTCAGTGAATGGAGGAGGTATTATCAGTTGGATTGTGTAGTGATAAAACAGCGAGTTCCAGCACAAATACATATAAATCGGTTTGCTTAGTGGCGCTGTTGTACATGCTTTTGATATCGATTGGCAAAATTAAGCAACGTTGAGTATGATCAATCCTATGATGGGTAACAAAAGATGTGCGAATCACGTGCACGTTAAAATAAGAGCTCTTGCGCCTGCGCCACTCTCATTTTGATCGTCCTACAATTAATATAACAAAAGAAATGAAATATAAGATTAAAATAAAGGACCAGAGACTGCACTTATGTTTACACAGAAATTTGAACAGTAAACGCCACGACGAGTTTTACGAGTACATAAGCTAAACAAAAGCAGTATCTTTGCCTTTCTCCGCTTTATCAATTTCTGTTTACATCTTGTCATTAGTTGGCAACATACACTTTGGTTTTTGTGGGGTTTATAGATTTACTGCGATACTCATAGGAAGCACATGTAGTACAGTAACCATTTCCTTACATATGGCCTACATACGGCCTGCTTGTATGTCAATATATAACAATAAAAACAAATAACTTGATGTGACATTCTCTCTCAAAAGGTTAGACTGAGCTGATTATATTTTCATTTAATAGTATATAATATATTGGCACTGTCAGGGCACTTCGTAAAATTTTAATTGCGGTGAATTTTTCTATATATAAAAATGTGTGTAATGTGGTCAACACAATTTTATTTGTGCAAATTCAACGTTGCCGGTCATGGCCCTCAAAGATATATGGAAACCTATAACTATATATATTAATATTTTTTTATACATATATGTCATTCAAAATCCACAGCTAAAGCGACAAAGTTGATGTTTTATTAGAGTTTGACTACTACATATACAAAAACTTTTTATTTTGTATTTGATTGTTCAGCATTACACAGGATGTCTCAGAAAAGATGTACCAACAGACGTCAGGTGATAAAGGACACTATTAAGTATTGATTTAACCCACATGTATGTTCAGTGAAATCAAATGTCTTTTGAGTTCTATTATGTTTTCGATCAAATTTTATTCTAGTTGGACTGATGAAACATTAGAACAACTTTCTAAAAAAATAATTTTAATAAGTACAAAATAGTTTGAATATAAAAAATAAGCTTCTATAATTATTTTGTTATTTAATATAATTTAACTAAATTAATTTATAAAAATTGATCTCAAAATTGAACTTTCTTTTTTTAAGTCGATAAATAGATGCATGTTGGTACAATCTTTCTTGCTTATTCAAAAAAGTGTAAACAGCGTTTTTAGGTAAATTTAGGTTACTTTACAGTGTTGCACTGTACAAGCCTTGGAAAGTAATTTACACACAGGATCGATTCCAACTTTGAAATATTGGAATAGCTCTTATTATAATGTTGGTAAGAGGCAATTTTCACAGAGCAAGTGTAAAGCTTAATTCGTTGTTGACTGTACTGTAATAAGCCGTGAAAAATTAATTATGGTAATATTAATTTCACATTTGTGTATAGTCCAAATCACGCGCGAGGTTGTAGGCGTAAATCGAATTTAAGCTAGGACAACATTTGGTTTGTTCATTATATGCACAGTTCTATATGTTTATAAACATTCCGTCGATATGAACGTTGTAGGAAACCAAAGCAACACCATTTCCTACATAAGTCGTATTGGCCTTGATTCAGATGCATTGAATCTTTTGCAATTGTTCCGTGTGCACTATGCAATATGATAAATATTTTAAATGTCACGATGAATTATAAAAAAAATGATTAGCAAAATAAATATATGATGCAGGTTAGAAAATACGTGCATCTAGTATTAATTTTCGATTATATTCTTAATAATTAATTTGATAAATATTCCTTGAAGTCAGTTTCTTTCTAATCACTTATAAAGGCTTTGATCTTGCACCAAATAAGGAATAATTTATATGTAGCGATACGAAATAGAGCTAACTTAGATATGGGAACTATTAGAAAGTACTTTAATAATATTAGTGAAATTTCGTCAGAGCAGATGAGTTGAGTTTATTTATAAACAAATTTTACATTTGTACACAGTTATTGCAATATTTAGTACAGCACAGAAACATAAGCTTAAAGTAACATAAAATAATCAACCAAACTAAAATGACAAAACGAAAATTTCGGAGCAATTCATGCAACATATTTACCAGTTTAAAATGTCGATAGCAGGCGCGATTTTCGACAGTCGTGTTAGCACGCTACGTTTTCTGACTCGTTAACCAATGCTGCTGAATAAATCAATATCCATACAGTAACTACATCAGATTTGCCGGTTTTCCAGATGAGGAAACTGGCTTTCAGTGTTTTGAAATGGGTTTAACACGTAATCAGGCGCTCTAGAATGTTAGACACGATTTATCCCGAGGCTTTAGGTCACTAATCGTACATTTTCAATTCTTCAGGTTTGCAAATAAACGAAATGTTCATTCAGTGAATAAAAAATATTTGAATTTCGAACGCTATCCGGCTTGCTTTTAAGTACATATCATTAAATTAATTATTTTCGAACAACGAAACATTCCAAAACAATGATACGAATTTATTATTATTGTATGAAAGAATTGAAAGTAAATCCGATTATTTGGTAATCAAAGTATTCATTAGTTACGCATAATTATACATAATTTACATGTACTTTACTTTACTTTGATAAAACTGTTTTCCTTTTATTTCACCTGATAATTTAACGAAATTACTTTAAGTTATTACGTAAATCCCATCCCAACTAATATTATAAATGCGAAAGTGTGTTTGTTTGTTTGTTTGTTTATTTGTTTGTTTGTTTGTTACCTCTTCACGCTTAAACTACTGGACCGATTTCAAAAATTCTTTCACCTTTGGAAAGCTACATTCTCCCCGAGTAACATAGGCTACTTTTTATCCCGGAAAAATCGACAGATCCCACGGGATGCGCAATAAAGGCTTCGCTCAAAAACTACTGCACAGATTTTTATGCGGTTTTCATCAATAGATAGAGTGATTCTTGAGGAGTTTTGCGGCATTTTTTATCTCGGAAAAACGGATAGTCCCACGGGAAGCGCGATAAAATCTTCGCACCATAAACCGACTTCCGCGTATATGTAGCCGTGGGCAAAAGCTATGACCCTTAACCCTCTATACACCCAATCCCGAAATCCACGCGGGCGAAGCCGCGGGCAGAAAGCTAGTATGTTATAAAATGCAGTTTTAAAACCAGATAGGGATTTGACAGTCAATTGTTCTATTTTCAAATTTTAAAAATACATGTAGAAAGTTTATGTGATGATTTTAGTAGGATGATTTGAACGTATCTACGTGAATAATTGGGTAAGCCGTTCAGTCATTTGCTGCCAAAAGCAAAAGTCGCCTCTTGATGCGTAAATTATGTATGTATGTATTAGCATCTACTACATAGAATTGATTTAGTGATGAATAGTTACTTCCAACCAATAGGAACGGAGTATATATAAAAAAATTGACTTCGCACGTGAACGAAGAAACAAGCGGGCAACTAGTTTATTTATAAATTTGCCCTCAAAGGTAATTACAGGATTCCAATCAGCAATTTGCCAGTGTTAATAGTATGACAGTACAATGATTGACACATTGGCTAATGAAGGTAGCAAAAAGTCCAATCCAGCGATTCCATCTGACCGTTAGAGATAAGGTCGACGCGATCATTAGCTAGTTTAATCAGCCCAAGTTTAACTTTTCCTTTTATGATGGTTGTGTAATCAATTTGTTCTCCTAACAAATTTTCAGTCACGGTAGCCAATCTCAATAAAGAATAGCCATCATTGCTCAAGATAAATGGGTCAACACAAGTGTACTCTCATTCCTGCCTAATGTAAGAAGAAGGATGGATCCTGGGAGCCTTCACACTTCGACCTTTTATGGTTATGTTGTATTAACCTATTTAGTAAACATGTGATTATTTCTTTTATAAAAACCTGCATTCTCCCCAGTTTGCTTAATCCACATTACTGTCGCTTAGTTCTCGTTCTCTATACCTATTTTTAATATTCCTGCCTTCAAAACAATATTTTTTCACAGTTTTTCACTGTACAAGTAGTACAGCCTTGGAAATGGATTGCTGTCTTCTATTTCTGAGAGACTCTCTTTTGAATCTTTCACATTTAATTATTCAAGCTGTATACAATAAAGAATTACATATACCTTGTATTAATTGTTCTACTCGTAGTCTCCTAAGCAATATATACACACTAATAGTCCTCCACCATCGCTATAATATATCGCGCCCAGAAGTTTGATTTCATTCTTGGTGACATAAATCTGTAATCTTTGGTAAACTTTGGATAGTTTTTCACAATCGTACAGTAGATGGTTCAATCTCTCCTCCTCTTACATGCAGGCCCTGAATAATATGGTTCTGGCGTAACATATTCTGTTTAGCATAACTCTAGCGCCTAAGCACAGTTTTTTTTTTAATGAAAAATAAGAGGCAAACGAGCAAGACGGGTCACCTCATGGTAAGTGATTCACCGCCGCCCACGTCACCAGCGACGCCAGTGCGTTGCTCGAATATGCTCTTTTCTTGAATAACCCAATGTCGCCAGTTGTTGGGGAAGACAACTGATGGCAACGAGTTCCAGATATTTACTGTGCGTGGCAGAAAACTGTTTTTAAAACGCATTGTAGTGGAACGCCAACCATCCAGATGGTGCGGATGATAGTTCCGGCGAGACGATCGGTTGCGAAAATCAGCGGCTTCTATTAAATTGAACAACTCCTCGGAACATCCCCCATTGTAGATTCTGTAAAGTATGCATAGGGAAGATAGATCCCTACGCAGTGCCAAAGGAGCTAGCCGATCGGCAAGTTCAGGATCGTCGACAATCCGAGATGCCCTACGTTGGATTCGGTCAAATGGAGGAATTAGTTTGAGTATAGTATAAATTTTACTTTCGATCTTGTTCCGATCGTGGATAAGACCCATTAGCGTAGCTTTTGTAACATGGATTGTTCGAGATATGTTACATTTTTGGTCAACCATCATATACGCGACTATAGCCCAAGGTGTAAAAAAAAGTTAATAGTTAGTTGAGATCATATGCCACTGCGTCACCAAGTTCCCGAAGCAGTAATAATTGTATGATTACGTAGAATATTTCATCCTGAAGTACTATTACTGTGTAGTTGTTTCCAGTTCCGTTCCAGTAAACACGCGTGCCACGTAACTCCGGCTATTGTACGACCAACCTGCCATTGTTCGACCAATCACGCCAATGGCTTCTGATTAAAACTGTCACTTTGTTGGTTTAAATTATGGAGCAGTGTCGATTAGAGGAATTTAAGCCTACATATGTATTTGTGATGAAATGGTACGTTACAGATGCTCTTTACAGAGGAGTTATGATGAGATACGCAAGTTTATATCTTGCCATTTCATAATTAATTATTCCATATAATAAAACAAAAAGCTAACATACATATATATATATATATATATATATATATATATATATATATATAATATATATATATATATATGCAATATAAATATATGTAGAAGACTGAGTGAAGTTCGTATCATGTACATTTTATTTATTATATATCTCAGATTTTTTTATATTTCCATTCCTTATTTAACTTTCCTTGAACTACGGCAAACTTATGAAAATGGCTGAGCCCACCAGTTCTTGACTTTTAGTTAGTTTAGTTAATATTTTACTATGTTACATGATTGCTAGAGATTTACGTAATTTTTAGCAAACAATTTGTACTATCCCAAGTGTGGAAATGGAAATAAAGAATATTTGTGGACATAAAGAATATTTTAACCTGTTTAGTCGACAAGGCAAACACATTTTTGAATGGTAACAATATTTTCTATTATGGTAATTTTTGTTTGAAATTCTTCTTTAGATTTTTATTGTTTTTATTATTATTAATGACCTACTATATCTTAATTTCGTATTCAACAACTCTGTGTCAACATTATTTCTCAATGCAGTGATCCTTTTTTGAAATAATCAATTTTAAAGTGTTAATTTCTATAGTAGGCAAATATTATTCCTGGTGAGTATATGTCAAAAGGTGATAAAGTCATAAACAACTAACTTAAAAAAGTATTCGGTGAATAAAAATTCATAAGTGCGGGTGTGTTAAATTGCTAGTGGTCCGGCACGCACTTGTCTAGTATTTATTATCATTTTATCATTTTGTAGTTTTTTCTAATAGCAGGCCTGGCTTATCTTTGTAGATTGAGCATAATCTAGGAAAGCTTCCTTGTAAAAAAGAAACTTTTTTGAGTGCTGTGGCGCAACAAGATCCATTTGTATTTCACTAGGAATGTCGTTTGTAATGGATTTTCTATTGTTTGTTTAAAAGCTTATACGTCGTGTATCACGCAATAGTGAGCACTTACAAGACGTATATCTTAAAAGGAGACAAGAAAAAGAATACCAAACTGCCTTTTGGAACTTTTGTTATATTTCTCTGGTCGACAGTGATAGCGGTTAAAACAGCTTTTTTTAATACTAGCCGACCTGATAAATGTTGTTTTGCTATGTAAACTATTTTTATTTTTTTTCTGAATTAGTTAAAGAATATCGGCTAAAGTAAGACACAAGCGGATGGCATACGGCTCTATAGAGCATATGAGGAATGATGGTAATCCTCGGTGTCCGATATTGCACACGTAAGTACGTCCAAGTTGACATAAGGGTGTATTTTATATTTATTTATCTACTTACACTATACTCGTACTTACAGACAGATTGATTAGAGAAACTATTATTAGTGAGTTGTTGATTCACCAACCTGTCAAGAGAGGTTAAAAATGGCGTCGTGCAGCGCCCCGACCACTGAGCTATCAACGCTTAACTTCTTAACTTAAAAACAATCGACTTATCTTTATTTCTATGTACCTATTGAAAGATTTTTATAAACATATGAGAAATGTACATGTTAACAACAATATGAAATTATGACCTCAATTTAGTATAAGAATATGGTGCAGCCGTATGTATGTTTCGGAAGTGTTTGATGACCGATCGGTCGACTGAGGCTAATCCAGAATTGAACGGAAGCAGGCACCTCGGGCGTCAGGTCAGCGTTCGATTAACAGCGGAAAACATTGAGATATTCGTTAATTAATCTTCAGGTATACTGTGTTAAGCTGTGCCCTATATATCCACGAGTGATAGTTACTGTGACGAACTCATTGAGACCTCGCCTCTTTCGGTATCCACGGCGAGTGTGTCAGATTTCAAGTAAAGGACCCGCTGCGTTTGACTTAACGAGTTATAGACAGCTGATAGTGAGATTTGTAGTACGAACGACTTAGCAACAACATTGTATTTAGCTTACATAAGCAAAGAAATACAGATAATTGAAGAAGAAATCATATTTATATTTTAAAGTCCCTACCCTAGAGGGTGTTACATACTATTTGCCATGATGCTACAGATGTATGGACACACACAGTCACGGGTAGTGAATTCTACACCTTAGTTGTGTGCACTATTTACGATGATGGAGTATTATTTTGTACAGCTAATGGGAACAATAACTATTTTGTAGAAACAATGACAATGTTAGTCAGGTCAAAACTATCCATCAAACAGACGGAGCCAGGATCAACTTATGCGCCCCTTGTGCAGACACTTTGTGCAAATTGTCAGTCATGTTCAGAGACCTTACTATGACTGCTTAGAGTAAGGTTAAAATTAAACAATATTGAAAGAGAATATTGCATCGGTTTGATTGCAGTGTGGTTTTATATTTGATTTAAGCGATCATGTTAGGTCTACAGGTTTTTGTTATTATGTATAAATGCTAATACAAGAGAATAGAACTACTCATGGGTATTTTGGCAAAGTAGCAAGTAACGTGTGCCTTGTTTTGTTTCAAATTGTGAGTAATGCCAAGCACAGAAATAACTGAATATTCGGTTTATTAAATTGCATGTTACAAGTTGGCTCTTCGGCCATAATGGTTTTAGTCGTAATTGCAGATTTGCAAATCTTACTAGTGTCTTAATCTTACAGGACTTCTGAATAATCATTTCTTAAATGGTTTATTAAATTAGAATGTATGTATGTAGTATTATAAAATAATCTATCTTTTTATCTTTTAAAATGTTGTATGAAAAAATGTACATAGACTACTGTCGAAATATAAAAGTGCTATTAGTTGTATGAATATTGTTGTATGCATAAAAATACCGACACAAGTCTGGGTAAATTTTATTATTACTATATTTAATCCATTTAATAGACTGGAAAGTAAGAGCACAGCCTTACTCGTTTAACCAGTACGTGATGGTAAGATCTAAATTAGCATGACCGGAAATTATGATTGAAGATACTGAAGGGGGACCTGGAATTGACATTTCTGTTACCGAAAGTTAAATGGTGAGTGTAATTTATGGAAAATTAATTTTACTTACTTAAAATTGATAGCGAATAATTTCAAGAAAGTGATTAATTTAATGCAAACATTAGTTTTGTGTAAGACTTCGGTCAAATTTTCGAAGTAATAGCAAATTGTCTTATAAGGGACTAATCAGCATCCATTAAATAGATATTTTGAGGTTCAACATCCAAATTTGCACCCGCATTTAAGTTTCAAATTATTGACATTCGAATTAAAAACTTTATTATTCGATTAAAATATTAGGAAACTAAGACAAGGCTAATTAACATTGACATTGACATTGTGTGTATTCAATTTACACACAATATTTAAGCGCCATATCGATATAGCATTATTAAGTAAACATTTTTCTATGTAAGGTTCTCTTTTTGAGACTGTATAATGAATTGTTCATGACGAATACTGATATTTTAAATATTTATTTATGGATAGGTAAGGTATAGTGATGTTAAGTAGGATATTTCATTACTTTATCGTAAATTACTATGAATACTATTAAATTTTATACGTTTTTAGATTACCGTGTACTTAGAATTCCCACATTTAATTTAAAGTAGGTACAACAATCATCAAATGTTACAAACTGTGGTATTGTTTTAAGTAGGACAAATATAAGTTACCAAATGTGTTCACTCACTCTTCTATAGAGAATAAATGGTGATGCAATTAATATTTCATAGTATAATTATTAGTGTGCATATTTGTAGCACATTACAACTAAATAATTCAGAATATGAGTTAAAGGGTCGATTCCACTAATAAGTCAAAGTGCAACCTTTTCCCTATCTATTACGTATCGCCAATTACTATTTTCAAAAATATTTTACTTCATTTTCTGCTATAATTAAACAATGCATTAAACTAATACTAGATACAAAGTCCTTATGGTCTGTATGGTTTATATTCTTTGTTCATAATGATCGCTTCATATGATCTGTATACTTTTAAAATATAAAAAATAGTTTGAATAGGTTTGAGTAAGTCAATGAACTATATGAGAGTGACACAGAACGACACATCTTCTGCCCGATAGATATTTATCTATGCTATTCTCTATACTCACAGTCGTCTCATTTAGGTACAAAGAGTCGACTACCTAAACGATCAATCAGATCATTTAATATATACATATATTAATGGTAGGGGCAATGCTTTCAAAATTTCAAGTCCTTTGGAGTTATATATACAAAATATTGTTTTGATATTTATAAAAGCTTGTACTCGATAAATGACGAGACGTCCTACGTGTATATTGAGCCGAAATAGCTGAATTCGAGACGTCTTTGTAGTCAGCGCACGTTTTATTATTCTAAGTAGGGCTTAAAAAAGACATAGATTACGTCATTTTTTAACAGCTAGTGCGCAGAAATCTGTGAATACATATTTTTATTCAGTCATACAACATTCTTAAAATCGAATAAAACTTAGTGAAAAGAAAAGTTTTCATACGATCACACCGCGTAAGTGACTTATGCTGTCCAACTATCATGTCTATAAATTCGGTATGAATAAGATTAGATACGAGTACATTTTCCGGGAAGCGTCAAATAAATAAGTTGTTCTTTTTCACTTTTTCGGAGTCAAAGTCCCAATGTTATCACAGACTTTTAGAACATTTTTATGTTAAGTGTGGGAGTTGTCTGAATGTGCGCGCTGTGGTATGTTAGCGGAATCAGCCCTCTGCACTGCGTTTATATTGAATAAGTAAAAGCATCTCATTAGGCGGATTAATTGTTGTACGCAGTACCGTTCCGGCGTGTGCGCATTAGTGATGCCGGCCTTAATTACGATTTTGCGAAAATTAGTCCAACAATACAACCTTTGTTGCTCGCGGCGGTGGATTACGTATTCATCTCACAATGCGAGGCGACAGACGCGGTAATTCGAAAAGTAATATTTTTAAAGTAAGCTAAATAGACGAAAGCGTGGATTTTTTTTCACCTCACAACATTGGAAAGATTCTGTCTATAATTTGAAATCTGAAAAGTGTATATTATATACACTAGTGGCGAGTAAATTAGTCTTTTTAATAGACGTCACATATATACAAACAATTAAAACCTTTTTGTTTAATAATTTTCAATTTTGCTAAATTGCTGATATTGTACATACTTTAACCCAACCGCATTTTTTGGATAATAGTACTGGTCTGTACGCTTTTAGCATATATTTATTATCTTTTTTTCATCTATTTCTTCAGTGTGATGCATAGAGTACGTTATCACTGTGTGATATAAAGTTGTAACTTTGAAATTCTGATTACCTTTAAGATTTGATATTTTGACCACTCGCCACCTTAGGTTTAAACAACAAGCACAACACGAGATAAAATATAATTTCAATTTTGTATAACTTGATCAGAACTTAAAGCTTTTTTTATCAATGTGACTAATTGAAATTCTTTGAAGGTAGGTATGGACAATAGCACACAAAGCTATCTAAATCTGTCAAATTTATATTTAACCTATTGTAAACAAATAACTAAATGCCGAATACATAAGAGTTTAATATCAATTGGTAAAAATGGTATTTAATGCATCTTTATATTCTTTGTGAAATACATGACGAACACTATTGAAACTCGATTTTGATTATCTAGGGTTTGTCTTATTGCGAGGGAGGTTGGAGGGTTGTGGCCTCCTTCTGTGAAGCAGTGATGCTCCAGAAGGAGGCCGCCGAGCGGGTTCGGGAGATGGCCGATCCCGCTCGAAGAAGGCGGCGGCGCGGCGGCGCCGAGCTCGGTAGCACAGTTGCGGCGCCGCCGCGGGTCGCCGGCCGCGGATATACGGTGACCCGGGATGGACCACGCCCAGCCGGGGGGCGTCGTCGGTGGAGGAGATCGGGGGAGGTAGTGTAGCTTCCCTCAAGGAGGGCTCCCCTGTAGGCAGGGGAGCGGAAGCTGGGAGTTCCCGCTTCGCGTTCCCGGGGGATCTATTATATAGTATTATGTAGTATTTTGCCTATAACTCAACTCGTTCTTAGTAGAAACTTTTCGAAGAAATCAGGCAGGATTGCAAAAAGCGTGGAAAATCTAACGCAAATCATAATAATTTCGCAATTTGGTAAATTTTGTTTGCTCATAGGAAATGGTGATGAGCTATTTAACGTGAATCTGTATTAGGTCGCATTAGCCTGTCATACTAATAATGATAAGTATTTCCGTTGGTTAAACAAATATTAGTTGCGATTAAAAATGTCTGACTAAATACGTCAGTTTGACGAAGGGTGACGCACTCTATTTTTTCATAAAATTGTGAGAATCCCTCTCACCTCAATGTTTTGTTCTATTATGTTGTTGTAGCTACTTGTTATTTAAACGGTTTTAAACATTTGATATGCTATATAAACGATTTAAATGTAATACATACATTTGCCAGTATGTTGTTTAAATATACTCAATTTTTTTTTACGAATCGAAATAAATTTTTACATCAGGCGAAAAGTCCTTTGTATTGTAAATGCTATAATCCTGGAAAATTAAAAACATGATATAATTTATTCAAATGAATTTTTCAACAAAAATTAAAATAGGAACAAAATAAATCTTTAAGGCATTAAGTAATAATTTTTTTCCTATTTTTTCACTTACTTTATAAAAAATAATAAAGGCTGCTTACATTATTTAACTCTAGTAATAATCTACTAAATTTATAATTAATTATTATTAAAAAAATATCTATTTTAATCACTGCATCAAAATGCTAGATATTTAAGAATTTAACTGTTATATTTTTTATACGTTGGTAATTAGTTAGATACAAAGATGAATGTGATAGAGGTACACATATATATGTGTACACATATAATCTAATTGGCCTAAAATTATATGCTGAAGATGTTTGTTGTTGAGAGGGTAGAGCATATGCTGAGACATATTTTTCTGGTGAACGTTGCAAAATATTTCGATAGCTACCTATCTATCTACCCTTTGCTCTTGGTGTTGTCACGGTCTGTCGACCGCACTGCGCCTACAATGGGCTTGGCGGATATTTTCATACAAGCAAAGTTAACAAAAGGCGACATAGGTACCATTTTTAAGAGTTAAAATCTTTATTCACTGTCTGCCTCTAATCTGATGCGGGGGAATTTCTATTGAAAAATAGCTACCATTAGATAAAGTCAAACCCTTCATTGAGTCAATATTTATGCTTTGTGTGACAAGGTTCACAATGTACCTATATTATAAATTAGCAAGATCCAATTTCACTGTAATATATGCAATAATGTAATGAGTATGCGGGTTTTAGACAAGCCAAATGCACCAGAAAAAAATTAATTGGCTAACCATGTATTAACTGTATAGATATATTGTTATTGTGACATATTCAGTTCATTTATAAATTTTGATTTAAACATTAACAAATATTTTTCTACACATGGCTTATTCTTTAACTGTATGTACTATCTAATTTACAGCCATTTTATTTTTATAATAAAAATATTTGAATTTTGTTTAACTTGGTAAATGGCCGTGGCATACATCAGATGTCTCAATAACTTAGTAAGATGTTGAACTGACGAAAATACACATTTTTTTGTCACTGACATGATTTAAAAGTCTACACTACTTACTACAACACAATACGCTAGGAATTTGCTTGCAAACTCAAATCTTCATTGGGAATTTTCAAGACGCCCGTTTTCAATTCCCCTTTACGATTGCTTCACGACGCCTTCAGAGATACGCCGGTCGTATCTCGGTCACAAATCTATAACCGAACGTCGTAATAAAATTTGATCGCTAACAGTTGTCTGGAACATTAACCCGTCTTTATAGTTGCACGCGAAATAGACTTGACAAGGTTGCAGCTTGCAGCTTTAGGTGACGCACTCGAAAATGTCATGATCAACATTGTCATGAAAATAGTGTAGTTTGTTGCTGTTTGCTGTTCACTGCACGGCAAACATGAGCATTCGAGGCTGTAGAGGTGTCAAGTATTGTCGATCCCTTTTATGGGTTTGGTTACTCTATACTGTCAAAGGGCATCGCGGTTCTGCCTGTCCGCTAGAAACTGGCATGCATCGAACGCCTAAAAGTGTGAGAGGAACTAACTCCACAGTTCTTGCTTTTCACAAACGACTTAAGGTCATATTACCGAAATTATCGGCGATGAACAGCATATACGTATAAAAAGTACTGCTGCGTATTAAAGTACTCTAGTTTCGAGCGTAAAAGGTAAATAAAATACAGTGATACTAGGTACTCAGCCGGTGGTTTGGTACTGAAATATTAATTTTGTGTCACTAGTAGCCAAAATATACTATGGTCCGTGTAAGAGCCAGAGATTTGTTAATTTTACAAGAACCAAATGATATATAGCAAAAAGTCCTTATTTTAACTTCTTCTTTGCAATCTTTGTAGTGTAAAAAGCTAAAATTACGAAGTTGACTGACCTGAAACTACTGCACGGATGTATGACCCAATGGCCCGCAGCCTTTTGCCGGATGCGCTCCTTCATCAGCGCCTTCTTCGAACCGAATAGCTTCATGGCGAGCTTGTTGTCGGTGGGCTGGAATAGCGCTTGCAGCTGGTTGCGCAAGAAGCCCTGCTTTGCGTCGGTTGCGGGCGGCGCGGGCTCCACAGGTGTGCCGTACAGCGAAACATCGTCCAGCCCGCCGAAGTGGACCTTGCCGGTGCCGCTGCCCTGCTTCAGCGACATATCGGCGTCGCCTGTAGACAATTAGTAAAAAATTAACATGGGTTGTTATCTATTACGTTACAGGAGTGCTAACTCTGGCAATTATAATTGAATTGGCCTAAAATTATATGCTGAAGATGTTTGTTTTTGAGAGGGTAGGAAGATTGGAACCAATCTCACTAGAGAATGCTCCAGAAAGAGAAACGATTCTCATGACGATAGGCTCTGAAATTACTGGATACCGTAAAAAGCCACGTAGTCTGCTTGTTTGTTAATATATAATAATTAAAAATGATTAAGACGTTGGTGCTTACTTCTTTCTATGCTGTTTGTTTGATAGTAGACATAGATAGCTCATTTTTCACAACTGCATTAGCAAGAATTAGGAAGAATGAATTTAATGTATTGACTCTAGTTTATCTCGAGTATATCTCGGTTATATCGAATCCATCTTATATTTTTATACCATATTTCAAATTAGTGGCCTCACAGATACAACTTATGTAGGCAGGCACTTTCATCTTGTTAAAATTCTTATTCATTTTCAGTATTAAACAGCTGAAGTTCGAAGAACGATTTAATAAATTTAAGTTAAAGATTTAACACTCAAGGTTGTCAGTAGCGTGAACGGCAAACCTGCAGTGTCTTTGTGGCAAAGTTATCTATTGCTCTATCTTCTGGCGAACAGCCAACGAGTTACGATGGATACCTAGCGAACGTCCTTGAAAATCACACAAATATTATAAACGTGAAAACTTGCAAGTTCATTTTTGTTGCTCAATCACGCAAATTTACCATACAGTTCCTATATATAGAGAGCTTCCGTGCAGCTGCAGATGAAATCTGCCCGAAAATAGCAGTGCCATATTGCTACGTGACGTAATCTTCATAACTTTGGAAGATGAAACACAAAGCTACACAAATCAAACCAAAACTTATATATTTGGTTTTTACCTTTTTGAGTTTAATTTGAAATGTAGTCTAGAATTACATCCAAATTAATTAGTTATATTTATTGTATAAGTATTAGACCAACCCAGAACTTGTATTTGGTAAAATTAAATAATATATAAAGTCGATCCGATTATATAATATTTAACATATACATTAGGAGTTTGATCTAAATAATCGATTCGTATTTGATTATAGTGCATCTATTCTATAAACAGATATTTATATTCCAGAACCCATTTTTTAAAGCCATTAACATTTATGCAATCAATTTCACTTTTACTAGACGGAAATCGATAGAAATGTTACCGAAGTAAGGAGGAATGACAAATGTTAGACCATTAGTTGAGACGTAGGATTCCATTGAAGCTGAATTCCACTCTAAAAGGTATTTGATTGTAAGCCTTCTGGTATATCTAACTAGGATATTTTACTTTAGAAATTATTGTATGGACTGTGAGAGTGTTAGATCGAAATGCGAGTAATTTATTACATTTAAATGCCTATTAAATGGCTTGTACCGATCATATATCGAGCAAGCTGTATAGGAATATAAAAAATGATATTAGTATAGTTGATAATTTAAATGTTTTCTTATCACTATTTAAGGATTTAAGTTTGCAGGTAACAATGGAAATAAACTTTGAAGAAAACCTAAAGGTTAAAGGGACCTTATAAAGAGACTCAAAGTTACCTAAAAGTTAACCAAAGTAAAACGTTATGCTTTCAGTACTTTGTTTGATAAATCAGTAATCTATAGAACAATCAATAATACCGACAAGGATACAGAGTACAGAAATTGCGAATCTTGGTACGTCATTTCGTAAGGCTTGGTAAGGCATTTGGTACGCCACATTGCTCGTACGACTGATGGCCGTCAGGACAAAAAGTCCTGGAGTAGTGAGCATATGCCAAGAAATTTAGTATTGGTAATCCGAACATAAGGTAATAATTTGGCGAAGACCGTGAGGAAGCGTTTGATACTAGAAGCTCAGAAATAATCGGTGTAGAAATCCGTAGAGAAGGCTTATAGGGAAGGTCCAGCAGTTACTGCTCGTTGGTTGATAATGATTAAAGTTAACTTCAAGGTAAGTAAAAAAGTTAAGATAATCTTAATATAATAATATAAGTGAATAACTAACCGCTTTCGTTCCATTGTTTTAATCCACTGTTTAAATATAAAAATGGTCAGAGAATGCAACGATGTATATTAAACAGCTACAAATGTTTGTTAATACCTGACGTGCGGGGACGATAGTTGAAAAGTGTTAACACAATACTGACGAGGACTACAAGACGCTCTATAATTATGCTGTACTAGCGGAAGTTTGAAACGTAATATTTTTATTCTGCGATCATTATGAGCCCTCATTAGCTATCTAGGTTATGGGCAGGCACACTGACATATAAAATTCTTATGAGGCCTTGGTGTCAAGCCATTATCATCTCAAAGGAGATTCTTTGCGAACAATGGGGCGTATAGCTGGTTATCAATACACACTTTGATCTGATCGACTTGTAGTACTGTAATGATTCACTTGCATTTAGTGAGTTGTTATGTATTAAGATAAACGATTTATTTAGAAACATAATATCTCGATTGGCAAGAAGTAATGGTAACGTCTAAGGCAAGTCAGTTGTAATGTTTTACTTGCATGTAAATGTCAACAGACGTGAATGGTCTTACTTTTGCAGCGGCTGCAACTACTTATAAAAACTATTAGTAAGAGACAACACTCTTTAAGTAAAATATGTCGAAACTATCGAGCGATATCAAAATCAAAAATAAAATCAAAAATATATTTATTGTTAACTACATGAAATTTCTTTACAATATGTGGGTCTCTTCTTTTAAGTTTATAAAGCCTGTATTAGAAGAGGCCCCTCTCTTAGTACTATGCCATAATTTTTACTGTAGTTACATTTAGAAAATATAGCCATTTACAAAATAATACATTCTTTTCTATATAATTCTATAAAAAAGTATTACATTAAATTAAAGATTATTATTATGATTATACATTTAATTCGTGTAGTCCGACTTTATAGAACCTTTGTGTGTGGTGGTTGTTAGTGGGTATGTAAGATGATACTATTTTAATGTTATTTATTTTGGTTTTGTAATTTTAATTACATGTTAAATTTAATTAATAAGTTATATTGTTGTTATTATGCTATACACACATAATATAAAACAAATATAAAACATAATATATAACAAATATCCAAATAGCATGTATATTTATTTATATATTGCATCACCAAGGGTTATTTAAAAAACTTTCAATATCATCGTAGCTTTGTAATTTTAGCCACAATGTTACCCTCTTTTTACACGCGTGGTACGTTAGTGAGTAAATATTTAAAATTTTGTTTATTTTATTATATATTGATTTTGACTGTGCTGGGAATTGTTTTTGAGCAAATATTGTCCTGGTAATCCTATCGGGAATTACTGTGTTAGTTTTACGCTTTCTTAACACTAATGGGTCATAAGGATAGCTTTTATGGACGCTTAGAACGCACTGCTGAATATATAACTGCCTTACGGTTAAAACACCTGCCTCTGCATATAATAGATTTGTACTAAATAATTTGTTTTTCCGTAACATTCCCATTAGAACAAGTCTTTGTGCGCGCTCGATATTTATAAATGTAGTTTTGTATCTACCGCCCCAAACTTTTATACAATATAGTAAAATAGACTGAACGAGACTCTAGTAAATATATACAATTAATTCTCTATCAGCTACATCACGCATATGGCCAAAAAGCCATGTAAGTTAAACTAAGGATATACTAAGGAAATATCGAGAGATAAACTAGTTCCTATTAATGTATTTTTGAAGTATTGAATATAAAAAATAAAGTCCAAGGTAATGTAAAAACAGAACATAATTTCTTTTCATATTTTACATAAACTTTATGATGCCAACTGTTCAAAATTTCAAAATTGTATTGTAGCTACGATCCAGTAGATACGATTAATTTTCTCACCGTTCGTTGCACCACAGGGAGCTTCCCTCATTCATCTCTATACTTTATTAACGAAACGTCGTATAAAGGTCGTTCCATATTGAATAATTTTAAATTTACCCCTTAACCTCCTGGTTTTAAGACTTAAATTCGTATCGATATTGGAATAATTGTTTTATTTACGATACTCGCTCATCATTTGACTGAATTCTTTTTACTCATTACAAGAGCTGCGAAGACGAAGAGGATGTTTACAGTATAATAGTTGCTCGATTTGAATAGAATATGCTATATGTTGCCCTTGTAAAACGTATAAATAGTAAATCTAAATTTAAAAAAAATTATTTCATTTCAAATGAAAAAAAGAATTAATCAGTATTACAGTTTTAATTGTTCTACAAAGACTTTACAGGCACTTATTAACATCAAAATAAATTTTAAAGTGAGACACAAGCAACTTGTGCATACAAGATACAAGGAAAAAACAAAATAACTATACTTAGTATTTAAAGTAATTCACTAAATAAATTATCGCAACCAAATTTTTTGTTAATACGCAACTGTCAGAAACTATATTTTAATATCTGAGGATTCATACATTTTCTAAGCCTAATTTAATTTAGAATGAATGGATGGTTTACTGAAGACTGGTTTACTTTTTAAAAAAGAGACCAAAAATCATAGATTTAAAGAATAATTAGGAAATCATTAGGAGAATTGAATAAAAATAAAGTAAAATGGATTGACGAAAAAACGTTGTATGAAATCATGTTTAGTTTAAAATGTTCGTCTACACAAGTTAGCTATAGCAACTTTATCGGATAAACCTTAACCAGCGTCGCCTGCATGGCAGGGAAATTACTGAGTATCGGGACTTTATATCTGATGTCATTGTTTATGTCGTCCTTCTTTCATTCTCGTCGTGATAACGTATCTATACTATTGCACGTGAACAGAAGGGAACGGAGTGTATCAGGAGCATGTGTAATATGGCATCACAGCTTATAAAACAGATGATTAAACAAGACAACACTTCATTGACTCAAGTGGCACTTGGCGTAACTGGAGTCCGCCAATCGATTTCGAGGGACTATATTCTAAATTCATCATACTAGTTTCGAACTCGAAATTATTTGTACAACGCGAGAATGCTTGCGCATTGGTAACGCGTGCGAAAGGTAAGGCAGAAATGTACCACGATTTTTAAATTCAATACTGTTGATTTGGAGCTAGAGAGTTGACCTATTACGTGTGCGGCTTTTTCGCGGAAATCACACATTAGCGCTTGTTTCTCATTGGGTACAGTTTTATAAACTCGAATGATATCGACATTTAGAATCACAAATACATTTTTAATTATATTTAAATTTATGCATAACAAAAGATTTGTTATTCATATAAGAATGCATCAGTTATTTGAAAATGTGTTGGTGAATAATATCGGTTCAAAACAAAGATAGCAACAGTATGACTGTGTTTTGTCTGGTCGCGGCTTGTCTGGCAGCGCATTTGAGATACTAATATTTAAACCCGAGTATAATGTTGAACACGCTATTATTACATGCAACTTATACGTTCAAGGAAGTAGTAAATATATTTTGTTTGCACAAAACAAAGACAGTAAAATGTGATAGACGTTTTTTTTTTAATTTATTTGTTTATCTAAAATAGAGTTTACATATGAAGTTCTTGCTTAGTAACAAATATAAGATACCCTTAGTCAATGTGGATCAAGTACAAACTCTCTAAAAATCATCACCAATCTCACATCAAACAATAATTTTTAAAAATTGTTTCTTATTATCGTAAGAAAGGATTTTAAAAAATGAGACTAACAGTATACTTGGAACTTTTTAATGTTTTGATTAGAATGAAATAATAACTATTATTGGTATACTAATTAATAGAACTATCGCAACATCATCATTTCAGGCAACAGACTCCCAAGAATTTCTCGCACCTATCGGGCCTGTTCTGCTAGCATTCAGCGCCTTCTTGCCGTCAAAGCCTTGTGGTAGGCCTAGCTATACCAATACAGCTTTTTTCGGCATATGCCTCAACGACATTTCCGGTGTAACGGTCCTCATTCCTGTCAGCAATGTGCTCCGGACACTGTTATTCTAGGCTTTCTGTTATTTTGTCCAAAAACATAAAAAAAAAACTAAGTATCCTATTCTATTCTCCGACTGCTCAAAACTATGTAATAACACTCCTCCGATTAAATAACGCATGCGAATACCTTGTTTCCTTTACTCGGACTTTCTTACAGAGTTAATGTCGCTACCACATATTGTAGAATATACACTCGTAGAATGGAAAGTTTCGCTGTGCACCTTATGCTACATTGTCGTTATTTCCAACTAGGTACACAACGAGCTTAAATGTACCGTCGTAGTTAGGTCCCGGCTCTTAGTAATGAGGACTGGACTAATGATTATTCAATTAAAATTTACACAAAATAAAACTAATAATGCAGAAAAGAACATAGGTAATAGGAAAAATATAAGGATGTTGCAGAAAGTGTACATATGTCAGTATATTTGTGTGTATGTTACTACACAGACATACTATTTGAGAACCGGGGCAAATGATTTAAATACTGTTTATAATATATAAGAATAATCTCAACGTAAAGTTGTAAAAGCATTCTGCGACTAACTGAAATTTTCTAGTTTAATAATTAAATCAGAAAACATGGTAGAACAAAAACTACCAACAAAATATAAAAACCCTTGCAATCAAGCCATCTAAGGCGTCTTGTTTGTCTATGGATACGCTCATTAGTCGCTAACATAACAAGGTACTTAGAAAAGGTGTCACGAGTGGACTCGGCATCACAGGTACAGAGAGTATCGTGAGGTAGGCATTCTTAAAATTGAATGCTAATACTGTTTCATAAAGAAATAAGGATTGTTACTATTAAAACAAAGTAAGATGATCATAATTCATAAAACTGGAGCATAAATATGGGGAACCAAAATTTTTCGTAAAGCTTTTTTTTTTACATACCATACATTTGATGTGTTTTTCTTTTAAAGTGAAATTTAAAAGGAGTATCCGACATAGGTTTTTCCGGACTGATTCAGTTGGGAAATTAGGAGACCCTTTTCGAGGAGAACAGACAAGAAACTCGAAAAAAGAAGGAAGTTCAAATCATTATGCCCCTTATTAATATAGCAATATTACAGTAGTAATTCTTTTGACATTTTGAGTGATAATATTTTGGCGAATTGATTGAAACATAAAACAGTTTTCTAAATTGTACATGCGAAGTGCAGTATTATGAATGTTCAAATATTTGTTTATCAAATCCATATAAAATGTGATTTTATATAATATATATAACAATTATATACAATTTATAATAATATAAAATAATACACATAGTAAGCTTTAGATTATCGAGCTTTATATATTACTAGCTTTTGCCCGCGACTTCGTCCGCGTGGAATAGTGACTTCCGGCAGATTTTTGGTTAACCAACAACATATTTATATTTATATTTGAATAAAGATTAATATTATTATGTTGATACAACTAAACAAATTATTTCGACCAAATTTGGTACCAAAAAACGGTCATTGTGACTAAACCTTAAAAGATAGACATATGCCGTCGCGGACTTTTTTTAGATCATGTATAGAGGAATAATTCTTTCATACATATTTTTGTGTATCTTGAACCGTTTTCGCAGCGCACGCAAAGAAAGCCTTCAAAAATGAATAATTTTCCCCGTTTTTTACACATTTACCGCTCTGTCTTTGCTCCTATTGGTCATAGCGTAATGTTATTTAGCCTATAGCCTTCCTCGATAAATGGACTATCCAACAAAAAAAGAATTATTCAAATCGCACCAGTAGTTTCGGAGATTAGCGCGTTCAAACAAACAAACAAACAAACTCTTCAGCTTTATATATTAGTATAGATACTTGTAGATAGATTTTATGAAACTAGTAAATAAGTAGTACAGTAGTCGTATAAAAGACTTATTGCAGTCTCAACAATAATAAGAATAAAAAAGGCACAAAACTCAAGTCTGTTAAGTCTTTTTATAAAAAAGAATACATTGTTGTAAATTATTGACGTTTTAGTCCTACCCTGTTCTCTTATATTATCGATAAATTAATAGCAAGTCATAAGTGTCTATCACACTATAAACTTATCTTCGATGGTCGTTAAGCTAATTGGCGTGAAGAGTGGAGGAGTGGCTCGTATTAGAAATATCGTTGTCTTCAAATTGAGCTTGAGTTGATTTTGCAAAACTGGGTCACGTTAGTTTCACCAAAGAAGTTTACTAAAGAGTTCAACTGGCGGAAATGAGAATGTTAAGATGACTGTGTAGAGTGATTGGAATGAATCAAAAATTAATATTTATTATTAATAATTAGTTCGTAATTTTGTTTTTTAATGTAACACTATCTGACTGCGAATTTAGTACCGCTCAATGCATACATTGTCAATTGCAAATTTTCACGGAATTTCAAAACTCTTGTTTCATTAAATAAAATTTTCTTAAAAATTTTAAATACTACATATTCTTTAAATAACGTTATTCAATATAAATTACTTTGCTATTCATGACGCAGACGATTGCTTGTTTTAAATGACAAAAATAAAACAAACAAACATTGAGATTAATTGAGTTACCAGGAAAAATAGGATGGTCTGCAAGTATAAATTGCATGACTCCTAAGCTGTGTTAGTAATCGCTTTATACCCGGCTCTCAGAGGAACAGATTATTATCCACTTTGCAGGACCGCTTCTAATTTAGTTGTCATGAGAAGGATCGTCATTGGTGAGCACAATAACACTTTGTACATACAAATATTTTGTTTGTTTTATTAATCGATTTTGTACATTTATTTATGTAATAAGTCTTACTTACACCTAAAACCGGAGTCATTTTTTTTACTAAAAACTCAGAAATTAACATGTTTCAGTCAAGCAAAGAATTTTTACTCTATATTCTAATTACAAAGAAGACTTCATATGCATCAAGCAATTTAATCACTAAAACATTCCAGAAATATATATGTGATTGTAAGATGATTTTATTCATGTAATTAATTTATGTGTTTTTTTATATATATAATGATATGTGCTTACAAAGTGCTTACTTCAAAAGTTATATATTGACAACATTAAATATATATTTTAAATGAATCAAAAAGTCTATAATATTGCTTAGTATTAATTTAATAACAAAACTTATTATAATTTTGTTAATATTTTTTTTATGATTCTCTACAAAAATTCCAATGAGAGTGATTAAGAGATTAATTTTTTAATTAAGTTAGCATCTGCTGAGACGGCGGAAGGCGCTGTTTCCTCTAGCTATTGTAAAAATCGTCTAATAAGTCATTGCGCAAAAATTATGTTTACTGCGTCGAATTAAAGTTTAAAATCCTAATACATTCGTCCTATCCTAATCCTAATACATATATATATATATACATCTTATATTCCTATATATATATAGGAATAGGAATATAAGATTTTCTGACAAATTTAGAAAGATATCTATTACTCGGATATTAAATTTAGTTTTTGTTTGGTGTAAAATTTAAATATATAGTAGGTGGTATGAAAACTATCGCTATTACTAGCGACATAAGATCATAATTCATACCAGAAACTAAAATCTGTCGTCATTCTTTATGCACATGAAGTCATTTAAAGCGTCAAGCGTTTGTAACAGATAGACATAGATAAAAAATATTAGAAATTCGCACTAAGGATTCTGTTCTAATTGCGAGTAGCATGAATACAGCAAAGACAAGGTTGTACACATCGTTTCAGTACATAGTCACAGTCCAATAGATGTCCTTATGAGAACTTAATAAAATACTGTTGTCAGAGAGATGAACGATATTAAGATCAAATTTAGTATATTCCAACAAAATGGCACTTTCTTGTATTTGTCACAACGAGCAATTCAGAATTAAATAATCCACGTGGATATTACAACAAGTCAATTGCTAATTGATGATTAAGTGGATTATTTTTAAATCATTCCAACTGTGACGACCATTACATTGAATCGAGGCCACAGTAATATAACACTTACGCGATGATGACATTTAAATTCATCTATCCCTTTATTGTAAATTCAAAAATTGACATGTCTTGTATCGAAATTAGTATTTATCTAAGCTTTTCTTCTGCTATACTTGCATTATTTTCGTTTTCCCTATGGGTACTGTGGGTAATAGTTATAAAATACATGAGAATAGTAGTTGTTCTATGAAACTTATATAATCTCCTGGGTATATATAATATTTTATTGTCGACTGTTTGCTGTTACTGTCGGGCATATTATTATAAGCAATATGTAATAATATTTTATTCCCATTCCTCTAAAACTTAATAAAATTATACAGTAACTACATAATGCAAAAATAATACAGACAGACATAGGACTTCTTGTGTATTGAATTAATTTATTGAAATAATTTTAATTTATATATTTGTTTTATGTTGGCTGATAAAAGCACAGCGAAAAATGTAAAAGAGAATGAATAGTATAGATAAAATAGATCTTTTGTCAGAATATTCGCATTAATAAAAAAATATAATTGGGTATGAAATGCAATAGATTAAAAGGTTTAAGATTTTATTTATTTTACTATTCTCGGAATCACCACTTTCACATTGAAGTGTTAAATTAGTCATCATCATCATCATTTCAGCCTCTCACCGTCCACTGCTGGACATCCAGACTCTCCAGTCCACCTGCATCCAACGAGACCCAGCGATTTTGACTCGTGGTGGTCGTCGGTCCATCTGGTAGGTGGCCGTCCCACACTGCGATTGGTGGTATGTGGTCTCCACTCAAGAACCTTTTTGCCCCATCGACCGTCCAATCTTCGTGCTATGTGGCCGGTCCATTGCCACTTCAGCTTACTAATCCTATGGGCTATGTCTTTGGTTCGTCTACGGATCTCCTCATTTCTGATTTGATCACGTAGAGAAATAGCGAGCATAGCCCTCTCCATAGCTCGCTGAGCGACTTTGAGCCTTCTAAAAAGGTCTTTTGTGAAGCACCAAGTATTAAATTAGAATGCCTGAATTCGCGAATTCACCATTTTCATGTTAGATTTTGATATGAATATTGATCTTATAGCGGTTATTATTAGATATTTATTAAGTACAGGTATTTAAAAGCTGTTTATTAAAATACTTATTTATGAATAAGCCTGTGTGCATATTCCGTATTATCGTGTATAAGAGTTGTTTTAGACTGACGCTTACCGTAATCTGATATCGACTCTACAGCTTAAGCAATTATGATTAAATGATTGCATTCTCGTATAGTCATTACAGGGCATTATGCCATACTGCAGCGGTTATGATGTTTTTACTACACATGACGCATCTCTATACTGCACGACGTTTAATAACCCATCATATTTTGTATGTGCATACTTATCTTTTAACATATCACAAGATTATTAGTGATTGAAACAGAGCAGACAGAAAGTATAGGATTGAAAGAGAGCGTTATACTAATCAAACATAGTATTGCAGTGATGAAAGACGTCTTCGTTCATTAGTTACTGTTATGAGACTAAATGAGATCACACCAATTGCCCGAATTTGAACGCCTCAATTTCGTCGCGCTGGTACTATATCTACTTCTTGTTAGTATATAATCGTCGGTCGGTGGCACAACAATTTCATCGGATTAACTCAACTGAGCTTGATTGGTAGCCTTGCGATTGCGATATGCACTCGTTTTCATCGGTCACGAGACTGGGACACGTGCATCAAAGGATTAATTTATTGACTGTTATTCAATAGTTTCTCTATTCGGTCATTGATCCCATTTACGAAATAAAAATGCATGTTGCGCGAAGAAATATGGGTATTTTCCGAATTCATTTATTTGTATTAAGGCATTTCAAATATAATAATTTGTAAACTGTTTATTTATCTGTAATTTAATAAGATTGTTACCAAGTAATTAAGAAGTGTTTGTCTATTAATGTTTTCGTCACCAAATAGGATATATCGAACGAATATTGCGAAAGTGCTGGTCATTCAAACTAGACAAATTATGACGCTGCCTTTCTAGTTTAAACTAGAATAAATATTATATACTGATATATTGCCACACCACAGCGTAAAGACAGAGGATACTGTAAATGCAATTCCATTTAACTGTGTACTAAAAATAAGTCCCATATAAGTATATATATATGTATATCAAATATGACACAATTCATTGACAGTTAAGTAATATGAAATTTGTTGGGTCAGTTAGTATATCATAAAAAAACCCTTTTTTGTTAACCAGATTTTTTGTCGCTTCACTCTATTTTCCGTATCATGGTAGGTTCACCTTTACTCGAATTTACTTCAATATCAGGGTCATAAGCGAAGTTGTCCTATACATCTTATACGGTTAAAGCAGCGTCTTCGAAAAGGTTTCCTTTTTCATAGTCACGATGATACCAGTTTGTCGCACCCTCTTCAACCCAAGTGACATTTCCGATTCCTAACGACACAGAACTATTTCCATATTGTCATAGTTCGAGCTTGAATTTTTTTGTCCTATTGTGTATTAATGTGTGGTTTTAATATTAACTTTCCATTTGTCAGCTGTCATAGTTACTGATATTGCTATAATTAATACTATATAGTTATTGTGAAATTAAGTTCAGTGCGTATGCCGTGCGTAAGTATGTACCTTCTACACCAGAGGTGTCAAACTCAATTTTGCAGAGGACCACATATTAAATTTAGAATGTGTAGGCGCGCCAGATTCAAATAAAAAAATATTATAACATTTTATTTATACATATAACTATATAGTATATGAAATATACGGTTGTCAAAAATCATATTAAAGTTATAAAAGAGGGTAATTATTTTGAGCTGGAGGATCCAGATACCTGACTTCTCTTGTTTTTGACAAGCTCATTAATGTCAGGTATCATATTTGTTGTAATTATTTTAAGAACAGATTGGAGATGTTCATTGGTAAGTCTTGTGCGATGTTTGTTCTTATTTATCTTCATGACGGAAAACATCTGCTCACATAAATAGGTGCTACCAAACGCACAGAATGCGTGCTGCATGCTTTTTTAATTCCGGGTAGTTATCCAAACTCTTGAAATATTGTGTATAAAACGTAAGAGCGTTAACCTCCTTAAATTTTTCTTACAAAATGCTGTCTGACTGAAGATCTATCAACTCCATTTGCAAATGAAGCCTGTGAAGCTTCAAAATTGAATGGATTGTTGAAAATTGGGAATTCCATTTCATTCATTTTATGGAAGTCTTCAAAACGATTGATGTTGAGTTCCATTATTATATTTTGCAGTAGTTGAGAATATTGATCCAATTTTTTTTGGTTCACTGTGCCAAATGATTTTAAATGAGGGAAATGATCCAAAGTTTGATTTTTTACCGCTTTCAGCTTTGTTTCAAAGGCTTGAATACATGAATACATTTGAGTGACAATCAGATTTTTACCCTGTAACTTTACATTCAGATCAGTCAAGTGTTTATTTTTATCTACCAAAAAGGCACAATCAACCCACCAGTCATTGTCATAATCGGGTGCCTTTTTCTAACATGAAATCTTGAATAGGGTCACGTAACGCAAAAAATCTTTCTAAAACTACTCCTCGACTAAGCTAACGAACTTCGGTGAAATAAGAAACATCAGAAAAAATTTCATTCAAATCTTGTAAAAACTGCCTGAACTGTCGGTGATTTAGTCCTCTGCTCCTTATAAAATTTACTATTTTTATTACAGGTTGCATGACATGGTCCATTTTCAAATGTTTCCTGATGAATTATACAGTGAAATCCCACAAAATTCCCCGATGTTTTCAGTTTTAATTTAGTTACAACACCCGAATGTTTGCCAGTCATGGCAAGAGCGCCATCCGTTGTTATGCTGCTAAGTATATTCCAGTCGAGTTCATATTCTGCTATAAAATGCTCAATCGCAGAATATATATCATTTGCTGTTGTATTACCTGTCAGTGGAACGCTCTTTAATAGTTCTTCAGTTATTTCAAAGTTACTGTTAATACCTCGTATAAAAACAGCAAGTTGAGCTGTATCAATAGTATCAGTGCTCTCGTCAACAGCCAGTGAAAAGTTAGTAAATCCCTTAATTTTCTCCTTCAGTTGAAGAACCAAATTTCGAGATAAATCATCTATTCTTGAAGCAATAGTGTTTCTTGACAGCGAAATATTTTGAATTATTGATATTTGATATGGAAATTAAACATCGGCAACTTTCAACATATAGTCTTTAATACAATCATCATCAGTAAAAGGTTTTGATCTCTTCACGATTTCTAATATAATAATAAAACTTGATTTCAGGGCATCTTCGCTCTCAGTATTAGCATCAATTGTTGACCTTGAAGTTTAGATTTTAAAGATGACAATTTGTCCATTCTATTTTTTCAGTGTAACAATCGAATTTTAATTTATGGTTCGTATCATAGTGTCTCTTCAAGTTAAACTCCTTACAAACAGCAACTGTTTGATTGCAAATCAAACACAGTGGTTTACCTTTCCATTCTATGAAAAAATATGCAATATCCTATTTAGACTGAAAAACTCTGCACTCACTATCAACTTTACGTTTTTGCGACATTATTCCAAAATCGTAACAATTGTAGAATTTGACACAATTATGGATATTGCACACGCACGACAAAAGCAAATGCACAATATCTTCACAATCACTATTTCATAATACAACGAAAATCCTTCTCCGCTTCGATTCCTCGACTCAATTGACTTATGTCGTTTTTTTTCCTCAGGAGAGGAGGCTGAGAATCCATCATGGATACCAACGCAACAGGCAAGCAGGGATGCGTTGATTATGTCGGACTCCTGGTGCTGTCGAGGCGGCTCGACCACACAGACCTACCGACTAAACTCAGCCTAGCCTTGGCCCTAAGGGCCCTACGGCTTGAATGGAAGACTTACGTCGCGCCGACGCATTCCTTTTATATCGCTAACGAAAGTTCTAGTCCAGACTCGAAGCGCGTGGAATATTCCGCTTGTTGCTAAGAGATGGCGTAACTGTCTATCTCTTTCGCTTGTCTAGGCACGCGCTGCCTTTGAAACTACTTGTAAATGTTGTGTACGCATTTTAAAACTTCTGAGAGGAATTGAAAGTCTAAAGGCTCTAAACACGATTTTTCATTCTGTGACACATTGCGATCGCGGGCCGTATCTTTGACATGACTGTTCTACACAAATATCATATCCTTTTTTTTATAGGATAGGGCAGCAAACGAGCAAACGGATCACCTGATGGTAAGCGATACCAGAGGAGTCACAGATGCGTTGCCGGCCTTTTAAAAGGGAATAAGGGGGTAAGGGGGTTTGGACCTCCGGTACCCTCACTTACTCGGCGAAACACAGCGCAAGCGCTATTTTGAGGCCATATAAAGGAAAGAATTGTAATTTTTAAGTTTTTAACGGAATAGGAAAAAGGAAGACAGAAAGAGACTCGATGAAGGACAAAGGATAATTTTTGCCACGACAAAATATTGTGTTATCCTATGGGAAAATGTGATATGATGCAAAGGAAACGAATTGAATATGCTTACTTGCTAAAATGAGATAAGACTATCAGTTGATATTCTTATGTAATCTTACCTTTTGGCATCTTGGAGTCGGTGTTATAATCTACACTGGGTTAATTTCTCAATGCAGACTCTTAGCGCACTCCATGCAATATTTATTTGAACACATCACACACACAAAACACAAACACCAACATATACTCGTGACGTTAAGCAGTATATATTCTGTCACATAGCTACAAAATAAATGACTAATCACTTTTTGGCTCCGTTTATTTCTGAAAATGAAGAATACGCAAAAAATTTTTTATATATCAACATTATTTATAATCAAAACTATGGTTTATAATCATCATATGTGACCTATTGCCGAATTTTGAGCAATTCCCCTAAAATAAATAATTTTAAAGGTTTCTGAATGATGACATTAATTCATATAAAAATTTTTACATGCAGTTAAATGCCTAAGGCAGTAAGTCCGCCTTTGTACTCCATTGTACATGAAGTTTAAATAAATAAATAAATATATAATGCAATAATAAAATAGATACATACGTATGATCGATTAGTTTATAGAAAATTATTACTAATTTGTTAATAGTATATTTTCTCAACCATATTAATGATCTATAGATTAAGTATCTAAGATACGGTAAAAGTAAGTTTTTTAATGGCACTAAAAACAGATTTTTTAAACCTAATTATCAAGTTTAGATTCAGTAGCTACTTATGAAAAGAATACACAAACGAATCGGAGATATACGCATTAATTAATTATTATTAAATTACGTTTAATACATAATTACATATTAATTTGGTACTTATGTTCGCATTGACTCATCGAGTGTTCAACGAAATAATTGGTATGTTGAATATAATCATACCAGGCGATTTGTCACTCAGGCAAACTAAAATATAAGCGAGGCGACCCTACTGTTATTGATAAACCTAATCGATCTTCCCACATTATACTTCCCACCAATAAGCATTCACATGAATTAATTGAGGAGATATTCCATTGCTATTGAGGAGATATTCTCCAGACCATTATCATGTTTTCTTACCTGGAGATTAACCCGAACATCCACAGACTATCCTTCTTAATATTTTTAGTTTAGATCAAAATAGAAGTCTCAGTTAACTCAAACGTGATTAAATTAAATTAATAAGTGTGTGATATAAGAATTTTACATTATTTGTAAAATTAGACTCGGTAGGTAACTAATTAACATAAATCTTTGATTCATACTACTGCTAAAAATATCACATGATAATCAAGTATATGCCTTCAAATTGACTCATCCAAGATAAATAAGAATAAATTTTAAGTAACAAAGCCCCTTAAGCAAGTTCAAACCCAGTTTAAAGCGAGATTACTACCTTCATTTTTCAATGATCTTAATTCATCATGCTGAGCTAATTAAAATGTAAGTGAGAATTGTTGCATTTTCCAAAACGAAATATATATTTTCCCGTGGTGAAAATTATCTTATGCTTTTTCGCGGGTCCCTACCAAATTACAACAGAACCAGTCCAGCTGTTATTATTAGATTTTCACGCAAGAAAAACATATTTTATTTTTGAAAATTTCCCAATTTAAATATCTTACCAAATTAGTTCATCAGATCATTAGAATCGGTTCATCTATTTTATTGGATTTTCTCACAGGAGATAAATATTTTACTGCACAAATATGATTATATGTCCTTTCTTGGGTCTAAAACTATGTTTATACCAAATTTAATAAAATCGGTTTCTCCGTTGACGTTGACGTGACGTTATGATGCTCAACGGCTAAATCGATTTTCATATATTTGATAGGTTAAAATTTTAAACCAGGTGAAGAACATCAATTAATTTCTATTACGAAATCATAGTTTTTTCCTATGGGAAATTCCGATAAAAATTACTGAAACAATTTTGATATGATTTAGTATGGAGATAGTTTGAGACTTTTTCCTATGGGAAATCTTAAGAAACTAGGGAAAGTTAAAATATAAAACTATTTTGTAATTAAAATATGGAAACTTAATCATCTTCACTTTATTTATGATAAAACTTTCCTTAAGCAGTCTTTTTTTATAGAAACACGTTGCTTTTATCTCAAGATGAACCTGAAGATGAAATGGGTTCATCACCAAATTGCTCAGGATTGTAAACAACTTTTATTCAGCATTATCATCAGACATCGTTCAGCCGGACCTGGACAGCGCCTACCCTGCTTGTGGTGGTCTACCACTGCTATGGTCATATTATTACATTGTCACCAAACTTATAAATTCATATACATTTTAAAATCGATTCAACAATGAGAAGTTTAAATTGGACTTCCAAAAATTTGTTTACGTAGTTACAAGTGACGTTAATACTAGGGTACTTATTGAAAAGTCGTTTCTTTGCAAATTCGTAATTGCGCCTAATTGGGTTACGTTTTGATCTGAATATGATTTTTTCTGATAAAATAATAATGTATTGTAAATTGTTTAATTGGTTATTGTGGTAATAATTTCCACGAAAAAGGGTTTGTATTTGACATATATAACGCCATATTCACAGATATTTAACGACTTAGTCTCAATTCAATTGATCTTTATTATCATAGTCATAGAGGTGTTTCCAAATATAAAGTATATCTGAATGCACTAATGTGTGTGATTAATTCGAAAAATACACATAAACCCATTATAAATATTCAGTGGTTACTAATTCGTCGTCGATATAAATAAACTCTTTATTTAGCATCACACCTTATTAATAGAAACCTAAATCTACTCAAATCGGGTGTTGCAAATAAATATATTGGAATAATTTATTTACGATAGCAACCCTACACTCCAAACTAATATGGTTATTGAGAAGAGACACGTTTAGAATAAGATTGCGGAAACGTGTTCAACTACATTTTAATTCTAGTTTCCGTAAATAGTAATTTGTGAACTGGCTGATGAGAAAACTATAGTAATTTGTGAACTGGCTGATGATAAAACTATGTACCATATTTTTAATTAATTTGTTGTCGGCTTATCGTAAAAATTCATTAACTATTAAAATCATCAAATACAATTAAAGTTATATTAACACATAATCAATCCATTCAATTATCTATGGATTCATTTTATAATGCAAAATTCTCAATTATTATGCATTCCGTTAATAATTACTTAAATAGCTTTCATAACTAGTTTTAGCTAGAGCATTGGCGGCTTACGTTTTATGCAGAATTCAGTTTTTTTATTTGTTATTTTTTTTTTTTTTTTTCAAAAAACTCGGATGTTGTGCCAGCGGCGTTATGGTTCGACATTAGTATATTTCTAATCACGAAGGGCGGGTTTCGAACTTGTCGTCTACTAATATCAAGATGTAAAGAATACAACACAATAGGCGTTGCACTGTGTACCTGCATACATCTAAATATGTTTGAATGGCGTAAGCGAAGTCAATCAACTCGAACTGACTGAGGCGTAATAACCCCGTAGGTAGGGCTAGAGCCTGTACTGTAATGATGTAGTTTGTACATATTGCAGTATGTACATAACTAATTTTAGTTAATTTTTATGCACGAAGATGTTTACTGAGATATAAAATCAAGTAATGGCCTATTACGTTTTTATCGCCATGAATATGTATTGGAATATAATAGTGACACATTGTTTTAGCAACAAGAAGTGGCGTTTGTAGGTTGTTAGTTTTGTTGTTTTACACGGATATTTAATAGAATTTCACTTTGGCGCCACGACCCAAAAGTTTGTACGTGCTTGTTTTGATCAAATAATAACAATTTTGAAAGGGAAATGTTGGCTCAGTATTTTTTAATATTTTAGTATTTTAGAAGCAGTTAGTATTTTTTCATATTTCATTCAGTACGAAATATATATAATATTTAATGGTCGTCAGAAGTCAAGATTAAAAAAGTATGTTTATTAGCGTTAATATTTTTTGAAAAAATTCTTGATTACTGCGTTACTGCTTAATGCAATAAATCAATTTACTTAGAACATTTTTTTATTAAAATGTATATTTTCACATGATTTTATCACTAAAATGATTCAAATCATGAAATTTTTAAATAAAAAATATATTAATATTCTGTTGTAAGAGACTATCCTATTTATTAAATTGGATATACGGTGACGGATTAAGAATACATATTTCATCGTTCGCATCTCGTAAGTTCCATGTCGAAAGAATCTACTAAGAAAGTTACTGCAATATAGTATTGACATCACATTGACGTATTTTTTTATCAACTGTCATGGCTGTCACGGAAATAAAAAATTGTGACGTCGCTGACCGATATCATCGAATCATCAATGTTCAAGGTCGGAAAAAAAATCTAATAATTAATTTAACAAGTCTCAAAGATCCGAGAATACTGAATACTTTACGAGTTAACTAACTTAACTAAATGAAAATAATAACTTTCACCCCTGACACAACTAATCAGCTGTTAATACCAAAAGAATGCTAATTAGCTGTAGGCGCAATATTGCTCAATAGATTGCTTTTGTATGATTGTCTTTGTATGATTTTCGATACGTAGAATCAAACAATAATTTACATAGTTTGTAAGGGAAATAAGAAATTTGATTAGCACTACTATTTCTCCAGGAGAAATTTTACATATGTATCGGTATATATTCAGTTTACTTAAACAACCGGTATATCCGGTATAACCGGTAAGTTATTAATTCGGTATGGTGGAACCATTAGATTTCTGCGAAGTGCCCGCATTGATGAATAGTCTCGCCCACTATCACGCTGGGTATTTAGAAAAATTGGCGAAGTGTGGGGGGGGGACAGGCGTCACAACGTGTACGTATAATAAAAAATATTTTTTAAAGGACGCACAATGCTCGGTGGCTGAATGCTACAAGTGAACACAAGATTTATTAAAGACGTAGGTTCAAATGTTCAATCAACGTTTGAATCAAAAATGTTGTTTGTATTATTTGGTTATATAATTTTTGTTATACAAGAAATTAGTAAAAGTTTTAAGTCTTGGTAGAAATTGGGAAAGTGTAACAGTTTCTTTTAGAATCCTTTTATGTGTAAAAAAAAGAGCTCTGAACTTTTTATTATCTCGACATGCGTACAACTGTTTATACTTTATCATCACTACTATGAAATGACAGTATCCTATGCCTCATCAATCCGAAGGTTGCAAACTGTAAGGTAAAATATGGTGACAAGGCCATCACTAGAATGAATAAGCACTAGGAAAATAGAGGTTATGTATTTATATATTCATCACTTCAATACATAGTTGCTCTATTGCTATGTCAGTGTTTTTTTGGGAATTAGTCCACTAAACTACGTCTTATCATTGAAGGATAAGGAACTATTTTTCCTCGAAGGTTAGCATTTTTTAGTAAGATGGGTTCAGTCATGTTTACATTAGCTAGATAGTTATATCATGGCTGTTCTTTATGTGCTCGGACTACGCAGCTAAGTACTTCCGGAATCTCTTCGTACTGACAGAGAAACTACTCAAGATCGTTACCAGGCATTAGTTACCTTGCTTGGTAATTGTGAAAAGGTAGAAGTGGCAAAATAACATCAAAAGAATTATTTCATAAAACGCATTTTTCAACACACTGGCACAAATTACTATAGGATTTAGTTTCTAGTATATTACCTAGTTGCAGACATTACACTACTCTGAATTACCTGAGTCATAAGTAGAGATCGGATAATCGGATGCATATTTACCTAAACTTAATTTTTGGCTCACAAATTATGGAAGCGGCTTTTTGAAATACATTTTTTAAATAAAAATTTCGGGAAAATACGGGACTGCAAATTTAACGTAGTGATATTGTTTGAAAATTACTAAATTAGCACGTGGTATTTATTTTCAAAAGACCGAGACTCCGGGTTCATTTATACAACTATGCATACGTATTTACATGAAGTTTAGTTTCAGTTCCCCGTGCGATTTATGAATGTACGATTTATTACATGAAGAGTGTTATACGAAAGTAGTAAGCTAGTTTGACTAAAACAATAATCAATTAAATAATTGAATAAAAAAATAGAAATGGTGAAAAATATTGCACACTAATGTTTGATAGATCATAAATAAGACGTTTACTGATCTTAAGTTTGTATGTTTATCACTATAAAACATAATCACATGTGGTGTTTCTACTGTTCAATCGGTTATCAGTTACCAGACTTTGAACCTCATAATAGTTATTTGTTCAACTAGAGAGGAAAGTTGGTTTTTTCAAGCGAGTGCTAATTTTGAATCCCGAGTAAGCGAAGGACTCATTTTCCTCACTCAGTGAGGGAAAACGCATTTCCCTCACTCTTTTTAAGCAGGGAACACAGTATGTTTGAGCTGCTAAGGTGAAAAAGTATTTTTATTGCTGTTAACAAACCAAATAAATAAAGTAGCTGGAAAAATCCTCTTCCTGAATTTGCAATACTCTAGTCTACAAATCGCAAGTACTTGTCCTCCCTCACATCCACTCTACCTCGCTCCGTTAACGTGCAATTTGACAATATAAGTGTAAATTGTATCTGAGAATAGCACAAAACGTCCCGTCAATTACCGGCCAATTGAGACAAAAGGATAATGTTTGGCCGCGGTGTCAAGGTCATTGTTTCATTATCTCAATTGGACATAAAAATTGACACGCTAGATTTATACGTTGTTTTTATTTGTTTATAGTTCAATTTTGATTTTTTTTGGGTTACATATTGCATTTTATTTCTCTGTTTGCGAAGTGGTCGTCGGAAGCTTTTCAGCGAAACCATATTAGATTACAGCAAAATGTACATTTTCCACACATTTCGGATTTACAGACCGTAACTCCCAACAAATAATCTTTATTTATTAGATCTGTTAAGATGTAAAACTACACAAATATTTTAGCGAATATATTTGCCTTTTTCTATTATTATGTAATTTGGTATAAGGAGGACAGACATATATTTTCATCAACGAAACGTATCTCTTTAGATTTGTTTATGCTAAGCCGTAGATTAATAAAGAGGGAAAGGTACACACAGTGACGCATTAGACTTTACACGTTGACCGTGAGACAGTCCTTAGTTCTTATGTCAATTATTATAGCGACGATTTCTGTAGTATAAATGTGAAGGTCAATGTACTGTATATAAATACAAATTGCAAAAGCTCAAGATATTTAAAACTTGATATATTATTTATTTTCTATATAGAAAGAGATATTTACATCAAAATGTATATGTTATGGGTTAAGTGATTAATCGGGCACTATTCATAATGCCCGGGCAATATGAATAATACCCAATAAGAGCGGGCAATGTGATTATAACCAATCAATTTATCACATTGCTCGGGCATTATGAATAATGCCCAGTGCTTATTGGGCAGAGTGATGCATGTTTAATACTTTCATATGAATATTTAGTTAGATAGACCGAGTATCACAAGTAATGAAATCAATTATCGGCAGTGTCCGACCGAAACTGGTTTTCCGGCCGAAACCGAAACCGAAACCGAATGTTCGGCCGTGGCTTCAGTTTCGGCCGAAACCGAAACCGAAACCGAAACTCACATGGTCAAGTATAAAATTTCTTAAAATACTGAAATTTGGTGTTTTTTACCAGTATTTTGCATTAATTAGGGCATGAAGTGGAAACACAGTATATTAATTCAGTTTTTTGTATTGTAATCATTTATTTAATATAATATTAAAAAATCTTAATAACATTTTTAATACTTTTTCAAAGTAAGTTCTCATAGCAAAATTGTATGTCAGTTGACAATATAATCAAATAAGTAATTGTTACTGTTTCACTAAATACTAAGTTTTGAGATCTTTCTATTTAATACTTTGGATTGTACTTAGAATAATCATCAGTCTTTTTAGGTACCTCTTATAGGCCTAAAAATAATAATAACTAAAATTAGTTTTACACTCAGTTTCAGTCTCAACAAAAAAATAATCAAAAATCACATATTTTAAGATAAGATAACAAAGATACTTAACTAGATCACAATTAACAGGACAGTTATACTTAGGTATATTTAAAATTAAGTAACTCACTATTAAACTATAGTAAACAGTTAAATTGAAAACAATTAAAAAATCAAATATAAAAACTTCTTAATATAGGGTTGTTTTTTGGATTTTCGTATTATTAATACTCATAATTGAAAAGTCTTATATTGTACGCCATGAAAAGCAGTTTTTCTACATTTTCGCCATGTAAATTATTGCGACGATCCGAGTATATTTGGCCAGCTGCACTGAATAACTGCTCGCTCGGGACGCTGGTAGGTGGAGCTGAAAGATATTTTAAAACAGCACTTCTCAATATAGGATATGGACTGCAGTTCCAATAACTATATATGTCAGCATTACGTTGTAATAATGGCTCCGATAGGTAAGACTGAATCTTTTCTTTTAGAAAGTGTTTTGTGCCTTCTTCAGATTCTGTGGTCTCTGTTTGACTAGACGTATTATCGTGCACATCCCAAAGACTTTCTTTTTCTTGCTGTATGCTGTGAGCTTGCGGGACGCATGTTGAAGTTGAAGCCACAGAATCATTGGCGTTATCATTATCAGTGGTGCGGGATGATTTTTTGTTGCCTTCAGACTCGGTCAAGAAAGATATTAGCTCTGTAACAGCAATGTCTACTTCATTGGAATTGAGGTACTTAGACTTAAACCTTGGATCCAATAGTGTAGCTACCATCAACGAAGGGAGTTTTTTCACTGATGAAAATCTATTGTTCATGGACTCGTATAGTGAATTTTTCATCTTGGTCATCATTTCGTTGTCACTTTCATAGCGAACTTGCAATTTCCGGTTTAATAACGATATCAAAGGTATGACAATCGAAATGCATGCATTATCAAATGATAACTCAAGGGTGGCTTCATAAAAAAATGACAATACGGATGTGAGGTTCTTTGCAATGACCCATTCATTTGATTGAAGAGAATCAATCTTACCATGTTCAACAGAGTATAAGTTTACCGCATTTTTTTGTTCCAAAAGTCGTTGCAGCATCAAATAGGTGCTGTTCCACCTCACATCAATGTCTTGCACCAAAGCATGCTCTGGCAATCCACATTGCTTTTGACAGTCTTTCAATTTCCTGGTTGCTGGCTCACTGTGATGGAAATGGCCGACGATTTTCCTACATTTCTTTAGGAGGTCTTTTATTTCGTTTTCTGAAAATAGCGCTTGTTTTATTACGAGCTGTAGAGTATGTGCGACACATCCTACAGATTCATATTGATCACGCATCGCGCGAACCATATTAGCGGCATTATCACGTAGGACTAGAAAAATCTTGCCTTGCAAACCCCATTCGTTTACCATACTTGTAAATTTTTCTTCGATATATTGACTGGTGTGGTCTTGTTCTAGAACACATGCACCTAAAATCACTTTAAGACGTTTATCATTAACGATGAAATGAGCTGTGAAGCTAAGAAGTGAACATGTTTTACTCGCGTTGGTCCAAATGTCTGTAGTAGCACTTGCCCACTTACTCTGTGCCATTAACTCCTGTACTTTTGATTTGATTCTGTCATATGTTTGGGGCATTAGAGAAGTCCTAAAATATTTTTCAGATTTTAAGCGATATTTGCGAGTTCCTTGAGGGTCCCATAAATTAAGACGGCGGAATGCTTCACCTCCCACCAAACTATAAGGCAACATGTCCACGATAATCAGATCCATTATAGTTTTGTCAATCCTTTTTGTAATTTCATGATCATCAGGCCATAGTGCAACTTTAGGTTTAGAAGTCAAACTTAAGATAGTTGACTGTACAAGAGTTGACTGATCTGCGCTCGATTTTTTCAACGATGCACTCGAGTCTGTTCGTTTCAATTTTGCTTCACTTTTGTAATCATTCAATTCTGAGACACGTTTTTGTACTTGCCTGTATTCATGGTCATGAAATTTTGATAAATGCAACTTCAGTCCATGTGATGTTTGTTTTTTTGCTTCGTGGCTTCCTAATGAATAGCACTTGTTACATATCTTGCAAACAGCTTTTGATGTATCACTGATACTTTTATCAAAGTACTGCCAAATCGGATTTTTTTCTCGTTGTGACATTTTACTCTGAAACAATTAAAAATAAAACCGTAACAATAACAATCGGACAATAGGTCATCGGAATGAAAAACAAATCTCGAATAAGATTACCTATAAAACGTAATTTATGAAATTAAACACTTCACATTTTTTATTTACTTACTTACAATTTCTTTTTTACATGTGGCTTCATTTGTTAATAACAACAAAACAGTTATTGACTCAATATTTATTCAATATTTAATTAAATATTATTTAATTAACTATATAAATCATTCAAGTACAGAAACAAAACAAAAACTTACATGTTATCAGTTCCATCAAAACATAACCTCCAAATAATGTTTCCGTCGGACGCACACGCACTGACTAAGTTTTATTGCATTACTACGGAGCTATCCGAACGGCACACGACGATTCCCGAACAGAGCCGACGGCTTACGACACAGCTTTGCCGCGAAAAACGAAGTTATGCGAACGTGCGTGACCTTGCGAGATAAGTTTCGGTTTCGGCAAAAGTTTCGGCCGATTTTGGCCGAAACCGAAACTGCAGCCGAAACTCGGCCGAAACCGAAACCGAAACCGAAAGTTCGGTCGGACATTAATTATCGGGTAGTTATAATAAAAACATGTTTTACAGTTAAATGTTTATTTTAAAATGTTAAATAATCAGACTTCGGTTTTACTTCGATCACATTACAAAGGGCTACAAAAAAAGGTACCTATGATAGTTTCCGGCGCTAGAAAACGTAACAATTTCAAATTTAAAAAACTAACGATATCGAATTTATATTTGTGGTCATTACACTTGAAATTAACTCTAAAATTTTAACTCAGTAATCAAATTAGTCTCAGTATCTGAATTAGAAAAAAATACTCTCTAGTTTTCAGCAGGTACTTCAAACATAACATTAAATAAAACTTAAAAAATAAAATTTAAAGCACACACGGGTTGATCTGTGATCATGAAACATAAAATCATTTTAGTCATCAGTTTCGTTTAAATAATCAAAAATAAGTTTGAATACAAAAATTTCTCTAGATCTATTTAAAAGAACAACTGCTGCTGTGATGGCAGAATAGAGATGGAGAATAGAGTAAAGCAGAGCAGAGCAGAGTAGCGTAGAGCAGAGTAGGGCAGAGTATAGCAGAATAGAATAGAATGGAACAGACCTGAACAGAATCGGACACAACAGAACAGAACAGAATAGAATAGTAAAGAATAGAACAGAACAACACAGGATAAAATATGTTTCGGCTTCTGGCGTTTCGGTCTCCGTGTCCGGCCCCGCATCGCAGCACACCACGTAAAATTTATCTATTAATCACATTGCCCGATCATCATGTAGCCATATTCATAATGCCCGGGCTATGTGATAAATAGGTGAGTTTAGATTGTAATTAATCACTCGGCCCGATATGGCTGGGCATTATTCATACTGGCCGAGCATTATGAATACTGCCCATATTAATCACTTGGCCCATAACATATACATAGCTTTGATAATATTATGAATTTATGATAACTAAGATATTTCTAATTACTTTTAAAACGCCATCATGGGTCTATGATAGCTTTTCTGCCTGGTCTTTTACGACATTTTCTTAATACAATTTGTGTAAAGAGTCAAGCAAGTTCTTACTTTTACACTAGTTTTGATTAAAGCAGATAAGGTGAACTTTGATCTTAAAGGCAAAATAGCATTTAGAATTTATCCGGCAATCTTAGTTTTGGGGTTAGGCGGGCGGGGCACTCCAATCTGGCGTCCTGGAGGCCGAGAGGTGGGTGGGAGATTACCGGACTAGTGCTCGTTAATTTTACATTTTCTTCGCCTTTAGTTATGTAATTTCTTGTAATATTAGATTTACATATAAATATTTATATATAAAAAAATAATATATGTTTGAAAGGAAGACAAAATGTTTTAGAAAGTATCCGCTAAATATAATGTACAACATACTAACAAAAATATATTTTCTTTGGAGCTATTTTCGTAATTCTTTCAATATAAATAAATAAAATTGGTTGATTTAAGAGTAATCTATTATGGATTATTATCTTCATAATGGGAAGGTAAATTAACTATGTTTCCGCATAATAATTAATAATTATTGAATAAATTCTGTTTCTAAATGAAGTATTTTTTACAATGTAAATAAAATGTAGCCTTCAGCATCGTGCTTTGTAGGGAGGTTGTAATACAGTAACCGGCCCTTTACTCAGTCTTAATGAAAGGACTATTTTATTGTTAGATTTGTACCAATTTAGTAATATTTTTTTATAATACCACAGAAAAACCAATCGCATGTAAATATTAATCCAATATAATTAGGTAAAGAATTCAGGCTAAACATACATACGAGTATATTTATTATCTGTAATAGGTCATTATTTTAAAAATTATAGGCGCGTCTACTAAATAAACGCGTATATTTAGGATAAAGTATACAACAAAGTTACAAAAAAGCCAATATTAATCTGATTATAGCAATCCTTGAACTTTTTGTATGAGACTCGTCAATTTATTATATAGGTGTCCGTGAGCAACATATAGCTGGTTTTTTCTTAGAATAAGAAAATAAAAAAAATAGATCAGCAAGGTATGAGTAAAAAAAAAAAAAAATAACACGTACCTACTTAAAAATGTACCTGATTCGTTTAGGTGACTCACAACAGTAAATTCCCAGATTGTATAGACGTATACGCATCGAGGGATGACAAAAAAGTTTGAGGTTAAAAGCCCGGACAATCGACAAGTATGCATTTGCTTATCACTATCGATTTCCGTCAATTATGTCGCTTATAGATAAAAAGTTTATTTTTACTATTTGCAGTATCATGAATTTATAACACATATTTTAATAATTTAAAATACTTATTCCGAAGTGTATTATCGTACAACAGATTCAACTTATGTACATTCTCACAAATTAAGAAATATCTTTGTATTGATTTCTACATTTAAGACTAGGTAGTGGTAATTTTTACAAAGAAACTGTATAAATGACCTGATCAAGCTTTCCATCATCTCAAAAAGGAAAGGTAAAGAAAAAGCCGTTCCTCGTTTTCCATATAGCGGTATATGGAGACTGATGAAAAGTCTGATTCTGGTGCATATGTGTGGAAATGAAGAAGTGAATATAAATAATAGAATAAACATTTAACCAGCAATACTTGGTATATAGGAACCATTAAAAAGACGTGTTACCTTTTTTATTTATAAGGCAGTATAATAATCACCTTCATTTTCAAAGTACATTGTGTTTCGATTATTTCTATACGATCATTTTGATTATATTTGTATTGTTTTGCAATTGATTGTTTATTATATGTATATTGTTTTAAGAATAAATTTATATATTTTTTATTTTCATTAATTCTGTATAGTCTTCTGGAGGTCTTTTTCATTATATTGTGATTTGAAGTATATATATTACATAATTTTGATATAGTATGTTTATCTATTTATATATTTTGTATTGATGAACGAATGCTTACCCCCGCACTTGAAGTTCATTGGTAGGGTTGGCTGTCAGAAGTCTACTCTAGAGATAAGCCTATATACTATATATGTACTATGTATGTAATATATTCCTATTTGTAACGTTCCTTATATTTATTATAATGAATAAAGGATTAATATTTACGAAGAAAAGGATGTTATTGTCAATTATTTATTTGTTTGGTGGTTTTGACTATACTATAAGTGCGTATAATTATAATAAACTCTTTTAGTCTATATCAATGAATGTATAAAATAATATGCATTTATAGATCTAAGTAAGTAGAATAAAAGTTCACTGAATCAAAACTTAACATAGAACATAATGATAAATTGCTATCCATGTATGAACAATTCAAAATTATTTTATATATTTAAATTTGTTGTATAAAATAAGCTGGACTCTTTGTATTGAATTATCAAATAGCTTAATGTATACTATTAAGTATAACACTAACCTAGTGCAAGATCTAATAGACATTTATTATACATTTGACATTGACATATTCACTAATAGTTCTAAGGTATGAAGTATTTCAAATAAGAACGGAATTAGCATAACAATTACACACCGCACAAACAAATATTTCAGTTATATTCATCACATTGTAACTATTTCCATATTAATACACTTGTATCCCCGCATTAGTAATTAATTATTAATAAATATTGAATTGCTTAATGGAGACAACGAAGGTTACATGTGTGAATATGACATAATAATTGAATTTACGCAGTCGTATAAAGATGACAATTTAATAATGCCGTTTTCATTGTAATTTTGTTTGTAATTATAAACAAATATAAGTATAAACAATAATTTAATGTAAAATATCAAACAAATTGAAGTGAAACGAGGAAAAATCGTTTGATTTATGTTGGCAAGCTTCAATAGGTATTGTGGCATTTCAATTTCATAGAATATGCTGTAAACAATTATAATACACGACCTGTACGATTAGCAACGCATATTTTGTATTTCTTGCGCATATTTTTGTTGATAAGATTTAGCAATCACAATTTTGTACGCCAAGCATGGATAAACTATAGTTAGCATTTTAGACAGCATATCCAGACGGTTCTAGAAAGTTGTTTAGAACGAGAAAAGTAGATTTGAGGAAACACTGGTAAATTTATAACAAAATATGTGTAACAAGAAAATAGAAATTTTTGATTAAACTAAATCAGTGTGAATTTTTTAAATACTTGAACGTTTTATCAAAAATGGAAGCACATTGTTTACCTTTATTATTAGTTACACAAAAATATTAATTGCCGGTGATTATTTAATGTGCACTTACTTTCTCTGCTGGCAAGACCACATGTGTACTTCACAACACTCCGGAATATGTAGTTGCTAAACCGTGCACAGCCCATGGCTCGAGGAGATCGTTTCGACGTTCAACTGGATGTCATTTTTGCTAGAGAGCGGCGCGAGCGGCTTAAACACGACCGATGCACGCACATAGCACTATACAATTGAATGTTGTGCTTCAGTTGGCTCGGGCGCCCCCGAAAATATGCACAAGCCACAACACAACGTGTCAGTAGAACACCGTGCACTGATATTTTATCCTCCACGGGGGAGCAATTAATGTCAATGACTGACCAAATGGTAGCAGATCGCCGTTTCTCAGTCATTAGGTATTTATTAGCGTCGTTGCTTTATGTATGTTCGAGTATGTTTGATTGCGTTTATAGCATGGAGTCGTCTAACTGTGTTCTGATTGTCCGTTCACGTAACATGTTAAATGTCAGACGAGCTCTCCAACGATTGATTCCGATGAGGAATAACAGACGGTCTGTTTCATTGTACAATAAGAGTATACAATATCGGACGCAAATACTCGTATTAACGTGGAAATAAAAACATGTAAAAAAATATTATGAAATGATGTTATAAAAATATTTTATAATCTCTAATTCATGAAAAGAAAGGAAAATGAGTTATCATTTGGGACATTAAATCGAGAAGAAATATAAATACACTCGTTTTCGCCTTTTCTCACCGGCGAGATGCCTAATTACAAACTGATTTTTTTTTGAGAAATATACTTTTATTCCATTTATATTATAGTGGACTGGTTAAAAATCTCTTTGTATGAAAAAAATTAATGCATTGTGCCACACTAATGTTATTTAATGATTTATTTCTTAAAGAGAAATTGTAGTTGTATAGAGTTTTAACATTTTACTCGTAATATACTCGTATTGTAAAATGAAATTACTTCTGACAACGTAATTTGTCTAGATACCTAGTTATTACTGCAATTTGGTGCAATAAATTTAAATCATGAATATTCATTTGACCTTCTTATCACAGTTCGATAAATTAGCATTAGCTAGTAAATTATTATTTCTGCATTTCGAATAGTTTGAGTGAGTCACAAGGAACCGTGGGGATATGTTCGGAATGCTTTGATGGAACACCATTTTTTTGTAGAATGATCAAAAATTCGTCCCTTCGAAATGGTAGTTTTACGGGTACGAGATTTTATGTAAAACTCTGTGACTGTACATTTCTGTATATTCGATATCCAATAGGAAGATAATTTGGTAAAGCTGGTTTTAGTTTGTTTACCTTTTATTAGTATTCTGTATTAGTCTTCAATTCACCCAATTGACCTGAATGATGAGATGAATTAGACAGTGATGACAATGTCGCCGTAACTTCGTCGAAATCAGTGGGTCCTAAAGACAAAATTATAATTTTAATTGTTTTTTTAAACGTTAAGAAATCCCGTGTTTTACAATAAGAAATAGTACTTTCTTTATACGTACTTCTGTCTCTGCGTTTTCATTGAAAATATAGTTAAATAAATACATTTAATACGACAATTCCTTGAAAACATTCTCTCGTGCAGATATTAAGGATAAGTACGAGATGATTTTTGGCGATCAAGGATCAAAATGGTTTATTAAATATGCAGACAAGAAACATTGTAAGTAAAAAACTCTTATTTTAGATCTTTAACGTGTTTTTTTTAACTGATTATGTTACACAATACCAACATAACATGACCTGTATAGGAAATGAAAACCAGTAGTACGCCTTACACTGGTGCAAAGAAAACTAATCAAAGTACCTAATAACAGGTAGGTACTTACTTCGTTTTGTAAAATTTATGAGAGAGTCATGGTATAGCTAACGAGTGCTTGAGTTCCACAAGGACACCTTAAGAGCCGCCAGAAATGAAAAGGACTCTTTACTTTGTGAAGTCCACCGTCACATTATTTCGCTGACAAACGGGCACCAAAAGAAATACTTCAGTTGAGAGAAGTTTATGACTGACTAGCAAATCTCCGACTGTGAAAATAATTCTGCCTGATACAAACATTTTTTAAATTTACGCATTTCGTACTAACAAAAAATTTAGGATAAATTTTCTTTTTGATCTCTACGTTTGTGCTAAATATGTTACGTTGTTAATGTTAAATAGATTACTTGTTTCAAGTGTATATTGTGATAGTGTAAGCTGCTTCCTTGACTCCTAACAAAATATGAATGTGTGCATAAAACTTAAAAATAAAAATTTTTTCAAGCGCTTGTTATTTTAGTTTGTGAAGATAAAGAATTGACACTGTAACCTTTTAGTAAGACGAAAACTAACGTCATTTTAATTGTCAGCCATTCAAATATTTATGATACTTCATATATTCTTTCCTAGGTTTTGCTTCCCACGACTTAAATATCAGGTAAACAATATATTATTTTCAGATTATACATAGGTCAGCCTAAGATCTCAGCATGAGTTGAAATAAATGTCACAAATACGTTCATTCACTAGTGGGCTTTTAAAGAATAACTGTTGGAGTGGGCTTTTAAAGAATATCGTACCTACTTAGGTAAGTTTTAGAATAGAAGTATTTAGCCTTTTGGTAAATAGAACGTTTTGTAAAATTATTTACATTTCATACATATTCAAAGAAATTACAAAAATAGTAGTTGGACTTGACGTCACAAACCTTTAAAATGACTTATTTTGCTTATATCTCCCTAGTTAATTACACCTTCATCTTTTATCACGGTGCTAGATTACCTACATTGCCAGACTAGTCGAAGTCTGCTCATAAATTTTGGTCATAGATTGCATCAGTGAAAGTTACTTCCTCTGACTAATCAATCTTGCGCAATACATTTCTAGGAGATAAACATACGAACGTTGAAAGTTGTTAAAATATATTTTTTGTTTGTTATAAAAATACGTACTTTGCTTTACATAACTCAAATTATACAAACTTATTTTAGGATAAGTATAAGAATAGTGTTCACTAAATAAGCAAATACATGACATACTATGTATATATTCGCTTATAGTCTCTCAATTTATTTAGGGTCGGAGCAGCATATTTTCTCTTCCATTCATCTCTCTTATCTGTTACCCTTCATCCACTCCAGCAACAGCTATACCACCTTTTACGCAGTTCACCCATCACTTCTAAGGTATTCCTTTATTCATCCATCTAGTCAGATTCATACACATCACCTATCTTATTACATGCCATGCCATCTTTTAGCCAATAGCAAACTAATCCACTACTTTGATTTGTAGATAGATTATAAAACTGTATGTTATCTTGTTTTTGTAATACATTATAATACATGTATTCATTACCATAATAAATAGGTAAACGTAAAAGAAACGATATCAAAAAGAAAACTTTTTCATACATTGAAATTAAAATCCAATCTCACAAGAGTTTTTCAATTTATGACACAACATAGTTCTTTATAGAATAAGCAGTTTAAACCAATAATAGGTGGAGAGCGTTTAGCATTTAGTGAGTAATTCCTGAGTAATTTCTTAAATCCAAATGACGATACGGCGATAAAATTAATAATGCTGTACATTCTAATTAGAAAATGACACTAATGAGCTAATAGTTTAACACAATATGACGGCATCGTGCGCGTGTAAGTGTTACAGTGAGTATTATTATGAATATTGATCAAATTGCTATTATATGACGCTACTAGTGGGTAGAGTTCATGTGCGAGCACTGGCAGAGTGTACTAAAAAGTGTCTTGTATTATGGTACACTTGAGTACATTCTGACACACTTCATTAAGTTGTATTATCCTGTAATAATCTCTTTGTGGGGGTTTTACAACTAGTGTTTGCGCTTGTTATGAGTCCGTGTGAATTGTACATTCTGCACTATAGATAAACCTTGGTCCCTTGTGGGTACTGTGCCGCCCTACGCATTCCGGGCCGATTGCATTGAGTACTTCTTATTATTGAGAATACATGATAACTTTTACTGTAATACTAATACATGTGTTATCCATGGGCGTCTGTTCTCGACCACTACTTCTTTTGTTCACTAACGTTACGTCGGTTATTGTACGCTCCGCGTTAAAATCTGGCACAATTGCCATAGAGCAAAGAGAAGCGACGACCTCACAATTCAGTGTTTGGTATTTATTTATAGTTATTTATAAACAAATATTTATTTATTTGGTAAGACAAGACTTACATTAATTCCAAAAATGCGAGAAATATGTGGGATTTTCAAGGAATCACCTTAGACTCCATTTCAATTTGAAGATGTTTTTGTGTATTATTTTAGAGCTAAAGAACCCTTAAAGTTTGTTAAATTATCCAAATGTTATCTAAGAAGTTATAAATATATTGTTTTCAAGTTAAAATTAAGTGTAAATTTTACTTTTGCGATAAAGTTCTAAACAAATAGAGTTTTAATTTTTTTCAGATTATCATAAGTATATATTCATAATATAGAAAATACATCTCAGAAAAATATTATTCAGAAAATGTTTTATCTAAAAAATAAAAATCCCAACTAATATTATAAATGCGAAAGTGTGTTTGTTTGTTTGTTTGTTTATTTGTTTGTTTGTTTGTTTGTTTGTTACCTCTTCACGCTTAAACTACTGGACCGATTTCAAAAATTCTTTCACCTTTGGAAAGCTACATTCTCCCCGAGTAACATAGGCTACTTTTTATCCCGGAAAAATCGACAGATCCCACGGGATGCGCAATAAAGGCTTCGCTCAAAAACTACTGCACAGATTTTTATGCGGTTTTCATCAATAGATAGAGTGATTCTTGAGGAGTTTTGCGGCATTTTTTATCTCGGAAAAACGGATAGTCCCACGGGAAGCGCGATAAAATCTTCGCACCATAAACCGACTTCCGCGTATATGTAGCCGTGGGCAAAAGCTATGACCCTTAACCCTCTATACACCCAATCCCGAAATCCACGCGGGCGAAGCCGCGGGCAGAAAGCTAGTTACAAATAAAAATATACCTCGATATCTACAAAATATTGTATAGCATATACGAAGATACAATCGATACGTATTATGTTATATGTCTCCTGACCACATAACTTTTCTGGTACCGGTATTATAGAACTGCCTGTATATACAAATACACGTTTAATTTTTAAAAAATTGATGCAAGTTTGCGTCTAAATAATACATGTTGATGAAAAGATCAGAGTTCTGTTTTTTCAGTAATGTGACACATTTTTACATTTAAAATACTCCTCAATTATATATACATTTGATAGTACCTGGAGTTTTGTTATAGTATTATTAAAGCCCGTCTCATTCCCATTAGTGTACCTTTGAAACGAATTAATGCCGCGGTATTAAGATTGCAATAATTAATTGTGTAATTAGAGAGAGACAGAGCTTTCGTAGGCACTTCAAATTTGTCTGGAGTATCGGACAGGACAAATGAGCGTCGTTATTACAGCCTACGTTTTCACCTCTGCAGCAATTACGCGAGATATCATAATAATTAGAAGTTCACCAGGTCTTCCTAATTCCTCTAATGAAACCATCTGGGTGGGTAAAATCAGGGATTTCCTGGATATTTTCCCATGAATCAGTGATACAGCGATCTGCGTTGGTCATTAATATCAGATTCACATCACATGGCTATGAAGTAACATGAACCCTAAAACCATTTTCTGTAATTGATATGTTATTGTGATTCAACATGAGATATCAAGGACTTTGTATTAGGAACAAATAATATATTTATTTCATATCACATCCTCCAGCTTAAACACGATAGTTGATATGATATAAAAATATTTCCACTAAGCATATGTCAAGACACCAACCGATTAGAGTTGATCGCTTATCATTCTAATTTTAATTTTAATGTGGCGCTACTGTTAGTGTATGATACTTGGCAATTTTTTTAAGAAATAGATTTTTTATTGGAATCTATTTATCGAGAGTATTTAATATTTGTTACTCTGGTATTCCTTACGGAGATAAATCCAATAAATTATTTAAACCGGATTAGCCGTTCTTGGTTTATAAATGAAGTAACAAAGACGACTTTGTTTTACGTATGTAGATATTGACGAGCAAGTGCTGTTCATATGACGATAGATGGCTACGTGGCTACGGGCCACATGGTTCTGGTTGCAAATCTGCAACTCTACAGGAATGACAGTGTACGTAGCCATTTTTTTATATAACATATAAATTCACAGTACCCAGAAAACTTACCGGCGGAGAGTTACTCAAGCAGATGGCAAGATGAATAGTGTCATAATTTTCTAGTGATTGAGGCTATTCATATTGAAATTAATTTTATCTAACGCTATCAGCCCCTCAAATGTTGACAAATATTTCCTTAATCATACTATAAGTCTCACCCCGGTAAAATGATGTTATGACTTGGAATAATAAAAAAATATTATATATAACTTTGCTGCAGTTATAACTTTTTCATTCCTTAAATACGAGTATATAATTAAACTAGAAACGTTAAAAGGTGTAATACAATAAAATCTTAAAAGTGTATTAGAACCAATTGGTGAAGTTGAACTCATATATGACTAAGAAGGTCATGTTGCAAGAGTTCTCTCACGCGTTCATACATTGTGAGAAGATTGATAAATATATGCTTTAGAATTTTGTAATAGTGAATATAGTTTAACATAGTTTTTGTTTAATATTAAACTAGTGCAAATCGATGGATTAAATTAATCTGTCTATAATAAATATAAATGAGCTCAATAAAATATATTTTATTCGCGATTTCCACGCTTATTTAATAAAATGTAAATTTTTATTTAACTTGTATTATATATATATATATATATTATATATATATATATAATATATATATATATATATATATATAATTAGTTACAAAAAAAATTATGTGTTCTAATATATATATTAATATTCTAATATATAATATATTTATGTGTTCAGATATCTCTCTTCTGATATCTGAGGTATCTGTCTTCTGATATCAAGTAAAAACCTTAAAATATCGAGAAATAGTATACTAATAAAAAAAATATCATTAAAATTAGCAAACATATGTTTGAAGTACTTAATTTTAGTTTAGTTTCTTCTAATTCGATGTTGTTTTGTTTTTTCTTTAATTCATAACAATTGTCAAATAAGACAATTCAACAAGTTACATGTATTTTATTAACAATTAACAATACAGTTATCAAGGACCTTTTATTATAGACAAGAACATTAATAATCATATAATCCCTTTAAACACTTAGGGATAACAAGGGCCATTACGTGACCATAATAATAAAAGAACTATAATTGAATTTCTAATCTAACAAGCACTTTCTGTGCATTAAATTAAGAACCTCTTCTTTTGAAGTTATCCCTCCTTTCGAGTGTGCATTAGCACACTAAGGTCAGTCATATATGTGTACAGCATTATTTATGAATTTACGGTTTCATAATCCACGTAAGCCTGTGTTTATTTATTATGTAATAGTTTATCCTTCTCTACTACGGACCCTTAGCTTTACTCTACATTAAATATTTACTTATTTACCCAATTTCTAAACGAAAGTTCTAAATTAGAGTTGGGTGTTAAAAGCTAAAATAATTGTATACAGAGAAATATTTATTAGTATCTGTTTAATTATATCTGTTGAGAATAAGAGCGTCGGTGGCGCTGTGGTCTCGGCACTGGTCTGTGCGCCGCATAGAATCGGGAGGCCCGCGATCTAATCCCCACCGTGTACCAATGTGTTTTTCGTTCCGAATTTCATACGTACATTTATCCGACGCTCCTACGGTGAAGGAAAACATCGCGAGGAAACCTGCGTACATCTGCGAAGAGATTCAAAGGTGTACGTAGTCAACCAACCCACACTGGGCCAGCGTGGTTGACTAAGGCCTTATCGCCCTAACGTTGTTAGGGTAGGCTCGAGCCCCTCGGTGGGGACGTATATGAGCTGTGATGATGAATATCTGTTGATGGAAACGAGAAAATGTAGAAATCACACAGTAACGTGTACTTGATGTAGAGTCAGAAACATGTTTAAGTTTTTATTCGCGCTAAGAAAACCACCATTATTACAAATGGCATAGGGCCTAGCGTAAAGTCTGTGCACACGCAATCAAAGTTTTGCTTGATTACTTTGTCACCGTCTAATGGTATTCACGGCTAGCCAAACAAGGACACTAGAGAGTAAATATTTGATAGTTGTTAGTGTCTTAAGCGAGTTGTGGTGATTGATGACTTTCGTTAAGCAAAGCGGTTTGAGTTTGTCCACAGGTTAATCCAACATCCACCGAGCTGCCATGTATTGGACTAGCACACACTTAATTGTTACGAGATAATTAAAACAGGTGTATTACCATTATGGTTTTACAAGTAGCGTTATAATTTACTCACATTGTTATTTTAATTATTTTAATATTTACAAATATTACGCACATTTTTAATATCATCTTAGAATATTAATCAAAAACATCATTCTCATCACTTCCGCCCGACCAAAGGCTGTATGTAGGTAGTGTTTGGTTGGTAGGCTGGACATTGTCTTCAAATGTTTTTTAATGTTTGTAAGCATAGTATAACATCGGTATTTGTTAATAAATACTTATATGTTGGGGAACTATTTAATCGTCATAGATTCAAATCTTCAATTTCGTTTTACAGATTAAACACGATTACAAGCCTACATAACTGATTTTCTTGAGCTTAAGGTTTACCATCTGTAATGAATAATGCAATCTTGAAATATTGCGTATAGCGTAATCGATCTCACTTTAGCAATCGATAGTTATTTTGACACCTCACTAGCTCCTTTTCCTGTGTCCCCGTTTATTTTATTACTAACTATATCTCAAACTATCATTAAACATTTCAAAATTAGTGCTATTAGTTTATTCGATATAAACATATTATTACAAAATTTACCTCTTTATAATCTACTGGATTATACAGTAAGTATCGATTCAGATTTATAAAACAATCAATCTATTATATATAGTTATAAAATTGTTCAAATATTAATGTTTTTTTTTATTTCATGGTGGTGGTCATAAAACTTTAATAATATATAATTTTTGCACGCATGCTTTCTGATATTAAAGTGTAAAGTATATTAAACATTTTTGTATTATTTGAATAATATTTTTTAATACTTACTTTATATATACATACTATATACTAGAATATTAGAGTTCAGCGAAATATGCGGCATGAGATGTAGTGTGAAAAATGGGTATTTTACAGTTTGGATATGATATATAGAAAGGATAATATACAGTAAAAGGCGAATATTAAAAGGGAATTCAGATATAGGAGCTATACCGAAGAAAGACCAGATCAAGTGTATGCGTAACCGACGAACGTGTATAAAAGTATTAATTGAAATTGACGAAGATATAGAAGTATGCTTAACGGGTAGTAAGTGGATTAGGTTAGGTAGTTGTGATTTCTGTCTACCTCTATACGAAAATGGAGTAAGTATGTATTACAGTGAATATCAGAGTGCAACGTTCAGAAATTTGTAAATATCTCATACGCTAGGTTGAACTAATGGTAAGAACTAATAGGTACGTATTATTTTCTAAGAGCAACTAAAACTGTAAGTGATAACTTAGAAGAAAATTTATGTTGTTATTCTTTGCATCAGTCTTTCACGTAATCTTTTGCTCGTATGAGTGGGAAGCTTTAATACTAGCATGACTCGTGTTGGATCATCATAGGTGATCGATAAATTATGTAGTAGTAAATAAATACCTCGGTATTTTCCATTTCATAACAGGTATTACGTAATCTGACATATGTCTTATAAGGATACTGCTGTAGAAGAAATTGAAGCGATAAATCTTCGGATTTGCTACGACCTAAAAGGAAGTGTGGCGCAGCCTTGCGCTTGCGCCGACCTTGGCCTTTAGGCGTTTTGTTCGCAAGTCGTGGGAATGACCGGCGTGTAGCGTCTGAGACCGCCGCCGCAGCCGTGGCGGAAGGAAACAGCCTTCACTTCTTTCATAACTGGTTCCTCTTGTGATTTTTATTGGAAGGAACAAATTAATTATTCGAAAGAACATAAATACTTATAACTAATACAAATGCGAAACTTTATAATTCTTTATTGCAAAAATGTTTAGATGGATTTCAATGAAATTTAAAGAATTAAATTAATATAAAGAGTTTACTTGTATTGTATAGGTTTTATTTCGAAATATCCCTTTAGTAATTTTAGCCTGAACTAAACCTTTTTAGTTACTGCAGTGCATATCAAACTGCTGTTGTTATGTATGACTCTCCCTGTGAAAGGTAGACCCTACCCAAGAAAAGGACCAGGGGATCTGTTAACATTTCTACAAACAGGGATGTTCCCAATCACAGTGTGCCAAGAAAATCTTTTTTTCTATCCTATGATTTATTTATACATTTCATTTTGCATCTACCATAACTTTTCCAATGAGTCAAACTCAGCAAGTAATTTAGGACGAGCAAAGTGAGCTTCTCTGCTTACGTGCATACTTTTAACTCTGTCCGTTAATGATCACTGATATTGAATTGACATTCTAAAAGTCTGTTTCTGTCTTGTCATGTCTGTTAGAATGAAGGTATGTACGCAACGAGTATAATCCCAATAAAAATGCATAATTCACATCAACGTTACTGATCAGATCACTGACACGGGAAAAATTACAACTTTATAAAAATGATTAAGAACTATTTGATAGATGATAGATGAATAGCAGGTCAATTTAAATATTCAGCAGATGCCGAGCACCTGAACGGGGTCACCAGGTGAACCAACCAGAAGGCAAGCTCTTAACAAAGCCATAACTCTCGCAAAGTTTACGAGCACTGCCTGATTGGTATTCCACTCGTAACCGACTCGGTCCAAGCCATTAGTAACGCTAAATAATTTATGGAAATATCGCATATTTAAGAGTCAACGTGGGTGATATAAGCATGTTATATTTTGGGTGTCTGTTTTCTGGATCGACGAGATTTTGTTATGCCAATTGTCAATGTTTCAGACTGTACTGGGGAATGGTTTGAAGACGTCTCCACTAAAAGGCTCAAACCAATCATAAATGAATATTGTTGAATAGGTTGTTAATTAGGTCAATCTTATATTCATGCTAGTTAGAGCATCACAGTGGTATAGTAAATATTCCATGCTCTCTTCTTCCTTACAAATCCTATAGATCTTGGTACAGGCAGAACCTATCCTGGTTAACATAATCGTAGAATCGAAGTATCTAGATAAAATGTAAATGTAGTCCTTTTGAACTTAGTGCAAATCTAAGTTCCTTGTTCTATTCCATTTTTAATTATTCAGCAAAAATTAAAATTTGCATTTTAGGCTCGTTTCATCTATCTAATAAGCCAAATATATATTTAAATAAAGTGCAATCGAAAGACTTTTCTTGCAAACTTGTAAAAATAACACATCATTTTATAATCCTATGACATGAAGGTGTCGGCTTTATAACGTTATTAAAAACTCTCACATAGATACTTTCATAATTATATATAATATTTTTAAGAAGGCTTTTTAATATTATATATATTGATATATATACTTGCGACTGCCATATCGTTTAAATTATTAATATTTATGTAGTCTTTTAAATTGCTGTTAGGTTATAATTATTTTATAATTTTGATGCTGCAAGTTAAGGTTTTTTTTGTAATGTATAAAACATGTGTCAACGTAAGAAGGATTTAATACAGAAACTCAGTTTACGTATATTTCTTTTTAATCTGTAATTTGACTCGTTGTTGGCAAACAGACAAATTAATAAATGAAAAACGTAAATAAATTCCGATACTACTTAATTATAAAACAACATAAAAATATTTACACACATTCATTCACAACTATACCACTTAATAACTAAACATTTTTCAGTGAGTTGTGTAGAAAAGCTTTTCAAAGAAAACTATGTCCGGCCTGGACTTGACATGGTAATCTCATTTGTTTAACATGAGGCGGTTAATTCTGCAGTTGAAGAGGGTAGACGGCAATTATACCAAATGAACCTTATACACTGAACCTTATAGGACTTTGGCAGTTTTAACAATGTTACTACTAGTAACTGAATACTTAGGAGAATATTATTATTAAGCGATACGATGGTCCGTATTAATAAAGTTCTTGTAAAGCTGTCTGACTTTCTTTCAAATATATGTATGTTATATATTTAATCCTTTATTGTATACAGATAAGTTATAAATACTGTAAATATAACGCTTACAAGGGCGGACTTATCTTTAAGCGCGATTTCGTCTAGCCAACTTATGTATACATCATATTTTATATTAAAAAAAACGAGACAACAATATAGATCATAATAATAAATAGAGAAAAATATTAATTCTCGGTATGTTTTTATTCAATAATGCTCATTTTTTCAATGGGTTAAATAGAGTGCTATATTTTAGTAGAGAACTCTTTTTTTTTTTGTTTGTTCCCCTGAGGAAAAATTATTAAATTGTATACCCCGGCAGTGGCGAGCCGGCGGTTATGTGGGGTTCTTCTCCCCAGTCTCTACAACAGGGCGTCTACTCTGGTATCTCTATCTCACCTAATTCTACACCAAATTGACTAAAGCAAAGGAGTCTTTACATGTCTTGACCTGTAAAGACTCCTTAACTTGATACAAGTATCAAGTTGACAATGTACACTGATGTACTTGTGGAGATTGCAAATTTACTGCCAATCTTACAAGAGTACAAGAGACAGAAATATTTTGAAATATAGTTGTATAAAAATATATGTGTCAAGCTAAGGAACATGGTAAATACCACAATATAACATACAAAATGATATATTAGAAATATAAAATACAAAGATTTGCTTATCTGGATATATCTAGTATACACATACACACATAGTATATATTTAAATAGTGACTTCATAGTCACTATTTAAATAAGTAAACCTACAACGAATATTTTACGATATTAATTCTTTGTGTTATTTCTTTTTCTGATTCCCATGTTAATTAAGCAGGTAATTATAACGACACCACTGAACATTACCATTCAAAAAGCAATCAGTGCACAACACAAATAGGTTCCAAATCAATTTGCTAACGACCGCAACCGTTCCACCCAGCAGACAGCAGTATGCTCGAAAATGTGTTGCCATTGATTTGAGATTGCAAAATATTGGATACCTTATGAATTATTATAAAATTTGTCAGTTTCATTAGTAACATCACCTAGTCTGAAAGGCTTATAGTCTCAAGACTCAATGGCTTACACATTAAATATACATAGTATAAAAATATATAACTTCTTGACTGTTTTTGGATGTTTCGGAATGAAAGTACCACGCAGCAGCATGATTGTGAAATTAATATATAATATGAAATTATTATTTTTTCTTTTCAAATTAATATATATATATATATTAAAATGTATACATATATTTCATTATTAATATGTTTAATGAAATAATAATAAATAATTAAATGTAATATTTTTTTATATCAAATTAAGGGCTTATTTTAATTATTTAAGATTTTGATGTTACCTGACTTTGCGTCATCTACAAATGTTAATACATCCGATTAAAACCAATTTTGTATTGTTTTATCATATATGCATGCACTGTCTATACTAACAAATAAATCATCACATCACATCTCTATCTTTAGCCGTTCATGCCATTGTTGCATTTTTTTGCACTCATGTTGAACTGCTTTTTCGGCTGCCTATTTCGTGAGTGCTGAGTTACTATTTGCCATATTAAAATATGATACGTTGAGAAGGCAGATGGCAGAAGTCTCTTTCCATAGCCTAGTTCGTTCGTTCCCCAATCGTTCTTATGAACCTTAGTAGATATAATTTTTAGCTACATGTGCAGATTGACATTAGATTCGGTTGCGTCACTCCACGCACTCTTTTATTCAATTCGCCTTGGATCTAGATCGCCGCAGACGCCGTATAAAGAAGACGTCTCAAAGATGCGTGATAAATATATTATTAAATAGTACATTCGAAAATATAAAATATGTTATTAAATATACGTTGTTCGATTATCATACAAACAAAACTGTTAAGATGTGACTGTAAAATGTTATTTCTTTGTATGAGTACTCAAAATGACGTAATATAATTAATTTGGTTAAACTATTCCGTTATGTTTAGCTATTTCTTATATTTATATACTTGAAAATTTAAAAGAAATGTTTTCCTTTTTTTCTCTTCCTCGCGAGTATTATAACTTCTGTTGGCGTCAAATCTCCCTCAATATCCGGTGTAAAATCAATTTTGTAATCAAGTATAAACATACTTGTACGTTCTAAATTATGACACTTGAGCCAGTAAATGAAAGTATTCGTTTAAAATTTGGCTAATATTATTAACAGTATTTTCTTTATTGATTAGTTTTTTGTGTTTGTGTGTGACACTATTAATCTGTGTGATGACGCAATAATAATACGAATACTCGTCTACATATGTGTCGCTCCTGCCTGTCTGTCGTGGATACAGTCGTACTGACTATAAGAGTTTACCACAAAGATAGAGTGGCGTAAGGGTAGGATAATAATAATGGCATTTGGTGGTAATATTTAAGAACTACATTATTTAAATACACATGCTAATGTAAATCAAGATTACATTAAATTTGAAATGATCATGTTTCTATACTTCAAATTTACATTATTAGTAGCCACTAGATAATCTGTTTAGGTATGTTACAGTAATCTAGATATAATATGTTAAGCTTAATTGGGTCAATGCATTCATAATGGAATACTCGGATCGTAGTGATAAGCCTTGCAGTTCCGTTAGACATATACTGTCCACTGATTGCGAATATATTAACGTTAATAATATGATAGATTCATCATTATATTAAGCAAAACTATCATAATGATAAATTAAAAAATAAATTGTTCGTTATCTACACATAACAGTTACTAGATTAGTAACTATATAAAGGAAACATTACCTTGCAATGGTAAACGTACATTTTAAAATGCAACAGCAAATACGCTATTCTGTGTTTTCACGTGCGGCAGGAAAAACTATTATACGGCGCTTACTTTATTTTTCAATATTCTACAGACAACAGGACATCTAGCTAATCAAATTTCTTTAACCCATTATCAACTTAATCTCGAATGTATAGAGCTTAATACGAATTAGACAAAAAAATCATTTTGTGGTTAGTCGATACGACAAGTTAAAAAATATTGAAGAAGCACGTGGTTATTATATTTGACATGTTGGTGATCAGCTATTCACGAAGTACAGTTACTTCAAAGCTGGGTCAGTACTCAGCTGACCCGGAGAACTTCGTATCATATAAAGTCAATGTCTAGACACGACTTGTCAAGTGTTCAAAATAGCAGAATAATAATAAACTTATAGAATTTTTCGTTTTATTCGCTTTTGCTCTAATATTTGAATAGTTACTTCGCTATTCTTGCCGGAAATGAAACTAACAAATATATGATCATTTAAATCGGTTCAGGTGCTCTTGACTTTTAAGTGATGTAAGTAACAGTAAATAAAATGTAGTCGCATTTTAACTTGTTAAATATTATATTAATATGTTAAACGTGACTTTTTTGTACTCTATCCTTGCATTATTAAATTGTGTAATTTTTACGAGGCGAGAACTTGAAATTTTGCCACAAACACGGCATACAAAATAATACACTTATTTAAGAAGAAATAAATTATGATTATTCAATAAGCTACAAAATACGCAAAATAATTATACAAGGGCAAAATTAATTATTAATTAATAAAAAATGACACAGTAACAAATGTATAAACAATATGGTTATAAGCAAACAGAGTAATCAATAATTGCAAGTAGCTTTAAGTTTTAAGAAAGAACAATATATATTTTTTTATGAATTTTTGAAATTGTTTATCTTTTTAATTTGTAGACTAGGAGTTTCATTATTAATTTAAAGCAAATAAAAATCATTTTACAAAACTTTTGTATGTACTGTAGTACCCTATAGACTAGTATAGATTAAGTAGTCATTTTTTCAATCGATTTTTATAAAAATAATAGTGGGTCATATATTAAAAACAAGATGGTCGTCTTCAGAAATTCCAATCAGTACATTTTCGATAACCTTTTCTTAATTAACTTGACATAAATGTATATCGTATGATAACGAATCATACTTATTATGTTCATGCAAAATATCAATACGGTGGCCATTACAAATAAATTATTTAAACTGTTTCAAAGAGTTGTTTTTAATTGCTTTTTTTGTTTTATTTTATATAATTATTTAACAATGCTTACAGACGATCTACTTCGAGCTTGGTTGAAATCGGAATGTGCAGGGATGTGAAAGATTTTGTAATACCAATATTACCGGTTTTATTCACATTAACACATTCCGGGGAAAGGTCAATATAAACGACATATTTAATCAAATAAGATAATAGCATAAAACATACAATAATATGAAGATACTCATATAAAAAATATCCATTAAATGGATCATATTCATCATCTCAGACGATTAGGTCAACCGTTAGTGAACCACATTTGCCCATTGGAGATTGCTCATCTTCACAACAATTTCCGAGTTTATAGGTAGTCTGATAATGTATTCCTCACCTTAACGTATGATCTCTTTAGACATAAGTACAATGGAGGATGTATGCCGGACTTACCTAATAAAAGGCTAGTGGCGAGACCACAGGGCCTTAATCTATCTTTTCATTTACAAGTAACAGACAGTGCATACGTTAAAACACCTAAATGGGTAGCGCTGCATCGCTCCCTGTTCTGAAGGGACGCTCACCATCCCAGTAACCTTTAAAAGCAATAGGACTTAGGCTTAGGCAGACCTTAGTTTATTAGAGTTCGAAATAGCCTATGTGTACAGCTTGTATGGGTATCTATCTAATCTTTGAAACGATTCTCTGACTTCGCTGCGTGTTAAAATAAGTAACAATTTTGGGTCTTCAATATAGTTTGCCTGTATATAGAATTGAATAAAAATAAGATGAAACTTCGTAGTTTTGAAGTTCACAAGTAACGTGACATTGTAAGCCAAGATCAAGGCTACACTGTGATGATGAACGTGGCAGAGCGTGAAGCTGACCACAATACAAGATGGCCGCGCGTCACTGTCGCACGGAACTAATATCATCAGTCAGCATTCTCCACGACTGTCAAACTATTTGCAACATAATAAGGACTTTGCCAGCCGCGAGTTTGGTTAGACAATCATTCATAATTGCTCTATTGTCTTGCACAATTTTTATAATTTGTAGAGGCGATCAATTGAAAGTGTTTATTTTGGTATTGGGGGTACAATTCATTTCAATATCATTGTTTTAGAGTACTTAATTATTTTCCATTTCAAAAATAAACATTGAGAAGATGGTCGCTTGAAGGCGATATAGGAATGAATATTGATAGCGGTTAGCACCCTGTAACGACGGATGTTCAAAATAAATCTTAACTTTAATACGTACAAGGTTAAGATAAGTAGATCTTTGAATTCGTTTATTTTTAGGTTTGTTTTGATGGCAGAGTCAATGTTACAAAGAGATTATTATAATTTTGATTACCGTAACAAGAATATATTTCATTTAATTACTTACTAATTCATTGTTTCTAGATTTATATTAGCAAATGTTTTGAGCTTATGAGTTTAGTAATTGTAATCGAAACCATGGTTATTGATGTACCTAAGTGGAACAAAAGACAAGCCAAAAATATAAATAAAATCTTCTTTTTAATAACATATACGATTGTACATAATGTAAATAGCCAGTACGTATATATTCACAAAAACTGAGAACCCATACAAATTATCCTTATAAATTAAAGTTTCCTTCTAAATCAAAAATTCATATCACATGTGTCCTAAGGATAATATGCACATTAAGCCTGAAGGTCAAAGTATTACTAAACTGTATTTTAGGTATATACGGTTTGGAAATATAAACTTCCTGAATATAAATTGTTGAATAATGCGTATAAATATATGTACTTTTATCTCAGAATGTATCTTTCGGTTGGATGGGATATTTTACACACATAAAATGGTAGAAAGCTAAATAATAGTTTCCGAAAAAGTTTTGCTTTGACACACATTATATACGTCCTACCCTAACTCATATATACAGAGAAGAGTTAGAGACAGATGTGGCAATAACGATATAATATTTACGATGTTAAGATAATCCGCCCAGAGTAGAGCAAAGCTAGATAAGCGCTTATGGCCTTGCAACACTGAGATATAAATAGTCAATTAAACAAAACTAGTAAAGTTAGAAGGAGACGTTTGGAGATATCGTAAGTTCAATATTAAAAGTCTGGGTCCAGACTCAAATCAGCATTCAAACAATGACACTGTACTACCGAGCTCCTCACGAAAGAAATATGTAATTTCAACAAAAAAAAGTTAATTCAGCAAATATAGTTCCCGAAAAAGTTTCGCCTTGATTAACATTAAATACGGCCTATTCTACCTTGTCTAACGATATCGTATATTCTGTTTCAAGAGTATAGGGGCCCTAGACAAAGTATCATTTGCATTCGATACGTTAAAGGAATCGTTTCGATACGAGTGTACGAGAGTACAACAACGTATGGAAATGATTACAATTTACGGACACATTCAAATGTCATGCATATTATTGTAGCTATAGGCTCAGAGCCCTGACTATAGGCGACCTATGTACAGAATGCACATAACACTGTACCGCCGAGCTCTTAATATTGAAAAATGTACCTTGAACGGTTAAAAAGCCAATTCAGCAAAAAATAGTTCCCGAAAAAGTTTCACCTTGACTTACATCAAATACGATGTATCGTATAAACTCCGATGTAAGCGGTTTCGTACTGAATGATTAATGACAGGCCACTGAAGCTATTTTTGATATGTTTAGAAGTATTCATTTATATTCATAGTTGGGGAACGAAATGATCGTAGCTCAGTATGAGTGAGTGTGCGTTTACAAGATCCTTCGTGGTAAGATTAAGTTTATGTAATAAAATCGTTATGTGTATTATTTGAACTTGTATTGTGAGCTACAAGTAAATAAATAATGCAGCATGTTAAATAGTTTTTGAGATTTCACATTTCTCTTATAATTATAAATTAATATGAGATTAAAAATGAGAAAGATGATGAGTTCAAATTAAAATATCTTTAATTATGAATGAATTATGAATTGGCAATTATGAATTGGCAACTATGAATTGATTTGTAAGAATTCATATAAATTGATTTAAATTATCCTCAACATTTGTTTGCCAGAATCAAACTGTTTAGTCAGTCTAATGTCGTTAACTAATGTCGTTAATATTATGAATTTGTTTTTATCTGTGTAATTATCACAAATAAATTAGATATTACTACAAAAGTATAGGTTCTTAGCAATTTAGCAAAGTATATATTCTTAACAATTAAATGTTACATTGTAGACATATATTGTACTATATTATGGTATACAACAAAGATATGAATAATATAAACCAGTCTTTTTCGACTCTCGTGGGATGTACCTGTAAATAACTGAATGAATAAATGAGTTCTCTATCTAAGGTAAAGTCCTCGATGTTACATATGTGTTCTGTATTTATTATGTCAGTCGCAAAAAAACAGTATTTGAGTTACTGTATTTCAAATTGACGAAAATGACCGTAAAAGTATTGGGTAGCTACTGCGGTTTAATGTTTTATGTCAAAAGTAGGTAATGTAAACTTTTTTATGATTTCTTGAGAATCTTATAGGAGCTACATATGTACTTCTAATAAATCTCACACGAAACGTAACTGGACTGAGGAGTAAAACCAATCAGAACTCCGATTACGGAGACATCTAAAAATCTAAGCGCACCTATTGGTCAAATGTGCTGGTCTTTGGGCTGTTTTTTATTAGCAGAATTGGTCCACTGGTTGCCCGTTTCTTGTTTGCTAACATTTGGATAAGGAGACTTCTGAAGAGATCTAGCAACTTCAAAGTATACATAAAATAAGACATATCTTTATGGATACAGAGTCGAGATGTTATGTTATTGGCCTTAATTCTGTTCCACGTCGTGCATTAGGTCCGGTCTTCATTTCATTAAATCTAACAGATGTTAGATGACATCATTTGGTGTTTCTTCTGAGGATATACTCAAATAGCATAGCTTGCTGCTATGTTATTCATGTTAAGATATAAGTTGGATCTGCCTTCGTCGTTATAAATACGAGAGATAAGTAAGTACGTAACCACGCTTCATTCCTAATATTTGAACAATATTTTTGCATAGCTTCAGCCAGCTTTTAGAAAAAGCTCTTTCGGCATTAATTCCATCGTTCCGGGAATGCTATTTCTTTTTCATCCCACCACCTCGGAAAGTGTAATTTTGCGCTTCGAAATCTGGCTGGAAAATTCCATTTTATTCGCTTGAGCGGCAAAGTAGATTTGAATTTAGAACATCACATATAATGAGTACTCAATATAATTGTAAATTCAAAACGTCATTAAACCTATTTAATGTAACCTCTATGGTGCCAAATTTATGATTAGAACTTTTTAAATTGTGAAAAAATTTAAATTTAGAACCTTCTTGGTTTCTTTGTTTTATTTGCGTGCTTCGCGCCATTCTAGTTTTTCACGTTTTATTGCTTAATATAATTTGTCATTATAAATTGTTTTCTTTTTCATTTTGTCATTTCCTCGCTGAGGTGGGATGAAAAGTTACGTATTGCACTCGAGTGGAAAGATTTTTCACCTTGTGCTCGTTTGTTTCCCTCGCTGACGCTCAGGATTCTAATTTAGAATCACTCGCTGCGCTCGTGATTCAACTTTAGAATCCTTCGCTTGCTCGGTCATCCAAATCGAGCACGCGGTTAAAAAGAAACTTTCCACTCTTGTATAATAAATAACTATTGTCACACTCTCAAAGTAAATTAGAATACGTATAGAGTAGAATAGTATGAGTACACATGAGTAAACATATAAAAAAATATATGAAATTATAATAATCCGTAAAACCTATTACTAGTTAGGTACTTATAATTTCATACCACGATATATTAAACAGACACATCGTTGGGCAAGAGGGAAATTATATATCACATTTCTAGTAATATTGCAAAAAAGGAGCACCTTTTTAACATAAATTATTTATTTTTTTATTCATTTATAATATTTTATTTTTGATTTCTACACCCTTACGAATATTAAATTACATTATGTCTATTTAATAGGGCATTTGTGAGTGCAAGTGTTTTGAATTTGAATTATGTGACTAGAGATAGAATGAAAATATTGTATGAACGTGGTTATGTATGCACAATAATGCTTCTAATACCGCTACGGGAGCGAGCGACGCACACCTTCCTTATTTAAACAAAAGAAAATGCTGGATTTTTTGTGTTTGCTGTAGGTATATCCCATTGTTCACGAGTTACTTACAACTGCAAAAACAATAATGCAAGACCCGAAAAGATTAGGGAAGATGTAAATAATGTTATACATTTTACAGAAACTTTAATTATTTTATTTCATAATAATAACTAGTAATTCTATGAGTTGTTTCATAAAGCCCATCTTATTTTTTTATTCTGAAAAGCTGAGCGTTTCATTTTGTAACAAAATTATTGGGTTGTGTTTGACTACGCTTTCGATTAATTCACTAAGTTCTAAATTCAATAAGCACCTTCGGTGTAAAAGAAGCTTTTATTATGATCGGTGTTTTAACATTAGCCGCATGAGAAGTAATTGAACAATAACCATTTATTTTATTACTGCTCTAGTTTGATAAAATATATAAAATATCGTGACGGTCCAAAATTATAGGTTTTCTATAAGAGTTCACGGAGCAATCGCTTTGTGTGCTTCCAATGATCCCCACATTTGTCACAATGCTTCGTGGCCGACCGCCATCACTTCTAAGCGCAGACTTTCTTATGGACCAAAAATAATACATTACGATTGGAACCCTCAGAATACACAGAAAAATATCAGTAAATCTCCGTTTTACGCCGTTTCTTGTATTATTTAATATTTTGTAGAGTTCTAAGAAATAAAAAGTGTGGGGACCTACATTACAAGTATAGTGAAAGACAAATCGCAATGCCCGAAATTTGCTATGTTTTATAAGATTGTATTTTAGTTTAATTGTTATGTTTTGAAATCATCTATTATATTCAATTTGAACTTATTGTAAATATAATATAATAAAGCTGAAGAGTTTGTTTGTTTGTTTGTTTGAACGCGCTAATCTCCGAAACTACTGGTGCGATTTGAATAATTCTTTTTTTGGTTGGATAGTCCATTTATCGAGGAAGGCTATAGGCTAAATAACATTACGCTATGACCAATAGGAGCAAAGACAGAGCGGTAAATGTGTAAAAAAGGGGAAAATTATTCATTTTTGAAGGCTTTCTTTGCGTGCGCTGCGAAAACGGTTCAAGATACACAAAAAATATGTATGAAAGAATTATTCTCTATACATGATCTAAAAAAAAGTCCGCGACGGCATATGTGTATCTTTTAAGGTTTAGTCACAATGACCGTTTTTATGGTACCAAATTTGGTCGAAATAATTTGTTAAGTTGTATCAACATAATAATACTAAAATTCTGCGGAAACTCGACCATTCCGAAAATCCCGCAAGAACGGGAACTATGTGGGAAAAACCAAAAATCTGCCGGAAGTCACTATTCCACGCGGACGAAGTCGCGGGCAAAAGCTAGTTGTAAATAAACCTAAAATGTATTTTATTTACATTATAATTTAGAGGTTTTCTTCGCTTTCATTTTCGGTATCGATCATCCGATTTTAGTGAGATTTAGTATGGTGTTAGTGCAACTACAGCAATTTTCCTTTGTTTTCCTTCGCATCCAATATAATTTTGGTGCAGTTGCTACTACTGGACGGAAACTAGTCTATTTCTTTATAAATTTGCTCCGCATTCCATTTCTACTCACTCACTAAGTTTGTGGCGATCTCGTAGGGTTTCAGATGTAACTTACATAAGATGGTCTTTAATTAACTGTCGAACATTAACTGCACGTAAACATCTACTAAGAGGAAGTTTGAAAGTAGCGCCAGTGACTGAGAAGGTAAGGAGCAGTAGGTTAGCATGGTTTGGGCATGTAATGAGGAGGGATGAAAACCATATAACAAGAAGAATGATGGATATGAATATAGATGGACCTAGGATGAGAGGTAGACCAAGAAAGCGATGGATTGAATGTGTGAATTCTGATATGAGAGTAAAGGAAGTCGATGTTGAGCTGACGAGTGACAGAGGAGAATGGAAGCGGAAAACATGTTGTGCCGACCCTACTTAAGGTGGGAAAAGGGCAGGAAGAAGAAGAAGAAACATCTACTATGCCTCACCCGTATTCGTTCGCATTTATTTTGTTAGTAGGATAAGAGTATTTCTGTTATTAAGATTATTTTTGTGAAACAACTAAAGCTATATAATTAACAGAACTTTTTACTAACTTATATTTATAGTATTACAATTAGTGATTGAAATTCATAGGCTACATATTAATTAGAATACAGTTATCGATATTGCAAATTTTAGGCCTTAGAAATGTAAAGTTACGTATACTCGTAAAATGACACGAAATAAGTATTGCCTTTAATGTTGCAATCGCATAAACTAGAGCACTGTGATCGACACTTCAGTACTAAGGAAACATGAACACTTATGATTTCTTATTAACTATAGGTTTATTGCGAGTTGCGGCAACTGTACAAATAATTTGTTTTTCTGTTCACTACACAAAGTAACCATTACTTGTATCACGTTTTCATTTAATTTTACAAATTAACTGTAACGAAGTAATGAGTATGGTGTAAAAATACAATATATTTCTCACAATTATCTACCTAAGTTATAATATATGACAGCACTTGATGCATTGTAGAAGAATGAATTAATCATTTCTGCTATAGGCTAAGACCACAGATTTCTAAGACTGAGGAAAATCTATGATGTTTAGTCCTTGGAGATTGCTTATTTAAAAACGTTAATAATTATAAAGGAATCATTAACTATTCTACTACCTAATATGGGACTGACATTATTTCTTTTTATAATCAAATTAGAATTGTATAACTGACTAGTTGTAGGTAAATTTTTGATACAGTCTTATTTTGTTTTCCCTTATAGTGACATAATTTATTCAATTACCTAATCACAAAATAAAAATATTTGCACAGGTGTGAACCGTCGATTAAAAGGTCGATTGATGCAAAATACGAATAAAGAAAGTTTTTGAAACTTTCGGACACACGCATCGACTTACTTGGTGAATATTTATTTTTGGTTTTACATTTCTTCATGAACTGCACAGTTCCGCGTAACCTTTTGGTGACGCGCACTGCATTCAACTGTTTCAGCTCCATACTGCCGTCAACTGTTTCCACAGAAGAGCACTCTACACGGTTCACACTTCACAACGAGCGCAGGCACACAAGGAAGAGGCGTCATACTGTCACAGAACACGCATTGCGACTGACTGGATTCATCAATTTGATTTGATTAATCATTTTTCAAATGTTATGTTAACGAGTTCCGAATACTTATTTCTGTATCATTCGCTATCTTTTATTTATCGAATAAAAATCACGTTTATATATAAATTATATTACAAACGTAATAAAAAAATAATTCGCGTACAAAATAATAAAATGTAATGCATTATTCGAATTTGAAAAAAAAAATATTCAAAATACGTCTCCTACGTATACGTTATCAAGATGTAGGCACGTGGTACGATCTAGTGAGTGTGTTGCTTGACTGACGCACGTTGTGGTCGGCTAGGCAAGGTGTTTCGAATTGTGTAACTCAATCATTAACTATTATAACTATGTGTGTTATTTTAAGGATTCATTGTGGAATGTTACGCGTCAAATTCTGCGGTGGAATTTTTCTTTAATAATATACAATCCTACAAATATTATATATGCGAACGTAACTAGATGTATGGATGAATATTTGTTAGTCTTCAACGAAAAACTACTACAAGTTAGGGAAGTTAGAAACCTGGACAAGAGCCTAATATTTATCTTTCTGGAAAATCTGACGTAACGCGAGTTAAGCCTCTAATGGAAAGCTAGTTAGACGGACAAATAATTTTTGCAAGTTTTTTGTATTTAGCTTTTACTGAGACGTTTTGATCTGTTTAAGGAAGTCGAAAACTATGGAGCATCTTGACTTGTAAGTGATCATTCCTGGTAGATTTATAGCAGTTAGAAGTCTCGACTAATCTATACTAATATATAAAGCTGAAGAGTTTGTTTGTTTGAACGCGCTAATCTCCGAAACTACTGGTGCGATTTGAATAATTCTTTTTTTGTTGGATAGTCCATTTATCGAGGAAGGCTATAGGCTAAATAACATTACGCTATGACCAATAGGAGCAAAGACAGAGCGGTAAATGTGTAAAAAACGGGGAAAATTATTCATTTTTGAAGGCTTTCTTTGCGTGCGCTGCGAAAACGGTTCAAGATACACAAAAAATATGTATGAAAGAATTATTCCTCTATACATGATCTAAAAAAAAGTCCGCGACGGCATATGTCTATCTTTTAAGGTTTAGTCACAATGACCGTTTTTATGGTACCAAATTTGGTCGAAATAATTTGTTTAAGTTGTATCAACATAATAATATTAATCTTTATTCAAATATAAATATAAATATGTTGTTGGTTAACCAAAAATCTGCCGGAAGTCACTATTCCACGCGGACGAAGTCGCGGGCAAAAGCTAGTGGAGTAATAATTGTAAATTCCAAGCAGCTATTGAGAATTATATTAACAAAACAAATTTGATAGCTGTGTAAGTATAACATTACTATGAAAACATTATATGATTTTTTTTATTTAGGGAAGAGATTACTTAATAAGATGTAGGTTAATCTACAGTCCAGGATCAGGTAACATTGTAACGGTCTGTAATTCGCAGACCGTCTAGAGAAATAGAGCAACCGAGTGCATAATACTACACTGTATAACATTTACAGTACAGATCGTGTAGAATTATATACCTTATAGACACTGTTGCTTTTGCTAAGTGTTATTACATGTTACTCCCCCATCTTGGTATAAATTGCCTTTTTTTATTTGCTTGTTTGTTTTTCTTGCTTCACAATCCTTAAGAGTCCAAGTCTTTTGCATGTTACAAAACATCTGTCTGCTTAGCTTGTAACATCATGTGACAGATGATGTTGTCATCAATGTGAGACTAAATACATTAATATCACATAATTAAATTAATAAATTAAAATAAGCTTTAGTGCAATTTAAGCAGTGGTTGCAATATTCTATGTCGTACTTTAACAATCAAATCATTCATGGGAACAATAAATAATGTACTTTAAGTTACTTAAAAAAATTAAAAGGTAATTTTATCAGACGGCTGTTAAGATATTTATAACTAGATATAACTGGATGAGTCTAAATGTAGCATCTAGGATAATACCGAATGTATTATTGCAATCCTCCGAATTGACATCAACTACCACAAACCATGTTATCTAGAATAGAATGATTCTTAATAAAAGTAAGTAGATGGTACGTGATTTAATGATGCATTAAATTTAATTGACTTCGCTCGGTGCGGTACTAATGGCCGTTTTCACCAACCTTGTCTTAGCTTAGGCGACTCCTAAGTGACATGCTGTCACTTTTTGTATTAACTGAAAAGAGTAGGACAGCATGTTTCTTAGGAGTCGCCTAAGCTAAGACAAAGTTGGTGAAAACGGCCATAAGTCCTTTATTATTTAAGTACGAGATCGGCTATAGTAGCCTCATTTCGAATCTCAATAGGTCTATTATGATTCTAACTGCTTTAAGTTGTCAATTGGACAGGGCGGTCCGATATGTCACAGTGGCGTCATTATAAACGTATTTTTAACAGGTAGGTTCATATAACAATATATTCACAGCCCACTTTGTTTGCCTTAGATTTTCGATCCGACTCGGGCGTAGCACATCACAGTTTCTTTCGCTTGGCACGCAGCAATTAGTCGCACATCTAATGACTCCGGTATAGTTAATTTGTTTAATAAACATGAATTAATAGTACGACGTCCACGACACGTGACTGGACGGTGAATATTAGTGCAATGTCAAGAATCAAGTGGATGTAACCAACACTAGTGGGGCTATGTGGATTATGTTAATTCAAATTGCTCGTAGTGAGGAAGAATCACAAAGTACGATCGTTTTAAAAATAATTGGATTGAAGTGCAGATGATTATGGTTTGAGAGAGTTGAAATAATCTCCAGTACCATTTATACAGAACATCTTAGGGCTGACAAGTATAATATTCAGTGACTTTCAATAAATAATTATTTGATCCTAAATATTGACAACCCTACATCAGCCTACAAGAAATACTCGTACTATGCAACAATCTATTGAGCGCTATTGCGTCTACAGTAACAACTGACTAAAAACAACTTTATAACGTTTCTTTACTCAGTTGTTAATTGACTTAAAATGTTTTTGCTCTCATTTTGAAGCTAATTATTTCGGAAAGTATAAGTTTTCAGAACTTATACAATTACGTAGGATCCATTTCATATCTAAGTTATATACCCCTTAACTATTATTTTGCCGACATTAAAACATCCTGTAAATATAAAACAATGTCACTTATATGATACCGGTAATAACTCTATAATCGGTTTATTTATTGATAAGTAGGAAATCTGTTAATGAAATTTGACGCATTTGGATAGCACATATCACTAATATTTACTATTTGATCACTTGAGAATCGGTAATAAAAACATACATACAGTTAGTCCAAACTGTTTATAGTAATTAAAGATTCATATTTGCTCAGAAGGATCACTTTGTACGAAGTTACGCTATGGACTGTAGTTTTCGAAATTTTTCTTCGATAGACTGATTTTTCTTGTTCTTAAACTCAAGACGTATTAAGTACTAAATGAATTTTAATGAAAAAAAAAATATTGAAATAACACATAGGATACAATTTGTAAAGATATAATACTGTGCAGACGATGTCGTAGGCTAGTTTAAATTAAGATTTTACTGTTATATCTGTTATATCCGCATAATCTGTACCTGTAATCTATATAGTATAGTCAATGAGAAATTTGATATTTGTTAAAAGTTGTTAAACGAATAATAAACTCTATATTAAAAAAATATCAGACTATTTTCGGATATGAGGTTTGCGTCATTGTACATTTGCAATGATTGACGTGTGGTCAACCTTATATCTCAATAATTTAACATAAGAATTCATTTTTGTTGTTACTGCATAATGTATAATAACTATATTACTCTATAGTCAGTCAATAACCTTTTTATATTTGTTTATGCCATTCAGTGTTGAACGGACATTAATGTAACATAAAATTAATTCGGACGTGAGTTTTACGTCATTGCACATTTGATATTATTGATGTGTGCAGCTTCTGTTTCTATTACATTTAGAAATGTTTATTGCATTGCAAACAAAATTCCTTTATGTTCTCGTCATGAGTAAAGTAAAACATCAATGCGTTATTAATTACTTAAAGTTTCCATGTGTAATAATGATTTCATACGATTATGATTATACATTTTTATTCTTATCATAAAATTTCACTTCTCGGTAAAACCTGTTATTGCCATATCTCAACGGATTGCCGTGACTGACGTAATCTTTATCTAAGTTTAGTATTTACTACCCTCTTTCCTCTACCTAATCGAAGCAAGGTCAAATTTTGCCAACCTTGTAAGTTGTAAGCATTATGGCTATACGAAAACAAACGTATATCACCAGCGTTAATAGAAATATAACAGGTGACCTGTTTGAAGACAAGTGTTATAAATAAAGAAAGGTGTCAGCAATATCTTATTGTCACTTGAAGTAGAGAAGGGGTCGTAATAAGAACAGCTAAGGGTTCATCCTTACGCTCACGGGTCATATGATTAGTGAGTCGGCTACGATATTCCACGTGTCACTGAGGGATTCCAGTATATTTAGGTTCTTAAAAAACAATAAAATTAATAATTATCTTATATAGAAATAATTTTGAATATAAATACACGTTTTTTGGGGAGATCCAATTTTAGCTGTGTATGTGTATATGCTTTTGAATTTATAATTTAATGTACATTTATCAAATTCTACAAACGGTGTATTGAATATTTTTATACATCTGCGCTGAAACTTTCGCTGCGCCTACCCGGCACTGGGCTATCTTGGCTAAGGCTGTGTATAGCTGTATAGTTAATGACAATAGTAACAAAGAATGAATAACTTGAAATAGAACCGTCGTGCAACACTATATTTACAATTCGTATCTACGCACGCAGAATTCGATTGACAAAATATGTGGTGTATTGTGTTGTGTTTGAATTTGAAACATCATGCATTCATAGGTATATTTAATATAACTACGGCCAAGCAACAAGTTTTGGTGAACTTTTCATTTAGTAAGGTTAGGTCTCGACAAATGGAGAAATGATTTTTTATTTTTGTCTGTAAAGATAATTTCATATAGTTTAGACTTTACTTCAATATCACTATTTTGTTAAGTGATACACGTATTTATTATTTTATGTTTTAAAGGAAAAACTGGCCTCATGTCATTGTAGAATACTTGAAAGTATATAAATACTTAATTTTATTTTTTGGGAGAAGCGTTTTTATGCGTTAAACGGATATTTTATATTTATAAACTATATAACATGGGAACCATCGACGAATATGTTCCTATTTATTCGACGGAAGTTATCAGACGTTAATGGTTCATGTGCACAGAAGAGAGTCTGTTAGTTGGTTTATATAGTATACGAATATATATTGTTTTATTAAAAGCAATTTATATACACTATATTATTAGCAATTTAAATTATAACTAACTAACGACCCGCCCCGGCTTCGTACGGATGCAATGTTGATACTAAATACACTACGGAAATACTGTGAACGTTATAATAACAATACATAACGTAATAACATTAATTGTCGTAAAAAGTAAATAATAAAAAAATGTTACTGTGGATATCCATAAGAGATAGATATATACCATCGCGAAGTTTTTTGTAGACCTTTTTAATATGTACTTAGTACATTTTTCTGATAAATCTCGTAAGGTTCAGCCTGCGTTTGCAATGTAAGCGGAAAAAAAATAATTATTTATGATATCACATTAAAAACCTCAAATAACAGTATTTTTATCATTCTATCTATTAAAAAAATCGCATCAAATCCCTTGCGTAGTTTTAAAGATTTAAGCATACTAATATATAGGATATAGAGACAGAGAAAGCGACTTTGTTTTATACTATAGTGATTATAAAAAATTGCGACCACTTAAATTGCTTTAGCTGTTCTTGAGAACTGGCGTAATTTTACAACATTATTTACGTTTTTAAATTATTGATAATAATTTAAAAAGAAATTAGTAAAACAACTGATCGTGTATTGTTAAATACATTTTAAATTCAGATGCTTTTGTTTCTAATTCAAGATCACAAAAGGATCGAAAGCGGTCACTTTTGCTACTTATAATTACGGAAAAATAACTCAAATTCTTCGTTTGACTTATCCGATAGCATGTCTATAAAAAAGTGGTGCAGGCATTACTTTCGGCCAAGGTCTTAATGACAATTGTTAATACTATATTCAATTCACAATAATATGTCGCATTGACAAAAACAAGTTTAGGCAAAACTGAACATCTATTTAATGTGTTAAAATGAAAATAATTTCTTTGTGTCACGGTTTGTTAAATATTTGTTAAGGTTGTTTTTGAAATGTTAAGCATTGTAACTGACATTTGTCTTTAGTTTGTGTGAAAACGCTAAAACAGATTTGCTTCGGTGAGCGTCACCTTATTGTTGCTTAGATGTTTGCGTTTTTGCATAATTTTTTATTATTTTATATTGTAATTATTATTGATATTAACTTTGGTAGTCTACTATGATTTGTTACATCTATAACTATTTTTATATTTACCACCGGGAACAAAGGTCAAATAGATTTGGTTATCATTTAAGATAACACTCTCCATAAAAACAAAAAGTACATGTTTAATTTAAGATATATATTTATGTATATAGAAAAATATCCGTGTTAATTGTTTTCATCTAATCAATATTTATTTACTTTAATTTTAAGTGAAACTAATTTTATGCATGTCATCATTCATAAACAACAAACTTTGCAATACAGCATATTTGTATGAAAATGTCTCTTACCTTTGTCGTCGTCGATATGTCTATTTTGGCAATGAATCGACAGTAAAAGCTCACTTGGCACCCAGAAAATGAGGTAGTTAACCCAAATACAAATTTTAAACTCCACAATAGCTCACATACGTTGAATCAAGCATGCGTTCCAAAAAAAAACAGCATTTAATAAAATAATTACCCAATCTGTGTTCGCCTAAAACATTAATTATCTTAGCATTATTAATGCATACAACAATCAAGACAACACTGAAGAAAGCGACACCGGAAAAGCTTCGTAAGGTTATTTACGAACGTGTATATCGAACTTGCTCATTTTGCTCAGTTGGTATATTTTGCGATGGCACTGATGAGAAGTTTAAAAAAGTAACGTTTGGCACTTGAGTTTACGTAGTATACGCGCAGTTCGTAGTCGGAGCTTCCGAGCGAGCTTAGGCCGCGACGACGTGTCACCGCGTGAAGCGGCTACGGACTGCAAGCGCTCCGAGCAGATTCGCGGCATGCGCGATGCCAGCATTCATGGTCAATGCTGCCCGCCTATGTTCCTGCCTAAACCGTCTTGCAGTTGGCCCACGCAAAGGAAATGGTTGGGAATCGCTTTATTGGAGTTAGTTATAAGATAACATTATTGTCTCTGTGGAGGTTGAGTACGATTTGTGTACGAATATTCATTTAAATTTGATAATTTTATTAGTTTTGTTATGTTAAAGGAAAATAAAGAAAAAATTTGATCGTTAAATAATAAATGTTAAGCAAATAACAATGAGTATGGGTTTTTTGTGTCATAAATGCGATTCAACAGACAGACATCCTGAAAATAGGACATAAAATTTTCAAAATATCATTTTTTTCATTATTTGCTATATTAATATTTTAATAGCACTATATTAACATTTTTAATACATATACTTAGAAGTTTAACATTAGTAAATAAGATATATAACGAGCATTACCTTGCGGCACAAAGTCAAGTCACCACCCGCTATTAATTTGCGGTTGGCGATAACAGCTTTGAAATATCAGCCGGTACGGACAGTTTATAGGGTACTCGTAGCTAGTTATTTTGAACTATATTATATTGAACAAGAAATATTTGAGGTTGTCATTTGTTAATAAATGACAATAATAATTGAGAACTTTTAAGTTGTGAAGGTCAAGATATTTTATCTTATGTGTGTGTATTCGTATAGAGAGAAATGTATCGAGTAAAATGATTTTTAACTTCATCTACACTAATATTATAAAGAGGAAAGATTTGTATTTTTGTATGTAACGAATAAACTAAAAAAGTACTGGACCGATTTTAATAGTTATTTTTTCATTAGACAGCTACATTATCACTGAGTAACATAGGCTATATTTAGTACTATTATCTATAAAATAAGAAGGAACAAAAAACTGCCACTTTACAAATCTTTTTGATAGGACGAAGTCTGTCGGGTCCGCTAGTTTTTTATATATTAAATGTCAAAGTGATATGATTACCACAGATAAATTTCATCCTCACTCCTTCGAACTAAAATGGTTGTGCACTGTACTCTTTCAAAGATTTACCTTTCTGCTCGCGCTCAGATTGTGAAATGGCGAGGTTTGCTCCAGAGATTGGTAGCACTGCAATATACGACATGGGTCTTATTCTTTTTCTAAGCAGTCGACAATGTAACTGATACCAACAACATCATAAAAAGCCGTGATAACTTTCTTTCTTCTTACTATATTATCTGTGATTGTGAAAAAAGATATTTTAATTATTAGACACCGTATGTATTGTTTATTTATTTGTAAAAAAATGTGTTGTTTGTGAATACAATATAAACTCATCATCATCACAGTTCCATCCATCCCTATCGATGTATACAAATGTTCCCAAATCCTGTTAAGGTGATTAGGCTTAAGTTAACCTAGTCTCTAAAATTCTAGGCATTGGGGAATTTCCATGTTTATAAATTAAGTAAACAACGTAAAATTTTGAACGGTTGTTGACTTTTATAAACAAACAGGATAAAATTTATCATGCTTAATAGCTTACTCTGAAGTCTACTAAGATAATATCGTGTGCAAACTTGTAAATAAGTAGTGTGTGTTACCTCATTAAACGAACTCTCCTAAAAGTTAAGTATATTTTTGTTAAACACAAAAATAGTAAATTAATGTAATAATATTTTGGAGCGACAAATCGTTGATATTATTAGTGGATGAAAGTATTAGTGAAGTTGAGGAAGCTAGGGAAGTATATTCGGATATAGGGAAGTAGTTCGAGTAGAATGTGGAAAAAAGTGTGATCTGTGCCTACCCAATGGCAACAAGCGTGAGTATGTGCATGTAATTAAATGATTTATATGCTTACAATTAAAATAATGGAAATATTCTAAAAATACATGTTTAGTTTTATAAGCTAAAATCATCAATTACTTAACACTAGAACGTTTCGATATTTCTTTAGAGTCGTGAATGTCGAATCTGAGTTTTGTTGAACAACTAAGAACAATTGATGTTGTTCGTAAGTAACATACGCTTTTTTCTATTTCGGAAGGTAAACTCAATATGTAATAAACATTTTGCGTTCTAGGTCACGTACAGCAACGTGTCGTTGCGGAACTTGTCATCGCATCGGCAAACTAACTGACTAACGAACTGGCTGCCTTTGAAGAGTGAAATAAGTAAATTTGGCAAGTACGAGGAACACCCTTGACCGGGTCGAGAATATTTTGAACGATTTTTCAACGAAGGGCCGCTTAAGGTGCTCAAAGGCAATTTTATCACGTTCGCAGTAACAAAAGAAACTCATTCTTTGCAATTTTCAGTTGAATGTGGTTTTGAGTCAAGCATTTGATAACTGTCTTTTTGTTCATTTCACTTGAACGTGGTCCTTAAAAATTAATATTACATAAGAGTTTTAGCGCATATTTTTATTTAAATTTCTAACCTCAAGGGCAAGATTTGTATTAGCAACAGTCAGAAATTCTTTTAAGTGAATATTATTAATAGATATATATATACATTAAGATTTCCAGGTATTATTTGTTTACGAATTTGGTTTTTTCACTAGTAACGACTACGAATTGTTTACGGAAACATCTAGCAAGGCAGTAAATCAAAATACAAATAAATATATTAAAAATTCCTTAGTAAGGTTATCTTTTTTATGTGAGTTAAGAGCGTGTCTAATAGGGCCATGGGTTGTGTGCAAGCTCACAACCCTATTAGGCTTATCGCTTTTACAGAAAATCCTGCAAAAAACGGCCGAATCGATGGTATATAACTTGAGGTATTGGTATCAAAAAGTGTGTAAAAATTTGTTGACCGTTCTTCTTGAGCTCTACTTATATTCGAACAGGTCGTCGACTCAGTTTGTATTTGATGTCATAATAGTAGTAAGTGCCTGCAAAGGCCTATGTTGAAATATTTTTAATTAAGGCTTTAATAGTGTGATACTTCAAGGTTGAAATTGTAGCTGCAAGCGGTTATATGCTATAGCATTACGGTTTTTACGGTTTACTAAGTTACGGTAATCGTCTAACATCACGGATGTTTGTTTGTCAGTGGATAACCATTAAATAAGGTTCCTTGATAGGTCTCACTTTATTGTCACTATTGTCCTATACAGATGATGACCATAATATTGCGTTCAAGGCCTAAAGCAGGTTCATCAAGTTAAGTTGCGATCCTGACATAATATGATCGTTAACATCCTCAAACAGTCTGGCGGTTTGATGGGGAATTTATTCCTAAGGTTACTCCGGATTATCTTTCGGCTCATGAATTTCATCTCGAAGAATTGTTCTTGTAAAGAATGAAATTTATATTTTTGATATCGCGATTTTGTGAAAAAGTAAGAAAGGTTGAAAAACTATCAATTCTAATCAGTCTCTTGGGTTTCATGACTTTAAGACCGTTTAAGTAACCTTACATTAATTATATCTTTATCTAGATCTCACCTCTTATTATATACTGAGTACTTCGTAAAAAGTGGCCAAGGGTGGGTGCATATTAAGCCTCTGTCTGTAACCTATGGTAGTAGTTAATAAATGGTTGACCATATTATGCTTGACATCGACTAGACATGCATGAAGACGCTCATGAAAGTGGAGGAAGCGAGAGAAGTGTGCCAGGATCGTAATAGTAAATGGAAAGAGGTGGTCTCTGCCTACCCCACTGGGAACAAGGCGTGACATATATGTATGTATGTATGTCAACTAGACTACGTAGTATATAAATTAAGCTGTACAGCAGACGATATTATAGTTCCATTATTTATAAATACAAATATAAATTAGAAGTGTTCGTTTATAATAATTAGAGTTTATTACTAAATATATATATATACTCACGCTTCTGTCTCATGAGGATAGATAGATATCAGAGATTTCTGTTTTTATTAGCTTCCTCAATTTTTATTAATAATTCAATACATCAATGCAGAACTTATTACTGAAATGTCAGCAAAAAAATTGCATCACTTCCATCCACCTACGCGAATAGGTGAACTATCTACTTCTTTTTTATATTTATTAAAAAACAATTAATATACAAGTATACTTTGATATTACTGAAATTAATGGCATTATAATATAATAAATAATAAAATGTTTCTCAAAAACATATTATTTTTCTTTATAAGATTATAAATAATATGTATGACACTGTGGGTCTGCCTAAAAAGCAACGCAGTTATTTACACGAGTAGTTTCGATTGATTCCAACCTGAAGACTAACTCAAACATGAACAGAATCAATATCAAGGTTCAGTCTGAACTATGTGAAATGTTCAAAAAGTTAACAACTACCTTAGTATCGTTAATGCTGAAGTCTCAGTGGGACATTTCCCGTCCGTTCGAACGTATCCTGGAGGGAGACCGTACTAGGATCAGCTTGGGAAACTCTCTTACTAATTTCTATTGTAAATTAGTAGTGTCGGTAGTTTTATGTTCGTAGTGTATGCAGGCTAGGTATGGCTGTGAAATGACTAGGTAAAAGTTTATATCTAACTAGCCACGAGCAGAATGTCAAAATGGAGAAATTTCTTGAAGGTTAATAGTAATTTAGCGAGTGCAGGAGATAGTCAGCGGCGGCGATTGGGATAAACAACACCTTCTGTAGATTTGCTGCACATATTACAGGTACCACATGTACTACAGGCAACTTTAGCAACTTATCATCAGATGGCTAGTTCAAGCCCAAGCACATTGTTGTCAATAGCTATATAAAAATGTAAAATCATAAAATCATCTTAGTAGATGGATCATTATTTCTTTTATTTATCATCACTAGTCAAAGAAAAATATTAAAAATATCTTCAAATGTTTTTCTTTATGACTTTTATAAAAAAAAGATTTTAGGACAGGGCAGTGTGGCGGGCACCTATATGTTCTTAGGAGACCACCAATAATTTATACATTCTAAAGCAGTGCATTATGAATTTACAGACTAGAATCTAGATTCCATGCGTGATTTTAAGGTCTACGAAAGGATAGATTTTGGAAAAGATGTGCAGTTAAGTTGAGAGAAAAGTGACAAATAGAACCAAATATTTTTTCTGCTTATAAAACATTCTATTTTTCAAAGGGATCAAAATCATATTTGAATCAAACAGAGGTTTGAATGCTGAAGATATCAGAAATAGCGAAAATATCCTTATACATTTTGAAAGCTCAAATTCATTTTTTTCGTGCTAATCGATTTATTACGAGTATTAAGAATATTAGACATCTGACAGATAAGATGACCTTACACACTTGAAAATTTTCAAACTATTTTTTTGTGAGCGGTAATGTGTTAAAAGAACATGTCAAATATGTTTTCTTTTTATTTTTATTTTTTTTTTATTTTTTTATTATGACTCACCAACAGTTATTACAATATTACATTTTACCGATGAAGTCCATTACCCTTATTTATAAAATACATACAAAATAAGGACAGTGTATTAAGATGTTCTTTTAACAATTATGTCATAAAAAAACAAACCTTGAAAGAATAAACTTGGTATCCTGGTAAGCTGAAGCCATCGTTGGATTTCAAACGTCCACATTTACTTTTAAGATAACACAAGTAAACAAAACAATTAACAAACTAAACTATTACAAATAATCTAAAACCAGAATATGCAATATCATGTTACAATGGACGAAACACTTCACCATAAATAGACTGACGACACTTTTTTATATTAAGATATATCTTCTGAACTATTTCGATTAGAGTCGATTTTTGGTATGACTAAAGAATATATTGTCACGGGTTAAAACTTGTAGGAAGGGATGTCTTCTGATTAGGATTTATTTATGCAGTTACTTTTAATTTTGCGATTAATCGTAGCTCGTAATTTTGAATAGTTTCTTAATTTATTAAAACTGTACACTTGTATTTTAATAAAAGAGGAAATAAAAATTACATAATCGGATTAATGCTACAAAAAGTTGTTAGTAAGCGTTTGAGCGGGCTGTACGCTCGATGGATTCATTTTTCAAAATACCTTCAACTATGTAGAAATGATCGGTATTCTTTTATAAAAACTGTTTTTTTATGCTTGATTTTTGTGCTTGATTCCAGTGGGATGTTTTAAGTTAATACTGTAATTTAACTTAACTGTGATTAACCTATAAGCATAATGTTTTTTATTACTTATATTTATACATAAAGATCAAATCAGTTTTAGTATACGAAATAGATCAAATATAGCTGTTCATTGCACTGCTATGTGTCAGCGTGTAAGTAAATTTACAAAATGCATATATTGAACTCCACGAATCATACAAAAATGATGCTTTTAACATCTTGTTTGTTTTATTATTGTTATTAGTTGGTTTAATTTTAACTTGTTCTTTCATATTTTTGTGGCAGCAAAGTCACTAGTGATAGCAGTTGCTGTCGAACAAAGTGCAGATTTTAATTAAATTGTGTTATTGATACAAACGAACGTGGTATAAAGTAAATAATAAGTAAATTAATGAACATTATTTTTTGTTGCGTCGCCGAACCTAAAGCTTAAAATATATACGAGTAACAATAAGAAAAATACTTTTCTTATATAATATGTATAACTTTGAAATGTAATATCTTTAGCTGAACTATTCGGATCTGACGACTAACGGGACCTACTGTTGTTATACATATAGCGCTGATGGTTGTTAAAACTTCACTGAGATATTAGTTCGGGGAAGGCGAGAACTTTTTGAGGCCCTCAATTCTTGTTGGCGAACACAACAAGGTGAGTTTCTATTAATTCGTTTTCATCTCGAATCACCTGGTGTCTCCAGCGTGCAGAGTTACCAAGGTTGGAGTCAAACGGAGATTGCCCGGTTCCAAAATTATGTCCGTTTTTTATATAGCCAGTGCATGGATAGATTTTTTCTTCATAGTATTCATAGAGAGAGAAGTATTTATTTCAACGAATATTTAATGTGTCGGTAAATATGGGTAAAAGAGACTGATGCAGCCAATCATCAAAATATATTATAAAAAAACATAGTTTTTATATATTTTATACAATTTTAAATTATTATTTATAATTAGTGTTTATTGGATTGTATTTAAATATTACGTTAAAAGTTTCAAGTTGCTTTGTGTTTCCCGATTCTTAGATGTACCTAAATTAAATGCTGACGCCGAGGTCAATCAGCAGAACAGCCTTATTTCTAATACCGATGGATGGCTCTGTCGGTAACACCTATACGTATTATTAAACGTATTTAAGATATTTGAACAATCACAAAAAAATAAGATATATAATAATATTTTATTGGTTTGGATTTAAATATTACGGTAACAATAAATAATATACGAGGAAATGTCACTCAAGTTCGACGTCCGACGTTCGAGTTGGCCACCAACTAATCATGTAGCAAGAGCAAGACTTAATCTTCTTCACTTAATACGTCAGGATGCGAATGAAGTCAAGAGATGCAACTGTAAACCTGTTTACCTTTATCGATGCGATATTCAAACCTTCAATCACAAAAACGTATTTCAATTTAAAAAGTCGGTAACGCATCTGTGACTGCTCTGGTGCATGTCTATAGACAACGGTAATCGTTTACTATTAGGTGATTCATTTGCTCGTTTGATTCAGTATAACATGAAAATAGAGAGACTATATGTACTAAAGTCCTGACTTTTTCTGAAAGGTACTTTCAGTTCCTTATGTAAATTGAATAAAGTTCAATTTTTAATTATTAAAATACGATTCTCAAAACTGAATGCTAGACGGAAACTACAGAGTATGCTATAGGCTTCTTCCAGTATACCTTTGATATACTTATTTTTAAGGTAGAAGTGGAAAAAGCAGCAGTGTTCTTTACAGTTTAGCAACAACGATTGTGGTTATTGTAAGAGCTGTCGATTAGTTTCTGCAAATTTTACAAGAAACACGTTACGTTGAATGTGTCCTTGTTTGTTAATACATCACAGAAAAATATAGATCCCAATTGGAAGAGTTGATTACGTTGAGTTCTCGTAATCTTGTATGACTCTATGTCCTATTATTATTTTAGCCGAAAGTGGCTCATTACTGGACATAGGCATCCCCCGAGGATCTCCGCATAGATCGGTCCTGTAGAGCTAGCATCAAGGGCCTTCTGGCGATTTTTACGAAATCATTGGTCTGTTTTTTGGGAGATTATGTTTCCCAGTATATGCATACGACTCCCGCACCTTTCTGCCTCAACAGCTGTCAGTCCTGTAAGAAATGTGACCTACTCTCTGCCATTTAAGGTTCGCAATTCATTAGGTTATATCAGTGACTCTGGTAATGCTGCAGCACTGCAGACTTCATAATTTCTTGATCTAAGACGTCGAGATATTCCAAGCAGATCCTTCCATTGCTACTGCTATGATTTATTGCCTTTTGGATGACTTTGAGCTCGTTATAAGGCCTATTCAAAGTGGCCAGTTTTAAACCCCATTAATACTAATAAAAAGGCAACAGGTATAAATAAAAATTTTCATCTTGAGGTTAAATATGAACTTACCGAGCAGCAGCGTCTCGTCGTCGAGGGCGGTGACGAGCGAGTCGGTGCAGCAGGTGTTCGTGTTGTCGATGGAGATGCGCACGGACGCGCAGTCCGCAGGCGAGTGCGGCAGCTGCTCCGCCGACTGCGCCGCCACGCGCCCGTTAGCGAGCCGCAGCGACGCCGCCCGCCCGCCCGTGCCTGTCGCTGCGCCGCCGCCACCATCTTCGCATCTGTTGACAGTGTAAAGCTTTATTAAACTTTTATAATTGATTGAAGGAAAGGCGTTATTCGACGACAATAGCATGTCTTCATGATTGTGTACTTTGAAATCAACATATCCTTTATTATAAAAGCCAAAAAAACATTTGCTACTAGATAAGATGTAGAGGTGTAAAAGTAACGAAAATACACGTACCCGTATGTATTCGTTACTATAACAATCAGTACTCGTTACTTTCGTATCGTTACTTTTAATACCTCATAACATGCAATGTTATGTTAGAAAAATGAATCGTAATCGGCGTTCAGTATGACGTCCGGGCACACCGCACCATACGCATATGTAATATGTATACGTATTATTTCTACAAAATCAAATTACGAATGTTGCGATGCCGCACCTAGTACATATTCCTATAAGAATATGTACTAGGCGCGGTAAAACATATGATCAGCAAGATTTCGTATGTTTCAATACACGCATCAACGATACATTGCGTAACTGAAACAGTGTATATTGTCATGATACGAAACATGCGAGTAACGAAATGTATTCGTGAGTAACGTTTCGTTACTCGGTACTAGATGGCGTGCCCGTTACTCTGTAACGAATACATACGGTTTGTTACAGCTTTAATAAGATGTATATAGGTGGGTATCTTAATTAGAGCTTTCTATCAATCAACCCTAGCCGATGTAGCGAGTTGGTACGAAGTGAAATATATAAATATATGTAGGCATAGTCCTTCACGGTCCCTATATTATGGACAGGGTCTAGCGAGCGGTCATAGCCGTACTGCTGTGGATCTGAAGCCTGTATACATTATGTTTCTTTATATTATCACGTTACTGTAGCTATATTACTTTACTGTAGCATAGCGATCGTAACATTTTGTTATAGCTACTCTTCATTAAGAATCTCTGCTATTTATACGTTTATTTTGAGTAAGTAGAATAAAAAGTTCAAAATGAAGAAATAATGACGTTAAGACTTATCTGAATTTTTGAGATTTTTTATGAGAAAATTATTCTTTCCGATTTATTATAATAATATTGTAACATTTGTTGATCCATTTTATCAAATATGACTTAACAATAGCTTACGCAGATATTTTGCGAGACATGTTTTGTATAAGTAATAAGGAAGCGTACGAAGCACCAGTATTCTTACTTAATATAAAAATAATTAATATTCAATTCTAAGACGTCGATTTGAAGAAGTAATATCACCCACGCAGTTTATTCTCGGATTTTCTGTTTTTATATATAAATGGATCGCCTGGAACCTTTTATCCCAGGCAATATAAATACGGGCCATAAAATAGTACAACAAAAACATTTTCTTACTACTCCTATTGTTGTAGACGATAAGGAACGTAAACTTAATAATAAAATAGGTTTAAAGCATCCTTTTGTGTGATGATACTCTTGTAAGATACAAAGTATTTTTAAACATATTATTACTATTATATGTTATGACATAGGGAGACGACGTCATGTTCGACTTGACTATGACTATGAGATACTAGTCATACTAAGGTATACATATATCTGAATGAGACAGAAGAGACTAGAGCACTGGTTTCATATATCTTTGTCTACTTGGGTACCTTTCTTACTTCTTTACTTACTTACTTTCTTTTTCTTACTTTCTTACTTATTTCTGCCAAAGCTGCTGTGTTAGCTTTCTGCTTTCTGGTTAGAAGAAAAATACACATGTTATTTTAACCAATTTAAACCCAGTAATTTCATTGCCATAGCATTCCTTGACTTTATATCTGGTCAACGATTGACGACGTACACTGTGGTTTCTGTAGGGGATGTAGGATTTGTTATGAATCTCAAAGGACCATGGTGGGCAGCCTACATTTTTTAATACAGTTGTATAAAAGGTATACTGTAAGCTCTTGCCAAAAGCTGTCAGCTTTGATGTAAAAGTGGATGAACGCAAGAACAAAGAAACACTTCTTTGTTCTAGCGTCCGGTTTGATTATTTTCAGAGAGACTATTCTATAGATTGTGTTCAATTATCGGTTTCTGAGATTCTTGTATGTGTTATCGTATTTTTCTCGACAACAAGGTGTTTTTGATTTTCACCTTAACCATGACTATAGTATGATGTTTAATTCAATAGATCAAACTGAGCACAATAACAAAGGTTTCATGTTAATCACAGTGACAGGTAACTATTGTATTCAACTGTCACTTTAATTCATTTACTCAAAAATGGTATTACTTTTAACTCAGTCATTTTCCTATGTATGTTTAATATATTCTACTTTGCAATAAATACATATATAAAATTGTATTACTTTTAACTCAGTCATTTTCCTATGTATGTTCAATATATTCTACTTTGCAATAAATACATATATATACCTGGTCAGGTTTCGAGCTCTAATATTTATACCCGGCCACAGAGCATCCCCAGATACTAGGAACGGTCGTATTTTCGTGCTTGCTCTTAAATTTCCCGGAACAAAATAAAGTGCATATTCTCCGGAGTTTGTACTGACCGTTATTCATTCGGTATAACTGATTCGACACAATAGCTTGTCAATACAAGATATTGCGAAATTAGAGAACAATGTTGCGCCTTACGTGAAATAAAATTGTCCTGGCGTTTGACTTTCTCTTAACATATTTACAAAGTGCTTTAACATGCACCAAAACTCACTTATTTTCCAAATTAGAAAAGTTTCACAGCCCGTCTGGCTATGTAGTTAATTTAGTTTGACGCTAGTATCAAAAGTCAATAGCATTTGTTTTCTGCTAATTGGAAGTAAGATAGCCAGCTTTTCAATTATTACGGAACTCAAATGAAGCTCACAGCCATCTCCGGTGGTATCATAACTTACTATCAAATGAGATAAATGGAAAACTTCTTAAGATAGATAATATGACATTTTATCTATCTTTTTTTAGACTCATTAAATTAAATGAATATACTTGTTTGATGATGCATCTCAGTCAGCCTGGCTAACTAGTACACCCTAAAACCTATGAATTATTAAGGAAAGTAATAATATAATATTTTTTTAAGTAAAAATTCAACCATTCTCAGTCGGCCGTATCATACTGCAGTGATTCAAAATGTAAGCTATATATGATGAAATAATTTAAACTTATTTTTCGACACTGAAAACAGTTGTGTTAGAAGATCAATTAAATCCGTAAATTAATAAGTTAGAAAACGTAAGTTAATAAGAACTGTACACGGTATACAGTAGAACTTTAAAAAGTAAAAAAGGTGTGGTACAGATTCATACTTTAATAGAGAATATACTAAGCACCACAATTGTCAATATTATGAGATGTTTTTTTTTTTCACAGAATGTCAAGAAGTATTGCAAATTTTCATTGTTTTATAATTGAAGATGTTTTCAATGTTTTAATTATTAAATATATATTTCTTTCTATTGATTTTGTTAATAATAGTAAAATATTTTAATAAATTCAAAGTTGTCACTTCTATTGTAGAGCCGACAAGCCAATGGACGTTAAAATGATAAATCAGTTCCCATTTCCATTTGCAGCAGCTTATGAATTTTCATTTGAGTTAAAAATGAATAAGATTAACCCGGAAATATAAAAGTAGAATTCAATTTTCTTTGTGTCAAATAGTGAATTATGTGAAAGCGCTACTAAGCTCAAAAATATAACATTGTCTTATAAAAAAAGCAAATTAAGTCTCAAGGTTGAATTATCACATATTTTTTATTTCACATAAAGTTACAAATTTTCAACTGCACTAAATAAGTTTTATTCATAATTTTTATTTCATTCATGTTCATTTCCAAATAAAATTTCAAAATTAATCACAGGCATAACAACTAAAAGCAAAAATGCGGTTTTTGGTGTGGGTTTACAATATTCAAAGTCATTTACCATGAAACATGGGTGCAAATTTATACTCTTTATAGATATTAAATACATAATCCTACTAATATTATATTCACGTGATTCGATAACTTTCAAAGGCGCGATTTTTGTATAACGATCTTTAATCCTATTGCCATGTTCACAGTAATTTCTGACTTTCAATGACGTTAAATAAAACCAAAAGTCATTAAATTACTTAACCACGGACGATAGATCTAATTCATTACATGGCGTTTCCAATTTATCGAAACAAAATTCAAACTTCGCACATCTTAAATTAGTTCCGAGGTTCTATACTTTAGGCGTGTTCACATCAAACGGTATTCGAACAATGGAATTGATTCCTTCCTCTTCAGGATTAACTGTTTAATTCAATCAAGGTTGCTATGAATGTTCTGGATGCACACTCGATCTCAATTAGCTTGCATGTCTGAGATATCCTCCCCCGAATAGGCAATCCGTCGGTCTTGAGTCCGGGAAAATTTGAACTACATAATGTTTGTATATAAACACAAATAATCAATTTATAATTATGTTATAAAGCAAAAAGGCACTCAATCAAAAAAAAAATAATTGACGATGAATAACGGCAGTATATATTCCATGATCTGTGTCAGGGCCGACAAAACATAAGAAATCTGCAGAAGAATCAGGATTAGCGACGTAGCCGAAAGAAGTGCGAATCACAGTGCGAATCACATCATAGTGGCAGTGGGCAAGGAACATTGCTCGCAGGACTGGCTCTTGGGACGAAAAGGTCGAATATAGATTAACTTAGACATAGTCATAAGTGAAAACAGAGATTTTGGATCACTCAAAATATAATACTATTTTATTCCCGGTAAAAATACGGAAAAAAATAAAAACAAATACCCATGCAACTTCAATACGCACGCAGTTGCAAAGTGCAAAATCATAAAATTATTTTTTGTCCAACAATAATAGATCTATAAAAAAATTGAACATTGGGTTATATGGTGTTAGATTTTGTTTAATTCCTTAATATTGACAAGCTAGCAGCCTTTTTTTTTGTTATCGCTGAGGAAAATGCATTGAATTGCATACCCTGCACCCCGGGTATTATGCGCAAAGCGCAGAATTATGTGGGGCTCTCCTCCCCAGAGGAGGGGGTAGGCCTACCCACTAAAAACCTCAGCGATGCCCCTCCACTGACGCCAGCCGCGAGCGCTCGATCGACGGCGCATCCAACATCGCCGCCAGACGCGCCGAGGAGAACTGCCCGCGGCGTGACAGGGCCGTGGGAACCCGTAAGGACACTACCACGACCCCACCGGCGTTGGGCACTCGCTCGCCTCCCCGGTGGGCCGGGGAGGCCGTCGATCCCCCGGGGTATCCGGGGGATCGCCGACTGACAGCAACCGGTGCAATGCAGGGTGGGCCTTCCCGGTGGCCGGCCCCGCTGGTCGCCTGACAAGCTAGCAGCCTAGCAAGTATAATAAATAATACTCTATTTGTTTCATCAACGTATATACAATTACAACATGTATCAATGAATATCACCATCTGTGTAGACGAATTCGCGGCACTAGTTAGTATATTCATAAATTGTAATCTATGTGTTATTATGATATATATTCTATATTATGTAAGGTTTCATTGAAATCCATACTTACAAACTTTCGAGTTTATAATATCAGTAGGATTGAATTGACATATGTCATTTTTGAAGCGAAAACAGATTTTTAATCACGTTATAACTATGAGAAGTTGTCTAATATAGTATTGTATATTTATATTTCAAACCAAGTTATATTGTATTTTTTTATTTGAGAAATAAACATAGCTATATCTTTATTATAGTTACAAACTGTATGATAAACAGTAAATTAAGTGCATGTTTAACGCAAACAATGTTATGAAACACGCAAAGTTAATTTGTGCATACCTGTCCAGTGTCAGTTTCTCTTTTCATTTTAACCGGAGCACTCAAAATTCATGCAGGTATATTTGCATGCGGCAGAATTTCCATTTGTGACATGTCGTGCTAGACTTTGCTAGAAAATATTATATCTGAAACGCAGTTCAGTTATTAGAATATTGCATTACGGTATGACGCTGTCTTTGAAAATCTCTGTACGGAGACAGATTTTATATATATTCTTTAAAGATTGATAACCCACTTTTCTTAATAATAAGGTTTTTGCGACTGGCATTATAAAACTGAAAAGTATGAAATCATATAAATATATGGATGTGAAGGTGATGTAGGAGTTTTTGTGAGGATTTTAGATTTGCTGCGAATCTCACACACATACACTACAGGTGCCCTTTAACTGTCGCTTGATGGGCAATCTGTTTGTTTGTAAATAATTGCAATTAAAAAAAATATACAGAATAATGTTCCCAATGGCCGATTTTTTTTTCGTTCCTACCTACATCTATTACTTTTTTTAGTAAATACTCACCAAATGGTTCATCTATACTAATATAATAAAGCTGAAGAGTTTGTTTGTTTGTTTGTTTGTTTGTTTGAACGCGCTAATCTCCGAAACTACTGGTGCGATTTGAATAATTCTTTTTTTGTTGGATAGTCCATTTATCGAGGAAGGCTATAGGCTAAATAACATTACGCTATGACCAATAGGAGCAAAGACAGAGCGGTAAATGTGTAAAAAACGGGGAAAATTATTCATTTTTGAAGGCTTTCTTTGCGTGCGCTGCGAAAACGGTTCAAGATACACAAAAAATATGTATGAAAGAATTATTCCTCTATACATGATCTAAAAAAAAGTCCGCGACGGCATATGTCTATCTTTTAAGGTTTAGTCACAATGACCGTTTTTATGGTACCAAATTTGGTCGAAATAATTTGTTTAAGTTGTATCAACATAATAATACTAAAAATTCTGCGGAAACTCGACCATTCCGAAAATCCCGCAAGAACGGGAACTATGTGGGAAAAACCAAAAATCTGCCGGAAGTCACTATTCCACGCGGACGAAGTCGCGGGCAAAAGCTAGTTTTTAATAATTCATTTCAATTTATATTTCATTTCATTTTATACCTACAGTTTATTTTTGATTATATATTTTTGAATGTCAAATTTGTCTATTCAAATGGAAAAAAGGTATTTGGAAAAGTGGTAACTGGAAATTGAGTCGAAATACAAGAACAATTACTACAAGAGAACGCGTCGCACTAGCCACCCACGCCATACCACAGATCGTCAACCTGGTGCTTCTTGCAAATGCATATGCAAGGAAATTTATTTTTTATAGTACGAATAGCTAGTATAGTGCATGCAGTTTGTCTGTGATATTGCAGGTCAGCAGTAGTTGTAGTTTCAGGACTGATAGGTTGCCTCAGGGAAAAAAAGTTCTCTAAAGTATTTTTCATGGTGAGTTTGGATGCAATAGTGGGTACTCAAGGTTTGTTACATCTACTTCGTCGTTCAAAAGCATCAAGTAATTGGTTACTGGTATCATCCCAATGGTGCGAGTACTATACTATACATACCGTACTTGCGTCTTGTATAGCAAGCACAAAAGTCATTTAAGTCGTAGCGTACCTTTATATCACGTATTGTGATAATACTACCTAGTACTACCTAGTAGATAGTACTATACCTGAAATAAGGAAAGGGAGAAAGGCGATGTTTATCTCATGAATGCACACATCCGTATTTTTCAATCATCAAACCCGACAAAGTTTACAGTGCCCTACTAGGATATCGATTTCAAGATTGCGTTGATTTAAAGGTTAAGATTCTCCTGCCTCTTCACTTTTCATATGTCTAATAGCTGCTGTATACAGCATAACAATGGACGTGCTAGTGAAAAGGAAAGAAATGAAATCATTATATTGTTGATTAGTAGTATTGTGAAAGAAAACGATAAAAATATAGAGTATGGGAATGAAATGAGAAAAGAATCCAATCATCTGTGAGTGTACCACCCACAAACATTTAACGGGCCTAAATAAATCAACTTAGAGCATCAAGTTGATTTAGCCCGCTCATGTTCCCAATCCAGTTTGGAAGCTACTGTTCCGATTTTAATCGAATTATGTGTCCACTTCAGTGCAATATAAGCAAAAAGACAGACCTTGCGAAATAATTGCTGAGAAAACTATTTTGTACAGTAGTCGCTACATCATACTTTGCATTTGTAGTCATATCGGGACTAATCACGATTATTATTATAATCATCAATCATCCTTATCACTATGTCTTTATTCCATTTAAAGCTAAGCTCGGTTTCTACTTAATCTGTTTGCTTAATAATGCTTAATTTTAGTAATAATAAAGTACATTTTAAGGCTTGTTTTGATTGTCTCACAGAGAGGGTCAAAAAATAGAGTATAACATTTGTACGTACAGTTATTTTTCCTGCGGGTGAACTACTTCAAAACTCGAAATACTTCACTAGAATCTATCGCTCCGTTTGTGATTCTCAATAGCGCCTTAGTTGTGAAATTTTTACTCCTTTGTGATCAATCTACCAAGTAAGTAAGGTAAGAGCTTACATTCATATGTGCATAATCGCTTGATGCTGACATTGGATCTTTTACGGAGACTCAAAAACTCTTAGAGATTGCTCTAGAGTGTTCACCATTGAGTAAAGGTTATGTCCGAAGTAATATTGTGAACTCCGTAGAAGAACGGAGGATACTGACATAACGCAAAGAGTCGAGAAAATTCACTGGCGGTTGGCAGGGTATAATGCTCGTAGTATATAATGGCGTTGGGGTGTAATTGTACTCTAGTGCCAAGCTTATGCTGGAAATTGTAGAATTGGTAATCGTCCCACAAGTTGAACAGATGATTAGATGAAGATGGCAGAATTGCGTTGAATGCCAACAAAAGCAGGACCAAGCGATTTAGACTTTCTTAGAGGAGCCTTTTTCTAGCAGTGGGGTGTATTTCGGCTGAAATCTCGCTATAAATTAGAAACATAAAAACGATTCTATACAAATCAGTAATTTAATGTCGAATATAAATTTACCAATAAAAATATCAAGCTTCCGTCGTATAAGAAGAAAAGTACTGTTTGATCCAAGGTGAATGAGAACGGTGATCCAAAACTAGTCAAAAGTCGGTAGAGAATTTACATTCAATAATGGGGTTCGATACGAAGTTATAACGAAATGAAGTAGCAAAAGATTATATGTATGTAGATATTTTATAGTGCAAGATGTTTTATGTCATACATGTATATTGTTCAAGCGACATTTTGATTTACTTAGTAAATAAGGTAAATAATTGAATTTTATGAAAAGTTACATTTTCTTTTAAATTCTAAAGCTTTAATAAATTGATCGATAAAACTCATCACAATTTATTTACTATGTAGATTTATAAATTGCTACTTTGTTTGAATTGTTTAAAATGGTGGTCGGTTCAGCTTTCGTTATTCAAGATTACCCGGATTTGGATTTTAATACAATATCGAACGAATGTTATGTAATTTATTTGGTTAATAAATATCATACATGTTAGTCACTGATCAGTTTCTAAATATCCATAAATTTCTGTTCGTTTTATTGAACATCGTAGGAGTTAAGTATAAAAAAAACGCTTATAAAAACATTTACGATAATATAATAAATGTTTAACAGAACTCACTAAAATTTAAAACGACCGTATTACTTTTAAATACATTAAAAATTATACGTAAAGATGTGATGATTCGATTGCTTTTGTATATTATAATAGTATTATTGTAATAGTAAATTAAATTATTGTTTTCTCCTTGTCAGATTTAGTTTAAGTGATAGGTTGTTGTTAGTGACAAATTTTGTGATGTGATATATCATAAACAAAAAACATCTTGAATAAATAAATTAACTTTATTCTTCTATAGCAGAATCTGAGGCAAAAGGGTCCACGATATGCAATGTTGTTTGCTTTCATAATTATTTATCGTATCGAATATCTCGTAACGGTATCAGTGAAGTTCACCTTAAGGCTCGCATGCCTGAGGCTAAGCCTACATTTCGTCAGAAATCAGACATGCGATCACTGAATTACTCATAAGTATTCTTAGCGTAGTCGGCGCAACCTCCACTGTATTTAGCTCTGCATTATACCGAAAATAACATTGTATTCTGACATAAACTTGATGATTATTATTTTATTGGATAAGACTGGTTTTATTAATAAAACGCAACTTTTATGGTCGCAAATACTTTTTTGTAGTATTACTAACTTTAGCAATACTTCAAAATTATGTATGATACTTCTGAATATATTTTTATGTATTTTGTAAAACAATTTTGTCGCTGTCCATACCACATAAGAGCAGTTTAGGCTCTTATGTGGTTTTGCAGTCTCATTGATGATACCATGTGTTAATTTTCCGATACTATTCCGAGTAAATTCCCTTGAATTTAGGTAGTTAGGTTGGATGGATTGTATATAACAAACTACAGCAATATGTGCTTAAAGACTCGAAATACGTATTAGATGCGTATGAAATAAACGCGATTGTTTCAAAGGTATCCACATCAAACCCTAACGTTTGTGAATGTAAATTGTTTCTTTATTTGGAGTTATACGATTGTTTTAGTTTTCTTTGGTCATTCTACCTTTCCATATGTATATTTCGACTAATTCAATCGTGATACCTACCAATCTTAAACTTGTCTATTTTTAAATATTGTAACTGTTTTTGCTAATAATACGTTTACAAGTATATTTGTAGAGAACAGATACATATTAAAAGAAACCACAAACTACCATATATCACAAAAAAAATATTCATGTAGAATATTTATATTATGGTCATGTATATACTATATATATAGAACCAACAAAATGTCTGAAGCATGTTAATTATTCAATCATGTTATATGTATATGAACGTATATTTCATCTCATGTATATTGTACAATGATAGTTTGTGGTACGATTACGAAATATAATCATAGGTATTTTTTTCTTGAATCAAGCCTGAATAAAGATTAGATTATTTTAGCATATAAGTTAGCCGAATGTCGAACTACGTCGGGGCAGTTGGGTAAATTTTTGAGTGAAACATAAATTGTAGTCGATATTAGGTTTTGGGGACAAAACTAACTAATACGGACTTTCAATCCTCTTATTATAAATACATTCTCTGTGTACACAACACGTTATTAATTTAGAACGATTTATAGTTATGACAAAAATTAAAACAGTGACAGGGTCTAGTATTTCAGATGCAATACGAAGTATGGATGCGTAAGTTTCACATTTTCGGTCATACTCGTACATCACAGTTTTGACTATACTCAGGCTGTTTCAGTTTAGTAATCATTGGCCGAACGTATATTCCACGAAGTTTTGTCGGGTTCTTTTATGAAGAGCATCGGTGGCCCTGCAGTCTCGACATTGGTTTGCGAATCAGAAGGCATGGCTTCCATCCTGCGTTGTACAAACGTGTGTTTTTTTGTTATTAGAATTTCACGTGTACTTTTACCTAATGTTTCTTTGGTGAAGGAAAATATCGTGAAACAATTTACATTTACCTGCCAAATAATACAAAGAAAGCCTAACATAAAGGCATACTCATGCCTCTCGGTGGGGACATAGACGAACTACGATGACGAATTTTATATATTCCACCGACAGAAAGAAATTTAAGTAAGTTACTATTAATATGTACCATAAATGCAAAAATAGATCAAAAGTTCCATTGTAATTGTGTGAGATAAATGTGTGAGAAATAATTTGGATGAGAGCTTTCAAGTCAAACTTGAAATGTAATTTGTAGATCCCGAACCAGTGCACGCAACCTCGCGTGGTGAGGTCAGGGTCTGCTCCGGTGTCTGATCGATGAGCACCTGTGCCTCCTAGGTCACTTCTTGAAACAGATAAGAAAGACTGCAAAGGTCGTGAAGGCGTGGCGTTCCTATAATACTATGAATTTATTTTTAGATTACCTATTTGAACGGTATACCTAACCCAAGTTTATTTACGAAGAAAGGTATGAGGAAACGTTGAGAAATCTTAGTAAAAAATTATAGCTTTTCATTATTGTATTTTAGACTCGACACAGTCGGGCTGGATTTTTGACTTCTAACTGCTCAATATGAATACAGTTAAGACGTCCAGTGGACAATCTCGCAAAAAAGTTAATTTATGCCTTCAAAAGTTACTTATATAGAGGTAAATCCTCCAAATAATTTTGTTTTTTCATATTCCTTCCCGACACATTGATTTCTAGACTGTAATGATATCAATAAACTCAGACTATGAAATGTAGAAACGTAAACCAAATTGACAGCTCGAACTAAGGGTTATTGACAACAGGCCATTGTTCAGAGACAATTGATTTTAGTACTTAACTGCCGTTATGATCATTTGATCAGCTGCTTCGAGAATTAAAAAAGCTCAAAGAAAGCGAACTCAATACGAAAAACCCTATTGAGTTCGCACCATTGAATTGATTTATCAATTGCAGTGGAGTTGTAGTAATTTTACTGTGATGATGATATTGATGAAATGAATGCCTTAAGAAGAAACATGAAGATCACGATAATAAAAATTGGTCTGTAATATCAGTTCGGACAAAAAATACCTACGAATAGAAACTAAAGTCAACGTTCTGTAGTCTCATGTTGTACGAGTTGTAATTGTTATCAATTAAAATAAAATCGTAAGAAAATAGTTAAACTACGATTTTTAATTCGAGTCAGTAAAATGACAAGTGCAACTGTCACTGATACAAAAAAGGGTGACCCACTACAACCCACTACAATAGTGATGTTCGGCAATCAATAGATTTAGACATTTAGTCATGCTTTATTTTATTAGGCATCAAAGCGTTTTTTTATTGTAAATATGTAATACATACCATATTAAATAATATGATTTGTGACATATAACACTGGAAATGTCATTTTACTGACTCGAATTAAAAATCGAACTTTACGTTTATCATATATTGTTATAGTCTACGTTGGTGTGGAAAATACCTTAGGATATAACTCTGTGAAATCTTATAAAACCGCTCAAGAACTCGACTTTACAAATGAGTATTAAAAATTATCTTTTGTTTTCAAATCATGAAATGAAATGTGATAAAAACCATATTTATAATATATCACCATACACGAAGTTTTGGATATGCTGTTGTAGAAATGAGTAACTTATTATAAACCGCTATCTACCGGCGAGTAGCGGAAACAACTTGCGTAGCTGCGCCACCTATGTATCTTTAGTGTCACTACTTGGGAACGTATGTTACGAAATGAAACTTGGGGACGAGCTTTTACGCGCGGCGCTGTAGCTTTGAAATTGTACAATTTATGAAGTTATTAAAAATATGTATGGTACGGAGCTTTTATGAAATTAACTGATAAACCAAAAACTAATATCAGTGTATAAGTGTTATATTTTACATTTTACTTAATGAAAATTACCTGCTTGATGCTAGAAGAATTTAAGTTTTATTTATCTTATTTTTTTATTATTAAATATGTGAGACTATAATTATCAACAACATTAAACTAGTGCGTTATATATAAACATACTTTAATTAAACTATTTATATATCTTCACATAATGAGTTTATTTACCTAATTTAATTCCAAGTGTATTTCCAATGAATAGCAAAACGAAATAAAAAGCATTATTAAACAAATAAATAATAAATGTTTCATAATTTTGTGAAATAAGCTCATGATAATAAATAAATAAATATTTGTTACACTTACACCAATTAGCCTAGCCAAAATAAGCTCTGTAAGGCTTATGCTATGGGATCTAGGGCAACGGATAGACATACATATATTATACATATGTATATAAATAATTTTTATTGAAAATATATATCAACAACCATGACTAAGGGACAAATGCTCGCATTCATCACACAAACATCTGCCCCCACCGGGTTCGAACCCAGGACCTCAGAGATGGCGACACCTTGAAACCGGCGTACTATCCACTCGACTATGGAGGTCGTCAATGACGATCTACGCTTATTGCGGCTGTTGCATTAGGTTTTTTGTATACTCGCTTTACGACGGGATAACATAATAGCGTAGGATATATCTGTAATTTTAGAGAGGAATGGAAGAAAAAGATCTACTGCGCCGACCCCAGATAATGGGAAATGGGCAAGAGGATGATGATGATATCTGTAATTTAATATTTTTCTACAACTAAAAATAAATATTTTTTATTATATAACTACATAATTTAAATAATTTATATACGACAGCTTTATTTCAAAACAAAAATATCGTTTTAATATTTTTCATAAATTGATTTAGCTAGCGAAATATTCACCTAACTCAAATAAAACGAGAATTTAGGTTTTCTTACACTATAATGAAAATTTCATAATATAGAACGAACACATATAAATTTACAAATAACAAAGTCACTAGCAATATTGCTGATACATACAAATTACGTTGAAAAATCCGGTCACCATATTGTAACGTCACAATTCAATGTATCTTAGTGTAGTATGACACTTTTTAGCGATCGACTTCACAAACATGTCATTCTATCTGCATAAGTGACAATAGCAGTTATACTTTACAATATTTCTCAGCAAATATTATGTTCTTAATGTATAATCCATAGAATAGGAAAATGACAAATATCTAATTGACCGACTCGTTATAGCTGAGCGATTCATACAACTGAACTAGCTGAAAGATATACATACGTATTCCATAGTGTATTATTGCTTTTTTATTTGAAACTCGGGATAAAATATATATTAAACTACTCAGCCTGTCAGAAGTTGTACATGCATTTTAACTCTGAAAATGTAGAACTTAAAAACATTTTCATTCTTTGTTTCAGTCTAAACCCTTCTGAAACCACTTGAACCCCACCAAAAAAAACAAACACGGCGTAGCGCTTTCGCCTTACGAATAATTAAATAAATAATTAAATCGCTTCGACTGAACTACGAAATTGGTAGTCGTACCCAATATCATCATGGCTACGAGTGGCAACGCGTGACTGTTGCCAGTGGCGTTGTATGCATTCATAGAAGATGATTGCCATTTATAATATAAAAGTTCACAAGTTTGATTTTATAGTTGACCTTGCGGCCAAACCAGCACTTATGTTGCTCGTAATAGCAGCGTTTTTCGTAGCGGTTCGTAAAACATGGCGTGGTACTGACTGTAAAACAATCTTTTTGATGGTACTATCTCGTGGTACCGTGGTGTAGAGATTGTATGAATTTATTTGCCAATATGTAAATTCACTAATAATATCCATTCGTACAATTTCCGAACTATATGGCCTGTATTATCTGTGACTGTTTATTGAAAATTGAATGTATATAGAAATGTTATTTCCACAATAATTTTCAAGGTTTGTTAAATAGTAAAACATTGTTTAGACAATTCTTATAATGAACTGCAACATATCAAACATTACTCGATCAGGAAGGCGCACTTGTGGCGGTGGCAAAATGATAAAAAACCATCAGATTTTTCACTAACAGGGCTTATAAGTTCACGTTTATAAGTTCTCGCTTTCCCAAAACTAGGAGAAGGAGGCTTTTTCAAGGAGAATCTGTAAAAGCTGTTGGTTCTACCATGCTTGGTTCAACCATCGATGAAACCTAAAAATGGTTGTCAATGAAGAAAAAGGGTATTATATCAATAATGCATATTTTACTTACCCTACTAATATAATATAAAAAAACGTGTATATTATTTTTGAAATTTGCATCAAATTTTTCAAACGTATCGCTATTTTAAGTTAATTCATGAAATGTATCTCATAACTAAGCGAGATCACATATTAAGTTTACCTTTTGACTGTACTTTTTGCTAACAGTATTAATATGTAAAAAATCTAAAAAAATCACACTCAAAACCAAATCAACATATGTTAACCGTCAGAACATTCAAATAAAGTTGAGTGGCGTGTATTGTCATGTTCGCAGCAAATCCGATATTAATAGCTTATGATCGATGACAACCAATTGATACACGGGGCCAACAATACCTCGGGACACGTTCAGAATGCGTCAGGCTAAATATAGACGGGTCAATATCGTGGGCGGGCGGCGTCACCGCGTCTGCGGGCCGCCGAAAACTTTCTTACGATAAGCCTTGTCGTTTTTAAATTATTATTATATTTGTGACATACACTTTCTGAAGATTGATTTGATTTCAAGATTAATTCAATTTATTCGTTTTGATTCGATAGGGTATTTGATTAATAAATTATTTGAAATTAGTATTTTCTTAGATATTCTGGAGCTGGTAGAAAGTTTCTTAACATCAAAATATTTCTAGAAAATGTTTTATTGACTTATAAATAATATGGAACATGTGTATACGTAAGAAGTTAAAGTTAAAAGTTATAAGAAGTTAAAGTAATTTGCTGATAAAGTTATATATGGGAGGATATATGTATGTATGAAAACTTATTTATTAGCTTAAGAGTTATGACGCAATACATGTGGATTATAGTTTCAGTTGGTTGTATGAATAGAAATTAAATAGAAAGCAAATATTCGTAGTTGCAAAATCACGGTAGTGACTTTAAGACTGGTGAAAGATTTCTTTAACTTTCAGATAGCATCATAAATAACATATTTGTTGGTCGGCGTCATGAACTCAGAGGCATATAAAATTTTGAGAAAAGGACATATAAAATTACAATGAATGTGTGTCGAGTGAATTATTGAATAATATCTTCGATTTGCGTCGGCCTTTGGCTGACACGTAATAGTCGAATACTACCCACTAACCCACATTCAGTATGACATAACGGTAATGCCTCTTGCGAGTTGAACTCGATTTGTGTCTGCTACATCTGTTGAACTAACTAATGGAACAATTGACTCCGAGTTAACTGCGCCTACACGCATTATCGTACACACAACGCCAATTCAGATTATATATATCTTGACACCGCCTCTATTGCCTAAGTAATAAGAGCTCCTTTTGTACTCTTACCCTGTCCACCTCAATATTTTGCGACTGTACTAAACGTAGTGATTACGATAGCGAAATTGTTTATGGCTATATTGATTGAGTGAGTATTTCATACATGTTGCGAAATATTTAAATATATATTATTACTAACTTAGACTTGTCAACCTGTGTGTTCTCTTTCTATTTCATCTGGTTTAAATATATGGATGGTCCAGAGGTGATTAATATATTTCAACCAGGTTTGTTGTTGACTGAACTATACAGATATAATTGCCAATACAGATAGAGAAACAGAATTTATCGAGCTCCATCCATATGAGATTGGTGTCCATATTAGTTTGCTAGAACCTTTGCGGATAAAATCTTAGATGCGTATTCGGAAATATACACATAATAACATTACATGCTTTACGTGTTGCTCTTATGTGAATTGTATTAGAGGCGGTTTTTCGAGTGTAGAGCTTGACGTAGAAATTTTTACATTTTAATGCCCACTCTAAGTAACATTAAAATAAAAAGAATCTACACTATGAATTCCGTTCGGGCCGTTTTATTATTAAAAATGTAAAAGTAACTGCCAAGCTGTTAAGTTTTAACATTAAAATGGTTAAACTAGTTTGGATCCAATATGGTGTCGGGATATATTTGAACGGGAAGCTATTTCTATCCTATGGGAGATTATGAATACAAAATTTCATAATAAAACCACACATAAATTAATGAATAATAGACCATAGAAGTATCATCGAAATTGTAACAAAATTTAATTGCGTAAATATCGATTTACCGGATCAATGTCCATTTACCGGTACAAGCTATGCTAGCAACCTGCCGACTCGTTTCACAATTACTACTACAAAAAGTAAAAGTGTAAAGCGATCGATAGAAACTGTTTTATGTAAGTTCAAAGTCTTTGTAAAGAAACACGACAATAAACAATATATTTGGTACAGGGTCATTTCTATTTTTGTCATATTATTAGGTATATAATTGTCAGTTTATTGGTTTTATAGTAATTTTTAATAACATACATTATGAATAATAATATTATGTGAAGAGGCTGTTTCACAAAGTCCTTTGTCACTAAAAATAGTACTAACTAAGTAACTTACTAGCTGTAAATTACTATTTTACTTTTATATTTGTTAATAAAGAATATTTTTTAAGGGTTTGAAAGTCTTAAGCAAATATGAATTATATAGTTTTATTTTAGATTAATTAATGGTTTTCATGATTATTTGTAATATTATAATCTATTAGCTTGGCGACGTCATCTGTGTTTTGACAAAAATATCCACTTAAAAAGATCCCGTGGTAAAAATCAACCAATCATACTCGGTTCTCAATCTATACTCACACTTTTATTAAATGTCGGGACAGCCACTTAAAAGTGGGAACGTAACAGGCTGAGAGCTACTTTTACATTTAGTAATAGAGACTATTAGGGATAATTGCAAACATTTTACATTCTATTTTTTTTTTTTTTAATATAAAACAATGACAAAAATCCAAGCCAACTTACTGGTTTAAATTGAAAAGACTACAGTACCGCGTTACATTAATTCTATTTCACAGTTTCATTTTGAATGCGAATATAAAGCGGTGGGATCTGGCTACGGAGCTATCGGCGCGCGTCGTAGGCGATCTACGTGCTCCGCCTACGCGCTACGACGCCCACTAGGGTATTTTGCGATTTAGCTACATAAGCTACAGTAGCTACGTTATTTCCAAAATAAATCCGTGTGTGATAACGTGTGAACACGGCGATGAAAATGTATAGTTTGTTTTATGTAGTCACCATTCTATCACTCTGCACAAACTCAACGATTTAAAATGTTTAATGAGAATGAAATTTTATATTACATTTAATTTTGACAATATGTCATAATATTGATTTGTCTATCTACACCTACCATACGACGAGTGATTTACGTAGAAATAATTGTTAATATGAAGGCAATTGTAAGAAATGTTGAGTAGAATAATAACAAATTGATAGAAACACGATAAAATCGCTTGTCTCTGTTGATAATATTAAATGGTTATTAAAGTACAAAAAAGTGTTAAAAAACAGGCAAAAATATTTCAGAAATGATATATACAATATTTTCATTTGCCAGGTGTAAACCTTCGAAGCCCACGTCAGACGCCTACGTGAGTAGAGTGCAAATATATTCCGTTGAGTCTCACCCCTCCATCAAAATCGGAGAGACTATGAATTACCTGCAATAAAAATCTAACACCCTCGCGAGTTGAATAGTTGTCGTGCGGGGAATTACTGAGAACATGGCTGTCTAATTTATATCCGTTTCCCATTAACATTTTTGACGATTTTATTTACTCGTGTCGACCAGAGTCCTTTGTACTAAAACTTTTTATGAAAACGGAATTTGTACTAAAACGTCACAGGTTCATTTTGTTTAAATATTTTATTGTTTAATCTCGTATTAAAGTTTTTTTCCTTGGTAGTTAAGTTTTAGTTACTAGTTGGCAGTTGGGTGTCTTTAAACGTTAATCTAAGGACTGCTTGCGCCTTCTTTTTTTATCGACAGTAACCTTGAAAAGGGTCAAACGAAGCAACATTTTCGGCATGTACCTGTCATTCGAAGACATCTGGCAGAAAATGTCTCGACCATTAATTGGCCGGTTAAACCAGAAAGCAGGCGAGCCTAAATTTTATTCCGTTTGGTAGCTAAATCTATATCCGAAATCCATTAAGCCAACAGCCTAATATCAGGCTGGTAGTTTTTTTTTAAATTTCAGTCTATTAGCACAGAGTTAGAATTCCAACATCCAACGTTTGAAGAAGCCACGGTAATCATACGGAGTGTGTACGGTGAATCAAATGGACTGATGCGTGGATTATACTGTGCCATTGTTGGTAGAAACTCGTACTACTCTATACGATTCTTTTTATGTAATTTCTTAATTTAATATAGAAATAAATAACAAATAATTTTTTATGTTAACAATTACGTCTAACAATAATTAAGCTCAAACCATTGTATAAGCCTTAAAAATTTGCTTGGAAGTATTGATAATGACGTCTTGTCCATAAATTTAAGTATCTGAGAATTTATATAGTTTATTAACGAAGTTTGATTGCGATATCACTTTTCATAAGATTCGATCAATTAATACAGTGGCAAAATATATCATATTGAGACATGAAGATAACGAAATGTATATAGAATATCCATTTTTATTACATTATTTTCAGATAAAAACATTTCAGTTACAGTAATAAAAAAATGTCAATGGCAGTTATTAATAGAAGAACGCTTTCGTTCCATGTTCTTCACTGTCAATCTTATAGATAGCTTTAGAGACTCCAAATTATCATGACATTTACAGCAACTCATACTTTCTAAAACAGTCTATAAATAATAATTCAGCGGATTAAGATCGGTACATGATAACGGTCAGTCTCCTGCTGTGATGAAGTCCGGAATGTAGGTTTCAAACTAAGCTTGGATGGAATAAGCTTTACGTCCCAGCGCTGACTCTTGGTGAAAGGTTAATAATTGATTATGAAACATGGTGTTTTTAAGTTGTAATCATCTTCCAAACAATGAGTATTACATTTGTATTTTTTTACAAAAATTATGTTAAAAGGCTCAATCACTTCTTCATAGCTAACACCCTACCAAACCATCACTCAAGTAGGATAATGTTCACGTAGTAATCTGTTGACTAATCAGAAAGATTTTAAGAATAAATACAATCTCAATTGTAAAAAAAATTGTCTCCCGCAAACAAACTTTTTTGTGACCTTGTGACCTTGTGACCAGTCAATTTCTTATTGACTGCATGTCTTACGTAATACGCGACAATAAAATATTTCATTAGTTGTAATCTTCACCTCGCGAAACAAAACCTTTTGGTTTCTGGTAGAATTTCCTACTATTATTTCCTTTACTGTTGTGTTGCATTGTACCTATCAACCGTCCGGTACACGAGATTTGATTGATATTAAACGTATGGAGTATTAACAAAAATGTATGTTGCTCCATACCTAATTTGTGTAATGCGATCACAACAATTCAGTTCTCTTTGTGAAAATGAGAAAAAAACAATGTATATTCATATATTACAGATTCCAAATCAACATAAAAAATTATTTACTTTTAATTGTAACAGTATTTAAGGCAAGAGTACTACTGTAATATCTATATAATTTTTAAATTGAAAGGATTAGGAAACCAATTACAAGATATTACATCGAACACGCAAAATGCGTCCTCGAAACACCCTACCCTTATGCCGCAGTGGTGGATTATAGATTATAATGGCGCATATTCAATCATTCCGAACTTCGTCATAGAGGCGGGAACTGATATTGCGTAAGGAATGCTAGCCGTTCTCCGTTTTTGTTTTAGGATGACAGGTACAGAAAAGTGGCAACTACTAACTTCCTCACTCGCGTTGATATGGTTTTAATATCTGCTCTCGATTGATCGATATTGGCTGAGGAACTATCTTTTTACTAAACTGATACAGTTTTAATGAGCTATAACATCTCAATAAACTCTTGTTCTCACTTTTAAAGAATTTAGACGAGAAGACGTTGCTGGTTAAATCTACCTATTTCTTCAGACATTACATATTAACGTTGAGAGAGCTCTTATATAATTAGCAATTAGCGGCGATTTGTGTAGTGTAAATATAAATCTAACAAGTCAAACTGTTGCTGGCTAGCCAGCAACAGCTGATCAGACATTTTCAAGAACGGTTAAGAGTAACGTAGCGGTATTATGACAATGGTATGTAAGATTAATCAGGTTTCCTGGATATAGTATTTATGTCACACGTCTGTAAAAGGAACCCATCATACAGGTAACTTACAGTCGAGACCGTGCGCACACTAAAAATCAATTGGGGGAGTTGCACACTCCCCTAAATTCCTTGTGATTCAATTTAATAATTAATTTGGTGAAGTAAGATTAAGACGCTATCACATTTGTGGTAATATCATGAAGGTCGTCAAAATTATAATAATAACCATATAGTATTACTTAATAATTGATATTTCCTAAATGACATTCAATATACATATATTGATCCAATTCATACATATACACACATTCAATGTACACATTATTACAACACAGTGTGCATATAAGTGTGTTGTGTGTGCGTGTGTCAAACCACAATAATGTTCAAAGCTCTTGCATCCTATACAAAAAAAATACACAAAATATCCATCATATAAAACATTAACACGCATAAACATACACCATGAAGTACGAAGCGTAAATGAAACAACAATTGTAGGTAACATTTATTATGACAGGCCACGCGCGATCCACAAACAGCCAACTCTAGGGAAATATGAAAGTAAAGAAAAGCAGCTGGCAGACAGCGGAAAACAAACTTAAAATGAAAGAACTCCTAAAATAGGCTTCCCTGGACTTTGCAAACTACTCCAGCTTATTTGCCCACTTTCACGCGGCATATTCTTTTTGTGCTTTAAAAAATTAACTTTGTGGCATCTCTTTGAAATAAGATTGCAGTTTCTCATTGTGTCAGTTTATTATGCATGCTTGTAGGAAACTTAATATTTTGTGCAAACTTTAATAATAATTGTATTCATTATTGTACGATGAATAAATTTTGAAACAATTTTATAGATTGAATAATTGATTATATGTCTATTGTTTCATTGATATTAAAGAAACTTGATAAGCACGTTTTGTAACTATATGATAAGTATGAAAAAGTCAGAATAACATGAAGAGCAAAATAAAGGAAGGCGATTTACGAAAGCTTGCAAGACAGATAGTGATTGAGAAGAGATAGACATACAGATGGTTGGTCTGTTCGTGGTCATTGTTGTCGTGTGCAGGCTGCGATCCGGAGCGCCGGAGCCGCCAGATGGCGTGGCGCGCAGCCACCAGCCGCGCGAAGCCGTGACGAGCCACTCTCGGACGCGCTAAGCGCGCATCTCACCGCGCTATCAACAAGTCGAGCACGACGGATGACAAGTCGTACAGTGCTCGCCCCAGGACAGGACAATCAATCAACAAGTGGACAAAGATACCAATTCCCACAGGCGGCGGCAAAAGCGACACCGTTACGTGATTCTTAAATTTTAATGATCTTAGAAAACTATGAGCAAAAGGCTAGCCTACGACGAATATCACAACCGAATATCACATAAGCGGTGGCAAGCGAAGCTTTGTGGACGGCGGCTTACGTAATGCTAACCTAAGCGTGTAAAACGTGCAAAAACTTTATTGATCACAGAAACAAGCCTTAACACTATGAGATTTTGAGGTGCCCATCGGGAATATTATGTAACGGCGCCGCGTTTTGTGTGGATATTGGTAAAAAGGATTGTGCCGCGGCGGACATGCGCACAGATTGGGGATCGGGCGAGCACTGACTTTATGGTTAGTGTCGGCGGCCCAGCCCCCCGCACCGTCTCGCCTCGACTTGCAATGTCATTGTAACCGTACGTTGGTACCTTTATGCTTGACACATGTGCATTAATCAAGTCTATTTGCATCAGTTATACAACCGGAAGAGCTACCTTTAAAATAAAATGGTTTTAGAAATATTTTTTGCAATTGCGTAATGAATTTTTATTTTAGTAAAATGTAATTTATTTTAGTAAGTAGTAATGATACGCATAAAATACTCAATTATTTTAATTATTAATTTTAATTATTGCATAAAATGCTCACTAATAGCATAGAAATTGTTCACTAGCGCCATCTATTGACGAGTAGATAAATAGGACTTCTGTTCGGTAATCAGGAGCTTATTTTGTAATTGCAAATAAATCATTAGTAATTTAATGGCGAATAAATCACTAATTACTTAAAGCCGTAATGTAAGTGTAATAATCGACGAATAAGTGTGATAATTAACGTCAATTTCGAGTAACTTTATGAATCGACCCGTTGGTTGTTAGAATACTGTTACCGAAGTATCATTTTAAGAGCTTCAGGTGAGCGGGTATGGGGCGAGGGCTAATCTGCAATATCAGAGGCTATACAAACACCCAACCTTCGATAAAAGGGCGCGCTGTCCTTGGACTGGCTTTTGTGAACGATACAAAAGAAAATGCCTACTTTGTAACTTGCAACTATAGCTGTATTTTATATTAAGTGGAACTTGCCTTGAGGCGATGGTAGACAACACAATGCAAAATGATAAGGGGTAACTAAGTGAATTATAGCAATCTACTTAAGTAATTTCTTAAAATAACGTATGATATATATAAAATAACTCACTACAAATAACATGTCTAAAAACACAACAAATATTTTTAGTACGCGGGTTAATATTAAAATGATTATATTTTGCGAAACATGTAGGCAATAACTTTATAGCTTAAAAACATAACCAAAAAATAAATCATTTTAATTATTAAAAATATATTTTTTAATTTAATGATCAATCAGTAGTTTACATATACACGAGACTATTACAATTTCACTGCAACAAAGTTGTAACAAATGTAATCGAAATAAACGTTTGAATACGAATTCGGTAGGAAATGCTACGAATCCACGTAGCTTTGATGTTTTCGTGGCGTCATCATAGCGAGTAAACGGCCAACCAAGCAACTACGTCAGACAGATACAAACAACAGCAAGCTACTCAACAATAGGTGGCGCTGAGCAATCGTCACGTATGAAAACTGAGCATTGTTGCTGTTCTGTTAAAGCAGTCACTTCAATCGAAATATTGTAATATTTTTTAAAACGTCTGGTAAGGTATTTGATATGCGTTGAAGAAGTTATTTCAAAAAGGAATACTGTATGTAATCTCTGGAACTCAGAACAGCGATTCAGAGCACGAACTTGGACACGTGGTTTTAATATTTTTTTGTAAATCATTAATTAACATACATACAAGGACAAACAAAGGAGATCTATAATTTGTTTCGATTATATTGTAATTATTTGTCTGTTTTGAACATCGTCGTTATCTCATGGGACTGATAAGTGACTGATAAAGCATTATTATATAGTACATAGTTGGAAGAGAGTATGGAATTGAATATATTGCATTCTATATTCGCATTAATATGAAATATTATTTAATTTCATTATAAAAATATTTATATTGTTTTCTAATTTCTTGATCATTTACTGCTGAATCTCAATCTATTTTAAAACGTGGACATTAAGATATGTGCTTTTCGCTAATTATGTTCCTGAGTTATTTTGTAAATAGGTTTTACACTGGATTGAAGGTCTAATTTTACTATTTATATTCTATCTGAACGATCAAGATGATTTTGCGTTGCTTACTGATATTTGAATTCAATATTGGTGATAATTTTAATATCTAATACAAAAATGTAACTTCTTCAGTTTGGTAAAGCTTCACGGATTTTTTAAAATACATAAATTTACACTCCAGAGACTTGTGGTCCATATCACTGTAGTCAAAGTAATCATAATCATGATTATCGACGTTAATGATAAATCACTAATCATTAATTGTTATTAATGAACCTCAATGTCTAATTTCTTACATTTTGATTGCTACTTGTTCAAGTTACATATAGTATAGTTGGTTTGGTTATTTTATCATATGAAATTCTAAAATGATTACTGCTTTTAAAGTATTAGCATAGCATATTTATATATTGCATAAGCTGCAACTGTTTTTCAATAAATTATACAAATAAATAAGCAGGTAATGATAGCTTCAAACAATCAAATTAACGATTAATTATTATTATTGATAATCTTAATAATTTGATTAAGATTATCAATAATATCCATAAGATTAGATTAATAATTAATCATTACGTTTTAATCGTTAGTTATAGTAACTTTGGGTGAACATTGTTTAGAGTTTATGTTTGTTGACTTTATCCAGCAGGTGCTACATAACTTACTAAAGCCTTTTTTACATATAGGCATTGGGATTGATCCAAACTATGTTAGAAACGTATAAAATACGTATAGAAACGTATAGAAAAAAAAATGCAAGTTTTACAGTTTTGTGACGTATTCAATTACAAAAGATCCGGATTCATAAGAGAAGATGAAATATTAGTCTTCTGTAAAGTTGACCTAATATTTAGATACATATGTAAAAAATGTTATATAATATAAGATTATTTAAGTTAAAGAATGTGTATTGCAATTTGTTACGACAGAAAAGATTTTAGAATAACTCTTCATGCCCTACATATACATAAGAAGAGCTTTTTCGTATTAAAATACTAAGACGTTTGATTGGGAGCCTCTATCTTAGATAACTTAATTTAGCCACATGACACCAATACTTGCACTATCATTTTGATAAAGAGCATGTCCGTGACATCATTGAACACCCTGTTTCTACTGTTACATGTACATTAATAGGCTATGTTTTATTTCTATTAAAAATTATATAGGGAGCCACAATTTAAAATAGAACACTAACATACTAGTTTTTTATATATAATATTTTTAAGTAAAAAATGATAAAGCTTTATATAAATCTTACTATTAACGAGCTTAATATTTTAATTACATACGATTCAATTGCTAATTTCCTTTCCCAGATATTCGGGCGGTTACAACAGCTGCAACACTACAACTAGTGATCGATAGGTAATATTGAAGACCTAATTCCAGCTGGCTTGGAGTAATTTCCGTCCTAAATTTAGACCAAAGGTGCAAACGACGCTTGAGTCATAACAAAAATTTATGTACCGGGGTAATTTATGTATGTACCGGGGACAAATATTTAACTTCAATAAAACGTTATCTGTAGTCTTATTTTCTTCGATATGATGGTTGAGGTTTCAAATGAACTTTAAAGTGAACAATAATATTTTAATTATTAAACACACTGCGCGTGATTAATAATGTGTAGCTGACTACACTAAAATAAGTGTCTTTGCCTCTTCATTGTCGTGTCCTCATAGGGTAATTGGCATAACCATAAATACTGATCTTTATGGTTATGTCAATTACCCATATATATAATACATATTTTACAAATAATGAAGGAGCTGTGGAAGCTTTTAATTTTGTTCACCCATCATAGGTTTCACCCCAGCCAATGCTGCTTAGCTTGCATAATCGTTAATCCAGCACAGCCAATATATAAATTAGATTTAATTTAACCAGTTGATAATCGATTAAGAAATATCATAAAAGTTTTTTCCATTTACGGAACTTGCATTGAATATCCCTCTACAAAGACTAATTTGTAAGTTTCAATTATTTAGTTTCGATTGTTGAAACTGTGTTGAATCACTATTTTGATATAGAGATGTATTATTTATAGTCTAAATCTAGCAAAAATGACTTATTTTACATAATTATTAGTAGTAAATAATATATCGAATGTAAGTTTGATTTAGACTGAGTAATTTCATAGCAAAGTTAAACTCGCTCAGTTTATTTTTTGATTCTCTCGTAAACCAATTTCTGTAATCTAGCTCGATAGTATAAAAATTGTGGGAGATTTTGTTACTGAGGTAGTACAAAAACTATGTCATATGGTACAGCGCCATCGTTGTCAGTTGCACACGTCATTGATAGAGATATTTTTTCTATCTGTGCTAAGCCGAAGCTCATTAATCATTGTTTCAAAAACTACGCGGCCTTTTTGTCGCTTTGTTCAAGGCCCAAATGGTCGGCGTTTACCTAAAGTAAAGAAATAAAGGGTTCTTTGTTAGGCTTTCTTTCGAATCATAGCGGGAATTTTACAAGGGGAAGGTTAACTTGCAATTTCGACCGTCAAGAGAACAATTCAGTTCGTTTACAAGAGGAAAAAGGTCAGAGAATTTGCGGACTGAACAAACAATGAGGAAAGATTGCAGGAGATATAATATTTCGATCGTGTATAAGATATCACGTAATGTCAGTTTATGAGGAAAAGAACTATGATGAACAAACGATTAAACCTGTAATTTATAATATTGTTTACTTTGTTGAAAAATATTCATGATTGGAAAAATATAACGAAAAATTATGAGTTACAAAATTAATCTTTAAAGGTAAGTTCAGTAATAGCAGTAGCCGCAGTAAATTTAGTAGTTTGATTGTTTTTCTATACAATATCTGGCAATCTCGCTATTTAGGTAGGTAAGAGATATGTTAATGTTAGAGGATACGTTATAGATAAATCTAAACTGGATAGTGGTTATTTGAACGTTTGGTAACTGTCACCACTTATCTTCAGATGGGTTATTTACTTTTTCTTTATATATTGCTATATAAATGTAAGTAAATACAGTACGGTGATGACATAGTCGCAATCCGTCAACTATTTTTCGTACAGAATCCGTACAAACAACTTTATAGAATAAAATTACAACAAAGTTAGGTACGCTATTTTGCTAACCTAGTTTTAACGAACGAGAGACATAAACAGCGTCGCGTCTTTGTGTCTAGACTGCTAACCGAGAGCTGAATTCATTGCGAGAGATAGCGGATTCTCTTTCACTAATGTATATCTCTTATACAACAAAATTGACAAACAAGTTATCCACCTGATAAAAAATAGATAAAGATAATTTATTAAATTAAGATTTATATAATCACTTTTGAAAGCAAACGCGTAGCTTACGCTACGGACACTTTGTACCGGACAAAAACAGTATAAACCAGAATATTATATTTGATTTCTCTCCATATATTGGTAAAGAATCGTCAATTGGAACATCACTCAATGATGTTATATGGACACAAGTGAATTCGACCAACCCGCATTGAGTCAGTGTGTTCTTTACTTTGGTGTTTTCGACTTAACAAATTTAGTGTAGGCTCGTACTCCTCGCTGGGGCTGTTTATGAGTTATGCTTTTTAACTTGTTTTGGTTTCACGTTTGGTTTGAAGTTAAGTTCTATTTCCCAATATATTATATGTTTATTACTAAGAGACGGGACTAGAAAACAGTCAAACCTAGATAATCAGTAACGGGCATATTGATTTCGGTATATAACTGGGATACATACAGTTAAAAAAGTTATCTAATTTTAATAAAATTACAATACCGAGACGCAATCGATATGGAAGCAAAGACTTAGATTTGGGAAACCAGCACAAACAACTCTGTACAGTACCATAGATAAATGACAGTTTGCGTTAAATTTATTATTATGGCCAGTATCCCTTAGTTCTATACGTCATTCGTATACTATATTAAAAAAATATGCTACACATTATTATGATATAGCGGGGCCTATATTAAGTGCACTGATAAAATGTATATCCTCTACTCGCAAAATAACTGCCATCCATCTACTTCTCACGAAACTACATTCTTTTATAAGTATACAAAAAGTAAATATGTAAAGTAGGTAATATTCAAATATTTTTATGTAATATATTGACAAACAAGGAAACTACCTAACTGATAGTAAGTGATTACAGTCGCCTATAGTACAAGTGGTTCCTGTGAGATTCGCTGTGTATCTGCAACTCATAAAAATCACAGTGTTACACAAAATGTAAAGTCACAGTAGCTAGTAATTTCACAGCTTATAAGCAGATACTGCTTATAAGATAAATCTTACCCTACATACCGTAACATTGCAATGCAAACATTGCTATTTTAAGGCAGAAATAGGTAAAATGGAGGTACAGTATAAAGTCTTCTACCGGCACAAAAATGTATTATTGAAAAAAAATATTATGTTTAAATTTTTAGACAAATATAACTTTTATCGGTGACATTTATAAATATATATAGAATTTCTTATAAGGAATTAGTTCATTTATCCTTTTTTTTCACCAATGACAGTACTAAATATCACAGCATCATGATTCACATGCGCCCCAGAGCTAAGGTTGGTCTAGTACGGTTTAACTATCAGGATGTATCTCTTAGTGACATCTCAGTACAGATAACCATTTAGAATCAAATTTCTATTTAGTTATTTTTATTGCATATAAAACAACCGTTTCTAAAGTCTTACGGATGCGATACGGGGCTTCAGGGATTTAAGAAAGTCCTTGAACTCCGACGCCATTTTACATTAATATATTAAGCATTCAATACCTATCACCATAATCCTTCGAAGTAAATACACATAAGCTAATATAGGTCAGCAAACGTATTGTTATATATTAGGTTCCAGTATTCATTTATTTAACACCCCAATCAGAATTGTAACTAAATAATATTGCACGTTATAAATGTCTAAAACAGTTTCTACAGTGTACGACGGCAATGATATTATTTGAGATAGGTTTACCGCTTCCCGACTGAATAAATAATGAGGTGACACATTCAGGCTTCGAATTAAACCAGACTAACTTAATTTATGAAATTATCTTCGGAAGTTTAGGTAAGGGTGTTATTTATATGTTCAGAATAAATTTTAACTAATAAATAATATTACCTGGTCAGTATGAGCGTTAGCGTTTGAGTGCATTGATACTTACAGTCTAATCATGAGGTGCGAGTCGTTCCCGCCTATAACGTATTTTGCAAATGCATATGACGGTATTTGTCTATACGGATACTTTTCACCATACCACTGAAGGGCTAAATTGTAATTCTTGTTGTTTAAAATGTATGCTTCAATTAAATCGAATCGCTCCTGATACGCCATTATTTTAATAATTAATAACACAAAATACTTATAACGGAATGGCAGCAAAACAAAACAAAATCAATAAAAATTACTAAGACGTTTGTTCTAATTTCAAAATTGCCTTAAAATGCTACACCGCAAATTAATTAACGTTCCATTTTCAAACTTTCTTATTTAAATTCCAACAAGAATCGCGAGCAACAATAACAAAAATAAAGATTTGATTTGGGAGTAAAATAAATGTTAGATTTCATAATGTTTTTTGTTTTTAAGACCCTATGAAATTATGTTGACATCGACTGCATGCATTCCTAAAATAAAATGGCGAAGGTAAATTTTTTGATTTTATAGTTGGTTCGATTCCCGGTTCAGTTAAGCGTTTTGAAAATTCGGTGAATGCAGTTATGTTTCTTTTCAGTAAATTGAGCTGTTTTATAGATTTAAGGTACTTCCCCTCCAGGGCCCATCTATTTTTTCCACACTGTATGTTTTTAAATATGAAAAAAATCAGAAAATTAAAATAACTCAAAACTCTATGTACCGTCCATCAGTCAATTCGGCCACAGAACACTATTCATCCTAATTTAATATTTCAACTGAAATGTTCACCTTTGTTAATGAAAAGTAGACTTCATTCACTATCAATAACTACGTTATCGCTTCCTTTTTTTAGTTAATATCTAATTTTAGTTGATTTTCAGTAGAAAATCTACTAAAATCAAAATCAAATAAAAAACAACGCACAATCGGGATCGATGGGGACTTTCGACATAGCATTTGTAATGACGTATTCAAGGCCTGCACAAAAAACCAACTTGTTGGGAGTTAATGCAAACTGGAATCATAACTTAGTCTATTTTGACTGGACTATAATGTCAAAACATTATAAGGCAATCTGAAAAGAACAGTCTTGAAGCTGAACTAATGAATAAAGCTAAACTAAGCTGAACTATAACAGAACATTGAAAACGCCTATCATTTCAAAATGATTTATTATCACAATACTTTAGAGTTAGGTATCGTTTACCTGTATTATAATTATTATTATTTAACTTGTCTTTATCATTGGCTGGAGTTCTGTTTGGTGTTGGGCTTCGGATAAAGAAGATTCTACAAAATAGGATTTTATAGTTTTGATTGGTTAATGAATAGGTACTGTACATTTGGTAATATTTTATAAATCCGAAATCTATGAACCCTTCCTGGATTCGCGTGATAAACTAAAGTCTAACATTTAGATTAAGCTGGTTAGGCAGCGTATATGGGCTGTGATTATGATGATCTGGAACGCTCAAGAACTATAGACAACTCACCAGTTGCTTTTACAACTAACATAAGATGTAAATCACGGTACTCAGAACAATGCAATAACTACTGCTTTGCGATAAAAGTAGGTACCCGAATAGACACATCCGGAATGAATATTTTAAGCAATATATCATAAAAAAACAATAAAGCAAGGGTTTAATAATAAAACAAAGGTTATTTTTTGTTATCGATTGTTGTTATGCGTAATGTCGTTATTTATATTAACATTGGGTATAATCCCAAAAAATAATTTGCATACTTTGTGGAAGTCAAATAAAACTGGAATAGTCTTAATTCCATGTTCTTAACATAGATTACATAAATATGGAAGTATCTCAATTGATGGTGAAGTAATAAAAGGCCAAAATCATGTGCCTTTCAGAGTTTTCTTCTCGAATAGGCTCTCCCAATTTAGGCACAGATGTAAAGTATTTTTTTACCTGTTACTGTTTCCGTATTCACACGTTTAAATCGCTATTAGAGTTCTCTTTTGAGTATTTTGAAGTCAATATTTATTTTACAGACATTTGCCTGTAAAATTCAAAGTGGAATAAAGTTTTTTTTGATTTTGGTTTTTTGGGTGAAAGCTAGGTTCACATGGACTGACCGGGGCCCTTCTGCTCGAGGTGCCTGGCCCGCAGAGCTCCGCCAAAGCCGACGCTCTAGCGGAGCGAATGAGGAAGGCGCTGGCAGACACGGGCGCGATGATCTCGCGCCCGTGTAAAATGGCCGACGTGCGTGTGATGGATCTCGATGAGTCCATCACACGTACGGCAATGGCAACAGCCATAGCTGCAGCTGGCGCGTGCTCCTCTGACGATGTGAAAGTTGGGGAGATATGCGTCAGCCGCACGCGCCTGGGTACGGTCTGGGCCAGGTGTCCGCTCAGCGCGATCAGAAAACTGACGGCTGGGCGGATCCTCATAAGATGGACCTCGGCGAGGATCGAGGCATTGGAGGCACGGCCTCTGCAGTGCCACTGGTGCCTCGAAAGAGGACATGTTAGGGCCATGTGCCCTAACAAAAATTTTGATAGGAGCGCTTGCTGCTACAGGTGCGGAGAGGCAGGGCACTTTACCCGTCTCTGCACCGCAAGCGCTGCCTCCTGCCCGGTCTGCAAGGACCTGAGCAGACCGGCAGACCACCGGGTAGACAGCAGGAGGTACTGCCCACCCAAAAGGAAGAGAGAGGTCGCCGAACCCCCCGCCCCGACCTCGGGGTCGAGCGTAGCGATGGACGTCCAATCTTAACATGGACGTCCAGGGCATAGGGTGCAGGGTGCTCCAGGACAACCTCAATCACTGCCGCGCGGCGCAGGATCTCCTGATCCAAGCGATCGCGGAGGGTCTGGTTGCCCTGGCGGTCATCGCAGAGCCCTATTCTGTCCCGAACCACCCAAGGTGGTTCGGGGACGACCAGGGCTTGGTCGCCATTTATTGGGCGACCGACCTACCGCACTGCGCCCTGCTCGCTACGGGGCCAGGTTACGTGGCCGTGGAATGAGGGTCCACGGCCACAACAGGCTGTTACATCTCCCCGAATTGCGACCTCGCCGCATTCGAGGCATTTCTTTACGGTGTGGCGATCTGCGTTCGCTGTTACGCCCCCCGTCCAGTCTTCGTCCTAGGTGATTTCAACGCCCACTCGCGAGAGTGGGGCAACGCCCGGAACGACGTAAGATGCTGGCGCTGGCGCTCAGGGCGTTCGGGAGCACGGTGAGGTAGCTCTTCACGAGATGCCTCCGCGAGGACGTGTTCCCCATCGACTGGAAACCGGCCAGGCTGGTTCTCCTCAGAAAGGAGGGAAGTACCGACGACGTTCCGTCTTCGTTCCGTCCGATCTGCTTGCTGCACGAGGCGGGGTAACTCTTCGAGAGGGTTATCTCCGCCCGTATCAGCGAGCAGCGACCTATCGGACTACCAGTTTGGATTCCGACGGGGGCGATCAACGCTGGACGCCGTCCAGCGTGTTCGTTCCCTGTCGAAGTCCGCAGTCCGATCGGGGGTGGTGGCTTTGGCGGTGTCGTTAGACATCGTCAACGCCTTCGGTACCCTCCCCTGGCAGCCCATTAGGGAGGCGCTCGTACACCACGACCTGCCTCCCTACCTGCGGGCCGTGGTCGGGGACTATCTGCGCGACAGGACGATCGGCGTGATGGGACGGGACGGGACGGAAACGTCGAGGAGGGTCGAGTGCGGCGTTCCGCAGGGGTCGGTGTTGGGACCCCTGCTATGGAACTTCGCATACGACGCGGTCCTTCGCACCAGTCTTCCTTGCGGCGGGAGTGTGGTCTGCTACGTTGACGACACTCTCGTCGTGACAACTGGGGCCGACTTCGGGACCCTACATGCCTGTGGAAGGCCATCCCTGCGGTTTTTAGTGGGTAGGCCTCCCCCTTCTGGGGAGGAGAGCCCCACATAACCGCCGGCTCGCCGCAGCCGGGGTATGCAATTTAATGCGTTTTCCACAGGGGAACAAAAAAAAGGTTCACCTGGACTCTTCAGTCATTAAGGATAGCATTGTAATTGTTAACGTGGAAATAACATTATGTTAGGAGTTAATTGGGTGGTCTGGGAAGCCCCACCAATAACAAAACAAAATAGAAAAACATCTACTGGAATGGGCAATCGAATCCTGGACACCTTGATCAATACCCAATTTTTCATTCAGTAATTTATTAATAAATTTTATTAGATTAATTTCCAAATTTAACTTAATAACATTTATTTTACAGGATAGTTTTAAAATATTTGCATAATCCTGTTAGTGAATATCCAATAATGACAGTGAATTAGGGTTTTATAGAAACAAAGATTTTTAATGACAGTTACTTTAAATACTGGACACGTAATATATTTTGCATGTATTTTCAGCATTCGACTCCACTGAAGAATGTTTCCCTGATTTGCGTTTTTCGTAGACGTGTCAAAATGTAACACAATCAAAAATCGTTTCCTCGCACCAGTGTCTGGTATCATTTCATCATGGCGAACTTAATTTACATCACATCAAATTGTCGACGAGGGAAGGCGTCATTCAATTACTTTGATATTAGATTCTACAACTCATTTTGCTCTTTCGAAAATTTCTGCTCCACGAGAAGTTTCGTTATTTTAAATTGTTTTGTCGTAAGTAATACTATTTCCATTGCTAACATTGCATGGCATCTGTTAAGAAAAACGGTTATATTTGAAGTGAAAATAATCAGTAAAAATGTAGCATGTCATCATGTTCAACAAATTACAATATAATTAACGATTACAAGAGAAACAGTAACGGATACTAGATATTTGGGATGCACAATGCAGACTACACATTGTTTGGTATGTAGAAACTTACCGTTTCCCCACTTCGAAAGTGGGTCAAATTCGCGAGACATCACAACTAAGCAGCAATAGTCCCCGCACAATAGTAATAAAAGTTTCCTTATCGGATTCCGTCACTTGGGAGATAAATATAAAATATATTTGTATTTCAATAGCTAGACGTAGGATATTTCATTATATATAATATAAAAACGTAATTGTTATATTTCATAATAATATTTTTATATAAATTACTGTATGCAAAAAAATATATTAGTGTAATCATTCAGAAACGACTGTTTATATATTGATTTTCATAAGTATTTTGTGCTATCACTAACTTGTTTTAATTGCATTTTAGTACAAAAAAGCTGTTCTCAGCGTGTTTCTTGCAAATGAAATGCATCTGAAGATTATAAGGACTTATACTTATTATAATTAAAACTGCAACCACATTTGCAGCCCTGTCTCCGATTTTGGAAAACGATATAAATTAGCACAACACTTGTTATATACATTGGAGGTCTTACAACCGACAAGTAAAACTAATACAGCTTCAAATTGTGAATTTAAGTAACGGAAATTAATTACGGCAAAACTTTACTTTAACAACTCGGAAACAGGATGCCAACAACAGAACAACACGGCGAAAACAGACACGACAGAAAGAAACAAGGGACTGTCATTTTCATTATGTGAACGATAATGTACAATTTAGATTATGTGAAGATAACCTGCCGTAACTGTTACACATTCATAAATTGTCACGTCATCTAACATTAGAACATTCTTTTTCTTAGTCTGTTGTAATGTATGCAAAGGAATTTGAATTTATACAGTTATGTTATTGTGAGTTCATGTATGTCTGTTTAATTATTACGGTTATTTTTATTGCATATTTTTCGAATAGTTATCAACCTTATAGAAAGTGTTATTTCACTTTTAGTCATCTGTAATGGACGGCTGTTTTGATAGAACGTTATTATTATAATAATTTTTCCATTTATTTTCTAATAATATTGTTTTTCGATCATTTTATTTATATGATGATTATTAATGGTAAATGCTTCTTTCCCTGACTCTAGTGAATATGAGAGTGCTCTTAGTGATTCATCATATATTCCTTTAAATGATTCTGCAGAAATACCTCTCAACAGTCAATTGCAGAACGGCTGTCTACCAAGCCTGTAGTTGAAATGCTCATCAGTATTTAGAAACGTTTTTCAAATAAGACACTCTTAGATATAAATCGATATTGGATTCTTCTATATTGTACGGAACAGGACAGTAATGGAGAGGGAGAGCTTCTTACACAGCAACCGAAGACAGAGGCTTCAGCAGGTCGTATTACTTTAAAGCAGAGATTTACTCGGAGCCTTTTTAAGTCTTAAATGTTAGTTCAGATACGAAACTATTATATGACATACTAATATGCTCAATCTGGATAGTCTCTAATGTTAAATTCTCTAAATAATTGATTAACTTACTAATATAACTATTTTTACTATGTTAAATATTTGATATTAGAATTTTAGAAGGTAATTATTAAACTATAAACTCATAGACTATTTTTCTTATAAATTTTCATGAATATTTAGTGGAATCTCTAAATAAAATTTAGATAAATACAGTACCTAAATAATTTGTTCAGGTATTACTGTCAACTAAAGACAAGAATGATATCGAGGTATGTGAGGAGGCTGCATACGAAACGAGAATCCCACGGAAGAAAATTAGCAATCGGCAGGCAGGTATGGCATTCTATCTCTTTAAAAAACTTTCAAACAACGATAATATACCCTCAGTAGCTTCAAAATATGTCAATCTTTAATTATTTATTACGAATTATTTTTTTTGAATTATAATACATTAAAGTATATAAGTTGTTTATTTACTATATTATAAAAAGTGAAGGTACAGTAAATATCCATATAATTTTTAAGGATCTGAGTGGATGCGACATCCGACCCATAGAAATATGAAAGGACTCCCATTTTCCAAATTTGAAACGAATAAATTGGAACCCAAAATTCATGAATAATGTAAAACAAGCATATTGATTTCGTATTTCCAAATGGAATCTGTTCACAACGGCTTTAATTAAGTTCTCGTAGATTAGTTATTTTAATAAAGTTTGGTCTGATTACAGAATCTAATTTTTATCCGATTATGGCGAAATTTTTATTACTTTACCGTAACATGGGAAGCCAAACGGAATGCTAAACAGACATGTTAGATTTTATATGTGCGAAGTGCGACATCTAAATCAGATATATACCAGAGAGAGAATATATCAGGGTCGTCTGATTAAGTTGTACTTGCAAACTAACTAATTTCTTAATTTCTGCATTGTGATGTTCCGATGTGAAGGGTAAGGTAGACAATGAAATTATTGAGTTTTGTGACTATACAAATGGTTGTATATTTATTGCGAATTTCACACTATAAGCAACTGTTATCACTTAGCATCAGTCGGGTAGTCTGCTTGTTTGTCAGCATATATATATATATATATATATATATATATATATTATATATATATATATATATATATATATATATATATATATATGTCGGCAAAATTGAACCTGCATTATCTACCGAGGCACAGTGTAACTTTACCATGACAACTGTGGCGCTAATATCGCCATCCGGTCGGTATGTCGACGGAACGCGCTTGCCGGCAAAACTGAAGCTGATTTGACTACCGAGGCACAGCGCGACTTTACCATGTTACCTGGGGCGCTGGTATCGCGGTGGCGGCGCTCCTACGGATCTTTGCCTGCGGTTAATTCTTGCAAATCAACTCTTTATTCCGCCATGTCTGAGTCGCACGGAAATGACGGCGTATTTGCTTCGACATCAGAAGTGGGATACGGGATCCGGGAGAGTTCTGGGGGCAGTGACACGGGCGAACAAACCAGGAATAATGTCGATCGTACGCATGGTATCGCGAGTGAGAGCTGTAATGAAAATGTCGGTGTTATAGAAGCTACTGCGTTGCTGCAATTGTTACGTGGGTTAGCTAGCACTGTAGCTGGCGTGTCTACAATGCCTGCTCCGGTGGCGCTTATCAAATTCGACCCTGACGACCCTGATGCCGACATCGAGGGCTGGTGTAACGTAAGCGAGATGATCATAAAACAAAAGGATCTCAAAGGTACCGACTTATTGTTATCTCTTATGCAAGCTTTGCGTGGACGCGCCGCCACGTGTCTAACTAAGATTCAGCCTGACTATATGACATGGCAAAATGTAAAAACAACTCTGATTGCAAAGTTTGCGAAGCCTATGCTTATGCAAGATTATTTTGACCGTGTTATTAAATTTCAAATCCAAGATAAAGAAACTGCCGCCGATGCCGCAATGCGTCTTTGGCATACGATCGAGTCTATACCGAATGTTGAATTTAGTGAAGAGGTGATTACTGGATTTGCTGTCTCGGTGTTATCAAACTGCGAACAAGGTTTAAGACGTGATTTGAACGCCCACGCTATAACATCAAAAACACAGTTATGTCGCATATTAGGTGGGGTGTCGCTAAAGCGCCAATACGATGATAATTTTACGCACATTCAACATAAACGTCCGCGAATTAATAATCCACGACCAGCAAATGCTGCCTTCAATGGCACATGTTATCGCTGTGGCGAAATAGGGCACAAAATCATTAATTGTTCTAAGCGTAATGGTGAAAGTTCCCAGATGTACAAGCAAAAGTCAACGACAACAGCAGCAACGCTTCAGCGTTATGAAGATAGACGCGTCGTGACGTGCTACACGTGCGGAAAGCCGGGCCACGTGGCCAGCGCTTGCTCCGCCTCTATGCCCCGAGAAACTAAAAACACTCCTTCGAAGGAGGTTAAGCTCTGCGGTAAGCGGGTGGTAACTGGTGAGTTACAACTTGCAGGTAGGAGTTGTCGTTTTCTATTTGACTCTGGATCCGAATGCTCATTAATTAAGCGCAGTCTCGCAAAAACAATTGACGCAACGGTTCTAAATGACACTATTGTTTTAGTAGGTATCGGAATGTCAGACATAAAATGCACTGAACAGTTACGGTGTTTGATTGACCTTCAGGGTCTATCATTAAAAGTTTTATTTCATATCGTCAATGATTCCTTTTTAATCGAACCCATTCTTCTAGGTCGTGATATTATCGACATGGGGGTGTATGTAGAACTAGGTATTAATGGTATTCACTTCTTTAAATCCAAGTTTTCGCAATTTTTATCTTGCTTAACTGAGTTAAGTGAGTCTCAAGTGGATACAGATTTAAAAGGTAATGCTAAAACGTCTTTGTTATCGCTACTTCACGTGTACTCTGACCACTTTGTAGATGGCACCCCGACAAAACGAGTCACCACAGGTGAAATTAAAATTGACCTAATTGACCCTAGTAAAATTGTACAGCGACGACCATATAGACTATCGGCTAATGAAAGGCAAATCGTAAAAGACAAAGTTAATGAGCTATTAGAAGCAGGAGTTATTCGCGAAAGCAACTCTCCGTTCTCCAGTCCTATCTTGCTGGTAAAGAAAAAGGATGGTAGCGACCGCATGGTAGTTGACTATAGAGAGCTTAATTCGAACACACGTAGCGACAATTTCCCTCTGCCACGCATCAGTGACCACATAGACAGGTTGCACGGTGCTAAGTATTTTACTTCCCTGGATATGACATCTGGTTTTCATTGTATAAGGGTAGAAGCGCATTCTATAGAACGTACTGCGTTTGTTACGCCTGATGGACAGTTTGAGTATGTTGCCATGCCTTTTGGTCTCAAAAATGCACCCTCGGTTTTCCAAAGATCCATTCAAACTGCTTTAAAAGAATGTGATTTTGCCCTTATCTATATCGACGACGTGTGTATTCCAGCGACAACGGTGGAACAAGGTTTGGAACGTCTGGATATGGTACTCAGCGCGTTAGCAAAAGCTGGTTTTTCCCTGAATTTGAGGAAGTGTAAATTTCTTAAAAGTGAAATCTCTTACTTAGGTTATGAGATAAAATCTGGATCTATTAGACCTAATCCAAATAAAGTTCAAGCTTTAGTAGAGATTTCAGTACCTCAGACAGCTACGCAAGTACGTCAGTTTATTGGACTTGCGTCTTATTTTAGGCAATTTATTCCTAACTTTTCGTTACTTATGGCTCCGCTATATCCACTTACCCAACACAATGGACGTATCAATTGGACTGAGCAGCATAGTGAAATACATAGACGCGTTGTACAAATTCTGACATCTGAACCAGTACTAGCGATTTTCGATCCAGACAAAGACGTTGAACTACATACTGATGCGAGTGCGCAGGGTTATGGCGCTATCTTAATCCAACGTCGTGGACGCATGCAACACGTAGTCGCTTACTACAGCCGCCGTACATCTGCGGCTGAATCACGCTACCACTCATACGAGCTGGAGACATTAGCAGTAGTCCGTGCCGTAGAACATTTTAGGCACTATCTATATGGTCGCCATTTCACAGTTCGTACGGATTGTAATGCTCTTAAATCGTCAAGCACAAAGAAAGATCTTACGCCTCGTGTTCATAGATGGTGGGCAATACTACAGAGCTACGACTTTAACATAGAGTACAGGGAGGGTCGCCATATGTCGCATGTAGACTTCTTATCCAGAAACCCGTTACCAAATTGTGATTCTAAACCAAACAACTTTGATGTCATTTGTAATAAAAAGGTTCAGGTATTAGATTTGCAGCAAGAATGGTTAGCTGTGGAACAGCAACGGGACAGTGAGTTAGTAGATATTATAGAGAAATGGAGAGTAGGTGATTTACAACGCGAACTTGCAAAGTCGTATGATGTTAGAAAAGGAGTTTTGTATCGAAAAGTAGAACGTAACAAGCGAACAAAATGGCTACCTATAGTACCTCGATCGTTAGTGTGGTCCCTTATAAGTTATGTGCATTCAGAACTAAAACATCTTGGTTATGATAAGACTCTGGACAAATTATTTGAGCTATACTGGTTCCCTGGTATGGCAAAGGCTGTTAAAAAGTTTGTAGATGCATGCTTAGTTTGTAAAGCCTGTAAAGGATCTTCAGGTACTCAGCCTATTCAGTTGCATTCCATACCAAAAGTCGCCATTCCATGGCACACCATCCATATTGACCTAAGCGGAAAACTAACAGGAAAAAGCTCAAAGAAGGAGTATATAAGCGTGATTGTTGATGCCTTCACTAAATATGTTCTGCTACGATTGACATCAAGCTTAGACGCTAGTAGTGCTATAGAATCATTAAAGGAAGCCATCAATTTATTTGGTACACCTAAACGCATTATTGCAGACCAAGGCCGTTGCTATACAAGCGGTAGTTTTCAAAAATTCTGTTCTGATAATAATATAGAGCTTCATGTTATTGCAGTCGGAGCAAGTAGAGCTAATGGTCAGGTCGAGAGGGTAATGCAAACCCTCAAAAATTTACTTACTATCACTGAAAATAATTCAGATACTGTATGGAGGGACGAATTAGGTGCAATCCAACTAGCATTAAATAGTACTAAGTGTAGGGTTACTGGTTATTCGGCAACTGAGCTTATGTTTGGAATTCAATCACAGAGTTTAGGAATTTCCAAAATAAATAGTTTTGACGAAACCTCCGAACATAGAATTGACCTTAATCAGATTCGTAATGAAGCGTCGCTTAATATAGATCACGTAGCTAAATTAGATACGGAGCGCTTTAATAAGGGTAAGGCTAAAATCAAGGCATTTTGTGAGGGTGATTTTGTATTTCTTAAATGTTGTGAACGAAATCAAACAAAACTAGATAGAAAATTTAAAGGCCCCTTTAGAGTTATGAGAGTCTTAGAGAACGACCGTTACGAACTGCAACATGTAGACGGCTCTAAGAGAAAGTACAAATACCCCCATGAAAGCTTACGTAAAGTGCCAGAAGGACGTGAAGGGCTCACAGAAATGGCGGAGGCGCTTTGTGATCAAGCTCTAGAGCAGGATGAGCCTGTGTCGGCAGGTAGTGGTAGTGACATGGAGATTAATGATGTCGTTGTGAATGAAACTGTGGCGGAAGTACACCGCGAGATGGAGCGCGGAGCGGTGGTCGCTGAACCAGCCGGCTCTGTATGTGTTGATGAAGGTACACTGTAGTATCTCGCTACTGGCCGCAAGCCGCTGGCTTGCCACACGCTATACGCGTGTCGGTCCCCAGCGCGTGGAGCGGAGCTGTAGCGTGTTCTAATATTACCTGTTGTGTTCTAGAGATTAATAATGAACGCTTATGTTGAAAGTAATGGCGAGATTATGAGAACTGTTCTGGACAGTGTATGACTTGATTAGTTGTGATTGAAAGCTATATAGGATTGATGATAATGATAATGCTTTGATGTCTTGGTTGCAGATGAGTAACGCACGAGGACGTGCGTGCGTCAGGAAGGCCGTGTCGGCAAAATTGAACCTGCATTATCTACCGAGGCACAGTGTAACTTTACCATGACAACTGTGGCGCTAATATCGCCATCCGGTCGGTATGTCGACGGAACGCGCTTGCCGGCAAAACTGAAGCTGATTTGACTACCGAGGCACAGCGCGACTTTACCATGTTACCTGGGGCGCTGGTATCGCCTTCCGGTCGGCATGTGAACGCGCTAAAGAAACGTTGGAGCGAACACGGGGCAGTCTGGCTTCAGCACGTGTTCGGTGCGCATGCACGATACTCCTACGGATCTTTGCCTGCGGTTAATTCTTGCAAATCAACTCTTTATTCCGCCATGTCTGAGTCGCACGGAAATGACGGCGTATTTGCTTCGACATATATATATATATACTGGTTGTATGTTTAGGTATCTCCGTCTGACCTGTACACTATAATGCAGTAGTCTTCGCATTAGTGTAGCGATGTCAACTTGTAATATACTAAGACGTAAAGGTACAGTGCGGTAATTTCATTACGAAATTTAAGCTGAAACACAGCTTCGAAAACAAAAGAAATAAGACAGGCGGAGGTAACCAAGTAGTCAAACTGTGAGCTAAAAAACTTAACATTTTAATTTTAAAATAAAATGGGAAATCTCTTAATTCGATTGTAAACTTTTCCACTGGAATTGCGCAAATATCACTATAATCGAATGAACTTCATAAAGATAATGAATAACCATCAGACTTGGAAATAACCTAATGGCTTGAAAACAAAACCTTCGCGCTCACATAGCTCCTTTGAGCCTGTCATCAATTACTTCACCCGGAACGGAGACATAAAGGACAGGTGAAATTGCCGTTACCTGTTCATTAGCGTGATTATAAGCATTACACAATGAATGGGTTACGATGAAATAGTAATACTGTTCTATTAATGTTATTATAATGGAATGACAATTAGTGTACAAAGATTAAAAAAAGGTTCGAGTGCATGTGGAATTTATTTATTCAATTCAAAAACTTAATATAATTTGACATCTTACTGGTTGATCCCAATAGCAGTACTGTGTTTATATAAGACAAAAAATTAATAAAAAGGAATGCATAAAAAGATTCCCAGCGGTGGACAGCGGAAGAGAGTGCAGAAATTAAATTAAGAATTACCATATATTTCCAACCAACGATAATTATATATAACTGGAATCGTTGTTAAATAAGCTAGGTTTTATTCTTATTTGATGTACATATTTTATTAAACTTATTTAATTCAAATAATAATGAATTGTACGAAACAATAATTACATAGGCTATGCTTTAATGTGTATATCTTATATGAACATGAAGATTAAATAAATAAATAAAATTAGCCTTAATTTAATTAACTTCATGTTGATCTAGACACCCTTTCACATAGTCATTGCCTTAAAATTATAATCCATTGTTAAATTTGTCTTTATATTTTTGTATGTTCTATTTTTATTGCCTTCCGTATAACATTCATTTACGTTGTAACGTATCTTGCATCTGTGAGTTTGAATAAGGGATTTGGAATATGAAAGTAAGACGGAAGTAGTCAAGCAGCTGACCATGTTATAGAGTCTACTTCCGGGAAAACTTGATCTTAAAATTAACCATGTGAAAACTAGTATGATAGATAGAGCTCGGTTACTTCCAGTTACCAGTGAACTGAAAGTGTATGAAAAATTGTTTGTGTCTTGGGTGGTTGATAACTTGTAGCGGTAGTTTCAGTAATAAAATACCTTGCACTGCAATGAGAAGTTCGTAGCAAAATAGTTAAATGTCACATAACATCAATCTGCAGAAAAAAAACTCTAAGTTTCTTCTGAACACTATGCGATCTGCAGTAGCCTTTTACTGTGGGAGAAATGGGTTATATGTATGCCTAAGGCAGTGTAAGATGGTGGAATACTGTGAATGAGATGGTGGATAACAGCGTGAATTGGGCAGTTCACGTAGTCTGCACGACAAATGGAAATTTATATGTAATTGTCATCTTCAACATCATATGAACACGGAAGAACACATATAATATTACTTAAAGATTACATCCTCTATATATCATTCCCATGTTCTACAAACCGGAAGTCGTACGAATGACAAACATATAAGAATACACTTAAAAAGTCCAGTCAGAAGCTAGCAAAGTTTCAGTAATCCGAAAATCTCTTAAGGCGGTTAAAGTAATCTTTAAGACTTATCGATCACTCCGTCGTCGGTCGCAACGGGGATTGGGTCACCATTACAAGGTGTTATAATCATAACACAGCGATACCTTCAGTGGAAAAAGTTGTAACTTTTATAAGTATTATTTTCAATGCGAATGTGTTACTTCTACAAACGGGCTCGGTTATTGGAACATTATGTGTTTGGAATATTTTTATAAGATTTGTATAAAAACATTTATTGTACAACTATGTAGGTAAATTTTATTGACTAGCATCATCACTTCGTTTCACTTGTGAATATCATGAAAGATGACAGTAATCACAATGTATTATCGTGACAACCAACACAAGATATATGTAAAGAGAAAAACTCGACAAATTACGTCATAAATAAATATTTAAAAATAATTGAAAGATTTTTTATTAATAATAACCTTAAGCCCAAGCGAGAACCACGGGGAAATAAAAACTAGGTAATTATTATATAAATAGTAAAGTATTCGTAAAATCCTTAAAAGCCTTATACTACCTCATAAAAATGTATCAAATATAATATTCAATAATAAAATTAAAGATCCACTTTTATATAAATATACACTGTGAATAAAATGTCAACAACATATTCGTCCAGTAGTATAAGTTTTTACCGCTTCAAATATTATCAATAATATATTCTGGACTTATAATTTTGAAATTGATTTTTACGCAGTACAACCTAGTTATAAAAACGAAACCAAAATCGCACTTTTTAATTTCGCTAAACTTGTTTCATTTAATAGGATTGAACGTTTACAATGAAAATACAAATAAAATGAGAAAATTTACTCAAGTAAAAAAGATGTCCACGTTTCAATTCCTCAGAGAACTGCACGGATGGATTGGATGGTTATTATTTCTCATGATAGAAATGATCTGCTAACCACCGTAGAAGAAACTTGTGTCATGTTTATCGATGATATTTCCCTACTAATATAATCATCATCATCATCATCATCATCAGCCCCTCTTCGTCCACTGCTGGACATAGGCCTCTTCGAGTGTACGCCACTGAGATCTGTTTTCGGCTTACTAATATAATACAAGATTCAAATTTAAATGAAGACCTAAATTCCTTTTTAACAAAAACAATAACAGCACCCTTTTACCGCTATCAAAAGACACTAATACATATAAATTACAGCTACAATTAACTGGAACTTGATGTTGTCAAAGAATTCAAGTTACTACTTATACTCGATAGACACTCACATAAATTATAAACGACATGTAAGGAAAATTAAATCGATGATATCACAATTTTCATATCTTACGCCTAATTAAGAAAACTACTGACGTAACTACAGTCCTTGTTACTTATTTCTCGTATGCGTACTCGTAGTTAAGTTATGGCGTAATCCTCAGGGGAAACGGCACCGACAATTTTTTCCCTTCAGAAAGAAACTTATTAGAATCATTTACAATTTTAAAGAAATAGTCAACTCTCTCTAGTATATTCATTCTAGAAATTTGTAAGTTTGTTACAAATACCCTAAACATTACGATAAAGGGCAATATATACAAATTAAATCTACCAACTTCAAAATTAAAAATATCTTAATTTAAAATATCTATAAACCGTTTAGTGACATCCATTAAAGTATTTACCAAGCTACTATGTTCAGTGATGTTATTATATTATAATTCCAAACAAAATTTATGGGCTCTTTCACTTTTGGCAGTTGACAAAAATTATGTTAACGTGTCAATATCAAATTATTATATATGCGAAGAAAAATCCAGCATATTTCTCATGTGAGTTGATTGTCTGTTCGGATATAATGAGGTACATTTCAAAAGAATACACATATGTATAGTTTAGTTATACATCAAATTGTTTTAAAATCATAAGTAAAAAAAATAAATTAGAAAATAATTATAAATCAGCTTTTAGTGTGTTATCTATATAAATATTATCTATCTTTCAATAAAACAAGGCAGGAAAACAAAATTGAGATTTAACTCACCACACCGCTGGAACGACATGGTATTCCAGTCACTGCACACTAGTTGAGGAAGGCTTCGTAATATGGACGCATACTACTTGTTACTGTCCTATAAGCTAGCCATAATGGTTATTGGTTATTGTGAGATCTGTGATAGGAAAGAGTGAAATACGTGTATTCCAAATCCGCTGCCGCATCGCAACCACAATATTGTAATAACAATGTATTACTGAAATAGGATTTACCAATAATTTGATATCGTAGGACTTCAGCTGCGGAATACGTCGTTACATCTATTTTAGGAATTGCCAAATATGACTTCATTCCGTATTTGTAGAAATTACTGATCGCTATCTTCAACCCTCGAAGCAGTTAACTATTTAGAAATATGTGTATTGAGATAATATATCTACGAATGCAATAATTATAGATAGCGAAACGTTAATCTTTACAATTGTATTAAGAATATCGTCACTACTAATAACTCTGACTCAACATGTAAAATCTGACATGTTGCTGTATGTACATATATCTGACGTTCCTATAGTGAAACAAAACAACACGAGGCTAGCTGTAAGAGTATACATGTGCGAAGAATTTCAAAGGTGTATTAAATTGACCCATCCAAGCTGAGCCAGGTGATTATCATATTAACATTGTCCAGGCCACTTTTGACTCTATCCTCAGCTGTTTGTTTGATATAACTGATTAAGTATCATACTTTAGATAAAATAGATTTTAATTAGAAAAAATAATTAGATAGGTAATCTCGAATATCGTGTTTTTTTAACAAGAATATAATAAATATTGTTTTGAAAATTTATATTATATTATTGTAATTTATTTTGAGCTGCGGAACTCACTCCAGACTAAACGTGAGGATTAGTCGTTATTATAAAGATATGCAGCATAAGCATTAATTAATATAAAGAATTAATTAATATAAATAATTGCTAATATTGGTCATTAATGCATTATACAATTACTAATCTATCTTCATTCATCTGATTTCATTATTAGTTGCTTCAATTAACAAACATACCAAAACTACTATAACAATCAAATAAATAAAAAAAATAAAGCCGATATTAGACTTTTACATTTTTTTAAATATTTAAAATATAAATTGCCATTTTATATATTTTGTATATTTTATTTGTAGTAATTTATAGTCGTTAAGTAGTTTTAAGCTTAGAATTTCCATTAAGTAGAACCATTTATAAATAAGTTATACAGATTAGTTATAGTTCATCATACATAACAGTGAATCCGCAATCATAGAGCTGCGTTAGAATTATACATATTATATGTAGATTCAATTAGAGCATTTAACTGTACGTCTTATTTATTACAAAAATAAAGTTCAATTGTTAATATTTTTTGTTTAGAATATAATGAAGTAAAAAGGTGTAAAATACGCTAAAAAGGAAACTAGTGAATATTTTTAACGCGTTGATTGATTAATTGTTATCGAATTAAATATATTGATTAAGAACAGATGAATAATATAATTTTAGTTTAAATTAACAGATATGCTTGATCCCTTGGAAGCGAAGTTGTAAAATGTGAAAAAAAAATATTCCAATTAACAGAATTATCAAATTGCTTTGATTGCGATTGCGGACTTCCTTACAAAATTGTCTCTCTGATTCCTCAATAAAGTTTTTCACCCACTGCTCAGCTGGATTACTTAACTCAGTCTAGTACTCGAGTAGATACGGCTTATTTAGTGCAGTTATAATGGTTATAATAATTAACAAAACTTAAAATGAAATACTAAATGTATGCTGTGACTGTGTTATTTATTTTTAAATTAAGATTAACAAGTTAAGCTTAATTTATGCGTAAACACACATTATAATATGCATACGCTAAATCTAAAGGTAAACTTCACTAAGCAACTCAAGTTAAAATAACATTGCAATATCGTAGATCATCCAATGACCTTGTTCTAACACTATCAAGGGCTGTTTTTGTGCGGCAGATGCAAATCAGAAGGGTGAGTGTTCCTATTCAAATTAAGCGCACGATACAAGTTATTTTGTGGCGACCGCTCTAGGATCGCTGGAATTTATTAGCCGGGAGCACGCTATCAATTCGAGGACCTTCAGCTCCACGGCTTCTCGTCGCGTATCATTCACCTGGCCCGCCCTGCGACCTTGTCCCATTATATCGTGGCGGCCTGTGTTAGGTCAGCATCGCATTTTAATGACATTTACACGCCCGAATAATGTATTTGTGGATTTTCAAGCTATATCATACAAATTCGGATAGCGTTTAGTGGGAAAACCCACCATACATAGCTATATAGACCTGTATTATTATTATTTATAAAAACACATGTGAATTATGTAAGATATTATACAAACAAAAAGATATGACGCCATTGATGGACGTACGTATTACATCCATAATTATTATTATCAAGGATTGGGTTTAAAAAAATGTATAGTGACCAATTTATGCCAAAAAGAGTCACTATGCGCCATTTACTAGGTATTTAAAGTCAAGTTAGTAACAAATTTAAAAATATTGCCTATTACTTATTAAATATTAATAATTTATAATAATTATTAATGCAAAGTAATTTTTAAAGAAATTATCTATACGTTAAATAATAAAATACCAGACCATAAGCTTCACTAGAATTTCCAGAATTTAGTTTACGTGATAGATGTGCTACTTGATCAGAAATTGGGCCATTCTGAAATTGGAGCAATCCCTGTAGCTATCTGGTTCATTACACTGGAAACTGACAGCTGCCACGTTGTCTAACGGTTACTATTCTAGGTGCCACACTATCTGTCTAAGAGTTGCAAGCTATTTACCTTACGGACTGACGAGCGGCCACCGTTTCAACAAAAGTGCTTATATACTTATTTCAAATCAGTACGAATTTAATAAGATTGCCATAATAACATTAAGAAAGTCCCTTGTAAATGGTTATTTGTTTCATGATGTAGACAAATCATATTCCATACATACATACATACACTCACGCCTTTTTCCCACGGGGGTAGGCAGAGATTACGTCCTTCCACTTGCTACGGTCCTTACATATCTCATATCATATTCCTCTTAATAAAATTAAATATCTCATATGAGAGATGCATAGTCTGTATGGTAACAGTATGGTATCTACAGAAGGACGCTTTTGCCTGCCTATTTAAAAGAAAAATGTATAACTAACTAAATATATTCTTCTACAGGATATTAGACCGTAGTTTCCGTCGTTCGGAAACTAATAAACCTTTAAAATGAAAATTATTCGGTAACGTTGTAATTAAATATATAATGAAATGAATACACTAAAGTAAAGAAAAAAATAAAGAATATGTTTTACAAAATAATATACAAATAATTTATAGTTTTAAAAATCTTTATTGGTACAACAGAATACTACGTATACAGTTTCAGAACGTAACTTTAAAAAATACCGGGAAACAAAAATCAAATTTTAATAGATACTTAGTTTTTGCAAATATATGTGGTTTCATTTTAATTTATATTGTTTCATTTATATCTCTAATAATGTTCTCACTGCTAAGGTGAAAAGTTGTATGTGTCACGCGAGAGAAAAGTTATTTCCATCTCGTGCCTTTGAATCCCTCGCGACGCTCAGGATTCTAATGTAGAATCACTCGCTGACGCTCGTGATTCAATTATTAGAATCCTTCGCTTACCCGGGATTCAAAATTAGCACTCGCTTGAAAAAACCAAATTTCCTCTCTAGTTGAACAAATAACTATTTCTTTCACTTGTTACGATCGAAACGAGGAAGCTACAGAAATAAGCTTCCTCGAGTTTAATTAATACTTTCATGACCGCTCGCTCGTTAGTTCCGATTCTAATAAACCATTGCTGAGACCACATCGCCATCAACGATTTCTATGATTTAACTGGAGAGAATCTCTATACCAGAGTCGTCTGCTTGAGTAACTCTTTCCTACCTATTCTATATTCTTATTCTATATCCTTCTGCCACAAAATAGCTGTTCCGATGTGAAGGCAATGAAACTGTAACCACTTACCAGGAAAGTCTTATTAGTAGTTTGTATTTTGTATTTAATTATTTTTTAACACAATAATGTCATAGACGTATTAAACCTTACAATCTAACATACATATATTAGATTTTTCATACAGAAACTATATTAGTAGAATTTTATTTCAGCGTTCTATGCTCCAAACCTATAATCTCTATAAAGTAAAGTTTCGGCAACCAAGATAAGTACACATTAATTTATCAGATACAGATAAATTTATCAAATAAACATTTTTACCTTATTAGTAATTAAGTAAAAGCCATTACATGATAATGGGGATACTTTTAAGTCTTGAAGTAAAGAATTATTTTTTACAGAAACTCAGTGCATTTTACAAAAAAAAAAAATGTAGTTTATCGTTATTAGACAAGCACCATGATAATAATTTTAGACGTACATATCTAAAAAAAGGAAAAAAAATCACCGACTTTAGTAGGCCTACCATAATTGCTTGAAATAGGAATTATACCTAGCGCTATATGCTGCAGTGGTATCTCAGTTTCAATATTGTTTTAACCCTGCTCTAGGCGAACATGGTAAAACATCTCAGCTCGTCTGGAAGCTTCAGCTACAATCAAAGGAAAGTGGTCATAAAGTTTCAAGCTTCTAGAAAAGCAAAAACGAAAGTAATGTACTATAGGCAATAAGCATATGTGAGCGCTGGGATATAGCGCTAGATGTCATGTAACTAGATCAAACCCACACCAGCCGCTAAAAGACGCTAGCAGCGTAGGAGCGATCGGTGTGGCAATCCTTGGGGGAGGCCATGTCCAGCAATGATTGTACAGATTTCACAATAAATACGAGTATAGTCAGTTACTATAAAACTGAGCGTTCGTCTTGCTTTCATATAAAAATAAAGTTTCATGCTACCAAAATATTAAAAATATGCAATCTAACTATTATTCAAATATAATCATAATCAAAAGCAAAAGATATTGGTATGCTTACAGATTATATATTATTTACTCCATAGCCAATCAAGGACAGATATCTCCACATTTGGTAACAGCCTTGAGAATATAAGCAGTTGCTTATGTTCACAGCACGGTTTGTGAAACTAAATCAATGAATTACTTTATAGGAAATAATGGACACAGGTATGGGCATAACGAACATTTAGTCAAGTCATGAATAAATAAAACCTTGCTGGAAAGCACTTGCTTATTTTTATAAATAAGATATTCAAGTTACTATTTATATGAGAATAATTAAAATAATTATTTTTGTACTTACCTAAGAGTGTAAATATAGCCTATCATTTCGCCTTCCTTATCTTACACCAATTAGGGTCATAACAATTTTTTTAGCTTTATGCTCCTACCTTTCATGCGCATACGCAATCCATCCATAGCTTCTTCGGTCACCCTCGTTATTTAACTCTTATTTAAACTTTCTTTGTTCAAAATTTATCGATTATTTAATCTTTGTTATTTAGCTAAACTCTTCTTCTATCTAACGATAGACATACATTATTATACTATATATTTGAAATTTATCATCTTATGCTATTATAATCTTTAACCGTTCACATTGATGTAACTCGACATATAATAGATTACAATATACATTATGTAAAAAAAAATCTAAGATTGAAATGAACTAACTCGACATAATATTTACTGTGTGCTAGCCGCATGATGTTCGCAAATTTCCCTTCACCACATCCATTCATCCAGGCCACGTGGGGAAAAAAATAAATAGCGTAGGTAGTGAGCCACTGTACCACGGGCCATCCAAGCCCTTTGTTTGTGCACGATCCGCGTAAGTGTTTGTTTTGTTTTCCAAACAACGGCTTCTGGCTAAGCCAAACAGTCAAAGCGCATTTCACATGCAAAATAACTAACGCGAGACTTACTTTTGTTTTTGTTACTTATGTTAGTTTCGGCACGAGAAGTTAGTGTAGATGTTTTATTGCGTTATTTACGGTAAGTAATTTGATAAGAAAGTAAAATTAGCTAATCTGAATTTGCAGCACGCCGTATGTCAAATGTACTAATCCTTTTTGAATTTCATTTTAATTAGACTCTTATAGCGAATGAAAACACTATAAAGTCACTGTCTTCGACAAAGGTTTAAGAAATCATAAAAATAGGTTTTTATGAGCTAGGATTCATAGCATTTTTTACGAGATGGAATGCTGGTTACTCATGATACTGTCGATGCCTAATCGACAAGCGTGTGTAGGAGTCTCCCGTAGGAGTAATTTACAAAACTCAAAAATTCATACAAAAATTTGGAATTTTGAAATTCTAGCTTTATATATTTTTTAAGTTATATAGGTTAATTATTCACGATTGTTAGATTTTTTTAGTAACTGGACATGATTTTTTTTATCTAATAGCTTTAACACAGTAGGCTTTATATACTTTCAAAATTATTTGTTTTATGATAAACTGTTTAGTGTATTGACACGATATGAGTAATAAGACAGTATACAAAGCTTGACATATTTTAAAGGTAAAATTTAATTGCATCTATTGCTAATTAACTTTAAAAATAGTAAAATATTAGAATTATTAATTTCCTTTAAAATGAATATTTGTACGATATGTTTGATTAAAAAAAAATATTTTTGTATTTATTTTACAATATTATTTTCGTATTTTATGTTTTTTGTAACGTTGGTTTGGTTTATACTTTTGCTATTTAAATATAAATTTGTAATGTAGGGAAAAAAGAGACAAATGACATAGTTTATAACGACAAAAATTCTATTTTTTTTATATGCCTATCTAGGGACAGCTGATAACTTAACTGTCAAAACAATCCAGCGCTTTGAAAGATGCAACCAAATTTGGAAAAAAAAACATATAAAGTACTGATGAAAATCATAAACCTTTCTTGGTAGTTGAATTATTATATAGGGCTAAAAGTTGCCATATTGAACTAACACATACAATTATACAGGAAGAGCTTTTTATCTTACTAATATTATATATCGCTTACTAATATTATACATCTTTTTGGAAGTACCTAATTTTTTATATTAGTAAGTACAGTGAATCGGTTATATAAATTTATTTTTCTAAAGCTTACAAAATTAACACAGGATACATGTTTATAGACCTCTCCCAAGTAGGACCAAAGATTTGGTAAAGGGCGAAAGAAAACGATGAACTCTAGCAGCTTAGAACCAATCGATGTGGAGATCGTTGGAGAAAAGCTATATTTAGTAGTGGATCTCATGTCTGAAATGATGATGACACTAAATATCTAAATAGAAGGTACATAGAGCCTCAAACAGAAACCATTTTTATAAGTCATTTATAAAATACTATGCCACGTTTAATTCAGTAAGAATTTCTTCAAAAAAACGTGTCACTCGCCGTTAAAAGCAAGTAATTACCTCAGCTGTCCGTACTGTGGTTTTGAATAGCTCAATTTCTTATTGTTGAAAGACTTTCGAATTTTGAAGGGTATATTTACGTATTGAAAACACCGGTAGATTACCGGTTCTAACTTCGTACTGGGGTTCTAGCTATATAGGATTATCTATTTAAAAAGACTTTATAAAGAGCTAGGTATATATCGCTATAAATAACCACAAACAGGGTAATTGTGACTGTTTTAATGTGATAGGAAGGTAAGACGATGATTGAAAGACTAAAAAAATCATCCTGCTCTAGGATTTTTATCTAGAAAATGTGAGAGTCCGCGACTAGTCAGTAGCCGATCTCTCGACTGTTGCACCAATTGTGTCGCATTATTAAATAAAAAAAGACTTTTTAGATTTATTACCAGGAATTTTGGAATAATTAATAATGTTGTTTTTGCGAATAGATTGTTACATTTAACCGGTTTAAATTGCACAGTATTGACAGTAACTAAGCATATATATTTTCTAGGCCAGTTATGCCTTGAAACAGCACATTCTGGTGTAGATAGGACTCGTTTTACAGAATCAGTCTTGGTCAGTTTATGTATCTAAAGTCTTTTAAAAAATGTATATGTAATCGAAGGAAATAATTATTTAACACGAATACATATACGAGTACACTACACGAAAACGAGTCTTCTCGTGACTAAAGTGGATATAACATTATTGAAACGTCGAGAAATGTGATTATGTGTTAATCATGATTAGATTCATAGTTAAATGTATGAAATTAGAATGAAAAACAGTATATAATTTTATTGCAATATTTCGTTTTGTTATTACGACTTTCAGTGCTCATTAACGGTTAGATATTATTTTTAATGATTATAGCCAAATAAATTGCATCCGAAACGTCGCTTAACTGCTTTTGATGCTGACGGTATCTACTTTTAATTTCAACTTCCGAAACCCGGTTAAGATCGTGGTCGCCTCCAATTCCGAGACTGAGGCAATTAGGGGAGGCAAGCTGTTGACACGGTCTGGTTCTGGAGTCTTGCTGTATTTAATTGTGGCATAAGCGTAGGTACATAATGTTGCTAACTTTAAAATATGACAACGTCTTACGGGTACACTGCTACGAGGTATCCTAAAATAACCCAATACACTGATTCACTCATCAATAGATAGAATTATTATATTACCAATAAAAGTATAACCAATATTTTTTTCTTCGTACAAACTATATTGCCAACTTCATCCGTAAGACAGGTGATTTATTTCAATTTAGTTTCATGGACTTAACATTTAATTTTAAAAACTGATGTCATGTTCATAATTTACTTCACAAAAATATAATGGAAACGACATTCATATTTATATTTAGACATATCAATCCAATCGTAATACATCAGGGAACAATAAAATTTCAAGATTGATTAAAAGTAATCAAATCAAAAAACTTTGAAAATGATACCCGGGTTAATGTTCAGACTCAAATTTTGGGGCTTGAATTCTAAAAAAATACCGTTACATATAATTTGTTATTAATCGAGAGAAGAAATTGTGTGACAGTGTGTCTAATAAAATCTTCTTACTTAGCTGGTTTCCACCGATAATATTATTTGTATCACAGTTAAATCTTAATTACAAGAAAAAAAAACTGACTCACATTTATTATAAGGTTATTCACACTGTAGTGCAAATACATATTTAGAAGGAGATCATATACTATAAGATAAATATGATATAAGAAAGAAAGATAATGAATATAAATGTGAATAGATTGAGCGTTGGACGAATTGCATGAAATGTGTGATACGGAAGTCACTGGAGTGGATGACATGGTGTCATACAGAGGTGAATAGATACCAGAAAGCCATTCTGCTCCGACTCAAAATAAATTGGAAGACAGTAAAGCCTTGTGAGTTTGTGAGTAAGTAAGTTTTAGTTTGACTATAAGTTTGAGTACATAGGGTAATGACTAACTTATTGGTTAAATTATTCCCGTCAAGGGGACTGAGCTTAAATTAAGGTCAGTCCTTATTATTTAAGCGAATGATTTATTTGAAAAATAAATGGGTTGGCTATGCCTATCCATCTCGAAAGAATAGCCTTTGTATTGTAGTAAACTAAATAACGTTATGCTATTTTTAGACGAACATTAAAATAGTAATACTGAAAAATCGGTTTGGACACCGTCAAATCTGACATTTAGTATCAGACCTCAGAGTGGGCGGCATGCCAAAACACGCCAATACGTACATGTGACGCAATCATCGACTTTAGGGTATTAAAAACTTTCCAACATGGCGTAGGAAAATATTACCAACCATTTAATATTTAACACATGGGTTGAACATAAATTTTTATTATATTATATTATAATATAATAAAAATTTATGTTCAATTGAAACTTGTTGTTGTTGTTAAATCAAATTATTCATCACCAGATAAAAGTTGAAATATTACTTTCTTTATATAAAATTGAATGAGATTAATATAATGTCAACGCAAATACGAATACTTGCTGTGTCCACCAGCATATTCAGTTATCGATACCATCGTGTTGGCTGGGCGCCAAATTGGCCCACACCACTGGCTGCATACAGTGTATGAGTGACATAATTGTTCTAACATGGGTGGTAAATATTGTGACATTGTTCTCATACAATACAGCACTTCAAATATTACATTTCTTTAAAAGTGGCACTTCTAATAATGACTGTAACTATATGGATGCTAACTGGATAACTTATTCTGCCTTTAGATCGTTTAGATTTAACCGTTTTACTCATAGCTTGTTCTGTATTATACTCATTTTAGGTTTGAGTCTTTCTGCAGATTATGTAAATAAATCTTATTAGCACACAAATGCATCGGAAGTAATTACAAATTAAAAATGTCTAAGAAACTAAGTATTTATCTAGAATATTATTGCCTTATATCAATATATATATATCTTTATTATATATATATATCAACTTTATACTCAGAAGTTTGCCTAAAAACGGTTACTCTTAAGTTATTTTCCAAATTTAGTATATTAGTAATTCTCAATTTGAATTTATATATTTTATGTACTCATTAGAAAGAACAGAAATTCTATTAGTTAATTCTAAGTTGGTGAGTGTGTTTGAAGCAGCGACTGCATTAATTACAGTAAAATATTATGAAAACTACAGTTCATCGGTGTATTATTTGTATATATTGTATACAAATAAATTATAAAATCGAAAATAAGGTATCACTTTATCAGAGTGTAAGCTCTTATTTACTATGCAGTAGAATTAAGTCCCGAAATTGAAAAATTCTTATAGTTAAATAAATTGCAATCAAGATATGACCAATTCGTTGGCAGCGATTTCTGAGTACTACTGCAGCTGCTTGGTGTGTAATCGTACAATAGCTTTTGCACCTATGTTAAACTTTAACTTGGATCGCCTGTATGACAAGAATACATTTGTACATTTCTTAGATCATTATTTTAATAAAAATCTTGCATAAATAAAAATAATTTAATATTTATTTTTTATTCACAATACGAATACTCAATTAGTTATCACACTTTTGTTAATCATTAAGCTTCTTTTAAATATTTATCTAAAATGGTTGTAATTAGTAAGCACGTTCCTGTTGAATATTAAAAAAAATATATATACGGCTTTCTATTGGCCCTTTGTTGACGCAAAATCCTCAGAGATATCATGAAATGGTTGCTTACTTACATTTCAAAGAACTTATAGCAAGCTTCAATTTATGTCATAACAATTATGAGACAAAAGATTTGATACTGATTCAGAACTCATAGTCAGTATCAGTTCTTATTATAATAAGTCAAAGTAACTTACCAGCAGTAATTTAATTTAAATATGATTTGAAGACTTACCTGTAAAGAGAAAAACAAATTCAATATAACGAATTAATTACAATTAATAATCTAGAGGCAAGATAAAACATAATTAAAGCTTCGGCGCTCCTTTGAATTAGAAGAAGAATGTCCAAGCTTTTATTTATAGTCATAATTATACATAACTACTGCGAATAAATATGTTTAACGTATATTTGTGTAATATTTTAATTTTCCCCTTTTTTGTACATTTTATTTTATATCTATTCCTAAAAAATACTTATTTTATTTTTAATTTTATTTTGTTAAAAATATATTTATTTCAGGTTTATACTGCATATATATCATTACGATTTTTACGTATGCCCCGAACAGTTTAACTACTAAATAAGGTTCACGATTCATTTCTAAAATTACTAGCTGCAAAAGTACCTAGTGTTGTATTTAAATAGCATAAATGGCGTCGTTATACAATTTAACGATTCTATTCAGTTAATGAAGCATAAAATGAGTCTCGTTTATAGAACTTAGTTAAGATGATTCCAGTTACGCAAACATTGAAATTGCATCCAAATTTAAATTATAACTATATCTACAGGTTGTTTGTAATTTTTATATGTCGTTTATTATAACTACTGTGTGTACCTATACAAAATATGATATAGCTATTAATAAATACATCTGAAAAAATATATAGCAACATATAAGCACGATTATATAATATACATATACTGTATAAAAGAATATACGTATATATGTATATATATGAATATATACAGATACGCATACACAAACATATACATATGAATATCGACTATGATGGCTATTATGATTCATTACATTGTTTCTAATAATGTTAAGGGATACCTTGATGTAAATATTTCAGTAAAATCTGTAATATTGGGAGGTGCGGTAAAATCATAAATTTATGAAATATTTTATGCACTGTTACTATAAATTGATGATTTGTTTTATTAATAAAGAATAGATTTATGTGTACAAATCCAAGATCATTATAACACTATAAAATACTTAACGTACACTATTAAACCTTTAAAAGCAATAAGCATCGCAGTTCTTTCAACAACCCATAAAAAAGGTAATGCGTGGAAAATCCACGGCTCGAGAAGTCGAGGTTCATCGATGAATGCAAGTACATAGGCAGGCGTACAATGGGCGGGCTAACGATCTCATTAAAAGGCGGTGTTCTCCGCAGCAGAAAATATTTAGTTTCGGTCTCGAATACCCTTCGCCATACAAAAGCTGTCTCGAGGTATTAATAAACATGCTATAATAGGCACACAAAACAGTCGGTTATCGAATTATAGTGTTCTATAAATTGTGTATCTTTTATAGTTTTCCAGATATTTAATTCTATTAGGTTGCCAACTTGATGATGTCACTAACATGTAACAGTGAAGTCACAAATTAACTCTGTCAAATAAATGCGAGTCGGCCGCGTGCACTCAGGTTTCCGTAAAATTGGTTGTTTAATTAGCTCGTCATGGTAATCGGATCACGAAGATTTTTGTATGATTTTATATAACAAAATTGAATAATATTTCAATAAACACTTATTAAAATAGCAAAATTTGTAATTCAAATACAACACTAAATTGTCGGTTTCTGTGAAGATCATTAATAAAATTGGTTTTTCCATTATAACGTTTACATTAATAATATAAAAACCATGAAATGAAACTCTTAAGCATATGTCAATATATGTAGATTAAATTTAACTAAAAATAACAAAAATTTGAAGGATAATAAATTTTGAGAGAAAATTTATATCGATAAAGTAAAAAATTCTAAAGAAAAAAATATAAGGTATTCTTGTGATTATATTTAGTAAATTTAAATTGATTTGGGGGATTGAAAAATAACCAATAATTTTAGTGTATGGTTAAAATGATATGCAAAAATAAAAGTTGTTTTAAATCTTAAAGTGTAAGTCTAATTCATGAATGAATTACCAGCTGCGATGTTTCCTGGGCGACATGATATGCCCTTCTTTAAAATAAAGAACATTTAATACCAGGTAGATACTGACAGAACTGAATTTGTGGTATTGCAGATGTACATATATATATATATATATATATATATATATATATATATATTATATATATATATATATTTATATATAGTTACCACTTATGGTTAGATAAGGCATTAACTGGTTTGCCACTGAAAGGAATAAGTTAGGAAGTAAAACAGCAATTTCATTGCTATAGATCTATCACTAATATCCATTACCTCACTGTGTTTTAGTCTTTGTTATAAATCTCAACAGATACAGAGAGCCACCGGCACAGATGAAATAATTAGTGTCTGTCTGCCTAAATACGAGTCTACTCTCAGTTCCAGTCCACCGGATGTCACCGCAACAAAATCAAATACAGACTTATCTTGACAAGAAACATGCGTTTCCACAAACAAACATTGAGACCTAAATTCCGCATTTTTTTTAACTAAGTGCACTTCAAACTGGTGTCTCACGAATCATTAATACACGTGAATGATCTCCTATCATTGCCCTCTAACGTAGATTTAATATGTAATACATCCAAAAATACCAGGTACAAACATGTGCCTCGTCGTTTTTCCCCACCTTTCACTCGACTCTTCTGCTTAGTTAAATTGGTAAACTAATAAGATAACAAAAAAATAAAACACCACTCTTTGCCCGAACTTCACTTTTTCAATAATAACAGTACACGCCAATTATCAACATATTTTGAATGAAGAGCTTACTTATTAAAACCTCCGTAGTATGATCACGGAAAAGCGATACGATAGAACGATTTGTCACTTTGAAGCGTCAAAATACAGTAAATAATAGTAATAAATTTCAAGATATCGGTTACATCGCACTACAATCGTTTTAACATAAATATGTTGTTTCGTTGCTAATGCTACGGAGCAGAACTGTATAGTTGCAGTAAGTAATTAAAACATAAAAGATACTACCATAAATATTTAATTAAATATATAACTCACACAACATGTGAAAGAAAACAAAAGCTACGAATGATTGGACGGTAATTTCTAGAAAAATATTCGGATGCTGGGGGAAACTAATAGATTCGTAATATTTTTCTCACGTTGTAAGTAAAATGATACATGAAAGTGAGTGCTTGAATGTGAAAGGAATATTATTACACATATAAAACTATTTTCAATATCTAATGTTTTTTCTGTAGTCATCATATAACTTGTACTTTATAAAAAATCATAATAAAAAAAAATTGTATACATTTATGGGAAAGTTACTGAATATGTTATTTTATTCAATCCAGGAAACATTTCTCATAATATACTTTTTCTCTCAGTAAAATTTTTAAATCAGTGATGTACGAGCACTGTTGCAGATTGTCGGTGGTAGTGTTCTCAGTGTACTGTATTTAATCTAAAGGTTTTGGTTGATTCTGCCATGTAATAATATGCCATATAATCCTAATTTCAAGTGTGCATTTACCCGATACTCAACCCAACCGGCATACATACACCTGCAAAGAAACTTAAAAAATTGTGAATTCAACAAATCCGTACTTACAGGGCCAGCGTTGGTTGACTTTATCAGCCTGAATTAATTATGATTGACGTTTCTCTGGCCTGGTCTAGAATATTATATGAGTATATTGGGCATAGTTTTAATAAACTTTCAATCTACAGTTACTGTTTCTCAATAAACAGAAATTGACTATAACTGTTTTGAACATATGATATTTACTTGACCCATTTGTACGATCAGAACAAACTCAACAATGGCCGACTAACGTTTCAATTGTTACTTTGAAACATTAGATGCTTAAGTCCAGCCGAATAGAAGACGCGTTTGGAGCATTCGACCCTTAAGGCCGACTCAAACAGTGGATTCGGCATTGTGTTACGTCGTTGGATATTCCGACCTCGATTTGTATACGCTTTACCCCAGGATCGACGGGAGATTACGTGCGAAAAATGTGCAGACGGTTTATACGCCACGAGCTTAGCTAGTGATCTGAAAATAAAAAGTGCGAATACATTAAACGATTCGCATTTGAAAGCCCATTTCACAGATCACTTATTTCGTATTTAGCGACTGAGAATCGTTTGGTGGAACAGGGAATGTATTTTGAATCTACGATCCAGCGTGAGAAGTGTGATTTCAACATATTTCTTAAAGCAACACTCGTGAAAAACGATTTAGTAAAACCGACATTTATTTATCAGTAGACAAAATTTTTATATACTGTATGTTTTATATTCTTAAGGTTTTCCTTATAATGATATCACATATCTGTCACAACAAGTTAGTAATACTAACCATTTGCCAATTTAAACATGAGGTTTGTTATAACAACTTATACGTATAAAAATATATAAGAAGCCTTTGTTTTTACTAGCTTCTTATATTTTGCATTTGTGTTTGGTGTTAGTATGAAAATTTTATTAAAGATAAGAACGTAAAGTCCACAAAAAAGTGAGGATAGATTAAAAAAGGTAATAAATTTCTTTACTACCGCTTCTCTGATTTTTAGTATTAATTGGTATTAATAAGAATTTGACACAGCTTCGAATAAAACGTTTATAACGGATAATAATATGTCATCAAAGTTCTTATTTTATTATTATTTGACAATACTGACCACTTACAATATAACGACACTTAAGTGTAGTAAGCACCAGACGGGCTATCCTATTACTATATTGGCAATCGCTTTCATATGAATCTGAATATTTGTGTTCTTGAAAAAATCTAACTAATACGTGTATAATAATAGTTCAAAAATATTTTCAACGTATGAATATCAATATTACTCGTAGATTAATTAATGAATTGTCACCCATTCAGTTTATCTTTTAATATAAATTACATCTATAAATTTGGATTTCGGACTTCTTTTTCTAAGTACCATATATCGATTTCTTAGTTGAATTGACTAATAGATATATATCTCATGAACGGTATTTACCATCATCATGCTCATAACAGCATGAGCTGTTATGAAGTTGATGATGAGTATAAATTCATCCCATTAAAGGGCACGAACCCACTAGCTATGTTTTGGTCATTAGGGTTTCATAAAGCCGCTAAGCCAGTGCCAATTAGTGGCCGTCACATACACCCTCGAATTTCTACACAGGTATACGCAGGTATCCTCATGATGTTTTCCTTCGCAGTAGGAGCGTCAGATGGAAATACGTAAAATACGTTGGAATATGGCAGGATTGTTCTAAGACCATATTATATTATCCCGGAGTGATTCGGAGAAATTGGTTTTCCAGTCTCTGAATCGTCTTGATCAAGAATAAGATGGACATCAAGGTGGCTTAGTAGGTTTTCATAGACGCGACTAACCACAGGCAAGTATAGTACAAAACAGAATCCTACTTTCGTTAAAAAAACTTTCTAATATCAGTTGACTTTGTTTCATGACAATAAATATAACAATTTCAACCAAAGAAACAACTTTAAAAGTTCTTAACTAATAGTTTAGTATATGTTATATGTTAACGAACGAAATATGAGTATATGTTAACGACTTTTAAGCTTTATTTTGTATGAATGCAAATTCTTGATCTAATTAAAAGCTGAGATTTGTTTTATTGTAAAACTAAATCTCAGCTACTAATTACATCAAGAAACTAAATAACTGAGTAGCAGGCGTATTACCAATATCATAGTTTTCAAATGATGTAAAGATAAGAAGCATAGTGTAAAACAGTTCTTAAAATTCTATTAAGTTATTAGTAATCGACATTTAAGGGCATGTTTCTCAATGATTTTTAATTGTGTGAATGATTAAGGATTTCTTGATAATTTGTTGTAGTAAAAAAAAGTTGTTCAAGATTGTTAAAATTTCAAAACGTATTTAAATAATTTTATATTTTACAGTAGGAAAGTAATTTTAAAGCTTTAGTAAGTGTTCGGTGAAGCAATTTAAGCTTCAATAAAACAGAAACATTATTGATTACTAAATAAATAGTGGATGTATAAGTGTAGGTTGTTCATTTACCTGCATGTGTGTGCATGATTGTTACAAGATTACTTTAATTTTTTTATTATTTTAAAATTGTTTAATAATTTTTTTAAATTGTTACACAAATACTATGCCTATGCTTTTATGAAATGATAAATTAAAAAAATGTAATGTGAAGATAAATTACATGAACAAGATATATAAAAATAAGTTTTATTCAAATAACTTGTGATTACTAATACAATATGAAGCTCATAATAGAGAGTTTAAATGTAAAAAAATACAATGAAAATAAAATAACTGCTGCTGACTGGCTGAACATTTACTTAAATGTGGAGTGAGTTATGTTAAGGGAAAAAGAGAGCAGTAGCGTGTATGTAAAAATTAACTGAAACTAGTTATATAACATAGTATATATATAATCAGACAATTCTATTTCATATTAAAAACCCCAAATAATCAGTAATCAATCATGACAATCAACTATCATCACAGGCAGCTGTCTAAAAGAATTCCGTACAAAAACATTGACCGACTCCATGCTCATAAGAAGTTTAACAACTTTGTATTTGCAACCTCAACACACCCCTTCAAATACAAAGTAAAAAGAAAATAATAATAATATTAAATTACTAATCTAAGTTAACATAGTTTAAGTCCCAATCCATCAATACATTTGTAATGTTTGAATCGAGGTAAAGATTTAGTCAATACATCAGCTAACATGTCATTAGTGGGTATATGTCCCAAATGAATATTGTTTTAGTTATTTAAGTAAATAATTAAATAATACACTCAATTAGCAGCATCTTACTTTTATTAAAATCAATTACAGACTAATAGACATCTAAAGAAGCACAGACTATATTAATCATTTACAACATCTCCCCTTTCAACAAATTAAGAACTTCCAAAAGAACATAATTTACTAATAATAATTGTACAAAAATTAAATTTCAATACATATGATAATCATTAAATTTTGATGGCAAGCATACATTTCTTTTTGTTCTATCAATTCTCAGTGGTAATTGTGAATCTCCTGCATTATTTACAACATTCATCAAATTTAAATTATTATTATGGGGGATGACTTCTTCAGAATTGTCACTACTTATTATTTCAGAATCATTACTACTTAAATTAAAATTATTATTGTTATTCTGTATTACAGGTACAACACTACTCTTCCTATGCCTCAATTGAGAACTATTTCTTCTAATAATATTATTTGTAATTAAATCTTTAATCAAATATGACCTTGGTGTATTACATTTATTTATTATCAATCCAGGTTCCCATATTTTACACTTTTGTATTAATACTTTATCCCCAATTTCAAAACTTTGTTCACTTTTACAGGTTTTATCATAATAAGTTTTATAGTTATTCTGGTGTTCTTCAATTCTTTTTTTTAAACTAGGTACAGACACAGGTTTTAACAATTGCAATAGGTATTTTAGTCCTTAACTTGCGTCCCATTAATATTTCCGCTGGTGAAAACCCTAAGGAAGGAATAGGTGTGGTTCTGTAATTCAGCAAAGCACTTTCTATGTTACTTTTGTCTTCGGTACATTTTTTAATTAAATTTTTTACAATGTGCACAGCTTTCTCTGCCATTCCATTAGATTTTGGATACCTTGGACTACTAGTAATTATCTTAAAATTCCACTCTTTAGAAAATTTTGTAAACAACTCTGAACTAAATGGCATATTATCTGCTATTATTATTCCTGGTATGCCATGAACTGAAAAAATATTTTTTAACTTTGATATAACTTCTTCACTATTTTTACTATTTAATTTTTTTAATTCAATCCACTTTGATAGGTAATCAATAATAACTAAATAATCTTTTCCATAACAAGTTAAGATGTCACAGCCTATTTTGTAAAAAGGTATTTCAGGTATTTGATGTGGAATTAAAGGTTCACAGCTCTTAGTCATATTAAACTTTTCACAAATACTACAAGAGCTTATATAATTTTCTATACTTTTGTTAATACCCTGCCAATAAACTAACTCTCTTGCTTTTAATTTTGTTTTTGGTTATTCCTAAATGACCTTCATGTAATAATTGAAGCACTTTATTTTGTAGTTTATTAGGTATTACAATTTTGTTATTAAGAAATAATATGCCATTTTCACAAGTTAAATCGTGTCTTAAGCTCCAAAAATGTTTAACAATCGGTAAAACATTTTTCATTTCTTTAGGCCATTTCGTTAGTGTATAATTCACTACCTGACAAAGAACTAAATCAGTTGCAGTATGTTCTGACAATTGATACTGATCAATTAAGTCAATATTCTCTACACTATGAATGATTCCTACTATATTTAGCTCATCATCATATTTTTCAGAAAGACAGTTACGAGACAAAAGATCTGCAATAAACATTTCCTTGCCAGGAAGATATCTTATACTCAAGTCATATTTAGACAAAAGCATTTTCATTTTTTGCAGCCTCATTGATACTACTTTATACAAATCTTTTTCTATTAAATTTACTAGAGGCTTATGATCAGTCAATATATTGACTTTGTAACCAAAAATGTAATTATGAAATTTTCTACAAGCAAAAACTATACCCAAGAGTTCCTTTTCTATTTGGGAATAATTAATTTCTGACTCAGTCAGTGAACGTGAGGCAAAAGCAACTGGTTTTCTATTTTGCAAGAGACAGCAACCTAGACCATATTTGGATGCATCACACTGAATTGTAATCGGACTGTTATTATCAAAATTACTTAATACAGGAGTTTTACAAATAATTTCTTTTAAATTTTCTAAACAATCTTCATGAAATTTTGTCCAGATAAAAACATTTCCTTTTTTTAATAGCTGTCTTAGAGGCTCAGTAAGTGATGCCATATTGGGAACAAAATCTCTTAAGTAGTTAAACATTCCTAATATAGATTGTAATTCTTTTACACTTTTAGGGCTTTTTAAATTTTTTATGGCTAAAACTCTGTTTGGATCTGGAGACATACCTTCTTGAGAAAAAATATGTCCCAAATATTTAATTTGACTTTGTTTATACTGTAGTTTATTTACATTAAATTTAACATTATAATACTCTGCCCTTTTCATTATTATTTTCATTATTTCATCATGTTTTTGCTCAGAATTTGTTGCCAGGACCAAATCGTCAAAATATATTAATACATCTTCTATATCCCCAAATATTTGCATCATAGTTTTTTGGAATACTTCAGGAGAGCATGACAATCCAAATGGTAATCTTAAAAATTGATAGTATCCGAACGGTGAACTAAATGTACATAAATTACTAGATTCTTTACTTAGCGGAATAAAAAAAAAACCATCTTTTAAGTCTAATACAGTAAATAAACTCTTGTTTGATAATTTAGCTCTTAAATCACTTAATGTGGGTATCAATGTATAATCTCTCATTATTACCTTATTTAAATGTACAGGATCCAGACAGATTCTTAGTCGACCATCAGGTTTTTGTACAATGGTAATATTACTAGCCCATTTATCAGGTCTATCAATTTTTTTTATAATATTAGATTGCTCAAGATCAGCAAGTGTATCTTTTAGCTTAGTCATCAATGATAAGGGAACTCTACGTGGAGCACAAATCTTACCCTCACTATCATTTTGTATTTTAATGGTGTATTCTTCACAATAATGTCCTACTCCCTGAAACAGATTATTATACATTTTTATAAATTCACTTTTACCAGACGTTTCTTTTAAATTAATTTCATTGACTTCTTTTATGAAACCCAATGCTTTACAACCTAGCAATCCTAACAATGAAGTACAATTATTATTTACAATTATGAACTCTAATAGTGAACATTTATTTTTATAACAACAATTTATCATTATAGAGCCAATTGGCTTTATTTTGAACCCTCCAAAAGTAACTAATATTATGTTTGTTTTCTGTATGTTCCTATTATTATAATTAGAACTAGTCAAATCATTTAATGTAATCAAGTTAACTTCAGAGCCCGTATCAAGCTTGAATTGTAACATTTTGCCATTTATACATATATTTTTTATCCACTTAGTTTTATCTCCTATTAAATCTACATACACACACCTTTCAATATCCTGAGAGTCCTGTGACATTTCAACTTCTTCTGTCTTTTTCATTTGAAATCGACTCCGTTTAAAGCACCCGACCGAAAAATGATTTAATTTGCCACAGGCCGAACATTTTTTTCCGAAAGCTGGACACTTTTTTGGTTGATGCAAATAGCCACATTTTTTACACTTATATTCTTTAGTAACTTCCATTACTTCCATCTTGTTTTCTTGTATTTCTTGAATTTGTTTTGTTTGCATTTCTGCTAATCGGACCAATTCTATAGCTCTATTTAGTGTTAGTGATTTTTCTTTCAATAACATGGTTTGGCAATTTTTATCTGTTAAGCCCAAAACAATTCTGTCTCTGATTAAAGATTCCTTTTGTGTGTCAAAGCCACATTCCTCAGCTTGAGTCTTAAGTTTATTTATAAAAGTATCCACCGGCAAGGAGTCTTGATTAATTGAGAAGAATTTATATCGTTCGTAAACTTCATTGACATGAATAGAAACATATTCGTCAAACTTTTTAATTATAGTTTTTAATTTTAAGTTTTCTTCTATTAAGCCAAAAGAATTAAATATCTGTAATGTCGCGTCGTCTAGATTAGTGAGAAACAGAGCTATTTTGCTTTTTTCTTCCTTGAGATTGAGTAGTTCTACATGTAATTCAAATTTTTGTATAAATAAACGCCATTTTGCCTTCTTTTGAGGGATATCTCCGTCTCCTAAATTCAGCCTGTCAATACGGTATCCTAATCCATCCATTGTACTGCTTCACTATTTAGCACTATTTATATTATTTTTATTACTTTATTAATTACGCAGCGCCATGTTTTAGTTATTTATGTAAATAATTAAATAATACACTCAATTAGCAGCATCTTACTTTTATTTGAATCAATTACAGACTAATCAACATCTAAAGAAGCACAGACTATATTAATCATTTACAACAAATATGCTTGTTTTCTTTTAGAATCCCCCGTATAAAATGGTATTTTATATCAATGTGCTTGGTCCTAGCATGAAACACGGGGTCCTTAGCTAAGAAAATTGCAGATCTACTATCGGCATTAAGTGAAATAGAAGCATACCTTTGTAATCCTATTTCTGTTAGTAAACTCTGTAAATAAAGACATTCCTTCATTGCTTCTGCAAGACAGACGTATTCTGCTTCGCAGCTAGACGTAGCGACAGTTCTTTGTTTCCGAGAACACCAGGATATATACGCACCAGCTAAAATGAACGCGTAACCTGAAAATGACCGTCTATCTATATCACAACTACCCCAATCAGCATCACAATATCCCATGTGTCTTTTTCTACAAGACTTCTTATTTCTATTAGAATGGCTTTCTCCCATTCTGAGCTTTCATCACCTTTTAGAGCATCATTTAGAGATGGAATCTCCCAAATTATTAAAGGAATGTCTTTTAAAATTAATACATCACAAGGACGAGAAGCCTCATGTTATTAAACAAGCAAGAATTATGCTGGAGAGTATAAATAGGGGTGGCGATACGTGCTTATTAAAGAGATCCCTATATGGATTCATTGACGACTGTACACGATGGTGTGAAGTTTTTTTTTTGAAAACAAAAGATAAAGCACTAGAAGCATTTAAGATTTATAAGCGACAAGTTGAGAATTTATTTGGATATAAAATTAAATACTTTTCAGTCTGATAATGGTGGCGAGTACTGTAACGCTGAATTCGATAACTTTTTACTACAAGAAGGTATATCAAGAAGGCTAACTGTCCCTCGTACTCCACAACAAAATGGAGTTGCGGAAAGAATGAACAGAACATTGGTTGAAATGGCTAGGTGCATGCTCTTAAGTTGTGGTTTGTCTGTGGGATTTTGGGCTGAAGCGATTGATACGGCATGTTATATCAGAAATCGTTGTCCTAGTAATAGTTTAGGAGGAGATATTCCTTATGAAAAATTGTATGGAAGAAATGTAAAAATTCATTATTTACAAAAGTTTGGTACAAAGGTACATATTTTAAATAAAAATCCTAATATAGACAAATTTGAATGCTCGTGGTATAACCGGCGTATTTGTTGGATACTCGAAAAGTAATAAAGGTTTTTAGGATATGGATACCTGAGCAAAGAAAGTTTATGATTTCTAGAGATGTTAGATTCCATAATATTGAGGCAAAAAGTGACAGCATTGATACTGTTAATTGTGAGGAGTCTTCAAATGAAAATGAAAAAATATTTATAGATGTTTCATTCTCAAAAGAACTTGATAATCTGCAATCGGAAGTATGTAATGATGAACTTACTCATGAAATGTATAGAAATAATGAAATATCTGGTAATGAATATTTTGAATCGCAATCAGAAGAAGAAACAGGAGAACAAGATAGAGCTGTAAGCTGGAAAAAGAGAGCAGTAGCGTGTATTTAAAAATTAACTGAAACTAGTTATATAACATAGTATATATATAATCAGACAATTCTATTTCATATTAAAAACCCCAAATAATCAGTAATCAATCATGACAATCAACTTTCATCACAGACAGCTGTCTAAAAGAATTCCGTACAAAAACATTGACCGACTCCATGCTCATAAGAAGTTTAACAACTTTGTATTTGCAACCTCAACAAGTTAATCACTGGAGTTACATGATCCAAAAATCCTCTCCAATGATCGCTACTATCATACAAGAATAGTTCGTGAAGCGATTGAGATAAAGAAACATAAGAATTTCAATCGGGATGATGGAATCAAATTATCATCAGCGTGGAATCCAGTGTACGCCGCGTACTGTGCCGTCAAAATCAAAAACAAACCCTGATACCGTCAGTGTGGTGTGCCGAAGTGACATTAATACTGATAATATGTGGGTAGAAGAAGAACCACGAGCCCGCCTGTGCAGACGACGCCGCGCGCCAGTCAGCTCGTGACCACGGCTAGTGCAACCTAGCCTTTCGGCTAGTAAGTAGTACTTAAATACTACGTACTCGTAATATACGTCGTGTTACGTCCCGAAAATATAACATATGTACAATGCAACGCGAAAGTTTAAAATCTTATAAAATAACTGTTTTACAATACACTATCTAGTAAATAGACAATTAGTGTTTTATATGAGGTATTTGTTTTAACAAATGAAATTATCAAAATCAACACCTTTCGTCATTGTTTGGCACGACAGTGTGAAGCCTAATAATTGTCTCAATAGATATTTTACAATTTACTTCTCTGACCTTCTTTGTAAATTATTAAGAAGTACTCGTATTGTGGAATGAATTACAGAGTAGACGGTTTGATTACTTCCTTACGTCAAAATTTTATACTATAACATACTATTAAAGGTCTGGTGAATGCAATAAATCTGTGTTGAAGAGTTGGCAGATTTTGTACCCATCGCGAGATAAAGCCGAACTGGTACCCAACAATGTAGCTAGCGCGTCTCTAATTGCCGCACGCCCCCCAGACAAGACAGAACGCATCCGTTTCCGACCGCAACCCATAATTCTTTGATAACAAAAGAAAATTTATATTTCTCCCTCATAATTCTCTTTCAAAACTTTACGAAACAACAAATATTTAATAAAGTTAAGGCAAATTAATAAAAAATTTGAGTTAAATATCACTTTGATCCGTTTACTTACGGACCTAATGGCCACTAATCTCAACCGGGAATATTATTTCAACGACCATATTTGAATTTACATTAGAAATATCGGACACATCAAATAAACGACCTTTCCGGCCCCTAAATAAATATTTCATGTTACAGGGTCGCTACCAATAGCGTATATTTTTTAGTAAAGGTCTTTTATTACAGAACAAACTTATCAGATATTTTTTATGCAGACAATTTACTTAAACCTTCACAATTGCACTATGTAATTCACTGCTATCATGAGTGACATTATCACAACACCAACATTTAATAGCTGAAGCATTGTTGTGTGAACAAGATGGTTAGGTTAGGTTAGGCTTGATACTTTAATATTGTTTAACGTTAATTGACTGAAACTCAAGACGAAAATCGATGATTGTAATGATGCTTAAATCACTTCCTTGACTTGGTACTATACTAAAACACTTTTAATATACCTATGTATATTCAAATTTACTGGTCCAGTATAGGTTGATTCACTTCTGTTTTTGGTACTTGAATGTAGATCACCATCCATTAGATTCAAATATTCTTGAAAGTTCCTAGGTCTTGCCTTATTTCCCAACATTTTAAATACAAATCTGTCAATTGTTCAGATTTTATTTATATTTTGCATGCAGCTAAATAGTTATATATTTACATTTCAAGTATAAAATATTGTACACCTTTAGATACGTCATGAATTGTCCTAGGAAAGTGTTCGCTAGATTCATCTTTTATGTAGAATACACTGAGGAATTCCTCAAAGCACTACCGTTAGTATTAAGCGTGATGTACAGAGGTGATCAATACCTTTCCATCCTTATGCCAAAAACTCATATGGAGTTTAGGTCATTCTGGTCAACCCCCCTTGGTCCGTATTTGGTCTGCAATAATCATCGTGTCACTTGGTTGCGCTGGTATCCTTATAATTCTCAGAATCTCCTCTACAGAGGAAAAAAAAAGTGATCAATTAACACGCAAGTCACTTTATGATGATTCGATTAGAAATAGCGCATAATATTTATTGTATATTGTATTCTGTCGGTAATATTACTGTAGGAGTACTGTAAGTGTAATGCTTGATATGTTATAACTATGCACATGCTACAAACTATATATCTGTGTTAAAACTACTATATGGTGAGATATTTATCTGCCTTTAAACTAAAAAATTATGTGTCTTTATATGTTTCGTTGACTTCTTTGTAGTTACTAATATTAATCGTGAATTTAATTACAAATAAGAACGTATCTACTTTATATTGTTATCACATTTATCAACGTTGTAAATGTGTACAAATACTTATTATACTAATAAATTTAACAAAGTCTTCGTATTCTTGTTGTGACCCTACATTAAACCATTTTTACTGTATAGCTTCTACTTTTCACTGTATTTTTGTAATAGTTTTCTGTTTTCAACATTGTTTTATTAAATAATCGTAAACACGATCATGAATTTTTGTGACGTAACGGCACACTGCTCATATTGTTAAAATTTAAACCACTTAATATATTTATATGTTAATTTTAACAATATGAATATTTTTAAATTTTAGTATTATTGAGGCGGACATGAGATAATTCATTCTACCTCCAGCTATGGGATAGCTGTTACCTCTACCGCTGCTACTGTCGTATATCTACTACTGCACTACACTACAGCTACACTGCCGGCTGCTGCTGTAATATTGGGATTATCGCTGATACGTAAAACAAGCCGTTGTAGGTAAACAAGGTAGTCAAGAAGGTGAAACTGATATTTGGCAACTCCAACCCAGAGATGTCAGCAGTACAAGATATACTGCTGAATTTAGGTTAATGTTTTAATATTAATAATACGCGATCCATTATTATTAATGCATTATAATAATATGTTACTCCACTTTTTCATTATCTCAAAACAAATAAATTATATCCAGTACGCATATAGAACAGTCGTAGCGCTATTAAAACAATGTTTAAATTACGTTGAGCAAACGCAGTGACCCGCTACAGCGGTCGCGTGTAAGCGTAACGGCTACGAGCTACGGTTCGTAGTCAAGTACTCGTAGTTGCATTTCACGGATCTCATCCATTATGCACGTGTAAAGGCCGTTAAAGGTTCACTTTCTAGTCCTTTTTGTGGCATGCGATGGTGTATTGTTTGAACATATCCTCGTTTTGTTTTTTCTTATACGAATCACCTGGATGAAATATTTTATTTCATAATAATAAGCGATCAGGTTAGTCATGTAAACATAACAAAATACTCGTATATGGTTGAAGTGGCAATTGGATTACATAAATTCGATATATTTAGATAATTCAATTCGATATTTAATGCGTGTATTTCAACTCATATCTACTTACAAAAAATTTTATTTTATACTTGGTTTTTAAGTTACAAATACTTAATTCAAATTCAAATTCAAAATCATTTATTCAGTCTGGGCTGTTACAAGCACTTGTGAATGTCGAAAAGCTACGCCATCGGTTCGCAAATCTACGGCGGGAGACCTTGTACTGAGAAGAACCGGCAAGAAACTCAGCAAGGGCTGTTTTTTTTTCCCTGTATTAATAGATACAGAGTCGTCAATTTGGAAAATGACTTCAATATTGATAATTCATGAAGTCACTTTCCATTACATAGTTAATTAATAAAATTATTTTGAAAACATGCCTATATTAGGAATGCCGTGTCATACAGTTTTAAAAGAATATATTAAAGTTAAATTAAAATTATAATAAATACGAGTAGTACCCAGTATAGCAAAGAGCAGACTCATCTCCGCTGGCAGCACCCGTTCACGAGCATGACGCATGAACCAGCCATCGCTTCGCTCAACCATGTTTTAGGGAACGTAACGACCCGCCTCACACGACACTGCCGAAGAGATTTTAATGAGAGTATGACTACCCTTAAGCCACAGAAGGATACAAATTACCAAAAACAGGTACCCGTGTAAATTAGCACAACTAAAAAAAAAAAATCAACCGCAGGACACGCGCATACAATCATTTAAAAACTAGCAATAATGTATTATACAAGTAACAAAAGGTTATTATAATAGGTACAGTTAAATATACATATTATTATGTTACACAGTTACCTAAGAATTTATTAACAATTTGTTTATTTCAACGAGCGAGGGTTTTTTAGTCCCAGACACTTCGATCATCCAAGTAATCCTGGACTCGATAATATCCTTTGCTCATCAAAGTTTTTTTTACTCGAGTTTTAAGTTTATTAAAAGGTAGATTAACAATACTGTGTGGTAACTTGTTATAAAAAGTTATACATTTCCCCAAGAATGAGTTTTGTGTTTTACGTAATCTAAAATTTGGAACAGCAAGCTTATTTTTATTTCTTGTATTTAATTTATGAACATCGCTATTCTTAATGAAATTATTGTAATATTTGTGTACATAGATTATATTTTCATAGATGTACTGCCCCGCCAATGTTAAAATGTTAATTTCTTTAAACTTATCCCTAAGGGAATCCCTTGGTCTTAAATTATATATAGCTCTAATTGCTCTTTTCTGTAGTATAAAAATACTTTCAATGGTGGCAGCTGATCCCCATAACAAAATGCCATAAGACATTACACTATGAAAATAACTAAAGTAAACTAACCTTGCTGTTTCAACATCAGCTAGAAGCCTTATTTTTTTAACAGCATACGCAGCTGAGCTAAGTCTGCTTGACAGAGCATCAATATGGGTATACCATTGTAATCTGGAATCTAAGTGTATGCCTAAAAACTTAGTACTCTCAACAAGAGATACCACTTCACCATTAATATTTAAGGGTGTATTAACCTGCCTTACATTTGGTATAGAAAACTAACAAATTTTGTTTTTCTCGAATTAATGAAAGATTATTTAATGTAAACCATTGTAGAACTTTTGATAGAGCACTATTTACCTCGTCCGAACAATTGCTGCCTCTGTCAACTTTAAAAACAAGAGAAGTATCATCGGCAAATAGCACTGTTTCACATAAAGTGCTTGTATAGTAAGGAAGGTCGTTAATATATATTAAAAATAGTAAAGGACCTAATATTGATCCCTGAGGCACGCCCATAACTAGTGAAGTTCCAGCAGATTCAGTTTTATTAATAACAACTTTTTGTATTCGATCCGACAAGTATGACTTAATAAGGCCGAGTGATTGATAGAGACACCATAATGCCCCAATTTCCTCATTAATGTGTCGTGACTTACGCAATCAAATGCTTTAGAAAGGTCACAGAAAATACCTATTGCGTCTTGTCTGCCCTCCCAAGCATCAAAAATGTGTTTTAAAAGTGAAATTCCAGCGTCTGTAGTGGATTTACCCTTGGTAAAACCATATTGGTTGCAATGAAATAACTTGTTAAGGGTAAAATAAGATGATAACTGATTATAAATAATCTTTTCAAAGATTTTGCTCAGGCTGGTAATATAGAAATGGGTCTAAAATTAGTAGGGTCACTCTTATCGCCAGACTTGTAAAGTGGAATTAATTTACTATTCATAAGATTTGGAAAGACCCCTTCATCAATGCATTTATTGAAAATTAGGGCTAGGTGAGGCGCAATTTCAGAGATAATGGTTTAATAATATTAGTTGAGATACCCCACAGATCCTCTTTTTCTTATTATTAAGTGATTTTAAAAAGTTTTGAGGATAAATTCAGCATCAATATGTCTAAAATGAAAAGATTCCTTAATCTTGTTTACATTTGATTCAAGGAGGGCGACCGCACTGTTTGAACATGATCCGAGGCTACAAGTAGTATCTATAGGTATTTGGTGGAAAAACCTTTCAAATTCGGAGGCTACTTCGTTATCAGATTGAATTAACTTATCCTTAACCTTTAGCGAATAAGTATGTTCGTTTTGTTTTTTATTTTCCCTGTTTCATGGTTTATTACTTTCCAAACAGTTTTTACTTTATCATTTGAAACATTTATTTTATTGGCAATAAAAAGTTTTTTAGCTGTAACACAGACTTTTTTTAAATATTTTAGAGTAATTTCTTACATACTCAATAAATTCAGGGTCCCTAGAATTAGATTTTAGGGCATATAGCTCATATAATTTTCTCCTACTTTTGTAAATACCTGGTGTAGCCCAGTCACTGAATTTCTTTTTACTCGTGTAAATCTTAATGGACTTTTGTTTAAATATTTTACTAGATTCACTTTTGATAACATTAAAGACGCTGTTATATAAACTATTTGGGTTACTATCATCTAATGGTAAAGAATAAATTCTATCATTAACATTATTTTTAAATTTTTCAACACCGTGTTTTGTAATAGGCCTACAAGTAACCTCAAGGACCAATGGTGCATGATGGTGCTCAATAGTCACAAATTGTCCACTATGGTCAGAATTAATGAAATTAACTATGGATTTTTTAGTAACATCACTGTTGCAAAAAATATTATCTATACAAGTGGCTGACGTAGGTGTTACTCTAGTAGGTTCATCAAAGACATTAACTAAATTGAATGATTTAAATAGATTTAAATATCTGCTAGACAGCTGTGACATGTCTAATATATTTATATTAAAGTCTCCACAAACAATTACTTTTTTATTTTTCTTACAAATAATTCTCAGTACTTCCTCCATAACAGACTCAAACTCTTGGTAGTTCCCTGAGGGGGGCCGGTAAACACAGATAATAATTATTTTTTCAAGTTCCACACATGATAATTCTATTGTTCGTTCAATGGAATAAGATGCCAAGTCTTTACGTTCCTTACATTTTAGGGAATTATGTAAAATTATCAAAGATCCACCTCTAATAGCTGTATTTCTGGTAAATGAACTCACAACTCTGTAATTATCAAAATTTATCATAGGTAACTGAGAGCTATTTAACCAATGCTCTGTAACACATAATATGTCAATATCTATCTTACAAAAAAAAAACATATAAAGTACATAATAGTTATTAATAGCATTTCCCGCATTATGTTAAGGCTAGTGCGTCGCTAGAGATTTACTATTGGAATACGAGATATTTTATATCCACTCGCTAGGGGAGGTATTCGGCAATATAGTTGCATGAAGTAATTGCTTATTCAGATGTATTTGCACGTAAACTTGCTTTGTCAATGCTATTTTAGTAAACATTGTTGCTTCATAATTATTAACTGTATGTGTATATATCAACTGTATATACAGTATACTCTACTGTATATATTTTTGTTTTTGTAAAATGTGTAAAGAGCACTTTATTTAACACTAATGTGTGTGCGGGAGATATGAAAAATCGAAAACTAGCAGTAAAATAGTAACGATCCTTCGAAGACGACTGGGTACAACTAATAGGTCCACAATTAACATCGCTAATTTCACGTTTATTATACTGGACTATAAGAAAAGTAACAACAAGTGTGACAAGTGACAGTCAGCGTCACATCAAGGCATATATATAGTAGGGCTATCACAGCCGTTTTTATTATGTAAGAAATAAAAGCGGTCTCTAGGTAAACACGTATGCGCCAGCGGGTCGTCAGTGCCGTACTCCCGCACCTCGAAGCTTGGCTCCACGGGAAGGAGGAGGTCACCTACCGATTGACTCAGATACTCACCGGGCACGGCTGCTTCAATGAGTATCTGTGTCGAATAGGACGGGAGGGATCGACACATTGCCACCACTGCGCATCCGACCTTGACTCGGCCCAGCACACGCTGGCGGAGTGCCCCTCGTGGGCCTCCGAGCGCCGAGTCTTGGTCGCAGAGATCTGGCGAGATCTGTCTCTGCCGGCATTGATTGCGGCAATGCTGGCGGACGAGGGAGGCTGGAGGGCTGTGGCCTCCTTCTGTGTGTTCGGGAGATGGCCGATCCCACTCGAAGGAGGCGGCGCCGGGCTCGGTAGCACAGCTGCGGCGCCGCCGCGGGTCGCCGGCGGGCGCGAGGAAATCTCGCCCGCGGATACGGCGACCCGGGAGGGACCACGCCCCTTCGTCGGGTCGTCGTCGGTGGCGGAGATCGGGGGAGGTATTGTAGCCTATTTACATATTATAATACTTTTTGTTTTTGTTAATGTTGTATTTCTATATAAAATATATTACAAAAAAATATGAATGTCAAATAGGAAAAAAACGCTTTCAAGTGATATATTTGGTATACATAATGTAAACATATCTGCAAGTTAGATTATTCGTGTTTACCTTTTTTTTTGTTCCCCTGAGGAAAATGCATTAAATTGCATACCCCGAGAAGGGCTCTCCTTTATCGGCGGGGGAGCGGAGGCTGTGAGTTACCGGATGTCGCTTGGCTTTCCCGGGGGCTCCCTACATACCTGAGGAAGGCGATCCCTGAGGTTTTTGGTGGATAGGCCTCCCCTTTCTGGGGAGAAGAGCCCCACATAACCGCCCGCTCGCCACAGCCGGGGTTGACCGCCACAGCCGGGCAGCACAGATTATTTTATTGTTAAGAATAATTAAACAATTACAAATGACACAGTACCCGGATATTGCGATATGATTGTAATATTTATGAATGTCTAAAACATATGTATATGTATTTTGCATATATGTATTAGACATCCATAATGCATATATGTATATTATTACTATTTTTCTGTATATTTCTGTATATGTGTTAGTACCTGTATATCAATATTATTACGATCCGGGATTTCAACTAAAAACTGTAGTATTAGCTTTTATAATTATTGTTTACAATAAATAACTAACTAAAAGGAGTTATATTTTTAGAATTTTGCTTGCTATTTCCGATAAATAAAATTATACAAACGAGTGTGAGTGTATAGATGAACTATCCAAACAGTTTCCATTGCTTAGGGAATTGAGGCAGCCTCAAGGACAACTTGTATAGTCTGACTTGTAGCTGTGTGTACTATACTAAAGTTGTGCATAAAATAAATTGAATCACTAAAGCCATCATCAAGTTATTTTTAAGAAAATATATAAAAATCTAAAAAATACTTCAAAGGTCAAAAATGAGAAAACATTGAAACAGTCGTAATAAAGCTTTATGACTTGTTCCCCGGAGTAATATATTGTTCAGTACATGGCCGGTAGTTTGTGAGGCGGAAACATTGCCGCCCTAAAACTTAACTATAACGCCGGGGTGTGCTTACATCCGCGATACGAGAAGCTAAATTTACATGTCAGAATTATCTAAACCTTATAATAATATAGATAATTCACAATAGCAAGTGTTTACAGCACCTGAACGAAGCAAATGAAAGAAGCGCTCTCGCGATCGGCTAGTCCACTGGATGTACGAGTACATTCACATATGACCGATACATGTTGTTTGTATTCATAAAGAACAATATTTGTTGGGTCAGCTATTTTCCAATACTTCTCCTGCGCAGAAGTTCATCGCTGTGATCTAAACACTTAACACGGTTATTGTTGTGTTTAATTTCTACCAAAATTAACAAAAAGTAATGCATTGTCATAAACAAAAACTTATTGAAATTGTTCATCATACATAGTTACATATATTTACATTGTCACTTTTGATTTTCCTAAAGTCATCTCATCTCAAGACATGACAATAATAGAAAATCACACACTATATAGCGAATATAATGGTATTAATTGAGGGTTTTTAACAAGTTAGCGCAAAGTCTTTTGCAAAAGTATTTTGCGTTGTAATAGCTTTTAAAACAACTTTAAATCCGATTACTTCGCTAAGCGCAATGAGCACACAAAAAATATATTGTACAGCGGACACTATCCCGATCTGCAGTAGAAACTTGTTCCCCCGAGACTTAACCTTTGCGTGATATTTAAAGGCTTTAGCATTTTCCTGTTTGTCCAACGCGACATAGAGTTACGCTATTTTTACATATGTTAGTATGAGGCTTCATAAAATAGTGAGGGTTCTTAATGATTTTGTTGTTTACACTGTCATATTAAACGGCTATTAAAATTCGTAACAAATTATATCTTATATCCATTATTATCTTCAAGTAATCTTCGTAATATGTGCTTACATAGAACTGTAGAGTTTGATAAATTTAACACAATATTGCACAGTTATCGATAACAATACCACCATAAAATATTGCCTGATTGTTCCCATGTCTTAAACATGATATTGTTTTATTTAATTGAAAGAGGGATACCATCGTAAACTAAATTATGGATTATGAAAATAATTAAAACTTTGTGTAGTTATTTAAAGTTAAAATAGGTAAAAAATATAGACGATTTATTTTATAATAAATATTACAAAGGCATACTCGGTGGGTTAAGTCCAGGACGTGGCACGCACAGAATGGAATGCGCTAAACATTGTCGCCAGCAATATTTTACCCTATTTAGTACACCCTTATTATGCCACGTCCCCATTTTATCCTTGGATCCGTCACGTATGCACTTTGGTAGACATTTTTTCTTATAATGTTAAATCACATTTCCGAATATAACACCATGGGCTTTTGCCTTCTCGATCATTCGAAGTAATGCTCGATAAGCCCTAATCAAAGTTTCGAGATAATCGTTTATTGGCATTTAATATGTGATAGCATGTGGCTCTGATCTTTAGGACTCAAGTTCATTTCCCCAGTCATTCCTTCTTTAATTTCTTTAAATCTAAAATTTAATTTGAAGTCAAGGAGTAGTAGATACTGTAGATAGTTCCTCGGTTATTGAATAATCAAGATTCGCGCATCATTACTTCTCATCGTCACTTGTCATAGATATAGTTGAAAGCCATGTTCGTAAATTCGTATTCGTATTCGTAAATCGTATGTAAAAAACAAGTAGATATTCGCCACAATGAGATTTACATGATTTTTTGATGTTTAATAAAATGTCATGAATACCATGCCAAAACGTTTATTTTCAAAAAATTTGAGAATAAAGCAATTAACTTGTTTAACTTTCTATATTTGCTTCTTGTCAATCTGGTATATTTCGCCAAATTTATGCGCTGCTAGCAGTCAGCGCTTTCCTGCAATCTTTACTAAATCGACAGGTTACCTTGTGGTCTACAAACGCTACGTTTACCGGCAATATCTACCACTCACGGACCTTTCCGTTCCAATGATAAGGCTCTGATTGTTTTGCATTATATTGCCGTCTGAATGCCTTGAGTTTCTTTTTAAGGCCAATAAAATATGCGGCCACATTTCGGTACCATATGTTATCTATCTGGAACTATAACGTGTGCTTAATATGTATATTAAGAGATAACATCTTTTGATGTGCCACTGCTTAATTGCAGAATGACTTTATATATCTGTACAAAATAATACTCTCATACTTAAAATAGTTGCACTGACTCATTTATTTTAGTATACAAACACGTATCCTTCGCTTCTTCCTAGGAAGAAAAAAAAGGCACCCCACTTTATCTAAATTTATCGGCATAATGACAATGTATGTCTTTCAACAATTTAATATAAGTTAGCTGGTCGCTTAATTACTTATAGTATATCAAATTCATTCCATCACCCGTCGTCAACAGAAGAGAATAAAAAAATTTGTGTTATATGTGAAAAAACTTAGAGAGTATCCCTCTTGAGGCCAGGTGGATGGCATCAAATATTCGCGGCGTGTTGGCGGTGACTGATGACGGTCGAGACGCGCCTCGCAGCGATTACAAGCACGAGACTGAATGCAACACATCGAGTTAATATTAAACACATAAAACGGCGTCAGTCACCCGTTCAGACGAGAGTGATTAATCTATGCGGTAAATGCCTATAGGGTAGAGAGTAGTTAATGAGAAGCGCTGCAGCATAACTATTTACGGTTGGACTGGAGAATTTGGCGTTTAAGTCAAAAAGAAAAAGGAATCGCAGCTAAGCGCATTTGATCTTGGAAAAAAATTAATCTTGGAAAATATTAATTAGAGATATCCCTTTACACTATACTGAAAATATCAAAAGATTGTTTATTTCGATATGAAATGGATCACAAACATCTATTTTCTGAATACCAACTTGATGCAAATTGTATTTTAGTAGATTTACATCGGCTATAGAGAACTAAGACAAAATCCTCTTTCCAAAATATTTGTACTATAAAAAACTACCCTACCTATTGTAAAATTAGAATAGGTTGTCTGGCAGCTTTGCCAAATAGTCAAAACTGTTTATCGAGCTGAATAACACGTAAGCATAGACGATGAGTATGAGTTTCTTGTAAGATTTAAGAATCGATAACCCCATCATGGACTACAATATACATTGATTGCTTGTAGTAAAGTAAGTTATGTTTGTACAACAGCCTAAAGAGTAACTTTTGCTGTACATTAGAATTTATTAACTGTAGTAGGTGCTCAATAGAATAAGTTAAGTGAATATTACAGCAATTTAGGGTTCAATTGAAAGTAACGTATATATAACTGTATATATAATTTATATTTATTTCCGCAATAGGTACCTACAGTTAAATTAATAAATGAACTGTACTAGGTACCTGTTTACTAAGTCATGCTAATTTGAAATAAAGCAAAAACAAATCACTATGAACACAATAATACTATGCAAAACTGACATTTTGATACGCTATTTTTTACTTAGAAATTTAAATATTCGATAAGCTGCATAATTATGTATTGAAACACTATAACCGGTATAATGGTCTATTGTAACACCAAAAACTCTACTAAAGACAAACATTTTCGCTAATCACGAAAGCTTTAAAATAATGTAAGACTAAACCATTATTCAGCAGACAACATTGTATGACACTCTTGTACAGAAATTAGCTTTTTAAGGGAGTCCTAGATAACCATTATCAAGCCTTATATGATTACTGTACTACAGAGTAAGTATACACCGTTATTCAGAAATATATTCAACAGAACTAGGCTGCAAAAAGAAATAATTCTAGAGCACTATTCAGTTGATATACTGCTCTAGTCTTATAAACTTACCCAAAGCTGCTTTTTATACCACGCACTGTATTTTAAAATATTTCCGTGCTACTCAACAGCCAAAAGTAACAATTTCGGCTTTGTACAGCCCTAAACCAGCCTTACTGTATCAAAGAATACAATTATTCTCTACTACAGCCTTAAATGTATTTGTACGCTTTTGTGCATCGTTTATAAAGTCTCAAGCTGTTATGCTACTGGTTAAAATGATTTTTTTTTGCTAAAATGTTCCTTGGGTTAGGATACATAAGATTTCAAAGGCGACTTAGATAAAAAAATATCAGCAATCTATTCAACTGTAAAACATTTGAATTGCTTATGATGGGTTTATAATTTATTAAATACAGTGTTTATTTGTATATGTCATAATTGAGATAACCAAGTTTATTAAAATTTAATCATGATACCACACTGAAAATACGTTTCACTCCGAATATTTGTCTCCTGTGTCATTACAATTTGTTTGGTAATGGTAAGGACTTGTACCTACTTTTGACTCTAAAGTCACAAGACTGGAGTAGCATGAAGATGTAACTTTTATATTATGTATAGTGTACAAACTAACGCGGTTTCTTCAATAAATTTATCATATTGTAAACCTAATGTTATCAAATAAACATTAACTCCACATATTTGAATTCGACTCAACATCAGAAATACTATGATGTGAAATATATATTACGTTACAAAAAATCTTCTAATCTCAGCATGCAGGAGTGTCGGTCGTGATTTACAAAAAGGTTGAAGTTTTTCCTTAATTTTGTCGCTTCATAAGGCCTTGAGTGGGATAGCTAATACACGTTTGTGTGGGAGTGACAAAGACGGATGGTAAAGATAAACGCGGAGACGCAAAAGAATGAAGAAAAATAACTTCCAAGTGAATGTTGAAGAAATGGGGAACTGTTTCTCGTTAATAGGCCCCAGTGATTGTATGTGCCGCATTGTTCCCTCAAATTGAATTTGGTTGCTCTTTGCTCTCACCATCAGTGATTGCTCACTTATGATAAGAGTGAATGATTAAAACTGTCAATCAAACACCGTATTATTATGGATATTGTTTTTCATGGTTATTTTTATAATTTATTTTCTTATATTAATATTTAATTATTATAAGTATAATAATACTATTATACCTATTTAATTATAACATATATTTTGAATTTATAAACAGTTACGTTGCTTTATTTTAATTTCTTCAAATAATTGTCCCATTCATTATTCACACAGATTTGTCTGCGTGACTTTCAAATAGTTTTCATCATTTAAGAAAGATGTAATTCTAATTTCTGTCTTTAAATTACAATTGAACTAATTAAATATGTAAATTTGAAATATTATTAACTCTGTATTCAATTTCATAAGTGATTAGCTTAAAGCCTAAAATACACGTTACGCGCACAAATTTTATTTACCAAGCAGCTATAAATTCATAACCCATTGGAGTATGATTAATAGCTCAACCACATTAAAAGCGAATATTATACTGTGAACTAATTAATTTTTTGATATATAATAGTAGCTACAAATTTTACATCAGCTTGATTTACTACTAATTAATATTGTCATCATCATCAACCGAGGGACGCTCACTGACAGTCATTGGCTTTATCCAAGAATTTTTACACTGATTGGTTCTATGGTAATACCGCCCAGCGAGTTCCTACTATCTTTACCAAATCAACAGGCTTGTAGGAAGCCTACCAAAGCTTCGTTCCCCGACATATGCCAGCTGCATGAGAACGTTTCTGCCCCAACAGCCATTAGTGCTGCGAAAAATATGTTCTGCCCATTGCCACATAAAATTTGCAATTCTTTGGATAGTCCAACGGCGTTCTTCATCTGATCATACAGAGAATTTCCAATCAGTTTTTGTTTTGGGTGATTTTGAGACTGACTTTGAGACAATGCGCTTTATAAAGCGCATTGTAAATGGGCAGGATTCAGCGCTATATATCATCATTGTCAACATGTACGAGCCAAGACCTTTGTCCATGAACTTACACGTACACTGATCAACTAATATGGCCTCCCCTCATTCGTTCCTAGCCAGGTGGTATGATTTACACCTATTTCTATATTAAGGTTAATTACTGTAACAATATAACACAAACTACGATAGGTGAATATCGTTACATGTTGACGTAGACTCCAGTTTTGACTATCAGTTGGGCCATTCGAACAATAATGTTTGTGTAATAATTAATTGATGGTGTGTGTCGAGTATGAGATAAGAAATTTTTCCATAAAATTTTGCAGAGTTTGAAGTGTACAATATGATCTTAACTGTAATCTACATTGCAAATGAAGCACAATCATTTGTTCTCACTCTGAAATTAAGAATATTATAAAAGATGCCCGACCACTTTGAATATCATGAAGTATTTTTAACGTTAGTGTTTTTAAGAAATAAGTGAATAAATTGAATGTATTTTACGTGTTCCTTGTTATCATATATTTATATTAGAAACAGATATTGTTTCCAAACCTTTGGTCAAGCTCTCTGTTGGTTATTTAGTATCCACTATGTATGTGTTAGTGTACTAAGTATGTGCAAGGTGTACATTGTCAGTACAAAAATCCCCACTATTACGAGTGATATAAGAGCTTTTAATTAATTATATAAAAAAAATATATTTATTTTTATGAAAGCGTACAAGATATTTTTATTATTAAACTAAAAAGTCTGAATAATCTCAATTCGCGTTACTTAGAGACGCTACTTCATTTAATAATGCATTAAAATAATGTCGATTAACTCTATATTGCCATCTATTGATAAGATATTACAATAATAGGTCAGTAGTTAGCTAAATTTAGGTTGCCAGCTAAACTTTTAACACATATCGCACTAATAATACAATAAGTGTATCAACTTCGTCCAGGGGGTATTTACCCAACTACCTATCCAGTAGTTGATAAGTAAATATGCGGGTATGCGACCCCGGTCTCCCCAGCTACTGTTGGTATGTCCCAGCTATCCACTCCGTTATCAACAGTATCCTATAGCACCTTATCCCACACAAAATCCCACAATTATTCCCTCGTTTATCCATCCATCCATCCATATATGTTCCATCGGGGCATGAGAGGCACCTCGATGGACTAATTAGCCTCTCCTGTGCTATGACCTGCACAGTCGAGCGCCGTGAGGGTGGATGAAGGAGTCCTGGAAGGCTGAGCTGATCAGGGTCGGCGGTAGTACCCATGTGATGCAACACTCCTTCTTTGGTCCGGATTTCAGCCAAAACGGTAGCCCCTCATACTAGCCACATGAGGGGAAACGGTCAGGTGCCCGTCAGAGGGTCGCCGGCGAGGTGTGGGGGGTCCGAAGGTTATCCGGAGGAGGTAATGACCATGCTGACGGAGTGAGAGTATGGGGACTATGGTCGGTTCCCATATTTCAAGCTGCCCGATGTCGCGTCCGCTTGCCAACTCGCCACACCTATATCTGAATGATAGTCCTAGTGCACTGCTAAGCGGGCACTCCCAAATGTGCGGGCTCCATGGAGGGTGGGAAGTCATTCGGATGAATTTTTTACGTAGCTATTATGGATATTGTACCAAATACTACCACAACCGTACCTGTAGGTACTATAACCCCAAGCGGGAAAGTCGCTAGTTCGGCCATCCCGGAACAAAACAAGGTGGAAGCCTATAGTGGGAAAGCCATTGATACGGCCATCCCCGAACACATCTCCCAGGCGCAGGCCAACAATGGGAAAGCCGCTGATTCGGCCATCCCATCTGGGAGTTCCGCTTCTCCGCAACTCAGCGAAACGGAGAAAAGAGAACTTCTCATCCAAAACTGGACCTTGGTCGGGAAGCAGCGAAGACCCCTTAGCCACTCCGACAACCGGAAAGGTAATAGGGACGACGCTGCCAACCCTCCGAAGTCCCGTAAGGATAAGAAGAAGGAAAAGATGCGGGAAAAGAGAAGGAAGCGACGCTTACAAGCGAAGCTGGACTCCTCCAGACCTGCAATAACCACAACAAACGCTGCCACAACTGGTAGCTCACAACCGGCAAAGCCGTCGGCACTGGAGGTGAATCCTCAGGGGACGAAACCTCCTCAACAGCCGCGAGCGATGCGGGGACGAGCAAAGGTAGTGTAGCTCGGGGACAGGTACAACCCGCACATGGCAAGGCCAAGGCTAAACGGGCACGCCTCGACGAGACATTGTCTCCGAGAGGTAACTCGAAAAAGCCGAAGCTAAGTCAATCGGCGGCATCAAACCTTTCCTCGTACGCCTCCGTCACCAAGAAGGTGAACGACATCAAGGTCGCGATAACCACTGCGGATACCCGATTTATCAACAGGGAAACTGCGGAGGAAATCAAGACCTTCCTCATAGGGAAGCTCAGGGAGCTAGTCCTCAGGGGTGAGTTCTCCGAAACCGCACCCGGATTCGGAGGCAGACCCACCTATGTCGACGGGAACCTTCAGCTTCTCTGTGCGGACGTCTACACTGTCTCCTGGCTCAAGGAGAAGATTGCGGAATTCTCCACAACTCACAACAGGAATCTTGCGGTCTTCAACCCGGAAGACCTGAAGAAACGCATTCTTTGCGGATTGTTACTGCCACTAGTCTTCGAGGAAGAACAATCCATGCTCGGTGGATACATCCGCCTAAGTAACCCTTGGGCTAAGGCGGAGAACTGGGTGCTACACTCCCTTCAAAAGCAACCCAAATACAACAAGACCTTCGTCATGGTGGGTATCCCGGAGGACTCTGTGCCAGCGATCCTGGAAAGGGGACGTCGAATACGATTCCATTTAGGGTATGTGTACGTCCTTTTCCGGGACGCTAAAGGGAGATTTATTGGCACACGTCCATTAAATTACCCCGCAGACACCTCTGGGGCACAAACTTCCTCCGTTGAGCCGTCTAGCGAGACGAGGGAGGACAACGCCTCGACCATAGACACCACAGAGCCTAGCGAGAGCACACCTTTCCCATTAGGAGAGGAAGAGCTCCTAGCGCTAGGTGAACTGGAGCTGGGGGAGGACGCCAATACAGATGGCTAACTCCTCTGAAGCAAATGTCGTCCAGATCAACCTGCACCACAGCATAGCCGCTACGGCCCAACTGCGGAGGTGGATGCAGGTAAACAACAAAGTGGTCGCACTCATTCAAGAGCCGTGGATGAGAAGTGGCCGAGTATGTGGACTCACCAATATGGATGGTAAGTTAACATACGCAAACACCGGCAACGCAAGAACATGTATCTATACATCGAGCGACATTGTTATGCAACCACTAATGGATTTCTGTTCTAGGGATCTATGTGCAATACAACTGACCTATAAACAGGCCAACATCGACCTCCACCTAGTGATTGCGTCAGCATATATGCCGGAGGCGGACCCGATACCACCGGAGGAGGTGATCCATCTCGTTCAACACTGCGAGAGAGATGGCCTGGAACTGATCCTGTGCACAGATGCAAATGCACATCATCCATTATGGGGAATGGATCAACCAAACAACAGAGGTAACAATCTAGTGGAATACTTACTGGCTACTAACCTTGAAATAATTAACACAGGTAGTGAACCCACCTTTGTGGGGAGGAGGAGTCGCACCATCATTGACCTGACTTTAGCAACGCCAAAGGCAGCAGAACTCATAGCGGAGTGGCATGTCTCCGATGAGGCATCCTGTTCCGACCACAGATGGATTCGCTTTAACCTTAAAATAACGGCGCCACTTTTTACACCTAAAAGACATCCAAGGAAAACTGACCGAGACAAGTATTCGCGACTAATTACTAACAAACTCGATCAACTAAATATCACTGTCGAGGACATCCAAGACACAAAGCAGATAGACCAACAGGTGAAGTATTTCACCGACATTGTTCCACTCCCCGCAAGCTGGTATAAAGGCAAGATTACAGAGCACTCACGCCTTGCACATGAAAGAATGTGGAGCACCCTAGAGACATGCCGACAGGCGAGATCTTTTCTACCGCAACTTGACCCAAGGCTTTCTAGGAAACTACTACAGCTAAAAAGACCCCAACTACGCACTATTGCAGGTGTAATCTCGGGGCACAGCAACCTTAACAAACATCTCTTTAATATAGGTGTGACTGACAGCCCACTATGCAGAGCCTGCATGGAAGAGGAAGAAACGGTCACCCACGTTCTGCTGGAATGCAGAGGGGTGGCAGAATACCGGGCCCGCTTCCTCGGATCGCCGAGGAGCGGCCAGGAAGTGCTTGACAACCTCAAGGCACTCTTTCACTTCCTGGAGGTGCTGGGATGGCTGGAGTAAACCGGCCACACCCTCCGACGCAAAATAGGCGCATCAGACGTCGAGTTGCGGACAACGCCTGCACGAAAGAAGAAGAAGAAGAAGAAGAAGTGTATCAACTTAAAATCGAACATTTTTCAGAATCAACAAAAAACTTATTACTCACTTCATGTAATAGTTGCAAATTGAATAACTGTCACATAAGTTTTTTAATTTATCCTTATTCTGTTTTTGCACTAATCGAACGACGGTCTTGATCACGCGTGAGGAATCAAATTTTGCGTGTGTTTATAGTAGTTTATAGTATTATGTCAAGTACGACGTTTTGAGTTGATACACTATTATATTATTAGTGCGATATGTACTATAATTCGGGCTTGTAGACAGAAATCAAGCTGTGTAAATGTGTGCACTTCTTGAAAATAATTCTTGCGCTGGCACAAGCAATGCTATTTCTGGAAACTTTAACGACGGTCTTGATCACGCGTGAGGAATCAAATTTTGCGTGTGTTTATAGTAGTTTATAGTATTATGTCAAGTACGACGTTTTGAGTTGATACACTATTATATTATTAGTGCGATATGTACTATAATTCGGGCTTGTAGACAGAAATCAAGCTGTGTAAATGTGTGCACTTCTTGAAAATAATTCTTGCGCTGGCACAAGCAATGCTATTTCTGGAAATTTTGTCTCTTAGACAAGAATATTTTATAGTGCTTTGAAACAAAGCATTTATGACAGAGAATTAGTAGCTTTTGATTGTACTGCAGTCACGGTACAATGAACAACGACAAATTTTCTAAGACATTAGTCTTATCATCATAAATTCTAAAGCTTTTGTTTTCTTCGTTAGAGATAATCAAATTACTTAATGTATTTTATTATGAAATACTATATTACTAAATGTTTTTGATCCATTCATTTATCCATTTTATACACTTAGTAATGTATAAAATAATATTTAATAATATAATTTTAAACATTCGGCTACTTAAATTCAAAATCATAAAAACTCAAAATCATAATGAATAAAATATAAATTTTTAAAAATTATAATTTTATCGAACTACCTCTCAAATATAAGCTTTGCATTACCTTTACTATTGATCCAATTGTTTATTTATAAATAAAGTCACGTAAAAATTTTGTGAAAACTTAATAAATGATTCTACGCAAATGAAAGCGTATAAATGAGGCTGAACGTTGATACTTGTTTATAAGCTATTAGCACACAAGAAGCACAATAGCGGCATGGACAGTATAAATAGCTCGCTCTCCCCTCGTCGTGTCAGCAATTTGTCAAACACATGATTGTGTGGAGTAATTAAACCATTCTGCGCCCGCCTCTATGTGTTCGCCGCATTTACGGCGACATGTTATACGAATCTGCTTAGTATTGACTAATGAAATTTAATATTTGTATGATATTTTGTATGATTAGTACATATTTAATTTGTGATCGACCAGTTTAAAGATCAGGTGGCCTTTGTCCAGCAGGAGGCGTCTACTGCCTGAAATGGTGATGACGAAACTACGTCCGCTAATTAAATACCAATATTATTTGTAAACTTTCTAGATTATTAGTCACAAAGTTTACTTTCCGAACAGATTTATATATTACAAAAAGAAAGTTTATTCCCATTATTTTAATTAGGTCTTATTTTGAAATGATTTTAGACATATAATAATGTATGCTTTTATAACTTACTTTAACAAAAATGAGTTTGTCAAAAATATATATGACGCCAACGTATGAAAGCATATTTTGATAGGATTTTTTAAATAAGTTATCATATACTGTTTTATGTAACATGAAAGTACCTAATATCATAACTTTTACTAAACTTCTATCATTACGTTTTTACAATTATGATAAATATAAAAAGTTGGAATCTAAACTCAAGAAAAACACATTAAGCCCTATAAAACGATTAAAAGTAAGAGCACAAAATATGAAAATAATATGCCAACATTATATGAAATAAACAGTCATTTTAAATTAAATGATGGGGCCGCTCCCACTTTACGACATAATTGAGTTAGAGCACTTTGCAGGCAAAAAATAATATGGCCGAATATTAAACAAAGCGGAAAAACTTATTCAAAAGGATCCTTCTAACCGGAAGCTTAAGGACAGACCTAGAAACAGCATTCATTAACCGAATTGCTTGGCAAATAAGCGTTGGAATATATAAATATATTTAGAAATGTTGTTTTCGGTACAATCTTTAAATTAACCTCTGTTGTGTTGTTGTAATGACTACGTCATGTTCCAGAACTTTTAAAGTTCGCCTTCCATAGTTTCATCCGAAGTTTTTTGAATCTATTAGGGTAACAAATACAGATATTTTAGAATTAGTGAAGCTTATTTCTGTAATTTTTTTGACTCGCCCTTAAAACTTAAAAAATGATTATTTTAATTTCAAAATTTAAAGTTTCAAAATATTAATCATAGTTTGATATACCAAAATTTTGATAAATTGATTACGAAGGCAATCAAAACCTTATTAAACATTACATAAAATACTTTACAGTACGAAATTAGTGTGTTATGGACAAAATAAAGCACATATCTAGAGGAATACTACTCGTATACCAGGTTTGTCTGCTTGGGTTGCTCCAGTCTTACCTATTTCTGCCGCAAAGTAATTAAGCTTGAAATAATGTAGGTTTACCATCTGACCCGATTTAGCTGGATGACTCCGGCTTTTTTCGGTCCTGGCTAGTCAAATTTTCACGTACACGGCCTGTGGCGATTATGTTACTTTTTTGTCTATAACCAAACGCGTTAGACTAATTACTGCAGAGCGTCTGCTAAAGGAGGCAGGCAAGTAAATTAACGTACTGTTAAACCGCAGTGCAGATGATGCCTCTCATTCGCATACTTACTTACTAATATTTGGTTATAAATGTAGATTATGTTCAACCTTTAGTAATTTTAGGAAAGGCAAACTAAGTGAGGGCATTGAAATTACTGGGTATTGTGATTTTACATCTTTACTTACAATCTTAACTACTTATATCATAGGCGACTGTAGTTACTTACCATCAGGTAGGCAGTCTATAGGAAGAAATAAATACACTGATTATGAGTCTTAAACTAAGTACAGCGAGTGGTTGGGATGGTATTCCTGCTTCACTCATAAAGGCCGCCAGGCATGTCTTGGTACCAATATTAAATATTGTTTTTAATCTTTGCCTATCGACTGGGATATTTCCAACTGTTTTTAAAAAATCGCTTGTTCACCCCATCTATAAGGATGGAGACAGAGACTGTATCACTAACTATAGACCAATATCTGTGTTGTCTATATTCTCCAAAATGTTTGAGAAAATTCTTAATAAAAGGTTGGTTGGATTCCTGAATTCTGAAAACATTATTTCTTCAAGCCAGTTTGGTTTCACAACTGGAAAATCAACCGAAGATGCGGTTCTTGAAGTTACAGGCACTGTAGTTAAAAACTTGAACAAAAGATTGAAATCACTATGTGTCTTTTTGGATATCTCAAAAGCTTTTGATACTGTTTCTGTCCCAATACTTTTGAGTAAACTGGAGCATGTGGGAATTCGAGGTTTGGTTCATGATATCTTTGTTAGTTATTTAAATGACAGATATCAGTCGGTCACCATTGAAGGTATAGTAAGTGATGAAAAACTGGTAACTTCTGGTGTGCCACAGGGCAGTGTCCTCGGACCTACCCTGTTTTTAATTTGGCGGACAATTGAGTCAGAATGAACTGACTCAATTGTCCTTACCCAACTGCAAAATTGTGACATATGCGGATGATACAGCGATTCTTATTCATGGTCAGACTTGGGAGGAAGCCCGTATTTTCGCTGAGAATGCCTTGAATACCATTTCAGCGTGGTTATCGAAGAATATGCTACATGTTAATCTTAAAAAAAAAACATCTTCGTCACCTTTTCACCTTTGCCCCTATATTATAATCACAACCTGATAAATTGTTTAAAATATTTTTACATAAGAGCTATTGCCTAACTGTCGGTCGTCCTCAGTGTGTTGTATGTGACTGTAGTACAATATCTCGGTCGAATTATGTGAGGTATTTGGGTGTGATTATAGACAGTGTCATGTCTTGGCAAGAGCATGTTAAATCTCTCTCGGCCCGAATTAGGAAACTTATTTTCGTTTTCCGGAAACTGAGAGGCAATGCCGATGAGGATACACTATATAGCCTACTTCTCCTTGGCTCAATCAATATTATTCTATTGTATTTCTATCTGGGGTTCAGCGAGAAAGACATATCTTATGCAGTTGGAACGAGCGCAACGTGCAGTATTAAAGGTGATGGCGTTCAAGCCAATACGGTATCCAACTCACCAACTTTATACCCTGTGGAAGGTTCTTTCCATTCGTAAATTATTTGTTTTTAATGTTATTTTGCGCAGGCACTCGTCTTGTAGATATGATGAAAGATTAGCTTCAAATATAAGATTGGCAAACAGAATATTTGTAATTGATAAATGCAATACAGAACTAGTCAAACGTCATTATGTATATTTAAGCTCATCATTATATAATAAAATTAATCACAAATTACATATATATAAATTGTCCCTCAATGATTGTAAACGTGTACTGAAGAAATGGCTACTCGATCTGGATTATGATGATGTTGAGTATTTTATTAAATAAATTAAATTAAACATATAATATAATATGATACACACACACATCACACGTAATAACTTACAATATAATATATTAGTTTATAGTTTTCTTGTTAAGAGGTTGTTCGAGGTGGTCGTTAATAACTGCAACACAGTCTTTGACTAAAGTAGTTATTATCGTTTTTATATGAATTTGTAAACTTTATAAATTATTAAATAAATTATTATTAAATTAAACAAAATTATTATTTGTCTCTTAATATAGTTAAAAAAAATGTGTGTGCAAATTTCTTTATAAAATATTTAAATCAGTATTGTTTGTGTTATTGTTTCTTTTCGAAGAGAAAGATGTAAATAACATTTTTGAGTACTGTGGCTCTGTAGGTAACAAATTTATAAATTTAATATACTATTCTTATCTGTAGTTCATTATCATGTCTGTTTACTTTATAAATATATTACTGAGATCAGATCTTTGTCAACCACACTAACCCAGACCGGACTGGTTAACTACACATAAAATTTTCACTATTTTTGACACAATATTTTCCTTCACTATAACGTCAGATAAATATATATATGTACATATTAAAATTGTATATGGCATGGCAGGATATATGGATATGGTAGGATTAAGAGATGCGTTATTAGCACTTGCGTGTAGTGGGTATTTCTTCTTGCAATAATGCCATTACGTGTCATTTTTTTGTAGTATACACAATTCATTACTAAAGAACAGCATAATGTCCACAATGACTTTCAGCCGAGATTAAACACGTCCGAGCCCAGACCATTTACTGCTAACTGAAATTACCGAACTTAAGGGTCTGCGGAACCGGAGGTCATCCATTTCTTCGCACCCCCTCCCCCCATAATTAAGGCCGCTTATCCCGTTCGGGGAAGCACGCCGATTAACTGTTTCTAGCTTGCAAGATATCGGTTTTCGTGTGGGAGAACTTTCACGCAACTCCAGGATCAGTAGAGGTCGTCGTTTGGCGAATAAAAAACTTCTTATTATTAACTCTAATATTTGGTACAAAAAATGTATTTAGATCTAATGAGTCAGTAAGATATAAATACCGCAACTATTTTTTTGTACTTCACTAACAAGTCCGCAGAGCTAACTGCTAAACAAACAGACAGTTTAATCTAATTGTTGTTGTTTCGGCGGTTATGCTGTCAGTAGAAGGAGTTATTGTAATTATCAATACAAGATAAATGTGTCAAATTCACCGTATGACTAACGTTTGTTGTATTATATGATCAGACAAAATTTCTAAATGTCAAGGGTGTGATCCAAATTTCGCTGTCATATTATACGGTTCTGTTATGGGTTTTTTCCCAAATCGGTTTTAAAAAAAAAGGTTTTATTTTCACTCTGGAATATATTTATTTTTACAACACAATTATACTGTGAGAAAGTGGGCAAGTGTCACCGGGCGCGCGGTTGGAGTCGAACTGGCTAACTCGGCTTATTAACACAAGAGGCACAGCAAAGATGCTGACGGGGAGAGTGGGTCATTACTATTCTATACAATATATATATATATATAACAGTTCGACTGCAATAGTTCGTGTGAGCATATGGGGCGGTGTAACACAATAAATCACGTTATCGATAAATGCTAACAGTTGAAACCAAAAGTATGTAGTGCACTATTATCAGATCTGGATTTATGGACTAAAAAAATATATAAACACATTTATGGACCAATCGTTGGTATACAAACGGCGAAGACTAGTGCTGACAGCATATTTTGAACCTTGAAACTATTGATAATTATCGCTACACATCACACAGCTTTTAAAGCTCTCGCGCAACCTACGTAGTAGCACCGTTTTCACTGCGCTACATCACCACCCATTTGAGCCAATGGCCATAAACACGACAAGATATGCAGTAATCCCGACAACAGACTAACGTCGTTGTTATATCAAATAAGCAAAATATTATCCATAACTTTTCGATAAGATCAAAATGATGATGTTTTAAAGGGTGCCACTCTAGCATATGAATCTGCGAACAGGTATATTTGCCTATACGGACAATTATCTGCATTCTTTTTATTTCGAATACTTATTTAATTTAATTTTAATTCCATTAAATTAAGCCGCTACGTTGAAATGATAAGTAAGAGGTTGTAATAAAATTAAAACCTACCTTAAATACAAAGGAAACCTGACTTGTTCCAATATATATTTAACATCAATTAAACAAAGAAGGGAAGTAGTAGTATTCCTCACGCCGCTAGCATGTTTAGCGGCTGATAAATGGGCCAAGGAACACCAGGACCGCATAACTCAAATTAACTTAATATAATAATAAACAAAGTAAGGTAATATAGTAAAAAGTGTGATGATTTAGAATTTTGCACACAGTTGGTCTACTGATTATAAAGATCGACTCTTGATTAAGTGATTCCTGGTGCAAATACCTGTGATGTAAACTTCAAATGGCAACTAGGAGTATGTTTGATCATATAGCTTAACTTCCTGATTATTTAATTTCCTTACAATCTTACATAAAAGTGATATACTTAATAATAAAGAGAAAAGAAATATTTCTCAAATCTCCTTTATTCATCTTGTCAATGGCGAAAGTATCATTCCATTTGTGTACATTGTTATCGTTGCCACCATAACAATAAAATGAAACGAAGCTTTCTCAGAATGTAGGAAGTGCCACAGCTTATTAAATTCGAGCCATTAAACGTCAAAAATATTCGTTAGCATTATTTCTTTTTTCATCGATAATAATAAAGAACGCGTTATGCGAGTATGCTTGACATCAGCACCATTTTATTCCGCGTAAGGCACAGAGCTGCTCGTTCCAGAAATAATAAACGTCAATGTGGCGTAAGACGAACAAGAATTTATTGTGCATTTCTTCATTGCGTTGAACACGCAACGCTTCAACACTATTCATCGATAGAATATTCACAGAATAACAGCGTTTGTATGCTAAGTATATTAAGTACTAGTTAATATATACCAAATCTCAGTAGCGATAAAAATTATAATAAATTCACCTAATGGTGGTTTTCTATAATTCAGGCAGTTATTTGCTTTATTTAGACACCAGACACCTAGAATACTCAACCTTACTAGAACTAAAATATAAATACTTAAATTAAATAAAATCTATTTATCTGTAAAATATACAACAGCGATACAACCTGCATACACTTGCAAAGAAACTCAAAGTTATTAGAAATCGGCCAACTCACCGGGCAACGTGGTTTGCCCAAGACCTTATCGCCTTCACATAGTTACGACAGACTCGTGACCTTTGGCGGAGTTATATATGAGCTGCAATGATTAATTGCCTTAGATCAATGTCTTTAGTGAGTACTTTCTTTCTTAAACTTTCTTTGAATTTTATTTTATGTATTTTTACATCGTTTTATTAATTGAAGACTGTCTAGAAATGACTAGTGCAATATCACTTACCTATGTAGGTACTACAAGAGTTTTAAAAGTATCCTTAAGCAAGCTTTTGTAAATTATGACGTAAGTGGAATAAAATATCTATTTATCTAATGGTAAAAGGATCCAGTTTAATATCGATGATGTAATAAATTATCTTTTAATGTATAAAGTATATATAAAGTTTATGTAAGTATGGGACAATTAAATATTTAGTAACAAATGCGCCAAGACTACTTGGACGAAAACAATAATGCTTTAATGTAATAATAATAATTCTTAAAGCAGAATAATAATTCAAACCAACGAAAATAGCAATTACCTTTACCGAATATTGCTACGAATCATATTTATCAATATAATAAAACAGCAATGTTCAAAATATAGAAAACGAAATAAAAATAAAATACAACCATGTGCATGGAAAACAACGAATTTTATTTCTAGAATAGCATTTGTGATAATTCATTTTTTCCTTTGACGGTTGTCTGTGCAGTAATGGACTAAGAATTCGAATGAAATGCTCCAAATATGCTAATAAGATTGCCCTTAATTACAATGGGAAAAAATGACAAAAAATATTCATACTGTGTTCATCATGTACATTTTTGATTCGATCTTTCAAATAACAATTCTTTATAGCACAATATACAAAAAAAAAATATTAAATTTCATGGGAGTATAATTTTGTAAGTGTTATTTCAGTTATTTTTCGGTGACAAATTACGAAGTACATATATACAAGCTTGTTGATGACTAACACAATTTTTATGAAATTACAATAAGACAGCTGTTAGCATAAAATATATACTAGCAAACTCTAGATGCATTAGAGATATTGATCTCTATTGAGATTGCTACGTAGTATTCCTCGTACGTTAATGTAGAGTTATAGATGCTAAGTATCAACAATAATTTATAAAGGAAACAACTTGTTGAGCGCAAATTTATTTTCTACAGAATCCACCCTTCTGTTGGATATTACCACAAAATGTTCTTTCACTTGCTCCGAAATAACCTGTATACAGACTATTAAATCATTAGATTACGTATAAAATATATGCTTAAGCATTATTTATGACGATTGAAGTTTTATTAAGAAACGAAATCATATAATTTTGACTTATCATAGGGTAAAAAATGCCGGCTATAATGTAATTTGTTTTAAAAAGTCATTATTTACTCTTGATTTGGTGGTAGTGTTGCAAATAGAGAATATCATGATATGTCAAGATATCATGGCAGTCTTGAATTATTTACAACTGAAGTAAATAATTCAACTTTATAAATATTAAGTCGGTTGATTGGACTCGGTGTTATTCATTCTGCTATAATTCCTATGGGAGGCCAGTACAACATTTTCTCTTTTATTAAACTTCATTAATTGTGATCCAGCACTGACATTCTTCGCATGCATACATTTGTAGTTTTTCTATTTTTCCCATTATTTATGCCATATGATTCTAAGTCAACAGGAAGTACCCTATTTATTTTGAATCGGTCAAAGTATGCGGCATCAACGGAGCATAAAAGGCTGTATCTACCCTTTTAATGCGTTGACTTAACTACTAATCTCATTTTAAGATTGAGTTGATTTAAAAAGTTTGATTTTTTACAATGTGAAAAGCTCTAAAGTATCTAATAATGGTTAGAATTGAAAAAATCTGTCAATGTTGCGTAGCCCATTTATTGAGGAAGTCTAAGGTTTCTACAATATAATCTAATAATCAATGGGAGCAGAGGATCAACGAAAAATATATCCATGCGATGAAGCCACGGGCGGACAGCTATTGAATAAACTATCTTACCGGTATATTTTCCCAGAGTGAAAATGTCCCCCTATCCCTTACGAAATTTAATCAAAATCAGTTCAATAGTATCAGATATTACCCGAACATCCAAATTCAGATATCTTGTAAAATTACAAGTATATACACAACTACAGATAACATTGTTACTATATAACTCACCTGTTTTATATATAACAAAATAAATAAAGATGTAATCTTAAATATTAAGTAAACAGTTCAAAACATCTCCAATCATACCCAACGTATGATATTAGCTAAACTTCTAATCCCAACTCACGGAAATCTTTGGGCACTTCGCATCAGCCGAGCGGATTAACCTCGCCGAACGCGGTGTATAGTTCTGCCTTAATTACATGAGTTGAACCATTTACAGCCAACAAAACATAGTAATGTACCGAAAGGATGAAATGTTCCAAGTGGGTCAGGCCCGTAGCGGGGTATGTTTACAAACACTCGAGTAGGTTAATCGGACAGGTAGCTTCAAGTAAGCTAATAGAAGTACCCGTGGCACGACATGTTTGATTTCCATATATACGTTGACTTTTGGTGTTTTAACTATGTTTACGTAGGTCCGTTCACATATCATATTTAAAAGTTGTGTTTAATTGATAGCTTTGCATTTGCTTAGGATCTATATAAATAAAAACAATTCGCTATAAATACAGTTACTAACCATAAAACGATGATGAACTAAGATTAGAGTAATACGATTTTTAATAATATGTAAAGAATTTCCTTTCCAGCGTTTCAAGAGTCTGGATGAAAATCTATATGAAGATGTACGAGTATGTAGCTTGAAAGAGGAGATTAAATATATGCTCCATTCACAAGCGTCTGTACAACAGAAAAAACAAAAAAAAAACGCTTTATAGAAAATCTGCAGACTAACCAATAGTCAGTAGCTTTGATTTTTTAATAAAGATTTTGCAAACTAGAGTGTTAAATAAAAAAAGTAAATGGACACTTTTGTTTTCCTTGTCCTTAACATTTGTCATAGATTATGATCTGTCAAATAGAAAGCATAGGGGAGACTATGTAGTAACTCTCAGAGATGATGTCGAAGTAATACATATATGATGTTTCTCAATAAATAGCGTTGGGTGTTACATTATTCTTAATATATTTTTAGCAGTCTACCCTACCTCAACCTGGCAATACGGCCACGTGGGTTATATAATGCGGGCTGCCACGTTTTTATCAATCTACCCTACCTCAAATATGGTCGTGTAGGCTATATAAGGTGGGCTGGCACAGTCATTCGTTCACTTGGTTCGAGGTTACCGCGGCGTACGGATCTAATAGTCGAGTTCGGGGTTAGAGTCCGTGACGGTCTGCCTACATAGGTCACGTGAGCCATATTCTGTTTTCACATTCTTATTTGTGTAACTTTGCTACATATTATGAGCAGTGTTATCTTGTCATAATTATTATAATTTGATTTGTGGTTTTAAATAAATATTAGTGTTAAGAGATTGATTTTTTTTTATCTTTAAAATCGGCTGCTGGCTAAAATCAGAAGTGGGATAAGTAATCCCAGTTCGCTCATTAGTTTTACAAAACAAAATAACCTGCTCAAATAAGCTTATTTACATTTATTTCCTACTGATATTTTGATTGTGTTGATAATTATTGTTAATCGTAATATCACCACGTGGTTTTGAAGTTTTCATTTAATTGTTCCTTATAATAGTGCGTGAAGTATTTTGTGAATTCGTTATTGTGTTAAACGACTTAAAATGCCGCGAAGTAAATGCCATAGTCGTTCGCGTAGTGGCTCACGTGGTCGGGTTAGATCTCGTTTGCGTTCGCGTCGTAGTAAAGCCGTTCGCGATGAATCTGTGCATCGGGGAGAAACTCTGTCTAGAAATACACGTGGTTCGCCGTCGTTACGGAGTGATAATGAACGATCTCTTAGCAGAGAACGACCCGCACAGCGTAATCCTAAGCGCAGTAACCACGAAAGCGATAGCTGTTCTTCGTCGCCGCGACGACGTTCTCGTAGTGTTTCTCGTTGCGGAACTTGTAAAGATAGACATCGTCGTGCGAATTTAGATTCGTCTCGGACGCGTAGTCCATCACGTATTTTTAATAATACCGGTGTACGAAACTATTCGACTGAGTCTGTTCAAATCACTTCCGTACAGCGTTCTCTTAATTCGGCCGGTCGTTCTTCTGAAGTTTCCTCCTTGGCCCAGGGTCAGGTGAGGCCGAGCCCACGTAAAGTAGAGGCCCTAGTTAACACCTCGCCTCCTGAGACAGTACGCCAGGTTCGTCAGCTCCTTGGCTTGGCAGGGTACTTCCGCCGCTACATTCAAAACTACGCTATCAAAACAGCACCAATTACACGACTCACAAGGAAAGGTATGTGCGCACTGTACTGAATATGATTCGCATCGAGGCCAATTATAAAAACACATCATGGGTCAGTACATTATGGAAGCTTCAGCTTGTTTTAAATATAACAAAACAAAAGACGATACAAACATCACCATTGAAAATTTTGATTGGCATTGAAGCGACTACGCCAGTCCTTCGTAGCTTAGTACGTGACGTCGCTCTCGAGTCTGCGACACCCAACCGTGAAAGTATGCGCGAGCTTACTAGAAGTCGGGCTCGTCAATTGCTGACAGACAACATGACAAAACAAGATGAGGTTGCCAACCGAAATAGGCAACATTCCCGTCAGTTTGACGTAGGCGATTTGGTTTTTGTAATTAAATGTTCACAGGCAACCGGAAAACTGGATTCGGGAATGCGAGGTCCATACAAAGTAGTACGGGGCCTGCCCAGTGGCCGCTATGAACTCAAACTGCTGAGCGGTGGCTTTGGCAAAACCATCCAAGCTGCTGCCCAACACATGTTGCTGTGGCGTGGCGAGTGGTGCCCCGATTCCTGTGCTGCGTTCTTCGAAAGATCTTGCCTGTAGCATATTGCTAGTCAGGCGTGGACGTTGACGATTGTCGTCAAGTCGTCCGGGACGTTGGTGCATGTGCATCAAGTCGTCCGAGGCGTTGGTGTAATGAGACATCAAGTCGCCGCTGGTTGTGACGTTGACAGACTTCAAGTCATCATGAACGTTGGCGCTGGTCGTCAAGTCGTTCTTGGACGTTGGTGCAGGTCATCAAGTCGTCCTGGCGTTGGTAGTTAAGTGCCAAGCGTAGCGTTGGTAGTTACCAAGTCGCATCAGCGTTGGCAATGGCAGTGCCAAGTCGCTTTAGCGTTGGTAGTAAAATACCAAGTCGCATCAGCGTTGGCAATGGAGTGCCAAGTCGCTTTAGCGTTGGTAGTAAAATACCAAGTCGCATCAGCGTTGGCAATGGAGTGCCAAGTCGCTTTAGCGTTGGTAGTAAAATACCAAGTCGCATCAGCGTTGGCAATGGAGTGCCAAGTCGCTTTAGCGTTGGTAGTAAAATACCAAGTCGCATCAGCGTTGGCAATGGAGTGCCAAGTCGCTTTAGCGTTGGTAGTAAAATACCAAGTCGCATCAGCGTTGGCAATGGAGTGCCAAGTCGCTTTAGCGTTGGTAGTAAAATACCAAGTCGCATCAGCGTTGGCAATGGAGGGCCAGGTCGCCGTAGCGTTGGTAGTAAAATACCAAGTCGCATCAGCGTTGGCAATGGAGTGCCAAGTCGCCGAGTGCCTTGTATAACACTAATCGAGCACTATCATTTTTTTTTTCTCTTTTTTACATATCCTTTTCAAACAGCTTGCATTCTTTAATTTCATTTTTAACGTAATAATTTAGTATGGTTAGATGAGTGTACAACTCATTCCCTAATTTTAATTACAAATCAAAATTAACGCTATTTACTTGTTTCTGAATTTGTGTTTGCTTCACAATCATTTATTGTGAAAATATTTTGAGCTTGAGTCCAGCCCAGTTCAATTAAAAGTTTCTCAGTAAGTTTCTTTGTTTAAAGATAATGACGCCAACGCGACGGAACTAGATCTGCCCGGCTCATCCTTCAGTACAGGACCTTCAACGCCCAGCCTGAACTTGAATACGGAAGCAGGCCAGGCGGAAGCCCCCGGTACCGAAGATGAAGAAGCTGCGGACAACCAGGTCGAGGACGACCAGGCAGCAGGAAGGCCGTTTTAGCAGTCTACCCTACCTCAACCTGGCAATACGGCCACGTGGGTTATATAATGCGGGCTGCCACGTTTTTATCAATCTACCCTACCTCAAATATGGTCGTGTAGGCTATATAAGGTGGGCTGGCACAGTCATTCGTTCACTTGGTTCGAGGCAGGGTCTTTTCACTCCCTACAATATTATTTTACTATGACTATAGTTAGTTTGTCACTTTCCGTAAGATGGCGCTGTTCAGAGAAAATTAATTTTATTTTTTTTTATAACGATTTCGGCCTTATTCCTGTTCACGCAAAAATAAAAAAATAGACAAGTATATTTATTATTTTATAAAATTAGAAACATTGATTATCGCTACAAAATTTTGTTGAGTTATTGGAAACAATTAGATGCTTGTGATTTATTAGTTATTAGTATTTTTTATTCAATAAGACTATGAGAATCTATTCTATACAAAGTTGAATACTTTATGGAAAGGAACAAGTCTGCTAAATGGATCTGTTTAACGTAGTATCTCTAACTAGTCTGTTTTTACAAATTGTTCATTATTCCGTTCCTCGTGTTTCGTGAATGTGCTCTCTTTTTTTATGTGGACAAGAAGAGGTAAGTAAAACATATTGCATATTATTTTATTCATAGATTTAAAATCTGTAATTTTATTAATGTTGTATTTACGCAATTTTGTTGGTCTGAGGTTTTATTGTGCCATATTATAATTATCGCCATGGTACAGAGAGGTTACCACGGATGCAAAAATATATTATTTGTTGCTTGGTAAAATAAACAAGAAAGCCAAATTATGTATATCTTTTATTTTTGCTTAATATAACAATAGTATAGTACCGATAGAATAAAATTGATTTATTAACCAAGTAACATACTAAATATGTCACTATATGGTCTAACTATAATTTTTTTCTTTAACTTTAGGAGCTGATAATACAATTTTGCATACTTTCCCAAATCCTGAAAAGGAAAGATTTCTTGCTTGGGATAGAAGCAGCTGGAAGTAGTCTTTCATCTCTAGATCCACAGTATGTGTACAAAAATCGCATAATAATAATGAAGAGGACAAAGTCAAAATATTGGCAAATAAATAATTATATATTATATATTTAAAGAAAAAACACAATAAAACATAATTACTTATATTGTTGATTTATTTCCCCTACAAAAGTACAAAAAGAGGTCATTCAAAGTCAAATTGAAAAAAAAACTTTCGCTTTGGTATTTGCAAATTGTAAAATTAAAAATAAATAGGCCCCAGGCAGCTGGCAGGTTGATTTAGTTGTCATTTTCCGTTAGATGTCGCTAGTACCATATAATCGACTGATGCCTCTATCTCCATATGTATAAGTTACTCTATGGTTCGAGGTTACCGCGGCGTACGGATCTAATAGTCGAGTTCGGGGTTAGAGTCCGTGACGGTCTGCCTACATAGGTCACGTGAGCCATATTCTGTTTTCACATTCTTATTTGTGTAACTTTGCTACATATTATGAGCAGTGTTATCTTGTCATAATTATTATAATTTGATTTGTGGTTTTAAATAAATATTAGTGTTAAGAGATTGATTTTTTTTTATCTTTAAAATCGGCTGCTGGCTAAAAATATATTAATCACCAGTCTAATATAAATATTCAACACAACTTTTTCTTCGGTGTTAACAAGACTGTAGTTTGCTCATGAAAATTACACTCTAAAAAATGAAAGCTAACTAAGATCGATTTTGACCTTAAGTTAAATGTAATAACTTTGATAATAATAATATTAAACAAAGATGAAGTTAAATCAAAACGTGGGACTGTGATTGAATTGAATATAACGAGCAATTATTAATTCTAATAAGCACAATCGTTTCAACTGTTGATGTATCTTTATGTTTGATTCACATTTCTAATAGTTAACACGAGCAGATAAAAATATGTTGAACCAATTATTTGTAATGTGACAAAATAATTATATTTCAATATAAACCTCATTGTCAAGTTGACAACTTCGAGAAGTTTGTTTTAACTATGGTATATGTTAAACCGATTAATAGTCATCTTTCGTGTTAATATTGACTAAACTCTTAGTTGGACTCACTAAGTGAATTAGATAGAATAATTATTTTTCACGTTAATATTCAATAAGTTTCATGTTGAAACTAGTGATGAAACGGATATCCGGTAACTATCCGGTATCCGGCCTATCCGGCCTATTTTCACTATCCGGCCGGATACCGGATAGTAGGGCACTATCCGGCCGAATACCGAATACTAGATGTTTCCCGCGATACCGTTCGCGCTGAGTGCTTTACGCCCTAAACTCGTCTATATCGCGCTTTTCTGTGGGAATACAAAAGTTTTTAAGCCTATCTATATTGTTTCTCGTTGTCTAATCTATCTCTGTATCAAATTTCAGCAAAATCAGTTCTTTAGTTTAGGCGTGAGAGAGTAGCAGACAAACAGACTGAATTTATAATATTAGTAACGGATTATTTTGCACATACACACACATATATGAAACGCGATAAGCGGCCGAATATCCGGTGGCCGGATATCCGGCGCTCCGGCCTCGTAGTTAGCCGAATATCCGGTATCCGGTGTCCGGCCAAATCACTATCCGTTTCATCTCTAGTTGAAACTATTAAATAAATTTGTTAGATCAGGTTATTATTATCATATTCGTATTAAATGCTTTTGATTATGTATTTATTCGGAAAATAATTCGCAGCTTGAGCTCATCGCTACCTTTTCAAATTACTACACAGAATTAATATTAATATTCCGTAACAAACTTTTGTACTCGTAGCTATATCATAAAAATTCAATGATTTCGCGTTTAAAAAAAGGCAAACGAAACTCAATTATAACTGCATGCCATACAGCATAATCTCATTCGTTCGTGACCGCGTATCCTTGGAAAGTGTGACTGCCGCTTAAAATATTCAGGTGATAGCGGCTCGCTACCGTCCAATGGAATTGGATATTCCACATATTTTAGACAACAGTACGTCAAATACCCTTGCACCACAAAAACCACCACACGTACGTCGTACATGAAGGTTGCTTCAAGGTCTAATAGTAAAGCAATATCTGTTATCGTGTGTACAAAATTTTCACTGTTTTTGAACGCAGATAGCAAATATGAAAATCTTAGATCTGCCTACGTTGAATTTTATGAATACCTTAAAATTAAAATGTATTGCATTTACAATATATTTGCTTAATACCCTATCAAACCAAAACATAACCTATCATGTTTATTGGATTCATCCACATATAGAGACCATAACATTTACGTGACAATGTCAATTAATATGGCTAACTTTCGCGGTGTATTATAAAATGTATCAATATGATAATCAAGTGATATTTAAAGTGATATCTAAAAGTACATTATTGTTTTCTTGAAAATAACGTATAATTACCTGATTTATTATATCAACCTTATTTTTATAGTCTAGTATAACTGCTACTAAATAAACTATTTCAATAGTTCAAACACAAATACACTTTATAGTCTGTTAGATATCGTAGAAAAGATCACCGTTATTCTGTTCAGTTCAAAGTGATCTTTCCAAATCCCCAGTCCGTTGTTTGTTAAACAGAAATTCCGCTGCCATTCCCTCAGCGTATTACATCAGTAGTAAAGTTCTGCCACAGTGTAGGTAATATAGTAGCTCAACGCTAGTTTGTGAGATTACTGCGTTATGATCGTCATTACGAATGAAACAAATAGTATAATAATAATTGACAGTCTACGGCGGTGTTTTTTGACAAATACATACAAGTTACAAAATTGACAAATATTTTAACGTAATGAAGAAACAAAATGTTGCCACCCCGTGAATGCAGTTTTGTTTGTTTCTATGAAAAAGGAAGCTCTCATAATTTGATAATATATGCTCTATATAATTATGGAAATAAGATAGGAAAGAAATAGAAAAAGAAAATTTAACGAGATTTAAAGTATGAGATCTGTGGTAGTCATAGCAGTGCCTTGTGTAACAGCGACCATCTTGAATCACGCACGCAGCGCGAATTCCGAATACAACAAGTACTGAGTTAGGTATTTTACTCTGAGGTTCCACTGTGAACTCTACGCCCGACGTATTCCCAAGTGTTCAACAAATAGCCCAGCGCAGTTTAGACTTCGGTCTATTTCAGATTTTAACTGGGATTTAATCCAATCGGAGTACAAGTAATAAGAGGTTAATATTATTTTTACGAAGCTGCCTACGCCATGAAATTTGTATAAAAAACTACCGGACTAGCTTAAGTTGTTAATAAAATTACATCTAGATATTTTTTATATGAAATGAATGCTGAACAGCAATCTATCATCCACAGTTACTGCAGATAATCGCAAAAAAAATACTTGTGATAAACCTACATTTTACAGTTTTTTTACACCACACTTACTACACCAGACGAGTCACACAAGGGTTGGTGGTATTTGAAGTGGAAATACGCGTTTTAAAGGTTTGGATGTCGTATCAATTAGAAAATACCGCATGCAACTTTACACAGATTGATAGTGTGATGCAAAAAGTTCTAAGAAAATCACACTGTTGTGGATTGCCAACCGTCTAGCTAAATGATAAGAGAGTTATGTCGCGTAGAGCGATAAAGGAAACTGGCTTTGGATAGCTGATTTTTCTGTTACTTGTGCTAAATGATTATGCTTCACACAATATTTCATGATTCTAGGTCTAAGTTTAGTGCCTTCGGCACCCTCCCCTGGCAGGCCATTAGGGAGGCGCTCGTATACCACGAGCTGCCTCCCTACCTGCGGGCCGTGGTCGGGGACTATCTGCGCGACAGGACGATCGGCGTGATGGGACGGGACGGGATGGAAACGTCGAGGAGGGTCGAATGCGGCGTTCCGCAGGGGTCGGTGTTGTGACCCCTGCTATGGAACCTTGCATACGACGCGGTCCTTCGCACCAGCCTTCCTCACGGCGTGAGTGTCGTCTGCTACGCTGACGACACTCTCGTCGTGACGACTGGGGCCGACTTCGGGCCGGTGCTCAGGCTTGCCGAGCTTGGAGTGGCATGTGTCGTGCGGGCGATCCGCCGGCTGGGCTTAGAAATAGCGCCTCACAAAACCGAGGCGACGGTTCTGGGACGCTCCCCCCCATTCGACATCCTGGCCAACATGTACGCGGCGACGTATGCGTCGCGGCGTGTCGTGTCGACCGGGGGAGCGATGGGGGGGAGCGCCCTGGAACCCGCGCACGAAGTGCCTAAGCGGGAGTGGCACCGACGGATTGTGGCGGCCTAGCGTGCGCAGCTCGAATTACGGATCTGCGCGCGCCAGCGGGCCGTCGGAGCCGTACTCCCGCACTTCGAAGCTTGGCTCCACGGGAAGAAGGAGGCCACCTACCAATTGACTCAGATACTCGCCGGGCACGGCTGCTTCGGTGAGTATCTGTGTCGAATAGGACGGGAGGGATCGACACATTACCACCACTGTGCATCCGACCTTGACTCGGCCCAGCACACGCTGGTGGAGTGCCCCGCGTGGGCCTCCGAGCGCCGAGTCTTGGTTGCGGCAATGCTGGCGGACGAGGGAGGTTGGAGGGCTGTGGCCCACTAACCGTGCTCTTCGGCACGGTTAGTGGGCGCGTGCCGCCCTGATACCGTCCGAGCCGCCGGTAGCTCCAGTAGGCGCCACCAGTCCCGATACATCACATGAGATGTTTGTGGAACGCAGATACGGAATCTTTCCAGTGTCTGTGGACTGTCAATCCCCCGGTGCAATATCGAAAGATAATGTACTATCGAAACATAGATGGTCGATCCCGCTCGAAGGAGGCAGCGCCGGGCTCGGTAGCACAGCTGCGGCGCCGCCATAGGTCGCCGGCGGGGGCGAGGAAATCGCGCCCGCGGATACGGTGACCCGGGAGGACCACGCTTCTTTCGTGGCCGGGGGGCGTCGTCGGTGGTGGAGATCGGGGGAGGTATTGTAGCCTCCCCCGAGGAGGGCTCCCCTGTATCGGCGGGGGAGCGGAGGCTGGGGGTACCCGGAAGTAGCTTGGTGTTCCCGAGGGCTCCTTACATGCCTCAGGAAGGCCATCCCTGAGGTTTAATGCATTTTCCTCAGGGGAACAAAAAAAAAAAAAAAAAAAAAAAAGGCCTCCCCCTTCTAGGGAGGAGAGCCCCACATAACCGCCGGCTCGCCACAGCCGGGGTATGCAACTTAATCCATTTTCCTCAGGGGGAACACAAAAAAAAAAGGCAAGTGCGTGCTGAACTCAGCAAGCACCTGTGACCATCGGGATCCACTCCGGTCTCCCACTCCGGCGCAACGACCACAAGACGGGATTTTCGCCGGTTGGCGAGACAGCCTCCCGAGTAGGATAAGCTCAGGTTCGGGTCTCCTACTGACCGGCAGGTGGCCGGCGGAACCATTTCCACCGGGTCTCCCTGTACCCCACCTCAGCCCCTCACGCTCTACAGGTCAAACACGACTTGTGTCTCGCTGGCCCCGGGCAAATCAGTTGATTCACGACACATAAGGAAGGGAAAAGGGACGAAGGAAAGGTGGGATGAAGGGATAATTGGGCCACCGGCACTCCCACTTACCGAGCGAAACACAACCATACTAAGTACAACTGTTTTACGTCAGTGTTCTGTGAGAGGGTAATACTCCCCCGGTCGAGCCGGCCCATTCACACTGAAAACAGCATAGCTCTAGTACCGTACAGACACACCTGTGAAGTTTTGTTCTTCTGGTAGGGAACCCGAAAAAGGAAAGATTTGTTTGCAACGAATAAACTTTAAAATAACGGGACGGATTTTAATAAGATTTTGGATTGTCGAGGAAGGGCATTATATAATTGTTTTAACGCGCTTAAATATTTCATATGGAAAAAAATTATATAATACAGAAACCGCGGCTTAAAACTAATTGAAAATAAGATTATTCTCTGGAATATTGGAACCATACAATACAAAATTTAGCTCCATGAATGAAAGCTTTAATACCCATAGTTTCATTGAGTTCGTTGTTAAATCGAATAGCATATAATATAAAAAATATTTAAATTTATTCATTACGCGTATCGAATCTAGTTTTAATAAATACAAATAAGAGTCGATATAGCTTACATATAATTACAAAGTAGTTTAACAACATAAGCTCGAGTTTATGGTATAATTATATACGTATAATATAAGGTTAAGAAGTTAAACATTTTCATCACACCTCTGACATATTCACTGTTCCTGAAGGTGACCTGGATAGTTAATAGACCTGTCAATACACAAGAGGGATGTTTGAGAAGAGGGACTTGCGTTAAACAGTTTTATGAAACTATTGGAGCACATTAATCAAAGGACATGGCTTGGTAGACTTGCGTACGACGTTAACAGAAATCTCTAATTACACAGTTTAAAGTACATTGTTATTATTAATTTTTATTATTCAAATTAGTAAATAATATAATACATTCATCTAAATTAACGAAATTTAATTTCTTAGCTTTACGATCGTGTTTTAGTTGCTTTATAAGATTGTAACATTTGCCTGTAGTAGAAAACGTAAAAGACATCAAACAGATAGAGAAAATATAATAGTCACTGAACCTGTTGCAATATATTCACATTCTTGTTGCTATTCGAGTGAATTTGCTTAAAACGAAAATGTTTTTTTTTTTTATTTTATTCGTGCAAATATGAATTCTCTTCTTTTGCAAAACAAAAAGTGACACAAATTATGTACTATTTCCTTAAAATATAAGTATTCAACTTGCTAATGATTTCGACAAAGTTAGTCCTCAGGATATTCGTATATCCGCCAAGCTCGACTGCACTAGGATCGATGAAAGTTAAATGTGACCATTTTATAAAACAACCAATTGAACGTTTATTTTATTTTTTATTTGCCAGTCGGTACCGATCTGTGTCCGGTTTTTACTTAGCACGGTCTTTTGCAAAATCTAGCTGACCATTAGTATGCATGTCATCCCTTACGATGTCAAACTAGCGCATATTAGATTTTCTTACCTACCAGGGCCTGGTGGAGAAAGCAACGTTAAAAATTTGTTCCGCACATAACCAGATGCATATCAAAGCAACACTATTGTTTATCTGCAATGTCGTTGATATGAAGACGGTCTTTTTACGTGACTACACCAAGTCGAACCACATCAGCTCGTTGTCCACAAATGATTTTATCATTTGCGTGACATGCAGATCCTGCTTGTGTCTCTCTATATTTTTCATACGAAGATAAAACTTTTCAACTTTTTTCACGTGATGACATATTTATCGATAAAGCTGAAATTGGCAGCGAGCTTCACTTGTAGGCTAATTATATAACTCTGTGGTTATCAAATTTAATAGAAACTAATAGATAATGCAGATACACTACTGCTCTATGAGTATAATTGTCACGTTGAATCTTAATGAAGTAGCAATGCAACTGCACTATCTGTCAGCTTAACTGAAATATGATAACTAGGGAATTTCGTATTCGTATTTGTGTAACTTGCGCAGTTGTTGAGGAGTCCAGCGAACAATACCATTAGCAAAATAATTATTGATGCTAACATAAAACAGGCCGTCAATAGCTGTGATCTAGAACGTTTTTTTTTTTTGGAATATCGACCCAGAATAAAGTTAGTTTAAACACACAAATTACAGTCAATAACTAGGAAAGTTACTATAGCCTTTAAAAAATAATAATCAAATGCTAATTACTTTTATACAGAGAGCTATATTTTATTGCTCACCCTTTTGTATCTATCGGAGCCATTCTTCAGCGGTCCAATATTAAAGGGTTGCCGCCCCTATCACAAATTGGCCATTACTCATAGCTGCGGTATTACGCTGACAAGCAATTAATCAATTATTTCACTTCATTAACCGAGTCAACTTCATTCACGCTTACAGATTTATTCAAAGCCTCCTATGGGGATATGCCCGTAAAACGGAAAATTAGAAACGTATTAAGGCTTACTGAGAAAGCATAAATTACTAATATAATAATCCAAATATACACAGAAATGCAGCAAATTAACTTATAAAAACAATTGCTACAATTTCATATAAAAAAACAATAATTATTAAATAATAATAGTCAAAAGTAAGCACTAAAATCGTATGTTGTAGAGTCTAAATAAATGAAATCTAAATATATCAAATATAGATATGTTTTGATTGAAATATATATTCATTATTTATATATTTGACTTAAAACGATAAAACCATGTCTAACTGTTTTTTTTAGTTATATTTTTTCACAATTTTAGTTATGTTTTACTGATTTTTATGAAGCTTTACTTCTTTTTCGGATTTTTGTATTAATAATAAATAATAAAATAAATTGTTTGTGACGCATAAATTTAATTTGCTCCTTTATACCAAATCCAAGATCCAACCCTAAGCAGAGGTTTCCAACAGAATGACAAATCACAATAGTAATGACTCACAACTATGACCTCAGTAAATTAGGCGTCGTGTTTATTAACTATGACATCAGTTCAAATACACAGAATAAAGATACGGAATATAGGGAGATAATTGGTTAGATTTTCATTAAAGGTCAATCACATTTCCATTGATTATGAATGAAAGTATGATTACATTTGTAATCAAATTACTTACATTTTAATGGACCTATGCTGTTAGCCGCAAATGGCTTTTACAGGGCTAAGTTGATATGCAAACTTCAACATAAAACTAATGGTGTAACTGCTATTGAACTAAAATGCTATTTTAGATATAGATACGCATATTCTCCTTGAAAGGTTAGGTTAGGTGTAACCTATATCTCAATTCTCAAGAAGCCAATTTTACATCTTAGTGTAATAGGGGGCGTACTTATTGCTCTATCCGGATACTTCGCATAGATTTAATGGCGATAAACTCTCTTTTAATATATAAGTATGAGTCTGCAACACACCAGGTTTTACATTTGGCTATTTCCAATGTTTAATGTAATTGTAGTGGTAATTTTCCTAATGAGTAAAAACATAAGTAAAAAGAAAAATATATGTATCATGTTTATTCATTAGGTAGATAGCTGATCTTTATCTGTTACAATGAGTTGAAATTGGTTTGCAGTCAATAACCAGCATAAATATTATATAGAAATATTGTTCAGCGCCTCTAGCCAAAATTGTAGCCAGTTTTCTGTAATATACTCTTATTTTACGTCAAATTGCTATTAACAAAGATTGCAAATTTATGGCAGACATACTGCGCTCTTTCGACCTGCATTATAAACACTGTGTGCTATTTTTTTGAATTGTATCGATATATGTATAAAATTTACATATTTAAGACAAGCGCATTTTCAAAAGCTTATTTCTTAACATATAATATATTATTTATAATGGTTGAAATACATACTCTCCATGTGGTATTCGTTTTTTCTACTGAAGTGTTAAACTTGAGTATAGCTTTGAGAACTTAACTGGATTATTACGCATCGTGGACAAAAGCGGAGAAGAGACAAATATATTCCTTCGCCCATTTATCGAATAAGCGAGGAGGAGTCTTTGTTATTTCTTCTCTATAATTGACGCAACGTTGTAAGCAGGTCATTTGTTTTATGTTATTAATTATGTAACGTATGCGAGAAACACTGTAATAACTAAAAGAATTAGTGGGTTTTTTTTATTCGGAATTATAACATCTTTTTACGGATTATTAAGCATGCATAGACCAAGCAATAAAAATCAATCAATAATTTTATTTGACAAACAAGACACAAGAAATAGCTACATTGTAGGTATGTACGCGGTCAAGGTATAATGTACCCAAGAAAATTATTTATGCTGTCCCTTGATAGAGGAATGCTCGATATCTTCATACTATGACTAATAAATCGGAATGTCTATAAAAATTTGGAAAAAAAAGACTCGTAGCACTTAGAAGTTTTATTTTATTTGTGTTTTGGGTTTGCAGACTTAAGTATTTGATATTAACGTCTACTTTGACTAACTTCATACTTTGACGCTTTTCTGAGAAAAAAATTGTTGACAACCGACATATGGACAACGAAGTGGTCAAAACAGTTTCCAATTTTTCGTACACATTTTATATTGTGTAATGAAAGCCTTGGAAGATAAATATAGATCGAGAGAACACCAAAAGTATGTTGTTCCATTTTTTTTCGCCAGTACAAATTGTTTTAAAATTTCGATATAGTAACGTTAAGGTGAATGTATTACCTAATTTGAAACAATAAATAATCAATAAAGACAATCATCATCATGTTATGTCAAAAGTAATCATAACATGTGATTAAGGTAATAAGAATGGATCAATGCTACACTTTTAACAAAGCAGCTAAACATTTCTGCCAATATCATATTAAATATCTGGAAGTTTCTACGTCAAAATTGTATTAATGTTTTTTGATATCAACTAATAGAGAAGGCGAAATATTCACCTCGGCATACTTAATGACTACAATCCATATAATTTAATATTTGTATACTTATTCTTCTATTCTTGACGGAAACGGAATCAATAAATGGGTGATATTTAAGTTTTGTTCAGGCGTTCTTAAGTTATAATTAATGTAATGAACACGACTTTTTTATCTGTATCAAATATTAATAGTGCATAAAGATAAAGTAAAATACCTGATAAATCTAAGAATTTAATAAACTGAAAAAATAAACATAGACTATTCTAAAATCAATACGACTCGACTTTCATTAGCTAACTACAGATTACGTCGTGATAAGCACGCTGTGATATCTCAAATAAGTGGAAAGCTAATTAATTAACACATGTTCAAATATTGTCTCATATTTCTTTATAGGACACATACACTTAATTGGGTTTACGTAGGTAAGCCTTTCTCAGTTTGTCTATACAGGCTGAATTTTTTAAGTGGATGTGAATGGCGAAGTCCGTAACAATGAAGAATAGCAATTTTGATGAAAACTTGAACTGCATTATTGAATAATTGAATAATCAATAAAAAAAAAACACGTCATTTATTATTACACTATTCGTTAGTGTCGTTAATAAGGAACAAGTTGTGGAAAGTAATAGCATAAGGCATTGCAAAATAGATACATCTCAAAACACTCTAGTTATACATCAAAAACGTATATTTTATAAATATTCGTCCAGGGTTAAATTTGCACATTAATTCACAAGTTAATTCTACTCAACTTTCATTAGAGACGGCATCGCTTATAAATTATGAATTGTACTCGTACAAATTGTTCCAGCAATTACATGAGCGGTGCTCTACGTTCAGAACAAGACAATTAAGACGATGCATCTGTTCAATCCCGGCGGAGACTGCAGTCAGTTCTCCTAAATGTTTCGTTGTTCCCTCATCCACATGTAGATCAAGTATTAGATAGGATAGCATGTTGCTATGGCAGTATATGACGTGACAATCAATGTTTAATAACTCTGTTATACATAAAACATAATCGGAATATTTAATTAGTCACTTAAACCTATATGTACATATAGTGGACATGTACTTAAATCCATTAAAATGCAGACGAATTCAAAAGTTTCTCGTGCCTCGATGATTTTGTTTGTATATAAAGTTTAGTGTCTAACAGTAGTACTAACATAAATCCGGGAAGAAATTTTGGAAATCTTGTAGAAACTTTTAACAAAAAAGTTCCTTAATAACGCACAGCATGTCAATCAGCGACACTTGTCACTTACGTGTATCATGAAAAAAAAAATTGCTTTTAAAAAATACAACGACCCATCGGATGACCTAGATGCCAACTGGCGTCCAGCCAAAATAGGTTATCTACCAAGTGCACACTGAAATGGGAGCGGTTTCAAATTTTCACTTTTTAATTATCAACCCCTTGACTTTGATGGGTGGCTGCATTTTTTGTTGGTAGTGTTGCTGTCCAAAATATTCGCTTTCTCTTTCGGTTAAGAACATCGTTGGCTTAGACAATTTAATGTTGTACCTTTTTTAACTAGTGTAAACGGGAGTATATTTTATGTGTACACTACATATGTTGAAGAAATAAAATGATTGCCATTATAACTTAGGTGGTGCTGTGGTCTTGCCACTCCTAATGTCTAGTACCAGAAGTTAAAGAAGTTCAGCGATTGAACCTGCCACGTATCAATCTAGTTTTTGTTAATGGAATTTCATATGTTCATATTTCTCTAATTTTACTACGCTGAAGGAAAACATCCTGAGATAACCTACATGCAGCTACGCGGAAACTCAAATGTGTATCTGAAGTCAATTAACCCGCACTGAGCCAGAGTGATTGACTAAGGCCATAGTTAGGATCGATTCGTGCCCCTCAGGGGGACGAAAATGATCAGCTGTGATGATAGTAATACTAATGGCAATAATGAAAAGATTTTTTTTCTTACAGGGAATCGTTAATAGTCAGCTATGGCAGCAAGTGCGGTCTGAAGTGAAGGATCACAGAGGATATGACCTTCCCCCCAATATCATACATATATGCCACAACCTGAATATAGAGAAAATATTATTGTAAAGAAAATATCATATTTTGTACTATTATTATTCCCTTAAATTATCCCTTCAAAATATCAAGCTACGACTGCGCCTGTACAGAACTGAAAAACATAACTAATGAAATGATAGAATTAAGCATCTGCAAATTAATAGAAGGTTAGCAAATACTTCCTTTAAAATGGGTTTCATTTACAGAAGGGTCTTATACCAGGGTCATCTGATTTACCTTACATATACATAACTAGTACTAAACTACAGTATTAACATATGATAAAAAAAACTAAATTAATTGATTATTGATCCAATTTAATTGATATTTTAAGTAAAATGTTAAGTTTAGAATAATGCTGGACCTATAACCTTGTCAGTTATGCATATAGGTACATATTAAATGCGATATCACACCGTATGTGTTAATACATCGTGTATTCAAGCTAAAGCGGCTGATAAGTGAACACAAATTTTCTGCAACGCTAATAATAATCAACTTTGTGCTAATGCCCACAACGTTCAGTTTTGTTCTTTTCATCTAAAAGAGGATTAGATCTTGTATGAAAAGGGGAGAGCTTCAATGTCCATTGTTCTAGCTTCTATTGAAATAAGGCGTGTTGATACAAGCGATTTTATCTCGATACTGGTTTTGTCAGGATATAGCGTAAAAATATGCAGTATTTTTGTTCAATTTCCGATGTTATGTCACAGTAGAATCCAATATCAACAGTATAATATCTAAACTAATAATTTATCATTTGACGGGTTTTTGGAAATTTGCATGGGATCATTCACGTTGTACGTTCATGAAACGTATTTTAGGTGGATATTATTAATTATTATTATTAATTAATTAGTAACAAACCTGCCAGTATTGTGCCCTATCCACTGACACTTAAGTTTTTCGATTCTTCGGGCTATATTGGTGACTGATTTATTTTCGAATTTCATTATTTCGTATTCGTTTACACAAAAAAACTCCCTATCCATTCAATTTTGGGTGACTTATTCCTTCATATTAAGCCCATTACAAGTGAACAGATTTTGGTTCCATAAGTTATCACTCATCAGCGTTAGGCAACACACACGAATCGAAGAGTTTTTGAGACACCAATATCAAAAATAAGCCACGTAATTTTCAGAATTCTCAAAAGCCAAGTATATAATTGAAAATACTTTATATATAGCAAAAAATCTGAAAATGTATTATTACTCTTTTTTCCATCTAGGTCTCATCCACTCAGAACATGAAGTTCATTCCAAAAGCTCGTTGTGTCCCCACTTTCGTTCGGAACACGTGCCGAAAGACTGGACACCACAAGTGCATGTGCATGCATGGGTTGCGGGCACTACAGGACGATATTATTAATACTAGGTGTCAATAGACGCAAATTAGCTCGCCGTACCCTTCTCATGTAACTTATATTTGATATATTTTTACCAAATTATAACAAAGACAAAATTTTATCAAATTTATTATCTTATCGCAAAATGTGTTGGTAAGCGCATAACTCAACAATGCCTTTACCGATTTGGCTAATTTTGGTCTTGAATTATTCGTAGAAGTCCAGAGAAGGTTTGTACGTAGAGACAATAAAAAAATAAAATTTTAAAAAGTGTAAAGTCAACATTTTTATACAAACAATTTGTATTAATACTTAAAAGCCAATTTGAACCTTTGGCAAGACAAAAAAGTGACGTTAGTTCTGTCAAACAAATTTAATGTCATCATATGTCATTTCAAGTAGGAACAATAAACTGCCACTTTACAAATCTTTTTGACAGGACGAAGTCTGTCGGGTCCGCTAGTAGATACTAAAAACTAAGTTTTATTGCAAGTATTAAAAATATCATGTAATTAGAACATAAGACAAGGACGACCTTTTGTAATTTTTCCAATAAATAATATAGTCACAATAATAAACAGATTTGCAAATCCTTTAAAATTCTGTGAAGTAATATTTGTACATGTAGTAGATGTAAAAAAATTTACATGTAAATTTTTTATGATTTTTGTATGCGGCGATGTGGGTAATTTAAGAAAGCCAATATATTATACACAAAACTATTATCCTATAATCGAGTGTCTATAATCAAGTTTAATAAATATCTTAATTTGATTTTATGACAAAATAAATTAATTCGATAGATTGGTAAAATGATAAAAAACAGCAAAGTGTTCCCTACTACCTAAGCTTAAATTAGTCTAGTTAATTCGTAAATCAGTAAATAAAATAAATGTTTGGTAGTTTGCATTGGATATCATCTCAAACTTTGTCATGTTAATGTTATGTTATTGTCTCCGGCCGACGATATTCAAATTATAGAAATATGGTGCGTCGTTCCTAAATTTTAATCAGCTTACTTCACAAAATCAATGTTGACTCATGCCGGGTTCCTATATTCATAAACGAGTCGTTTTTGCAACGGACAGTTAAAATTTGACATTTGTTGTATGGAAAATATGTCAGAATTTAACTGTCCGTAGCAAAAACGAATCGTTTTCGAATATAGGAACCAGACATCAGTCACCAGACAAACAACACAGGCCGTTCTAATGTCAGTACAAAGCCAATAACACCAACCAACAATATGAAATCAGCGTAATTTGCAAGGGAAATAATACACGTGCGTTATTTAGGTCATTAGTTCGTAACAGTCCCGTTTTATTGCACATAACCTCTTAGATGGCGCAACTGAAGTAGTTACTGCGAATATAAACTTTATAGTCACGCGGAAATGGTTTATTGTCAACTGCATTTGCGTAGTATATATATATATCTTGAGAGGTTGGACTGCGTTTTGTACGTAATCATTAATATTTTATTTGGTATTGTAGTGCTAGCATCCTGACCCAGTGATCGTTTGAATTGGAAATATGCATATATTTTTTTAACACATTCCGTGCTCCCCACTCGGATACGAGCGAGCGTCCCGTTCAATTTGTAATAGCCAGTAAACTGATCCGAGTGTTCGGCACCCAGCATGCTGTGTGCCGACCACTCGGATCCGAAAAATGTGTTTTTTTAAATAATAATAATAACAATATACATTTATCCATATTTTCAAGCATTTACATGAACTTAATCAAAATTCGCCTTAAAAAGTTTTGGTTCCCAGCTGTTATTTTTTATTTATTTTAAGCAGTGAATGTGTTAAAGACAGTATTTTAAAGCTTTAAAAGATTTGATTAAAAACAATTGACGAGTTCATGGGTTCCTTCAAAAGAGGCGTGAAAAAGCATCTTTTGGGCCGGCAGGGATAGGGCAGGTAGGAGAGTGGAGTAAAGTCACTATCCTATCTGTCATCTCATTTGGGCCTCTTTCACCGCTTAACGTCAGGCGGGAGGAAGTAATCTGCCGGGCCTAGCATTAAAAAAAAAATTCAACAATCTCTGAGGTTTCGGGTCCCAATGTGGATAGATGTTTACGTGATGAATGCGAGCCTTTGTGGTTTGTAATAACTGCGAATAAATATTTTAATTAATAAATATTTACCTACATATATGTATTATTGGATATACCTACTATAGATCTCGTAACACAAGAACTTACAGTGCTTACTTTGAGTAAGGCTAATTGGTGTGAGAATAATAAAAAATATTATTCGTTATCAATAAATGTAAGCTTAGGTCAATTTGATTAACATCCACATTCATATAATAAACACTATATGTATATAACTATATATCACGGGCAGTGCTCCTAAGAATTGTTCGGATTGATCCCTACCGCCCGTTTCGGACAACATTGTAAGCGACAAAACGTCCATCCTTGTTACCTTGATGGTTAATCAATGACAAATAATTACGGTCCTGCAATAATTTTGAACCGATGTGATATCGAAATCGAATTGTCATTTCAAAGGCCGGCAACAAATCTTTGATTCCCCTATTGTTGCGGGTATCCATAGGCGGCGGTTACCACTTACCTTCAGGTAATCTATTTGCTCGTTTCTCTTTTATATCTTATTTTCATACCTAAAAAAAACATATCTTCCTATACAAAGAGTAAATGATAAAATATTAATGATTCATCTATAGCTTGGAAAATACAATAACGGTAGGATAACTTATCCACTTAATAAGTTCCGCCGCCAGCAAATAGGTATCAGGGATGAAATACCCTACTGAATAAAACACAATTCTAACCAATGATAGCTCTAAATCTGTACTAGCCCGATACAGTACAGTGCAGTATACATTATTAGCAATATTTCATATCAGTAAGTATTAAATCTGAATCAACTGGTGTTTCAATTGGGTTAAAATTCATTACAAGATAAGCATGTTTTAAACAACGAACGTATTTTGTGGCTCTGAGATGGAAAAGAACAGACGAAGGAAATTTAATTAGACGCAACGGGTCACTGATTGATTCTCGATCCGTAAAATATAATATGGTTTCCTTCCCTCTGTAAGAAATGGAATCAGTAGTATTCTGCTTATGCTGAAGTCCTGTGAACCCAATGGTATTGATAATAAATGTATTAACTATTTAAATATCTTTTCCGTTTATAAGTAACTTATTATTATTTTAAATCGACCCAGAACTTAGCCATTACTTTAAAAAATGCATATATTATAAACTTATTTTAGGTAATCAATATTCTTTTATAAGTATTTACAGTCGCTCACTAGAATTAACTGTAGTTCAACTACTAACTGTAGAAAAGAGATGACTTTAAGTACGGTAAAAAAAATTATACTATATGAAAAGCTACGAACAACCAACTGCACTGATTCTGATTTTATTTGATATATGGGCAGCTTGATAACCTAAAGAAGAAGCGGAATATCTAAAAGATATCACTATACTGACTTTAGCAGATCAGTGCACATACGAAATTGAAATACAATTAAAATGGATTTTAATACAGAAGATGATAACATTTTGCTTTCCCAGTTTACTCTAAGTACTTGACTTTATTTGTAGACTATCAAAGAATTTGTTTTGTTAATCTGATTGAAAAAAATTGGCGAAACATTCAACATTTGTAAAAAAAGATTTATTAATTTAAAAAAGCGAGAAGTGAACAACTTTTTATACTAAATTAATTAGTCCCGAAATGAAAAGTACAGTTGTCACCTCGAAGTTATATTATTAGTTAAACATATCTGGGATATTTATATTTACTATATTTACCTTAAACTCAATATTAGTATTACGTAAAATTTATTTTAATAAACGGTATATAATTAAGCATATTGAATAACATATTAATTTAAAAAAAATATATTGAACACTGAAATTAAAATATTCGCATCTCTCAGTTAATTTAAACTACGAAATAATTAACACCCTCTGAGTTCGAGAAGACATTTGCAACAAAAGGAAATGTGGAACAGTCTAGAACAGTTTAAGTTTAAACTTGTCCAGGCGAGTTTCTGAGCGTGCATCCGGCACGGATGACACCCAGCCAACGGAATCGACCCGGTCTCTAGTTTGCTCCATTGTAAATTTTAAAGACTAGCTGAACATGTACAGTTTCAAAGTAACGAATAAGGCATTGTATGATAGTTGGTGTGTATAGCCTTACCTCGTCTATCTTATCTCATTTTCTTATTCAACTGATTGACTGACTGACTGAAGAGAGATAATAAAATATTCCTATAAAGTTTGGATGGTTCATTTTATTAGGAAATATTTATTACAACAATTCAATTTTCAATTCAATTACAATTCTGAACACATTACGAGATTATGTTGCCGATACAGAAGTCTTAAAAAAGAAGTTCCTACAGCGATCATTAACAACTATTTTTATAATTAGTACTCGTATGTTCTATTTTACGAAATAAACGTATATAGACTTTATTAATATTTATTCTTTGTCAACATTTTTGTAGACTAGTTGTTGTTGTTGTTACTAAATTAAAAATAACAAGTAACAAGGCTCGATGGACCTTAGTTTCATTCGCCTGCCTCTAAAAAGGGACATTATAAATTTCCTTTAGAACAAAATTTTGCTCTAAGAGAAATCTGTGCTTGTTTATTCTAGTCCCTCTCTGGTAATTTAGGATGATGGATTATTGAGCAAGACTTGTCAAATAATGTATATTTTTTAATTAGTTCATCTGTTAAAATATAATATACACACAACAATTAAACCACAATGAAACAACTTATTACTATTATAGGTTATAACTAAAATAAAATGGAAGTTAGCCTATACATGTTGACCTTGAGACCTTTTATTCCCTAAATAATATTAGCAATTTTCGTAATTCATCTGTATATCTTGCTGTTGATTACTGCTGATTGTACCTAAAAAGTTGATAACAGAAAAGAAAAATCCGGCAGGAAGGAAAAAGTATTTTAAATGACTGGTATTACTTTTTGCATAAAGTTATTCAACTTTTGGATTCAAACGATACTCTCCGTTAATTGTTTACCTTGCCTATGCAGACTTGAAATATATGAATATGCAACACCTCCAAACATTTAAACAAGTTTTAATAAACGCGGTATAGCACTCGTGGCCAAAATAATTTGATGTCCACATAAATGTTTCATGAAGTCGTCATTTTGATTTAATTTTACATTTCTGGCACTGTTCCATGTATTACTTCAGCGAGAGGCCATTAGGTTAATGTAACTTGTGTACTACTGAATACTCTTAAATTAATTTTGAACTTTGCGTTTTGCATCGTACTGGTTTTTATGTAATTTTAACAAACTATGTAATAAAAATACATATTTTGAATTTCAAAGCAATATTTTCATAAAGATTGTTGATTTCAAGTTATTTTTGAGGGTACTGAAGTATAAATATGTGACCCATTATTCTGTACAAAGTATTTCTACTTGACCCCTGTCTCTATACGAAATCATTAAATACAACAATAAATGAAAACATTTTCGGAAAATTGACACAAAAATTATTATTTCAATTGTTCTACTGATACTGTTAAGGCTTATTAAACAACAATAAATATTTATAAACTAATGTTCGAACAGCTGCAAAATACTTATCATATCTTATTTTTAAATACAGCAAATTGTAGAAACTAATATAAATAAACGCTTAAAAGGGAGGCTTAAACATTTAAAATATAAGCAACACTAACAAATTTTATTAACGCAAACGCCACAAGAACACTTACATAATTAATTCAGCAGAGCTCAGAAATAAATTTGCAACCCGGAGAGACTTCGCGGTAACCGAGCCTCACAGCTTGACGCAAAAAGTGGGGATCTCATATCTAAAGCTCTCATGCACTCGGATACTTTGATTCACGGAACGGTTCTAATTAACAAGTAAACTAAAGTTTCTAGCACCATTTAAGCGCAGCTGCTTTTTGATCTATATTAATATTTGCAAAAAGTAAGTACTCTGAATTAAATAATTATGATGAGATTGCTTATTTATCATGATACTACAATGAAAAAAGGTGGAGTATTAATAAAAAATTTAAGCCTCCGGTGGGAAGCTAGTTACTTCTATCCAGACATAATATTGGTTTGTTTATTTTTGTTTCAGTGGGTGCTTATTTAGTGTTAGGTATATAATGATAACTATACGTTCAGGGGATATGTTTTATTCAATAATTAATTAAAGCGACAAATGTAATAATAATTTTAGGAGTTTAGCTGGCTTTTCAATGTAGGATATTGTATACATTACAATTAATTATATTTCTGATCGATAAGTAGAACTGAGTATTTTTTTTTAAATAGTTGTAACATTTTTTCTACAGAATCTTTACTTCTACCCCATATCATTAATTAATATTTCGTCTTTCTATAACAGCCTGTTATATTCTATAATAAAACAGTATATTGCGCGCGTTCTCTGAGCGGTGGACTCTCCGTTGCTGATGCGATGCTTGAGTCTACATACCTATAGCCACTAAATGTATAAATTATATTGTTATTATTATTCATATATTTAATTAATAATCTTAAATTTAAGTTAACAATATAGATATATAAAATAAATATAAATACTATAAAAACTTAAACCTAGTATGCCGCCGGTAGCGAGGCAAGGCCCAAACAAACGGTGGTTAGGGCTGCAGACAGAGAAATCTCCGGACAATACGTGCCGTGTCGAGATTATTATTATTATTATTAAATAGTACATAAGAATAATGTTCTAATTTAATTTAATTTCGTTTAATTTGATTTAATTTCATTTCATTTGATTTTATTGATTGTATTTGATTTAATTTTATTTATTTTAATTAATCTGATTTGATTTGATTTAAATTAATTTAATTTGATTTATTTTGATTTAATTTCATTTTATTTGATTTAATTTGATTTAATTTGATTTAGTATGATTTAATTGATTTAATTTAATTTAAATTAGTTTAATTTACTAACACTAATTTTTAAGTTTACAAATGTACTAACAATTATATGGATGATGAATCTGAAATAAATTATTATTATTATTATTATTATTATTATAATATTAATTCAAATATTCTTCAAACGAGCATATATATATTTTAGCAAGTTTCATTATCAGCACCAATTTGATATACATGTCAGTAAATTAAACATCTACGTCTTACGTAATATATATTATATAATTTCGTGCCAAGCCAGCTTTAAGGGGTTGTGGTAATACACCAGACACTTAAGAAGCTTTATACCTCACCTATATAGTTCGCGTCTAGTATAATGTTCACTAAGGAATATTCTCATAAACCCTTCTGAGGACTTAGCTCGCACAAACAAGCTTCTCCTTCAGCCATCTACTAAAGACAACACAACAACCTAGAAACCAAACTCGTGGAATAAGTATATAAAGACCTGGTCGATATTCTGTATGAAATGCCAAGCACCATCAGACTCGTGGTCGCAGCTCCCCATCATCCACTACCCAACGGTCTCAAATGAACGAGCCTCTAGCGATGAGCTGGAATTACTTTAACCAGCTCGAAGCACCTGGTGACTATACTCAGAACAGGGGAATGCTTTCATTGGTCGTGCTTGACTGATAGAAATCCTCCTGTTAGTGTTCGCAGGCAAGGCCCATTCAAGTAGTCGCCTTCTCCAAACTAATCTCGATATGAAGTTGTAATTGCCATGTAAGACTGTCAACAGTAAGTCATCAAAGAAAGAAATATAATTATGGCAAAATTATATTCCCAGGACCTTTTACGATATCCTCCGAAAGAAACTAGCGACAGCAAAGAGGTGAGTATTTTGAATCCGTCACTGAACAGGAACATTGGACAGAACAATGTAATGTACACAATATTCAATATCTATCATTCATTGCCAATGCACGTGAAATCTGATTGGCATTTCAGATGCATCTTATGTGTACGTGGTAAATGGCAAGCTAAAACGTTAACAATTCGTATATTCATCACAAATTCTGTTAAAACTTGTAGCACAAAATGAAATTCTCACGACCTGTATAGTTTATGAGGAAAGTTTGGAACAAATTTGCTCGCTGTATTTTTTACTTTTTCAACTTGTGGATAAATGGCGCGCTTGTTCAATGCATCGTTAATCGAGCACTATGGCTCTATTGCTAAAGTTAAGTAATGTTTAACGACATCAAGTGAAAGATGAGACACCAATCAGGTAGTAGATGCTGCGTCTAATATCGTTCTAGTAACGTCTTTTAACGATCAATTTGGACCACACGAGGAAGAAAGATCTAATGTTGGAACACCAATAAAAATCATTGTTGCAATTATATCTAGTGCTCACGATTATACTGATTTTTAATAACTGTAAATAAATAATAGAGTGTCACTAAAACTAAATCTACATTAGATTACGCATTACACATAAAAATGTTATTACTGAATACATAAAAACATTAAAAATCGGCGATAATATAAATAAAATGAAAGAAACTACAAAATGTAATGTCACATGTCTCGATATCCCACTAGTAAAAGTCACGGGATGAATTTTAAAAAATAGTGTATTTGGAAATCTTTGCTTGAACCCTTTTTTTTCGAGGAATGAATATGACTAATCATTTACCATGTCTTTAGTAAGGCAATTCAGAGATAGAAAAACCTAATTTCTCCGGATCAACCAGGATGACCCCGTCAGAAATTAACCGGGTCTTAGCTCCTATGGAGAATAATTGTATTGAGATATTTGACTTCAACGGCTTCTATTTCCCGCACACGGGAGAAGACAATGGCCGACAATTTGTATGCAATAAATCTTGCTACTGAATTTCTATGTACTGTACTATAATAAAGCACAAAATGTATAAATTAATAATAATTACTGCCCATAAACCTGCTCACCTAGGGGCATAAGCCTTTATAGTCTCATATATGATTCTTCCAAAGAGCACGAGGCTATATTAAACTATGTTAAGTTAATTACGCCTTATGCTATCAGAGGCAGCGAGTGTAGACGTTCCCAGATGTACTCTAGAAGCAGACCTAGCTGAGCAGCACGTCCCTCAATGTGACACAACCCTACAAACGCAGTGCCAAAGAAGATTTCCCTGTGTGTGTGGAAAAAACAAGTCGAAAACTAACAGTGTTACCCCATAGCCTCATGGACCCTATACCTGCGGTAGCTCCTTTCCCTGTTAGAAATCTTTTCACTGGAAAAAAAACATCTTCACATACACCTTTGATTTCTTCTTCCTTCTTCTTACTTCTTATACTAATTACTACATGACTTTTCCGTTACCATAAGAGCGTCGGGCAAATGTACAACAGAAATTCGTACAAAAAACACATAGATACATTGCAGGATAGAACAATTTTCGAACCAACATTTCGATTAATCATACAAAAGTATAATGAAAAAAGTAATTTCAGTGATTCATAATAGGTTTGTATTCAAACTGTCTGTAGTGAATTCTGATTCAAAAACAACACTTATCCGATTAGAAAAGGGAAGTTTCTCAAAAGAAAAATCTTTATTAATTGTTGATGCCGGCCGGGAACGGGTAGAATTTTTCTGACATCTCCATAATTTTCCTCCATAAATTGCTTCTTAATAACAAAATAGAGTTTATTTTCGCAGCTGATAACGAAAAGGTTTGTTTTCCTTTCATCAAAACTGAATTTATTAAGAATATCAACACCGTTTGTGCTTAATTCTGACCAATATTTTATTTTTAATATTTTTCGTCGCTGGTTTTTTGCATTGTATAATACGTAGTGTTTCAAATTATTTTACTGAGGCGTTCATTTTAGTTGCACACAGTCGTGCAACGGAGTTACCTAAGCTCTTATAGCATATAGCATAATACTTCCTGACGTAGCCTAACGTAGGTATGAAGTAACTTATTTAGATCTTGTGATGGAAGTATTTCTTATTATAGATGGTAAGCATACCTTCTACCTTTAAGGTCCTAGCATGCTAGCAAAAACATAATGTATACACCGATAGCCAAAGCCCACTCTAGCTCAAAAAATACACGTGTGGGGCAGACAGCAATACCCAGACATAATATCATATAGTTCGAATCAGAACTGTCCCAATTTTGCCGGATATTATTTTGATCCAACTCGGTCAAGCCCGCTATGCTGCTTGTTGGCCGCCACTGCCGCTGCCGTAGACTGGGTGCAACAATATCAACTCCAACCTCCATATTATCTTGGTTCATAAACTACTCATTGCAATGTTTTATTTATCAATTACCTACCACTCAATACATAAACATCAGTCTTTGTGTTGCCAGTTCAATTATTTCTAAATTATTTTATGTTGATTCCATTAATATATTTAAAATTATAACAACTTAAATTAAGGATTCTTAATTTGTCTTAGTATTTTCTTTGTTCTATAAATAAAGGATTAGGACCTTGAATAAATATATTTAATATAAATTGCTTATATTAAAATTATTACAAATCATGACAATATATCAACATATACTGTACTATCTCTGAATTAACTCCAAAGCTCATTTTTCATCACAAGATGGCAACGTTTACTTTTATTATGATAGTTGTTGGAAATTTACAGTAAATCTCAAAGGAACCACTTCTACTGTAGACTTTTGTTACCACTAATCCTCACGTGAGCTTGTTTAGTAATATATGTACATATATAACGCTTTTAAAAGATCGATATTAAAAACCAAATTTCTATCTTTTTACAATAATGAGTCCATATTTTGTAGATTAGCAGCTTTAATGCCTTTTTGGATCTTGTGTCCGTATACATTACATATTCTGTTTTAATCTACATCCTCTTGTATTCATACACCCACTCTTTTATTTAATATTTCCAATTAAGCAATTATTTTTTAATCTACCTTCAGATCTCTCACAGTATTGTCTACTGGTTGCTCTGATTGAATTCGTAAATTTAAAAGCCTTTGTGATCGATTTTGAATTACACGATAAAGCGGGCGTTAATAATTGTAGTTCCAAGACGGAAATCTTCACAAAACAGCTCAGTCAGCTGTAGGTATGCTTCGCTCGATAACAATTTAAGCGAACGAATTCCTATAATGGAATAAATGAAATTGTGTCACAATGTCATTCGTGAAATCATTAAGATTTGGCGGCTCTGAAAATTTCAACAAACAAATTTGTTTGTGACTTCTCTAAACTTATTACTTAACTAAAAATGGTTAAGTATTCAAAGAGCTATAAAATATATTACAGCTCTTATTCAAGTTGCTGATATAGAAATAGTGACACATTTTCTACTATATTAAAACGTTATTGAAATGAAGTTGGCAATAAATATAACAAAAGCGCTGTTCCGTCGTGACTGTGTAAAAAGCTACTGGTTGATCATTTCATTTCGCAAAAAAAGACTAGTAAGTTAGGAGAAAATACTAAGAGAATTTATGCGACGAGTCCTTTTAGACGCGTCACGACATTTCATTATGCCAGACGTCAAGGTCGACTTGCGTCATGTTGTACAGACGATGACGTAAGCATACAGCTTCTCGAGTCACTGCTCGGAACTGTAGCCATGACCGATTTCTTATGGCTTCTCGCTAGACAAAATTTATCTTACAAAGAAACCCTGACTGGCGTTATAAGTAGAAGAACCTGACTGTATTTAGGTAGTCTTACTATACGAGAAACATACGCATTAAGGCACCTGGTGCATTCAGTAACAGTAAGACTCTCGAAGTAACCACTTTCCCTTAAAACAATAATCTCAGTAACAGTATTTATTCTCTTATCTACAACGAATCTGGAATATGACAAGTGTAATAGGAAGGGTTGCGAAGTTTTTCATGTCTTATTAGTGTTTTATCTGACACTGGCCTAAACAAACCTCAAATTAAACCGTAATCTAAGTCTTTCATACTTGATACCTTAAGGTATATAGTAACCTAAGACTATAAAAGTCTTGTAACGTTAAAAACTTACAATCTCGTTTTAATCAATGTAAAATTATAAACATCACAATGTCAAATATAAATAAGTTCCTGGTGGTCCTAATTAAAATAAATAAATAAATAATATTAATTCACTATCAATTTACTATCGTAAATGAGTATACGAACAGCCAATCATGTCAGAATTACGAATAAAACTTTTATGTGTGTTTGTGTTGTTTTATTATATAATTTAATATATATAATTTTATTTGTGATGTTTCATTATTTATTTATTTTTATAGTATACTACAAAAAAAAACATAATATAGATAAATCATTCTTTATTGCTTATAAGCAATAAAGAATTATCTATGTATCTATTAAAAACCAAAACCAAATAATCTGGGAATTAACAATTTTATGAAAATCAAAAAGCTTGTGTGAACTTAGTTAATATCTTGAAAAATCGGGTAACCAGTTGTGTACACATTTATAATGATAACAAGCAGAAACACCTAATTAATTAAATGTAGTTATTTTCTGTGGCTCTAGTCAAAACATAACCTCGAAAACTTGATTATGTAACGGAAGTTTTAACTCGAGACTGCGCAGGGGTAATCAAGCTGTATATAACATATGGATAACATTTCAAATTTCTTGAACTGGGCCAAATATGTTCCGCTTAATATTTTATGTGTAGACAAGCGGGGAGTACAACTTAAACAGATTCGGGGTGGAATGAGGTTTAAATTGTTGCCTTTTCCCGCGCCAGCATCATAAGTGACGATAGCGATTACTTGAGATTTCACGCCATCCTTGACATGGTAATTTAATCCTAATTATAACTGACGGTAATTTAATACTAATTATATTAACAGTTGCAGACTACATAAATAAACTAGAAAGTATAAACTACGAAGCTTCAAATTTATATAGCAAAACTAAATTGCGAAAATTGGATAAATATGTCTTTGTGTCCTGTGCTAATGTATAATGCTAATGTGCTAATGGTAACCACCAGCATGGCTAGTTATGGATGGTTAATCTATAACTAGCCATGCTCAAGACATAGTCAACCTCGCTGGCCAAGAACAGCTTGGTCGATTTCACATATACCTTTGAATTTCTACGCAGGTCGTCGAACGAAGTCGTCTACGAAGCGTCGGATAAGTGTATGTATCGCGTCAGGCTCTTGTTGACTTTGAGACTGTCGCTCATAATAGGGTCAGGTTTCGTGCAGGCCATTAGGGAGGCGCTCGTATACCACGAGCTGCCTCCCTACCTGCGGGCCGTGGTCGGGACTATCTGCGCGACAGGACGATCGGCGTGATGGGTCGGGACGGGATGGAAACGTCGAGGAGGGTCGAATGCGGCGTTCCGCAGGGTCGGTGTTGGGGACCCCTGCTATGGAACCTCGCATACGACGCGGTCCTTCGCACCAGCCTTCCTTGCGGCGTGAGTGTAGTCTGCTACGCTGACGACACTCTCGTCGTGACGACTGGGGCGACTTCGGGCCGGTGCTCAGGCTTGCCGAGCTTGGGGTGGCATGTGTCGTGCGGGCGATCCGCCGGCTGGGCTTAGAAATAGCGCCTCACAAAACCGAGGCGCTATGGTTCCACGGCCTTCCGAGGCGCCGGGAACCGCCCAGCTGCCGGATCCGGGTGGGTGACGCGGTGGTCCCGGTGGGCCATACCTCAAGTACCTGGGCCTCACCTGGACCGCCGCTGAGCTTCGAGGAACATTTCGTGCGGTTGGTCCCCCGAGCCAAAAGGGTGGCGGGCGCATTTGCATCGCCTGCTGCCAATCTCGGGGGACCGAGGGATGGAGTTCGCCGCCTGTACGAGGCGTCGTGCGATCCGTGGCCATGTATGGGCTCCCGTGTGGTCGCAAGACTGCGCGAGGTCCCCCGCTGCAGAGCTCTGCTACGGAGCCTGCAGCGGATAATGGCCATACGGATCGTACGAGGCTACCGTACAATCTCGTACGAGGCGGCGACGGTTCTGGGACGCTCCCCCCCATTCGACATCCTGGCCGACATGTACGCGGCGACGTATGCGTCGCGGCGTGTCGACCGGGGAGCGATGGGGGGAGCGCCCTGGAACCCGCGCGCGAAGTGCCTAAGCGGGAGTGGCACGACGGATTGTGGCGGCCTGGCGTGCGCAGCTCGAATTACGGATCTGCGCGCGCCAGCGGGCCGTCGGTGCCGTTTCTCCGCACCTCGAAGCTTGGCTCCACGGAAGGAGGAGGTCACCTACCGATTGACTCAGATACTCACGGGCACGGCTGCTTCGGTGAGTATCTGTGTCGAATAGACGGAGGGATCGGACACATTGCCACCACTGTGCATCCGACCTTGACTCGGCCCAGCACACGCTGGCGGAGTGCCCCGCGTGGCCTCCGAGCGCCGAGTCTTGGTCGCAGAGATCGGGCGAGATCTGTCTCCGCCGGCATTGATTGCGGCAATGCTGGCGACGAGGGAGGCTGGAGGGCTGTGGCCTCCTTCTGTGAAGCAGTGATGCTCCAGAGGAGGCTGCCGAGCGGGGTCGGAGATGGCCGATCCCACTCGAAGGAGGCGGCGCCGGGCTCAGTAGCACAGCTGCGGTGCCGCCGCGGGTCGCCGGCGGGCGCGAGGAAGTCGCGACCGCTACGGCGACCCGGGATGGACCATGCCCTTCCGTGGCCGGGGGGCGTCGTCGTGGAGGAGACCGGGGGAGGTAGTAAGCCTCCCCGAGGAGGGCTCCCTGTGTCGACGGGGGAGCGGAGGCTGGGGTTCCGGAAGGAGCTTGATGTTCCCGGGGCTCCCTACATGCCTGAGGAAGGCCATCCCTGAGGTTTTTAGTGGGTAGGCCTCCCCCTTCTGGGGAGGAGAGCCCACATAACCGCGGCTCGCCACAGCCGGGGTATGCAATTTAATGCATTTTCCTCAGGGAACAAAAAAAAAAAAAAAAAAGGTCAGTTTTCGTACTGCAAATGTAAAGTCTATTATCGAATACAAAGCCAGGCTTGACAATACAAAACCATCGACGCTCCAAATGCAAGACACCGCATTATTTAGGTTCTTTTTTATTTTTGTATATCTTGCTCCGTACTTTTTTTAATAAGTGTGAATTTACAAAACTCTTCCCAATTTTGTATATTTTTATATTGATTTCTTTTGACTGGTTAATAACCAGTCTTCAATATTTCACCGTAACATTACCAGATAGAATTAGGACAAGCACGCATACACATTAAACATAACAACACTTATGACGTCGCATTACATTCAAAGAGAGGCCGGAAATACATTCTCAGAAGTTTGGAATCCACTTTGCGGGGTGATCTAAGCGGAACAAAGATCAAAAGAATCGGCGGATGAATAGAAAAGCAAATCTTATTCCTTTCGGAAACAGTCGAAAATGTAATATCATAGTCAAACTCCGCCGTTGGCTTCGTAGACAGTAGGTGCTACGAAGCGTAGTGCAAGCGTAGTAGTAATTTGATAATACGATGTAAGGAATGAGATCAACTCAGGTTTCAAAGCTGCTTATGATGCAAAAGCCTATTTCTGTAGCCTGTGTATTTAAGTATATACATGAATTCCAGTACATGTAACAGTATTCTCATTTTTGTAGTGTTAACGTTTACTGAATTATATTTATGATAGCAACAAACTGTGTTGAGCCTATTTTCCTACAAATATGATCTTCATAGTTACTTAATTTTGCAATATGCAGTCGTGCAATGATATCTAAGGACCGAAGTAATGTGTTCCTATTTAAACAAGGTTATACAACAATCTTAAAAATGTTAATTTTGTTACAATACAATGTTGTATTGTAGTAAACCAATAATTTTGATTAGAGGATTAGGTGTTATTCTAGATATTAAAAAATTTTAAATACTAAATAGATTTTTCAGCACTTTGTCGAATCAATATCGTAAAGGACCCCATAGAAATGTACATAAACACTATAATACTCAAGTGTACTACACACACAAAAGTAGTGTAAATGTCCATTTTCTATTAATTATGGTAATTTTTACACATTTAAATATCAAATTGTCTTATCTAATTGAAACAAGATGCGATTTATGCGTAATAGTAATTTATTAGTCTTATATGGATAACTTTACTTCACATGTTCACCTTTATTCAACAAATGGCTTTTTATAACGACAAACTCACGGTTAGGACGTCAACTCATGCATTTATATCGCCTCAAAACGCTATTGTCAAAGCAAAGCAATTCATACGACACTAGAACTTGGATTCGCTTTGTGACCTAATAGCCCTTTCGAATCGTTTAGTGATATTTGATTTGAAATTACTGTGCAGCCACAAACCGAATGGAAACCTGCGGTTATTGAATATACTGCCTACCTAAACATCGATGTACAGCAAACACAATTACGATAACATCGTTCCACCGTCACAGAATATAGATATTCACAATTATTTCCTCATAGAATAATCCACTTAACGATACAGGATAAAAATCCTAGGGTAGGGCGAAGTTTTTTAAAACAGAAATTAATGTTTTTTTTATTTTCTTAAATTTTTTCTGACATCAACTACGTTGACAGCTACTATCCTGACATCCGCAACAGTTATATAAATTTCCTTATTAATATAAATATGAACACGAGATTAAGCAATTGTAGGCAGACAGCAACCAGTTACACTAATGGCCAGTGTAAACTAGTTACAGTTACAGTAAAACTACTATCACTACAACTAATCTAGCTGTATCATCAAAAACGGGGTGAAATTTCCGATCCGATTTTCCAAATATCCGATCCCACCGCCTGTTGAGTAAATGAAAAGTGAATGAAACATGACATTTTGTCAGTTGGTTCACTTCATAAGGCACTCGAGTTAATCCCTCATTAATCTGCCCTTTAAGAGAGCGCATCCTAATTAGAAGCAACAGCTTTTTAGACTAACAACATTTAATATCAGTTAGTAAATGAAACTTTTAGCAGATAATATTCTAGTAACTTGATAAATTCTGAGGAATACTTACCGTTCTGACCTCATAAACTTAACAAAGTTTGCTATTTCGAAATATGAGCTAAGAATGAAGGATAATATTTTACTTAAAATTTACCTAGACTAGATAAAAATTACACGAGCTTTCTAGAAAATTAGATGGTTCGAGTAAAGGGCTTCCCAAAATTTTTGGTGTGGTTTTTACAAAAATTCTAGGTGATGTAAGCCTTAATAAAATATTGGCCGTTAAATCGCTGAAAGTAGCACTTAGGGTTCATAAGGATATTTTGATTTACGGTTAATGTGAACAGAAAATTAAAAATGTGGAAACATTTGCTATTATCATTGTTGGATTGGATGTGATATTCCATCGGTAACATGTACGAGTATAGATACAAACCATATCCAACCAAAACCTAATGGTCCAAGAGATAGCAACTAAGTAGTAGTAGACACAACACAAAAAATATGTTAAAAGGCTACAAATATATTGCAATATATGCAAAATTATACATTACTTAGCTATTTTCTTTTGATAAAGACAAAAATATTAGATTATCGCGAAATTCCTAAGTTTCATATATTGAGACCTCTCAGATTTTACCCCTTGGCTCTTTTTCCAATTGAATAGTTTTATGACGGACCTTATGAATTCTCAACTCTACACCTTTGATGGCCATTCGCCAGGCAACTATAGGTAAGGCGCGGTGGATAATCTTATCCAGCTGCACGATACTAATTCTCGATACAGCTATTTTAGATAGTTATTTTTAAAATATCGAATATATTTCATAGTTCTCTTGACTTTTAGAAAACTAGCCCGTGCCTTCGGATATTTTTTTAAGCAAAGCAATACTGACAATCTAGCAGATATCAAGTGCAAACTCTTAAGATGCAATGGTATAAGTTGCTATGCGATGAGTGCTAGACCATGCTACCAGAAGATATTATTAAATTAATGGGAACGTTTCACTAAAGTACAAGTTGATAATTTAATTTTGGATGTTTAATTTTGCATTTATAGTAAAACGTTGTGCATTTGTATCTCGATTAATTTACGTTTATGTAAAATTTGAGCTTATTTATTAAATAAGTGCATAATATAATTTATGTCAATTTATTTGTCATTTTAATTAACTTTATTTTCGATACCTATTCTAAGGTATTTTTTTTCATACAACTGAATCAAACTGACGTTCTTAGTTAACAAAATCCTAGAGTGAGCGTAGGCTGAGCTAGTTATTGCTTTTAATATACCGTTCTAAAATAATATCCATTTACATCAGAATATCGATGCATCCAACAGAACCAAATAGAGAAGAAGAAAAACCGAATAGAACAATAGAATAGAGAAGGAAAACATTTTACCCACTCATCCTTAAGAGTTATTGGTATTTTGAAACACAGCCACTGTTCGTCAGCTTCCATAAAACGTCGTCTTTCGAAGACAACGTTTTTGTTTTATTTTGGAGAATAATTAAAAATCATGGGTGAGGAAATACGTTGAGTAATATCTGACGTCTGCCAATTTACAACAAAGTATTATCGTGGTGAAGGTAGATTCCAATACAAAGTTATTTATTCCGAATATTTTACAAATAAATAACAATTATTAGTACACCACTTAACAGTAACTGGCTTTCATCTAAAACAATTATTTTATAATTCTTCCGAAAAATAAGGCCATCGTCTTTTTACCTCGCTTCAACCTCTCTTCACTTCATTATGCAACCTTTCAGAACGAAACACACACTGAGCAAGATGTCATATGGTTTCAGAATTATAATAATAAATCTAGCTTTTGTCACCTATCAATGAGACGGAGGTTTTGGACCTCTGTTAAATTCTGAGGTATCAACCAGCCACAGAGCGTCCTAACCGCTAAATGTACCTGGAGTATTTTACAACAGTAGATTCGGATGTCCTTAAGATTAAGTTTAACTTTCTTGTTAACCTCGAAAGTCAAAAAAAAATATATAGCTTGAAAATATTCCTGCGTTAAATTCATGCTAACGTGACACTCAAAATTTTGATTCTGCGCCATATTTAATGATACATAAATCATAAAATAATTAGCAGAGCTTTAAAGATATATCGTTTTTTTTTTGTTTACAAGTGGCTTGTTCTAAAAATTTCACTATCACCGTTGTGTTATTTCATGTATGTAAATAACAAAAGATGGCATATACTCGTATTTATTATCAAGCACGTCCCTCAAAGAGAATTGTCCATTGCTCATTTGCCAACACCGATTGATTCAGTACGCTAATTCTATGCCCAATTCGAATTTACATACATTAAATGTCAATTATTCACCCCTGATACGTGTACAAGCATAAATAGCAGCAGGGTCATCTGAAAACGTGCTTGATTTCCTAAGAGTTAACGTTTATAATGCTCTGAACTGAAGGTTTAACGGATTAGCAACTGACTTTCAAGCTACGCCCAAATATTCAAATCTAGATGGTTGTAACAGATCCTGGTTTACATACGAAAAGGAAAATTTAAATAATTTTTAATTTATGATTACTAATTTAATTGGTTATATTATTAATCTAACTACTATCCAAAAAATCTACTTAGAGAAAGTTTTATACACATAGACATTAATTAGATAGTTAATGAGACATGAAAGTTTGTTATCGCTATGTTATAACCAATAAAGTACAACATTTTGAGACAATATTGACGTTTTGACGTGAAACGTCTTTAAAATCGCGCCGAAACATACGGGTACCAGGTTTAAAAAGTGGACCGTAACGAAAAGGTCTATATCATCGTACCTTAATAATTAAAAAACTATTAGTGTTAGAAACAAAAATGTGGTGTGAATATTTCACTTATATAGTCAGCTCGCTGTTGTGACATTGAGTTTTTTTATTAAAATACTTAAAAACACCGTTTTTTTCGTTGTTAGTTTTCCTTTTTCACTGTAGGGTCAGAGTATAATACAATATTTAATAGTTGTCTATACTAATATTATAAAGAGGAAAGATTTGTTTGTTTGTTTGTTTGTAATGAATAGGCTCCGAAACTACTGGACCGATTTCAAAAATTCTTCTACCTTTGGAAAGCTACATTATCCCCGAGTAACATAGGCTACTTTTTATCCCGGAAAAATCGACAGATCCCACGGGATGCACAATAAAGGCTTCGCAATAAACTACTGCACAGATTTCCATGCGGTTTTCATCAATAGATAGAGTGATTCTTGAGCAAGGTTTTGTGGCTTTTTTTATCTCGGAAAAACGGATAGTCCCGCTGGAAGCGCGATAAAATCTTCGCGCCATAAACCGACTTCCGCGCATATGTAGCCGTGTGCAAAAGCTATGACCCTTAACCCTCTATAGACCCAATCCCGAATTCCACGCAGGCGAAGCCGCGGGCAGAAAGCTAGTAGCTCATAAATTTTAAAAATGCATAAATTAAAAAGAGTAAGTTCATAGTTTCTCAAAAGTATTTCCATCCTCTACAAAATATTTAAAGATATTTTTTTATACCACGATGGTGGCAAACAGGCCTACGGCCCGCCTGATGGTGAGCGGTTACCGTAGCCTATGGACACTTGCAACACCAGGGGTGTCACTTGCGCGTTGCCGACCCTTCAAAAACCTATTTACTCCCCTTTTGAAGAACCCCATACTGTAGCCCTGCGGGAAAACCTCGGCAGGGAGCTCATTCTACAAACGAAGTGTACGCGGGAGGAAATTCCTTTGGAACCGCACTGTGCGGGACCATTTCGATGGTGAGCGGTGTGATGATAGAAAGTGGCCGTGGGCATCATGTCAAACAATTCTTCAGAACACAACCCATTATACAGGCGGTAGAACACACATAAGGAGGCAATGTCTCTCCTAAGACTTAGAGGCTCGATACCGCCTGTGAGTACGGGATCGTCGACGAGTCTCACAGCGCGCTTTTGAACCGAGTCTAGGGGCCCAAGCTGGTACATAGGTGCTCCCGCCCAGAGATGGCAGCAGTACTCCATATGGGGCTGGACTTGCGACTTATACAGTACAATAAAGTATAAAATGTATAAATAGTAATAGTACAAAGAATTCTATATTAAAATTATATAATAACTTAGATAAAGTTACAAAGGATATTGTTTTTTGCTGATTCCGCGCAGTTGATGATGACTTGTCCAACAAGCAGACAAGGTCGACACGTGTTTCGTCTCTCAGCGAGACATCTTCAGGATCTGTTGCCCGCTCGGTGACTCACGAGCCGCTCGTGCAATCAGCAAAAAACAATATCCTTTGTAATACAATGGACTTCCGCAAAATAACACCTGCTACAATAGAGTACTTAGATAAAGTTATTAAGTATACAATAAATTAACATATTGTATAGTAATAAATTAAAACATAGAGCCAAATTGAAAAGCCTACTCACTCTTTTTAATTTGACCAAAACTATATTACGCAATTAGCTCACCCAACGGACGTTTAATTTATTAACAATGATATCTACTGATAAAAATCCTTTCACCAACACTTTATCATGTTTTGATAAGCCTCTTTATAATAAAAAGTAGAAAGCTTTTTCATAGACTATTGTTTGTCCTCTTGACGATAGTTTTACAAACTGTATATGTTTATTTTTTTTTTATGACTCAAATGCCAAAAAGAAGGTTCTATAAAGGTTAAATCGTTCTAGTTTCAAAAATAACTAATTTCTATAGAAACCTTCATGACTGTTTTTTTACTCTTTTAAAAATAAGTTGTTTTTCAAGTTTCTAGCTTTAAAAATGACGACACTTCCATACAAACTTTCAGGTTTTGGCATAAAAGCTCAACAGACAAAAAGTGAAGTGAAGTAGAGTGAAGAAAAATATCTTGAGGCAATTTACATACGCCTGCGAAAAAATTGTAAGATGTATGTGATTTTTGATTAAGACCTAATTATCTTAACATAGGATAAGTTTAACTACGAAAAATTGTAATAAATGAATGAATTACTTCATAATTAATGTTACCGCATACCGCAAAAAGGGGATAATTGAAATGGGACCAGCCATTTTAGTGCTGTACTGTAACACGATTTTGATTTATGGTTGTAGATAAGCTAAATTAGTTCACAACTATTTACTATTTAAAACAAAATGAGATAATTTATGCCGAAAAATCAATAATAATATTATTCCTATGAAAACCTTATATATTTTGAAATTATATATTAGATAGTTTATATTCATTTAAGCCTGCAGTCATCAGTAATAATCACTTCTGAAATTTCATACTACAAATGATAAATTGCCGACTAGGTGTGACATAAACATTTGTGGCTCTTATAGCTTCTATATTTTGATTATATTGAACAAATTTATAATTTATTACCTCACGTAAGAATTTAAGTTTCTTTAAAGATGTCTCAAGAATATTTAAATCAAGTTACATATCCACGTTTACTGAAATTATTTTTATACAAATCCATAATTAGTCCAGTTACACAAACACAATTCTTTGCAACGATCCATAAAAATTCACGAAGGTTGCACAACGTTTGAATATATTAACAGACTGGATTCGATAGCTCGATATAAACAAGTTAACGTTTTCCTCGTATGAAAAATGGCATATATTTTTGTTGGAAAAAATTGCTAGCCTGTGTAATAAATATTCAATGAATTTCAATTGCTGTTTATAAATTGTCGATGTTGTATAAATTTTATTTACTCGCATTTCTGTTTGTTCATCTGTTGGATTATAAAGTGCTGTTGAAGAGTAAATCAATGTATGACCATGGATATTTTCATTTTTTATTATATTTTAAAATACCTAGACAGCTTTACGTAATATGTCGGTTACATTCGTCGGGGACCTAAATCATTAGAAGAAGATTTTATATTTCTATATTTATTTTATGTAGAAATCCATTTTGCAATTACTGTGATCACAACGCACCAACTTATATATTTCTTAAAACTTTTCACGTCTTATTATATATGTATTTGTATATATGTGTATATATATATATATTATATATATATATATATATATATATCACTGGTTACAACTATTTATAAAATATTAATAAAGGTGTCAAGTTATAATTATTATATTAATTAGTAAGCATGACTGTGACTTCTTTTCCGCAATTTGACAAATAACAATAACGAGAGATACAATTCCGTTGTCTTAGCGCGGTGCGACATTATTCTGTATCCTTGTAAATTAAACTTTGCATATTGGATTTTAAAGAGGGTCTGTCTGCATGTCTAATTAGGGTGACTACTATTTATAGGATAATTACGTATTAACAATTCACAAAATATACTTATACGAATTCGTTTGTAGATGTAGTTACAGCCTATTAGAGGAAGTTACAGCAATTTAATTTATTTGTCTAATTACATTAAAATATATAAATTGTTGAAATATATGTATAAATTGTAAAAAAATACCTTTCGGGAGTAGTGTGTTTTATATGTATGTATATAAAATGATAAGCATTTAGTTCCAATATATTAAATTCCATTAAAAAAATAAAAGCATTTGCGGTCTTTGTTCTATTTTCTTACTACTTTTTAAATCTTTAATAATCATTGTATATTATAGGCAACGACAAATATGTTAGTTATGTGTGCTATCTTAGTTGTTTGCTAGATCAGTTTTGTGCAAACTGACAGCAGACAAGCTAGCAACCTTTTTTAATTAGTTTTTTAAATGTTTCTTTGGTGCTTTAGTTTAAAGGTTTTAAATGTTGTTGTAAGTTTAAATTGTTGTCCACAGAGTCTTAGTTCGGTCTTTGTCATGTTTTATTTTTTGTGTTATGGATTTTTCGCAATACAAAACTATGTGATCACAATAGCACCATACCTTTCTAAATGTACTCAAGCAGAGATTTAAGTTTCAGACTCATTCTGTAATATTGGCCTTATAGTTCAAAGCACAGCAATTGTTACCATTTAAAAATTTGAAAAGCAACATATTGAATTACTTTTTTAAATAGAATTAATTACCCTATGCCACAAGTTATTTTTTAATTTAAAATTACTATTATAAAACATTATAGATATATCATATAAATAAAAAAATGCAATCATCGATAGAATTTGTCTAAATACAATCCTACTTGTAAAGCAAAAATTGATACCGAAAGTATTGAGTAAGGCGATAAATCAGTGTTATTTTTAAATACAGAACAGAAATAAATATGTTAAAATTATTTTTTCTCTATATTATTGTTCCCTACAGTATTAAATAATAAATTACCTAACTACCAACATACAACAGGAACATCTATGTATAGGAATATTGTATTACATTCTTAATTTAATTAAAACTTGACTACAATCAAACAAGCTGGGAAATAGGCGAACAACTACTATAATACTGACTTACCACGATAAAACTTATAGCTCCATATCCCTTTTACAAGCAGATTAGTTGTGAGCACGGGATCCGTGTTAAAATTTGTAGAGGCATTATATGCTAATGGGATGCAAATCCTAGGGCTCTTCTTTCGAGAAGGTCATCGTGGCCGATGGCTTCTTATCTCGAATGGTCAGATTAATATAATGTTACAACTGACAAGCACTGCTTGAGTGACTTAAAAACTGTCGATAGTTACAAACTTAAGACGGCTTGCATAACAGCGTCTAAATAACATTTGAAGTAAGGTTGTCAGTTAGCCTTGTTGTCGAGGAATTCCGGTGAAGTTTGTTCTAAGTTTGGTCTTATCTTCATTTAGCAGATATCCATAACAGATGAGATGATGAACAAGAGGTTAAGACGTAGGGTTAATTTTACACTTTTAAAAACAGGAGAGTCCTTACTGTAGTTTATTTCGTCATTTTTATGGCATAATGCTAGTAGTTACAAATGGCTTTGGCTTTTTTAGTTTTATCTTAAGGTTGGGAGAGGCGAGAAATTAAATCGTTAGTCTTACTGATATACAGAAGTGATGAAATTCTGGCATTCAGACATCACAACAAGGGGGTTGCTGTTGTTCCTACAACAAGTCAAATCGAGCTGAACAGCAACAACGCGATTCAAAAGCGGAGCGCTGTAGATTCTGACCCTTAGGTTTGTGATTCTAAATAAAATAAATTGTTTGTTTTAATTTAATTTTAATCGTGCTCATGCACAGAAACACCGCGCGCGCTTCAAGGATTACTGGAGCTACCCCGAGAATGGCTCTTCACTTGGTAGAGCATCTAGTACTCACGTTGATTGGTAATAATTATTTCATGAGTTCAATATCTTGAGCACTGTCATATAGTGGAGTGCTTAGCAGTTGTTCCCGTCAAAAATGAACCATGGATTTTTCCATATCAAGATGAAGTCAAGTACCCAAAATGTAATTGACTTAACTAATGGTAGCATACAACACTGTAGAGATATCACATTGTTCAAAGTATTGTAACTAATACAATAATATCATTGCGTATGCATCTTGCCTAATGCGATGTCAGTATAAAATGATTTCTGACTTCCCACCTAAATCCTTGCGTCTAACCTGTGAGGATTTGGTATAACGCGATAATAATTCCGGAGAAAAATCACGGCAATAAAGTTGAACTAGAAAAATATAAATCTTAACGTGCTCTCTCATTTTCCACGGTGTACTAGGCAGGTAGAGCGCTATAAATCAACGTCAAACGTTCTCCTTTTTGTGCTAGCTTTTCCTAGCATTAACTAGTTGTATTTTCATGAAAATTGTTCGTTATTTAAATGAATAATTGTTTATCTACGTTGTATTATTGTGGGTAAGTTGCCAACAAGAAACATTTATCGCTAAAATACGATATTTTTCAGAAATATTTGTAAATTTTCAGTATTATTAATTAACTCACTTTCCGTCTGCTGCTGAATCCGTGCTATTTCTTGAATTATTTTCCCGTTTAAAAATTATCCTCTGTCCATTCCCAAGTCTCAAACTATCTTCATATCAAATTATACTTAATCGGTCTATTTGTTTTTGAGTTTATTTACAATTATAAACTCTCTACTTTTATAGAAATCAAAATGTATATTTTGATTTCTATAAAAGTTCTGTTGAAATGTAAAAATAATGTAATTTTAATTGTGCAAGTTGTTTAATTGTGTATGTTATTAATGTAAGGTTGATTGTGCACTATACACTACAAAATGTCTTTGTATTAATTTTGTTTTAATAAACGGTTGTAAGCAGTCAATTAACTCCAATTGAAAGCTCTGCCAAATATGCCATGAAATAAATTGATTTCTTTACATTTAAATTGTTAATAGTTTCCCTGGTGAATTTACTGTAAATGAATAATGACTATACATAAAAATTCGACACTACTGGAAATAAATCAAATATAAAACCATGTAGTACTTGCAACCATAAACCTACAAATATACTCACCTGAGCATTTCTACACACCATCGTATAAGGCACGTACAGAAGAGTGATAGAAGTTTCCAAGGGATTACCTATTGGGCTGTTTTGATTTACAGTAATTATGAAATTGTTTAACCTTTTACCTAAAGTTTATTTATGATTGACGCCCACTGCTGGACATCCTCACGTGGAAACTCCCCCAAGGATCTCCACAGCGATTGGTCCTGCACTAAATACAAGGAAAGGAAAGACAAGAAGGTGAATGCAAGCGCATTCAGCGCCTTCCTGAAAAAATCACAAAGTAACATATTTTTTTTTCATATTTCAATTGTTGTATTACCTATAGTTTTATGAAGAAGTTATAAATTACATTTGTTATATTTCATAAGCTAACTTGCTAACTTGCTTTGTTGAAGAGATTAATTATGGACTCAATTCTCACTTAGCCGATTAATCTTCTAATTTTATGCAGGTTCCGATAAATCAAGTTCCTATGCAACGCAGTCCGTCAAATCAATTCAAGTTTCGAAAACGTCCGCCCTGACCTTCATCTTATATATAAAAATGAATCGCAAAACGTGTTGGTAAGCTCATAACTCAACAACGCCTGGACCAATTTGGCCAATTCTTTTTTGTTAATGTTCGTTGAAGTTCAAGGAGGGTTTTTACAATGAGGAAAATTCGAATGATTATCGGAAATACCCTAAAAACAGCCCTTTTATTTTCCCATGCAAACGTTTTCTAACTAAAACGTACAGTCGAATTGAGCTTTATTGTTATTGTATAAAGTTCATATTGCAAGCACTTACTGTTGTCTAAGCAATGAAGGTGTGTTCCTAACATCAAAGAGTCAATTTGCGCTTTATTAACGCTACATATAGTTGAAATTCAATCATATCTATCAAAACAGTGTGCGTGCGTACGTTGGAGCACAGAATACATCGTTGGAGGATTTAATGTCACGTTCCAAAATTGAATAGCCACAAAATGTAATAGGTCATTTAGACTTTTTTTGCGATTTGGTTGGCTATGCGACATTATCTATAAAATAATTAGGAACAAAAAACTGCCACTGTACAAATCTTTTTGACAGGACGAAGTCTGTCGGGTCCGCTAGTGTTCAATAAAAATCCAAACGACGTACCTTATCAATTACAATTCTAGGTGTTCTAAATAGATACCTAAGTCCCCGATTTTGTTATTTATATATCTATAAAAACATACGTAACGTACACATTTAGTATATCCAATACGCAATTCATTGCGAACCACTCTTACTTCAATATGATAGCAACGAAGAAACCAAGTAAATGCAAACCGAGGCAGATACGAAACTGCTCCTACGAGTAAATACGAGTATTCGAGGCGTAATGTATGTGTAATAAAATAATATAATGTTCTAAAACATTTTATTATTATTTAAAGTTTTTATTACATATATATTTATTTGAATTTGCAGAACATTAACTAATCAATCTATTTAAAATGAAACCAATTTTAAAATATTAATTGATGTAAGTATTATAATTGCTACATTAAGTTTAATGAATTTCTCAATGTTGATTTGCAAATGTTACCGGCAGTAAATTTGTTTCGGAAACTAACTAGCACTAACGTCAAACGTATCCAAACCAAATGTTAAAATCTTCAATCCGATTTTTGTGAATAGGTTGGACGGATACTTCCCGTATCGAGACCGAAAGGTCATTTCCGGCGTTTGTAAATATAGCTGTAGATTAAATTTCATGTTCCATTGATAAACGATGATATTGCTACTGTGTGGCATAGATATAAACTTATGCAAGCTGCTCTCATTACTTGTGTGATTATGTGGAAATTAATTTAAATTATAAATATATTGCTCTTTTACTACATAAATAAATAAATTTGTGTGTGTAGTTAGCGTACGTAGCGAAAATTATATACCTTACAATGCCTAAATTAATCATAATTATTCCTGTTTTAGGTCGAGTCGGCGCAACACGTTTTTTTCTATCATACATCATCTCACTAAAATTCTTTACATGCATATACCATAGATATTAGAATTAATACCATACATATTTATTGATATCTATGGTATTAATTCGTTAGGGATATGAAATTTAGTGTAAGTTCTATAACATATAAGTAGTCGTCTGACTACGATGTAAATAAATATACATATTAATCTATAAAATATGTACTTACGTGTTATTAGCGGAGGATAATCGGCGGTGTAGGCTGCGCAGCGACATGGCGTACCCCTAGCAGGGCGGGCTGCCGCTACCCTTGCCGCGCGGCCGGCGCAGCGCACGCGCGCCGAAGAACGCGCCCTCCTCGTTGCACGACTGCGAGCGCTGCGAGGGCAGCATGCCGGCCGCGCGGCTCAGCGCGTGCAGCGGCCGCACGCGCGCTCGCCTGCCCCACCCGCACCCGGCCACCACCTCAATCTTGCCGCCCGCTGCGACACACACTGCTCTCATATAATACACTGACTCTTACGAATGGACTGCACACAATAGAACCATTATTTTGTTTCAATTTAAATATGACTTATTTTCAGACATCATCGCTACCTAGTTCATATTCTGGATTTTGTAAGTATTTATATATTTCATGTTTTCTTTTCTATTTTATCTTATATCAGGAGTCACAAGTGCTTAGTATTCGTAAACTGTACATATTTGCTATCGCCATCCAAGCCCACAAAGAATGTCTAAAACTAAATGAATACCAATGTATTTTGAAAAAGCGTACTTTTAGACTTCCGCTTCCAACAGTGAGAACCGCTTGGGCCACGCGTTTTGCTTTATTTAGAAAACCTTTTATTTACAACAAAATTAATGTAATGTATCAATTGTGCCAGCTCAGTTTGCGGAATGCGAAATATAAACTTAACTCTGATCTTTTGTCGTGGACATATCGAGATTCTGAGGACATCTTGATTTCTCTTCGCTAATTTGTATTTTGTAATTTTACTTATGTAGGTGCGTCAATTGGTGTCTGTATTTTCGTGTGTGTATGTTTTGTTAATATTATTTCACTTACTTACTTGAATTTTACTTGATCATTTTTACGTAACCAAAAAATCCCACTTTACAAGGTGAGCTTAGTGTGGGATTTTTTGAATTATTCCAAAATTTTATATTATGTGCTTTTTTGGAAAATAGAGATTATTATTATTATTATTTAAGCAGGAATGTCTAACTTATGTCGTTCGTAATAGCAACTGTAAAAGCTCGTAAAAGCTAGACCTATCGCTGACTACACAGTACTTTCTTTTACACACAGTACAGAGTTTCTTTTCGTCCCCAATTTGGCCCATAGAGCAAGATTTGAACCAGCGTTCTATCGTGTGTCATTCAATTTTAACAGTTAATCTTTTGAATTAAAACTAATCGTGTATAGCAACTACAAAATATATTGCATATAAATATATAATACATATTCAATAAGTGTTTAAATAATATATAAGTCATTTTTGAAAGAAACTTTTTTATTTCTATTGTCATATCAAGATAATTCATGTTGTATGTTGAGAACCATATAAATTCATTAAAGTAAAAAGAGCTAAATAGAGGAAATCGGATAGGGATTATTATTAGAAGTGCAATTCCAGATAACTAGAAGCGCCTAAAAATATAATGAGTTAGATAACAATATGTACTGTACTGTATAACACGGCATTCCTAATATAGGCATGTTTTCAAAATAATTTTTTATTAATTATATTATGTAATGGAAAGTGACTTCATGTATTATCAATATTGAAGTCATTTTCCAAATTGACGACTCTGTATCTATTTAATACAGGAAAAAAAAAACAGCCCTTGCTGAGTTTCTTGCCGGTTCTTCTCAGTACAAGGTCTCCCGCCGTAGATTTGCGAACCGATGGCGTAGCTTTTCGACATTCACAAGTGCTTGTAACAGCCCAGACTGAATAAATGATTTTGAATTTGATTTTGAATTTGATTTTGAATTTGATTTTGAATTTGATTTTGAATTTGATTTTGAATTTGATTTTGAATTTGATTTTGAATTTGAATTTGAATTTGAATTTGAATTTGAATTTGAATTTGAATTTGATTTTGAATTTGATTTTGAATTTGAATTTGAATTTGAATTTGAATACATGGGTAATGATTTACATACCTATGTCCACGGCGCCGGCACCCGTAACGCACCTACCGCCCAAGCGGCGCGCCCTCACACATGGAACACTGACTTGACCCGGACGACACACGCGTGGTAGCCACGCGACTATCACTATTGGCACTTGTGTACACTATATCAAAACCTAACCTAACTACTGTAATTGATTCAAGGCGCTTCGTCGTTTATTCGATTCGTTATCTAACTGACTAATCTAGTAATTATTGCTGTGAGGTTAGCTTCGGGCCGCAGCGGAATCTGGAACAATTAAAATCGGTTGTTAACGTCGAGTGAGAGCTGATCCAGCGAGCAATTATCAACGCGTCAAAATTAAGGATGTTGTATCTTAGAAATCGTAGCTCTTAAACTTAACGAAGCCTTATAAAATTGGAATAGCCAGAAAGCTATTTCTAAGATTGGTTTGATATGTTAAAATTTATAAGGTAAGTAAATAAAAATACTATTTCCTTTATTACAATACTTAATTATTACATAAACAGTTGCAGTAACAAATATAAATGGACAGGACCCAAAGATGAATAAAGTGTGAATAGATAAGTAATACATTGCATACAGAATAAGGATTAAATATTAAAAAAGGAAATATATAAAAATAAAATCGATAAATTTGTATCATCAAATCCAGAAAGAATAGAATTAGAATGCTGAGATCAACGACATTCCAAATATCTATCTATTTTATTGTTAAAGTTTGGTTTTGTTGCTATATTGTAGAGCTGTTATTGGTCCTTTTTATTATATTTCATTAATTCACTACTACCTAAAAAAGTGATTAATTTTTTTTTGCCAAAACTTCCACTTTGAGCAAATGGCGATGCAAGATTTAAATTTTCAGTAAGTAAGAAATATTTTTGAAGCCAGCACTAAGACGAATATCTGTATATGAATTTTCTTCAATAAGTTACATTAAGGACCTAAGAGCTGTAGTTACTCACATCTCTCTCGATCTGGCAACATACCATGGTTACGAAAACAATTTCCCAAAATTTCGACACAAAAATCAGTCGTACACCCAAATCCTAAAGTTCGACCATCATAATTACTCTGTTTAAAATTGAAATGCATTATCGCTTAGTGAAGTCACCAAAGGATTTTTGTTTTTAAATGTAATTAGAGTGGTCACAACGAGTAAGTTTTAATGAAACAACCGGTCTGCCCCAGTTAATCCTTTGAAAGCTTCTAATCCGCACTTTGACATAGGTATAATAACGACGCGCGGTGGTGAGCGGCTTTTTCGATTGCGAATATCTAGATGGTTCTCGATGATTCTCGTTGATTTAGTTTCATATTAGAGTTCGACTCGCTTTGTTGAGCACCGACTACTAGTACATGGAATCTTTTCTAGTTGATAACGAATATTAAACCCCAGCTCAACGACTGAGAAAGTACGTAACAATTTAAACAAACGTATGGAGCCTTATATTGCGTAGCTTCGCGTCGCGTCCTGAACTACGAACACTAACTTTTAACATAGCGCTGTCGCTGTCATACCACATCCTATTTCGACACAATAAAAACAATGCGAAATGTACACGATACGGCGATATACACAATTAAAACTTTGATGATTCGATTACTTTAATAAACTTTAATAACAATACGCGTCTTGATCGCAGTGTGGATATTTGTTCAACAAGCTGCATTTTGCATCTACTCTAGTAAATTCACAAACAACTTCTACAGTGGCGCTGTGTCGATACACGACTTTTTCTTTTTATAGGTTTACACAACGGAGACGCGAGTTATCTCGATTACATACATCTCGATGAATACGATTCGATGAAAACGATTCGATGAATTGTCAAAAGATCTCGCGAACGGCCATCGTTAATGTAGATATGTACAATTTTAAAGGGCAATGACAGCACTGTCTGGCGATGGCTCGAACTGGGTCAATTGCGGTTTTCAAATGTGTAATGAAACTGCACGTCGCCAGTTGTCTTTATTTTAATAGTTATTTTAAAGCCACTTTCATAGCCACTTTACTTCGCCGTCAAACTGTTATTACGTTTTGTTATTATCTCGTATGTTGATATTGAAATGAATGTCTTTTATTAAAACAATTATTATGTTATTGAATTCTCTCTAAAAATCTTTTAATTTTACATATCAAAAACCACTTCACAAAACAGGTTGCACAATATGAATTATATGGCTTCTAATATGAACCTAAAAGTCATCCGTTTCGATTTTGATTCTATGATAGACATACATAAACTGTGTCGTTTTGAAGAAGCTCACTTTTCTTCGTTCACCACAACTTGAAATTCGGACTAATTTACAGCATTTATGATTATCATAAATTAGTGCCGTATAAATAAAATCCTTAGTAACAAATAATAAAGATTAAAGATAAAAGCAAGAGAAAATTCTTTCTACATTATTAAATTAAAAGAAATTAGGCAATCTTAGTTTGTTTATTAAAATTTAATAATACATCTCATTAAGGCATAGAAATGTATACTTGTATTTAGATATTATTGAAATGAAACGACTATATGAAAACTGTAGCACCTTTGTGGACGTTGTTCCATTTACCACCTCCGTGTCGACCCAAATGAAAAACAAAATGGAGCCGAGACTTTCATTATAAAGAATTGAAATATGCCTCAAAATACTATCCGACAATACATTGTCAACAAACAGAACTACGCGCATCAAAATTAAAAAAGTATCATACCAGAGCTGTGTTAAAATTTTGTGGATGAGTTGAATTTAATTTCCACATGTCTGTGAAATCTGTTTCAGTGTGGTGATAGATTATAAGAACCAAACGCCATTGGCCCTTTCTTCTCGTGGATCTCTTAAGATCCTACTAAGGTAACCCAATCATAATTCTGGTAAGTGCTCAGACAATAGCAATAGGATTGCTGGACTAGAACTTTATAAATATTGGCAAGTGTAGGTAGTGTATGTTCCCGGAAGTAGCTTGGTGTTCCCGGGGCTCCCTACATGCCTGAGGAAGGAAATCCCTGAGGTTTTTAGTAGGTAGGCCTTCCCCTTCTGGGGAGGAGAGCCCCACATAACCACCGGCTCGCCACAGCCGGGGTATGCAACTTAATGCATTTTCCTCAGGGGGAACAAAAAAAAAAGTGTATGTAGTGACTAAACTGATGTCACTGATGTTGATAATGATATCAATAAACAAGTTTGTAGTAAGATCTGCAAATCAAATAGTAAACTAAAATAACAAGATTGATTTAAGTCTTAGCAGGTATATGAATTATCAAGGGAAATTATGCAACCATGCAGACGTTCTATTTGGATGCATAATATATCACACAGCCTCTTTTGCATACTGTCGCTGAACAAACAGTCACACGGCACTTCAAACGCTCCAGGGAACTAAATATAACGAGTTCGCGAGTCTAAATTGGATTTAGTGAAGTAATAAGGCCATAGGTTTATAAAGTCAATACTTAGCTATTCATAATTACCGTAAACTTACCAGGGTTAAACAATTAATTGATTACTGAAGTAGAAAAATTTAAGTATCAGCGAATTTTGTGCCTTCGTTATTTACAATGTATGGAAGTGAACTGTCAACTGTGGAAGATGGTAAATTTAATATAAATAAATACTTTTTTCCACTTCTTTTTCAAATATTTGCTGCATAGCAATTCTGCTATTCTCGCCGGAAACGTATTCAACAAATAGGTGATTATTTTAACGAGTTTAGCCGTTTTTGTGTCGAGTAATTAATTAGCGTAATACGACCTCGAATCCCTCTCTCAAGTCAATGTGTCTAACATTCATATTACATTACAAGGAGTGCATAAGGCACTTTATGTGTTTTGTTGTTCAGACACTTTCGTATCAGTGTATATAATACAAGGAGTGAATAAGGCACTTTATTTGTTGTGTTGTTCAGATACTTTCGTATCAGTGCATATGTTATGAAATCATCTTCTGAGTATAATATGTTATAGGGTTCTAGGTCCAATTCATAAAATGACTATTAAATCAAACATTTCAAATTATAGACCAATTTCAAAACTTTGTATTTTAATTAAATTATTTGAGTAATTTACTAACAAGGAGAATTATCAAAGTTTGAAACAGGCATTTACTGCTCGACAACATTGCTTTCATTAAAGGTGGTATATTACTACATCTCATCTTATCTTGTTTAATGACTTTGTTGTCAGTTAAATGTGACATATAAGGGCTATATAACAAATTGTCCATAATTTATTAATATTTAAATCGGAAAACATGAAGTTTTATGGGGATTACTTGAAATAATTTTCTTTGTTTACGAAACTCTCGTATATAGGTACATAGGTTAACATTTTTTACAAGCTTTTATTTAACTTGCTATTTATTTTTATTTATTTATTTATTAAGAATAACTAACAGCTATCACAATAAAATATTAACTATAAAACTATACTTAATGTAAGTAGGTACAATAGTTTTAAGGTACGTTTAGTGTTTACATAATATAGTCTAATCATTGTGAAGCCCATACCGTTATCCACAGATTATTAATAGTAGGTATTACTCGATCTAACATTTATATGATTATATCTAGTGATTAATTGTTGAATCACAATAAAACATCAATTAGTTCCAGTAGTGTATGAGATGTGGAAAAACAATAAAAAAAAAATAAGTTAACAACTTATACCTATTATTAACAATTTTAGCAAAAAAAAAAACAAAATTATAAATACTAACTCAACCTTGTAATATGTCTATCACTAATCTCTTGAAGATTGACTCTGATTAAAATATATATATATATATATATATATATATATATATATATATATATTATATATATATTATATATATATATATATATATTATATATATATATATATATATATATATATATGTACGTATATACAATACAATATGTTCGGGTGAAATTTTACAACTCAATTGTAAGGCAGTTGCCCTCAACCGACTGAGCTGAAATTTTGTATACACGTTTAGTTTGGATGTCAATGCATGATTAACTGTGTGACGTCACTTTAAATCCAATATGGCGGAACACTCAAAATGGCGGATAATTTTCTTTTATTCGTTCCTACGATATGGGCATCAAATGAAAGGGCTTGCCAAGAATAACTAGATGAACAGACTTAGGAGCTTATCAGATGAAAACTAAAAAGTAAAAAATTAAATTAAGGTAAGAAAAATTTATTTAAAAGGAAGCTTTTATTTAAATGCGCAAAAACTTTTAATATAGAAAATAAACATTTACACTAAAACTTTTACTGTTAACTTATAACGTCATTTTAAATTTAACACTCGTACAAGTACTCGTATTTACTTGCTGCCTATAAAAATTGTATAACTAAGAAAGTAAATACATGTTCATAAATCTCGCGACAAGCTTTTATACCATATGTCAAATGTGTTAAATTTGAAATGACGTTGTAAGTTCGCAGCAGGCGGACAACCTGGTCGAAACGTCAGGCAATAAAATTTGGTACGTAACATCATTGTGTTAATTCCCGTAATAGATTTATATTAACAGTAAAAGTTTTAGTGTAAAAGTTTGTTTTTTTCTTTTTAGCGCATTTAAATAAAAGCTTGCTTTTAAAGAATTTATTCAACCTTAATAGTTTCTTTACTAGTGCGGTTTCGGATTATTTCCTATTCTTGAGATATAAATAGTGATGCAATGTCATGTTGCAATGTGACATTTCATCATGATGATGTGATGTAACTACAAATTTACGATATCTGGATTTTTTCCTTTACTAGATATTGCATTGAATTTGTCCATGCAAAATTTCATTATTCAATTTCAACAGGAAGTTCATCAGGAATAACGAAGCATATTCTGAGCGTAGTCTCATATTGATCTCCTGCAAAAGAATAAGGTAAACTAAAATCTCTCCTCTTAACAGTCATATGATTCTCGAAATATATTTTCAATACATCACTTCTGTAAATATTGTATTACAACCCCGTTACCAATACATCAGAAGGATGGTGCTCTAGGACATTCTAAATGCAATGCCGATGATTGATTCGTTCCCGGTCGTTTGATTAATGACCAAAACTAGGATCGGAGTTAGAAGTTGTTCAGCTATGGTCTTGTTCGCAACCAGCTAAATTGTTCTATTCAGGGTTGTTCATTAAACCACGCATCATGTTTGTACACTCTCTTGTAGACTTAAGCAGAGACATTGACGACAAGTTGACTTTGAATTGACAGATCAAAATAACTACTGATTTATCTTGAAGAGCAATTCAAAATTGGTTTATTATATTTTTATCTCACTTATATAAAAAAACATAGCCCAAACAAAAATTAAATTCAAGTCTTGTTACTTAACTAACTTCAATAACAATAAAATCAACAACATAAACAATATTTCCAAAATACAGTGATGTATTTTGGAAATATTGTTTATGTTGTTTACACAAAATGACTAATATTTGCATTGGAATGATCATATACATTACTAAAGTAAAAAGTAATTTCTCATCAATTATCGTACGAGTAGTACTTAAGAGTCTAAAAGCCCGTATAATAAATAGAATGAAACTCAAACTTAAACCTCTGCTTGAGTACAGTAAAAAGGGATAGCGTTAAGCGAGCACAATAGCACTACATGTATTATTTAGGATCGTATTGCTCTGTTTCGAAACTTATAATAAATCTGTAGAGGAATCAATTCTGTACATGAAATATATTTTCAAAATAACTATCAGGGGGTGATTAGGGATTGATACTGATGCCAAAAATGCAATCAGTAAAATTTTTGTCTGTTTGTCTGTCTGTCTGTCTGTCTGTATGTTCCTTATAGAAACAAAAACTACTGGACGGATTTTAACGAAACTTGGTATAATTATTCTTCATATTCCTGGGCAGGTTATAGAATACTTTCCCAGGTTATGGAAAACTGAAATATTCTACATAAAATTGTCTAAAAAACATCCCGCAACAGCATATGTCTATCTTTTATGGTTGTCTCACAATAACACGTGTAACTCCTGATAGCTTAGCAGTTCGGAGCATTCTGATTATATTTGTTTACTTTTACATTTATAATACTCTCACTCATCCCTAATTTTAAAAAGTTAACATTATTACCTATTCAATAAAAAAAGAATCATAGAAATCAGTATAGAAACACGCAACTTATACATGAAATAAGCCACGGCGCCGTCGCAGGTGAATACTAAATCATGCTATAAGGATTATTTTTGTGTAACGGTTGCCGCGCTCGACACGAGCCACGGCACTCGCGGCGGCGGTAGGGTATAAAAAGGCGGGAGGTCCGCGAGCGAGCTAATTAACCCTCCATGATCCCTTAGTTCGGCAGCCTTCAGCATCGCCATGACTAGGTTTCCTCATGAGAAGGCAGGCGCCACTTGGGCTTCCCGCGCTTCTTCTAGCGCTTTCGGGCCCCCTTTATGGGCCTGCGCTGCATCGTCCCTCTCCTGAGGGGCGGTCGCGCTCACGATTTTCTTACATAGCTTTAGAACCTGGGCCAGGCTGAGTTTAGTATTATAAAGCTGAAAAGTTTGTTTGATTGTTTATTTGTTTGAACGCGCTAATCTCAGGAACTCCGGGTCGGAATTGAAAAATTCCTTTTTTATTGAATAGACCATTTATCGAGGAAGGCTTTAGGCTACATAACATCACGCTGCGACTAATAGGAGCGAAGAAATAATGGGAAATGTGGAAAAAACGGGGAAAATTATTCATCTTTGAGGGCTTCCGTTGCGTGCGCTGCGAAAACGTTTCTAGATACCAAAAAAATATGTATGAAAGAATTATTCCTCTTAAAATGATCTAAAAAAATGTCCGCGACAGTATATGTCTATCTTTTAAGGTTAACTCACAAGAATCGTTTTTATGGTAATCAAATTTGGATATGTCGCGTTGTCAAGATCGCTGAGGACGTAACAGCTGAGGTGGTTGTTTGCAAAAATAAATATGATGCTTAAAATAACTATTCCACGCGGACGAAGTCGCTGCCACAGCTAGTTTAGAAATATAAAATTTGTTACCGCTTAAAGTTCCGTATCCAAATGGTAAAAATGCGACCATATTATTAAGATTCCGCTGTTCGTCTGTCTGTCCATCTATCTTTCACTAGGCTGAAAGAACCGTGAATTCTCACGTCTATAATATATATGGTTCCTGTGATACTCGCAGCAAATTAAGAAGTACAGTATTTAAAAAAAAATGTGACCCACGCTAGGATTTTTATCCTGTGTTGTGGGTGCAGTCACATACATCTCTCACATGCACAAACAACCAGACCACAAAACGAGTATAATGCCAACTTGTGATATAAGTTGTAAAACACAATACCCAATAATTTCACTGCCATAATTTTCTGTGCAAATCGAAATATAGGAATACTGCTTTATACTCTAAGCTTTTACACGACGCATGTATAGCTTTGGTTTTTCACAAGTGCTATCATAGTTTGATATACAGACGCCGCTATAATTAGGTAAATCTTCATGGCATATTATTTTGCTACGGTATAAATTTAAAGGTGGAAAATGAAACCTTAAATACATAACGAAATTCGACTCCATTCGGCACACTGTACATTCGCTTTGTTATAAAACTTCACACGAATCGTTTTGTTCTTCGTTCGTAATACTTTCATAATTTATTTCGCCTCGTAAAAATGGCAAACAAATAATAAGAACTCAGACTTTTTATAACGTCGCCATTGCCGCACCAGTTCTGATGTCGAGACTTGGTAAAAATATATTACACAGCTATGTCAATACGGGGCGGAATTAGGGCTGCCTTTGCACGGGTTTTCCCCGATCTGGCCTAATTCGTTCCCATTCAGGGTGCGTAGAGGCCATGCTTTTGTGCCCAAAAATTGGGAATTCAAATTAAGTATTATTGTTAAGCTCCAAGAGCGAAACAACTCATCCGACATTTGAGGCATGTGTGTGGAGGATTATAATAACAATGAACTCATTGTATTACATTCTCTTTAACTGTCAAAGCATCCGAAACACGTCGGAGCTAATAACGTTGAGAACGAAACGAGAAATTAAGAGTTATTTATCAACTCTTAATTTCTCGTTCCGTTCCAATTATAATTTTCGAAGCACACTAATTAATTGATAATTAATTCATTACTTATGATTCACTCACTATTGAGAAATAATTAATACACATTTTCAACATAAGTAAACCTCTTCGAGAAATAAAAAATGGCAACCCTATACGAAGCAATAAAACTCGACACAATTTTAAGAAGACGCAACACCAAAGCCGTCAACCTTCACATCGATTTTTCAATAAGTCAATTTTAGAGGTGCTCATCCCGTCCTAAATACTTGTCGTTGTTACTACCTGACTCTGAGTATAATGGATGCACGCTGAACATGCATTCTAAGGAATTGCTCTACAACCCTGAAGATTACATGCTTTGACGATACATTCGATAATTTATTTATTAACTTAACTAAATAAATAAACGTTGCTCAATCAAGCGTCAGAATCGTCTATTGAGAAATCTACACAATATATACAGTTATATATTGTGTAGATTTCTCAATAGACGATTCTGAATGAATGAATGAATGAATGAAGGATGAATAGACATTTCTGTAATATTTCAGTTTCTTTAAAAGTAGTTAAATAAATTGTATATTTTACATTAACAATTTATTTAACTACTTTTTATATAAACTGAACTATTACAGAATTGTGTTATTATATATTATATGCACGAACTAATTGTCACGTGTGTTTGTTACGATTTTCTATTAATTAAAGTAATTCGTACTGAATCTATATTACTTAACGTTACTCCTTGAAATGTAGAAAATTATTTCAACAAAATTCTAATTCAGAAATTAACTTAGGTTACTAACTGAATAAATCAAAAAAAGAATCAATATCAAATTATTAAAAATAAAATACACGCGAACACTATAAACCTCCCTCAACAAAGCCCTTAAAAAACAACTACATTTATTTAAATTATGTACTGTTCTTGATAGTTTTCTTAATAAAGTTTTTAATTGTAAACACATATAATTAAAATTTCCCCCCGGTGTTATTTCCCTTCAACATTTCTCTCCCGCATCAGCGGTGAAGCGTGCTTGATACACGAACAATGTCTGGCTTGGTCCCACCGCGCTTTTGCTATTTTAAGAAAGCATTTTCCATGGAAAATATCTGACATAAAAAGAGTAGTTGTATAGTAGTATACATTTCTACCTCCTTTGTAGAAATTATCGTCACTTACACAATAGACAGCAAATTCAATTATTTAAATAGTTTGTACTTGAATTGAATCTAGACAAGTTTATTATTGTAGTTGGGAAATAGCTATTCTTATTTATTGCAACCTCGATCTTATTTATTTAACAATAAGAAGACAGACATTTCGGCCTTTCTTATATCCTCAGTAATTTGTTATAAATTAAGACACCTTCGTTTAAAATACTCTTTTTGCCGTAATTTGTACGTGCTGTACGTATTTGTAGTTCTCTTCCGGGTCTAGGTCTTAATTTTGTTATCGGTATAGTATTAATAAAATTTATTTTTATATGTATATTCTTATTTAGTATTTTACGAACTAATAGGCATGTATAATATTTATATGTTTGAGAGATTATATTCATAATTTTTGTTTCCCTGTATACGTTTTTTGTTGGTGTAAGAAAATTATAATTGAAAAGGATTTTAATCAATTTATTTTGTGATACTTGTATTGTCTCTAAATTTGTTTTTGATGCTGAACCCCAAACTTCAATTAAGTAATCAATATGCGGCTTTACTAACGTATTATAAACGTACATTTAGCGGAAGACATTTTTCTATACCTCTTAGAGTGCCGGTGAGAGAATCCAATTTTGTTTTAGTTTTAATTATGTACTGTTTAAATGTTAAGCTATCATCTAGTAATAAAACGAGGTAGTTTCATTATGTACTTTGGATATTAATTGGTTATAAATTTTTTGAGGTTCATAACTTCCAATTCTTTTATTCTTTGCCGTAAATATCATGTATTTTGTTTTATCAACATTGATAGTTAAGAGATTAAATTTAAACCATATATTTAATAAGTTGAGATCTTCTTGAGTTTTCCGATACTATTTATGTAAATAAGGAACAATAGCGGCCCCAGAATCGATCCCTGAGGCACTCTGAAAATTATTGGTTGGGGTTCAGACTGATCTGTGCCAATTGTTACAACTTGTTGTCGACTTGATAAATAAGATTTAAAAATATCCAAAGCGGAACCAACGATTCCAATGCTTTTTAATTTATGCAATAGGATATCATGACTGATAGTATCAAACGCCTTCTTTAAGTCAATAAATATTCCCAGTGCTACTTGTTTTTTATGAATATTAATTTTTATATCTGTAACTAAGTCAATTGTAGCTGGAAGTGTGTTGGATTTAGATCTGAAACCGTACCTTTTTCATATAAATAATCTTTAGAATTTAAATAGTTTAAAAGGCGTGTATATAGTGCTCTCTCAAAAATTTTTGAGATAATGGGTAGCACTGAGATAGGTCTATAGTTCCCGGGGTCTGATCTATTACCTGATTTATATATTGGTGTTACTTTTGCTATTTTAATTGTTTGCGAGTTCAAAGCTTAGCGCACCTGTGATGCTTTTTATACATTTAGTGTTGATCCCATCTAGACCGGCAGAGGAGTTTAATTTTAAGCTATTTATAATTGTGTCTACCTTGTTAGTCGTAACAGGTGCCCACCATGATACTGTGCCGCCCCCAGTCTCATCAGCAGTTTCGATTATAATATTTTGTTCCAGCTTTGGAATTTGAAACCACACAGTTTTATCATATCTGTATATAACGAAGTTGTTCGATCTGAGGATAATAAATCTATGTTGTAATCACCAAACACCACTACTCGCCTTCGGGATTCCAATTTTGAGAATGTTCTTCCATATATGTGCATACAGTTATGTGCAAATATTGAAGCCCCCCAACCCTAATATCCGGTCTTATATTATAATAGTGGGTGTAGCCATGTAGTTGAAATCGTTTCGCTTCACTTTGACATTTTATCCATGTTTTTGTGATCAATATTAGGTGTATCGTGGTCGCAAAAGATCCAATTATGCGGGAGCGTTAGTTCAAGCCGATAGGGTCCCAGGCCTTCCGCCCGACCAAAGGCTGTAGGTAGTGTTTAGTTGGTAGGCTGGCCTTCTGCTAGAGTCCAACATAACCATCCGCCGTAGACCGGTTGCGGGTGGTATCCAGTGCGAGGTCGTCCAAGCACCAGGAGGTTGTCATAGCGACCACTGTGGTGACGCGCCCCCTATGAGGATTCACTACCATCCCCCGTGGGAAAAAAAAAAGATCCAATTATGCACTTCAGTTCATCAAATTTTCCTGTCTTAACTATACTGCGTACATTTATATACAGACATTTAAGGGAGTCTTTTGAAGTTTCAATATTATTATAGCTAGTAACTAGTTAATAGGATATATTTCCAGACTTTGATATGTGTCTGTCTTTTAAATAAATCAGTTTTGTGACCCTGAATTAACAATTTTAGGTACACCTCTGATGTATTTAATAGCTAAATTTGTGTCCCATTTTCTTTACGTTGATTTAGCTCTTTCTTTAATTTTACATTTGGATTTATAAACAATCCAAATCGCTTGTCCCCTCTTAGCTAACGATTGATGCTCTATAAGGTTGAATTTCTGCCGCATTCTTTGGCGCGTAGGTCCCAAATATCATCTTCACCTTTTTTGATTTCTTGCAAAACAGTGCTTTTCCTATCGTTGATAATCTTAATATTACAACCCGAACAGAAACCATGGTGCGGAGAACTTTGGATCTCACTGTATTCTAAATAGGTTTTAAACGCAGAGCAGTCTGAACTGTTTGCATTCGTCTTCATCGCCTTTCTATAATTACATCACCGAACACCACATTCTTCGATATCGCTTTAAGTGTTTATTTCTTTCATGTACGCACCGATTCTAGAATCATATTCCAGCTGGGGTATTTACTGAACGCTGCTTCTATCTTCTACTATATGGCTAATTTCAAACATGGCTTAAAAACCATTTCTCTCTAGATAGGTTATGAAAAAATACATTGATCAGGTAATATACTCATTAAAGTCGAAACACCGACCACAGCTCTCGGCATCTGATTAAGTGAAAGTGTAAAGAAGAGCAAAAAAACAAGTAATTAACCAAAAGTAATAATAATTTGTGAACTATTCATATATATATATATATTATATATATATATATATGAAAAAAATTAGTAACCTAAAAATTTTATATCGATACTCACAAATATTGTATTTTATACTAAAGATGATGAAAAGGAGAATGAGTTGATTCGAGGTAAACACAGCCAAGTCATATTTTACATGTTGCCCTTGAGGCAGGTTTAATACCGCCTGTAATAGGGTCAGTTTACGTTGAAAGAATGTAAAACTTGATGTGTTGCCGACTGTAGCGATAATATCAATATAGGTTTAGAACTACCTTTAGTTTTACTTGCGTCTAGGTTCGTTATTTTACAGCAACCGACAACTTTTAAGCCTTTAATAGCAAAATATTTTGTTTTTCTGACCTTTATCTAGTATTTCGCCAATTTTCTCATATTGTCAATGTATTTTTATATCAATTTGACTTGCGGCATTTTGGCGCTGTTACTACACACGAGTTTGGCGTATAAAGATTTAAAGTGTTAAATATTATTTATCAGGACACTCGTCTATCTAAATATATTTGAATTAAACTTAAACATATTAAGATTTTCAGCTTAAAAATGTTTGATATATTGTCACAGGCAAGGTTTACCCAAGCATAGCTAAGTACAGACCCTTTTCACACTCCTTGTTTCCGGCCTACATCCGGTTATGTGCAACATCCTTGTTCATTATACGCCTATATTGCCAAACGTAATAAGAAATATATTTAAAGTTAAGTTAAGAACATAATCTTTGTGTCTCGTGTTCTTCAACAGATTTCCTAAATATTCAGATTCTACATTCTATGCGACATGGACCAGGTCGCTTCTCCCGGCCTTTCCACTACAAGGAAACGAACATACCCGAGCCTCTAGGGGTGCGCCTACTATATTGCGTCGATCCTGTCCGGTTCAAATGACCATGCCTTGTGATGATGTCTTTAAATGGCACTAAAAATAATATCTATTCACTATTCTTAAAAGGTCATACTAGTACTGTCATAGTTTGCTATTTATTTGCTTGATCATTACAACGTATGTATCACCCCGCCGAGGGCAAAAGGGTACTCTAAGTTAGGGTGATAGTGCCGATTGGTCGATTTAAATCATCGAACTTCATTTCGTTTACATACAGGTTGCCTCGCGATATAATCTTTCACCGTAACATATCAAAAACGAAAAACGCATTGGAATATGGCAGAATTAAAAGTCCAAACCTACCGATTAGGCCAGTGCATAACCCACATTCCACAAGCGTTTATATTTTTATTTATTTAAAGATATTTCATCACATCCGTTCTAACAGTATAGCATTTACGCACAAGCATTTGCGCCTCAACTATTAACTAGCAGGGTTTATATGTTATGGTGTAATTGACATCATCGAGGTGATAGCACTTCAAAGTTAAATTTACCCAAATCGATTACCCAATTCATATTAGAGGCTCTGTTAATATATCCGTGGCACTTAACATACGCCAGTTACATAATCTCACTGTGCATAACTAATTAAACATTAACCCTGAGGGTAAGGTAATGTCGTTAAATGTACAAAATTACAGATGAGGTCTGCGTTCAGCGTTTTGTGTACGCCTTGGGCGATACTTGTTAATTTTCAATTAGACTCGATGTGATTATTAATATCTGGATGTTGGGAAACCGTGCTCGCCCGAAGTTCTCACGTAGCATTTCAAATTTTGATTAGCGGAATCCTTGTTTGCTTTTATAAGCTTTCTCGCGCAAAGACATATAGAGTATATTAAATGTCTGCCACAATATAATAATTAGATCAGTCACAGTACCAAGCAAACCATCGTCGCTTTATCTACGCGTTTTTAGTAGGTTGTACACACACAGGTAAAAAAAGGTAGTAACCGATAACTCGACCGCTGTACCAAAGGTGTCGTCATGTGTTTTAGTAATATCAATGCTTAACATATATTGCTTAGATTTCGTTTCCAGCGAGGAAACCGTAATTCTGAATTTATTTTCATTTAACTAGCCAAAAATTTTATTGTTTGCCATCTTATGTTTTCTCCTTTTGGTGAAAATGCACCTAGCAGGTCGGTAAGTCAAAAGCAGTTAGTTACCGCAATACACTAATACACTAGCTGTCTTAGTATTAGAGCTCCGTTTCCACTTACCATCAAGTGATACAGAATAGACAGTAGTAAAAATATATAAACGTATTAAAAAGTTTCTTTCAAAGGAAATGAGACGCAAGTACATTTTTATTAATTTTGCTTTTAATATCTTCATAACATTGTAAACCTAATACGAATATAGACAGGTTATGTTACGGAAGCTCAAAATGCGGCTGATATTTGAAATGTTCACCTACAAGTATGCTTTTAGATATACGACGATAAGATATAATGCGATATTAAAGGCTATTTAATCACTATAAAGTCAATCAATACAGTCTACGGTCACAATTCTCCCACTATTAGGCACAGATTATAGACCCCCTGAATGAATCGTTAGATCAGTCTTCCATACGGCTGACTCTATGTTAGTAGAGAGTGCCAGGGCACCATAATTTTTTTACACTCGTAAAACTTCTCTTTCTTAAATATCAATGTGTTTGATATTTCACTATGTATATATATATATATATATATATAATATATATATATATACATATATATATGCCTAAGTCTTCCGGGAGGGGATAACGGAATTAATCCTATATGTAAACATTTCTTTTTACAATCTGGTATGTTTAGCCACACATGGATAATTAATTGTGGCAAGAAAATTACTGCAATAAATTTGTATGAATACAGAATTCACGCTTCACCTCGCCGATGTGAAGCCACCTTTAGTAACATTAGTTCTTTTTATTTCACGCGAAGAACCGGACGGGTTGTCATTAATCATGCGGGATGACTTCGAGGACACGAGATATAAGCACTTAAATATATAGATTTATTACTTTAATATCCACTAGCTTTCAGCTGTGGCTTTTTAGGTAAGATCAATGCACGTTCGACCTCATTTCCTATTTCTTAAGGTGCCTTATTGGCTATAAGGCCATCACTAGTAATACCATCACTAATATAGGCCATCACTACTATAATGAACTTATTCATCTAATTCCTTTTTGTCTTTATTTTTTTGCCAATAATTGTTAAAAACAATACACTCAATATAGTTTAGTAGCTGTGGTTTTGAACAAAAGTATTTATTACCAAATAGAATTTTCTAGTCTTAAAATTACCTTTAGTTTCCTTGGTTCCAAGAAAAACATACATCAAAATTTATAGCAGTACAAATTTTTAACTCTATGATAAATGTCAATGTGGAATAAGCCTTTAGTTCATTGTAGTTTTTATGCTTCCTGACACAATCTATATCATATATATATTTTTTTAAATAAATATTAGGTTTGCGCATATAAATATATTTTTTGTCACATCTATTCAAAAAGACCCAGCTTTACTCCCGGGTCTAAAAGATACTCGAATTTGGAATATTAAATATTGGATAAATGGGTTTGATCTCATGACTATTTGTTTGTTCGTAATAAACAAGTAATTGGTTGTATAATAAAAACCGCGCGCGAACACATTGAATGCCTCGCTACACTTTTGCGCACGCTGCTTTACTAGAACTTTCTAAAATCCTTCATTTCGCTCTGTATTCAAAAAACACACAAGCCTTATAAATAGTTGTTTATTACCTTGACAAAAAATCTACTATTCTTTCTTGCTTAAAATTGAGAAAGAAACCGCCCACATCGTAATAAATGGTTATATATTAAGAGCATGCGGTTTTGCGAGATTAGCAACCAGACTGCAACCTCCAGAAGAACCTCAGGGTACGTTGTGTCATATGTGGCATAATATAACACAGTAAACAGTAATATTACTGGCATACTTTATCGTACAAACAAGAAAACATCAACGCGAAAATGCTATTTGCGGCAAAAATGGGTAAGACCAGGATATCCAAGCCAACAATCCTGGTTTAATCTCCATAAGGCAATTTGTTCGGGATAGAAAATAACATATGTAGTGATAGAGATAGCGATAGGTATAGTGAATATTCTTATAACATTTGAAAACAGAATAGCGTATAAATAAAGAGAAATAGATTAGGCTTAGTAGGAATAATGTATAAAGATGTTTGCATAAAAGAATAATTTCAGTATATGTTAAGAATAGTTACAGTAAATATATTTACTATTATATATTATAAATAAATAATAATATATAGTATAGGACAAAATAACGATTTGTATGAGTAAGAATTGTAAAATGTCCTATGGAACACATATTATCGCATATATCTATATGAAATCGCTTAGGTAGTTTAGGTAGCAGGCAATTAAGATATATGAATTGACATACTACCCGAATATATGCTCGAAAAAGGAGGGACTTAACTAACTCCTATAGGTAATTTGTGAGAGGTAAAACTAGCGAAAAATAGGTCTCTCCACTGGTGGTCCATTCACCCTGAAACGGGGATAATCTAGGATTTCTCGACATGTGTAAAATATAGAAAGCTATTGTAAAAAGCATTAAATAGATAAAAATAAGCTCCTACAAATTACCTACACAGTGTAAATGAAAAAGAAAACCACAATAGTCAAAATAAGCATTTAATGTATATCCCTAAAGGTTAAAAGGACCAAATGGTTAAACAGGCGTTTCTATACGGTATATCCTTCCAAGGGGGGTCTAAAACCAGATATTCTGGCGCATCAGGGTGGCATCCAAAATCGGAAATACATAACGCGTCTCCCCCTTCTCGGTGCCGATTACGATGGAGAACCTTTTTATTTTTGTTCCCCTGAGGAAAATGCATTAAATTGCATACCCCGGTTGTGGCGAGCCGGCGGTTATGTGGGGCTCTCCTCCCCAGAAGGGGGAGGCCTACCCACTAAAAACCTTAGGGATGGCCTTCCTCAGGCATGTAGGGAGCCCCCGGGAACGCCATGCGAGCCTCCACTCCCCTGCCGATACAGGGGAGCCCTTCTCGGGGGAGGCTACACTACCTCCCCCGATCTCCTCCACCGACGACACCCCCCAGCCACGGAAGGGGCGTGGTCCATCCCAGGTCGCCGTATCCGCGGGCGCGACTTCCTCGCGCCTGCCGGCGAGCGATGGAGAACCTAGAACGAAGCGGACGACTGACCATACTACCACAGAAGACTTCTGGATCAATCCTGCCTGACCGAGTCTACAGAAAATAAACGTGGCTTTCAATTATACCCAGCGTCAACCCCCGCCATTCCGGATCTTCAATAAAGCCAGCAATAGAGAAATATACCAGCGTCGTGCACACAATTTATAGTATATTTTTTTAATTCAGCAAAAATCTAACTCTTTACATCATAAGATCAATGTTGAACTTCAAATTATAGGGTCAATTAGAATTTAATTGGAATAAATCATTTTATCGAAATCCAGTTTTGCGTAGCGGAAAATATAATTTACTAAATGGATTTTATGTTCAAAATATTAGTCGGTATAATTAAAATGTAAACGAAGGATCACTTATTATTCCCTTGGGAACTAACCCACTCACGCCGTTAAAATGAGGTTGAGCACTACCTATGAAATAGCTTCTACACTAGAAACAACATTGTATTACGAACTTTGTAATTTAGGCAACGCGCTAAGTTAGATACCAAATTTATTACGTGTTACAAAATAATAAATCTGATATTGTATATTTATGATTATTGTATTTATATGTATATCAAATTTAAGAACAAACTTAAAATCATTTTTCGAAACAGATCTTCGGACGCTTAATTTATCATTGACCCTTTTAATAGGCGTCATCAATTATAAAAATAATAGCTCAGTTAATCATGAATAAATTTATACTTTTACTTACTTTTTTCTTTGTATTTTTACCTTATGCACAACAAAAGTACAACGTATAGAAATACACTTCAAAAGAAGAGAATGAAATCAAAACTACACCTGTGAACCATGTTATTATCGCTTGTAGCTCCTAGTCCGAATTATTACGTCTGTAATGCAGAAAGCGCCTATTCCAGAGAGTTAAATAAAAGTGTACCAACCGCTTCGCACTATGACCCCTTAACCTCGAGGTAAGAGCAGAGGCTACAAGCCGTCCCGCACAAAGAGCTTCATAACTATTATACAGTCAGTACAGTACTTATTAGTACTTAGTACTCTTTTTTGCATACAGGCGCTTCGCTGAATTCCCGGATTTAAAGGGTTACTTTACCTTTTTGCTTAGAACTATGAATTGGTGATATTTATTACAGACAGGAATGCATTTAGATTTAAGTTTATGGCGACATAAAAGTTGCGTTAAATTGTGATCCACCTTTAGACAGGATGTATTGTGTAAATTGAACCATAGAATATTAAAAAATTTATTGCATTTCTTAGTTGTAGCTTTCTATCAAAAGACTTACCTTATTAAATATGAGACATACAAGTACTTAAGATAACATATATTCTCCCTGAAGAATTAGTCAGAGTTGCAATATCAACCCACACTTCATTTATAAGTATTAAGTCCCAATATAATAGGGGACGGGAATATTACCATTATCAAAGCATTTTGTATAGATACGAGTATTACGGTAAGTCTTTTAATCGGCTCCTAAGATATGCACGAGAAACAATTACTTGTATTATTTAAAGAAACTAGTAATAATACAAGTTTATGCTTAAATACGTTTGTACAAATTAACGTAAAATCCTGATTCCACATTCAAATATGGTGCCAAATCTAAGGTGACAAACTCTATCTAAACATAATAACTTTTTTTATGTTATCGACAATTTCTCTTTATCTGTCTACGAGAAAGAATTTATGTTTTCACCGCGAACTAACCATAATCATTAATAATGTACAATTGATAACAACGAAGCATGTAATGATACAAATAATTATTCCTTCTAACCCAGATATTGTTATCATTTTATTATTCGCTCATTATGAATGTGTGCTCTACACCACCTCGAATAACGTGACGGCTTCCACGAAAAACAATAATTAATGTTCACCAGTTTTGTTTTTAACGCAGTGCGCCCTTTGTGAGTAGACAGTTTAAACGTTTATTATGAAAAAAATTGTTCAAGTTTTCGTCGATTGCTTGACCGATTCGCCGCCCCTGAACAAAATAATCGATACTCAATGCTTTCTTGACCAGTTCGGCACGCGCTTAAGTAATATATAACCTTCCTCGTTCTTAATGAGTCTTGACTCGAACTGAATTATATTTTATCATTATTATGAACGATTGAAAATATATTAATAGCGACACATATTATTTAGACAATGTGAATACTGTTCAATTTTTGTTAAAAATGTTGTTCTCGTTAGAGAGCTTTTTGATAGCAGCTCAGCAAGTGGAGAAGGTTTTCTGACGACTTTAAATTTTAGTAATCATAATAAATTTCTCATAAAAATCTTCATTTATTTAGTTTTATTCTTTACTTGCAGAACAACAGACCACAAGTTCTTGCGAAAGAACACCGCTTCATTCATATGATGCTAAGTGAGTATATTGAAATTTAGGAATATCACAATTCCAATAGAAATAAGGTTTGAAACATACCTATCGACCCTATCATGAAAAGAATAAAATCCAAAACCCACAGATTGCCAAAATCAGACACTGTGAGATCAGTTTTCGTAAAACGTATTGAATGAACTGTTAGACAGTATAAATAATAAATTTTATTTCTTAACGCTTCCACACTGTAAAACACGTTTAACAAAAACAGATTCGAAATATTCTTGATCTATTAGGATTTGTCGATCGGATACAAAAGTGGATCGAATACTTAATTACAAGTCGAATATTTAATACGAGTTAAGGTGATACAATGACGATGCGTCAATGCTAAGATTTTATCAAACTATATGAACAAATATATTCCGGTATTTGAGCAAACTACACACCAGTTACCGTTGATAAAAGAAACGAAAAATGGGTAAACCTGTTTCCAGAGATACGTTGATGACCTTTTAATGGCGAGTCCTTCCGCGTTCGTCCAGCAATATAATGCTAAAAGGATAATTTATCGTTCATTTTACGATAACGGTTAGCGCAAACGATTGCCGCTGGACTCTGGGGTGCTGTAAAAAGTAATTGTTGTCATGTCACAATTGCTGCGACGCGAACAGTACACGCGGATAAATTGGGCCGAGTAAATGTGACTGTATATTGGCATATGCAATAGCTCTATAATGACGTGTACTAAATGGATGCAGAATTTGTGTGTGTTGTACAAACTTAATGAACACTTAATTATTCGTAGCATTTGGGTATTTGTGATTTTGCGTTTTTTATAAAATGACTATATATATATATATACCCGCTGGTGCCCGCAACTTGATTTGCGCAGGATTAGTATTTCTAGTAGTTTTTGTTAGTAATTAGTGTGGCGTAAAAAATAAATAACATTATGATATAAATTATCACATAAATCATTTTTGGGTTGCATTTGAAAAATATAACACACTGACAATATTGAGATGTTGGACAAAAACAAATTTCACACAGTCACAAAATCTTTCTAAATTGTAGCCTATATATTATTCTGATCTATAAGCTAAGTAACAAACATTCATCCATACTTACAAACTTTTTTTACGCGTTTATAATATATAATTATACATATATGACAAAAATTGCTAATAAAATATTCAACACGAGCGGAACGCCAATTTGTTTGTCTTAAACAAACCGTAGGGAAGCCATTCAAACGTTCATGTTAAAAATAGTATACTGGTATTGTGATAAATTACATCATATTCAATATATTATTTAATAGCAAAAAAGTATTTGAAAAATATATATGGCGGCACGAAGATTGTCGGATCACCTAATTAAAAAAAAAATTAAGGTCACAGCTATATTCTTCACCTATTTTCAAGAAATCTGTATCTGTCCAAATTGAATGTCGAAATTAACAGTTAGGCTTACCAAAATTTCACTAGTAAAACATTCAATAAGTATTTTTTTTTATTATGGAAAACTATGCAATAATTTTCATAGTATTTATAGTATATACATATATCTTATAATATTATATACACTTCTTTTAAATTTTGCTGTATAATTATGTATCCTTTTTTTCTAAAGGCACACAGCTATCTCCTCCTAAATATTTCCTCGTAAAAATTATATGGAATTATCATATCTCATTTTGTTTCTGTACAATAAAGTATTAGGTTTGTAAAATATTTATTCACTGTACCGTATATTAATAATACTAAAAAAATATACAATTATAAATTATTACTTCAAACAGTTTACTAGGTAGTAAATGAATATCAGATCATACCTATTTTTAAATATGTCTTTATATTATATAGATATGTATGTCAAGTTGTTATGCTTATTACATACTAGCGGACCCGACAGACTTCGTCCTGTCAAAAAGATTTGTAAAGTGGCAGTTTTTCCTACTTATTTTATAGATAAGGAATTTTTTCCTGAATTTTCTTTGCGATAAACCTCAAGGAGCCCGAGACCTTTCCAAAGAATGCAAAACCGTGGAAACCGGTTAGTGCGTTCTGGAGTTATAGCGTCAGGAAGGAAAACCCGACTTATTTTTATATAGTAGATAATCAATTACGTAAAAGCACAAACATTTTGTGTTTCGTTTCTGCATCTTCATTACCTATACCACCTTTATTTTTATATCTCAAATAATGAAATAGGTTTAGTCAAGTTTTTCTGAATGTAGGTACAAATTGGATTTCCTGCGGTTGATAATTATGATATTTGTGTGAGGAAGAGGGCGATTAGGATTGTGTTACATTTGCTAACAAGTATAAACAATCCGACAAAACATAAATTTGATTTGTATGTACATAACATACATACATATATCATTTAGGATGACCCACTAACCTCTCTCATTAACGAAGTCATACAGATACACAAGCTCCCTTTTGGTCGTGACCTATTTAATGGTTTGCATACTCAACATTGCATATATTGTTTTTCAACTGCTTCATTTTAAAGATTACTAGCGACCCGCCCCGGCTTCGCACGGGTGCAATGTTGATACTAAATACACTACAGAAAAACTGTGCACGTTTTATAATAAGAGATAGATATATACCATAGCGAGCGTCGGTGGCGCTGTGGTCTCGGCACTGGTTTGTGCGCCGCATAGAGTCGGGAGGCCCGCGATCTAATCCCCGCCGTGTACCAATGTGTTTTTCGTTCCGAATTTCATATGTACATTTATCCGACGTTCCTACGGTGAAGGAAAACATCGTGAGGAAACCTGCGTACATCTGCGAAGCGATTCAAAGGTGTACGTAGTCAACCAACCCGCACTGGGCCAGCGTGGTTGGCTAAGGCCTAATCGCCCTAACGTAGTTAGCCCCTCGGTGGGGACGTATGTGAGCTGTGATGATATACCATAGTGGAGTTTTCTGTAGACCTTTTCAATGTGTACAATACTTAGTACATTATTTTGATAAATCTCGAAGGGTTCAGTCTTCGTTTGCAATGTAAACGGAAAAAATGTAATTATTTACGACATCACATTAGAAACCTCTAAATTTATCAGTGTTTCTCTGTTATATTATGCATGTATCTATACTAATATTATAAAGAAGTAAAGTTTGTGTGTTTGTAAATTGTAAGGGGTAATCTCGGGATCTACTGAACCGATTTTAAAAATTCTTTCACCAATAGAAAGCCACATTATTGCGGAGTGTCATCATCATCATCATCATCATCATCATCATCGATTTTAAAAATTCTTTCACCAATAGAAAGCCACATTATTGCTGAGTGTCATCATCATCATCATCATCATCATCAGCGGACGGCGCGCGATGGCTTCGGGTTTAATTCAGTTCGCTTTCGTGCTCGCTTCGGGGATTATTAATATTATGCCCAACGAAGTGGGCGCGGGTCAGCTAGTTATACATATAAACCTTCCTTAAGAATCACTCTATCTATTAAAAAAACCGCATCAAAATCCGTTGCGTAGTTTTAAATTGTCAGATCTAAGCATACATAGGGACAGACAGACGGCGGATAGAGACTTTGTTTTATACTATGTAGTGATTTAAAAATGTTGTTAAATGCTTCCAAAATACCTAACCCAAACTGAAACCAATAGGCGTTTTAGGAGGGGATAATATGAAATAGAACAAAACTCATCTTGGTACCCAATTCATCACCAATTTCTAGAAAATATAATGTTTATAAGTAAATTAGTAATACTATGGCATGCACTGATATTTGTACGTATCGATTGAAGCTGACAGTAATAAATTAATACGGATGTCAATCTGGAAGTACAAACTTATGGAAAGCTTAATACATATTGATAATATCTCATTTTCATTTTTTTTATTATTGTTTTTGTTTCTTATCATCTTAAGTTATCCGTTCGTATTCATAATCATTTATTCATTCATTGATTCATTCTATACGATAAACAGTATCTGTGCCTATAATAAGCGGTCACATTTTGTAGCAAAGCCTTATTTGCTGTTTGGTATATTCGTATAAATAGATAAATGCTGATCTGTACGTTAAAGAAAATAGTACGGACATATCTGTCAATTTTTTTTAATCGAATATATTAATAACTCTTTTTTTTTTAATTTAATGTCAAGCACATAAAATTTAACATCAATAAGGAATAAATAACACATCGTGGTGGGACATTGTGCTGGGGTTTGTACAAATAATAAAAACAAACAAAATAATAAGAGTCTGGCTAAGCGACTACGCGATTTGAGAAAACGTACGCAATTCAAATTCTTTAATTCAATTAATTTACTTTAATATGTGAGAAATATGTTAATACCTCAATATTTATTGTATTTACTATAATAAATCTGTATAATATTTGTTTATTAGGTACGTCATTGCATCCCCCGAGCCAAAAGGGTGGCGGGCGCATTGCATCGCCTGCTGCCCAATCTCGGGGGACCGAGAGATGAAGTTCGCCGCCTGTACGAGGGCGTCGTGCGATCCGTGGCCATGTATGGGGCTCCCGTGTGGTCGCAAGACTGCGCGAGGTCCCCCCGCTGCAGAGCTCTGCTACGGAGCCTGCAGCGGATAATGGCCATACAGATCCTACGAGGCTACCGTACAATCTCATACGAGGCGGCGACGGTTCTGGGACGCTCCCCCCCATTCGAAATCCTGGCCGGCATATACGCGGCGACGTATGCGGGAGTGGCACCGACGGATTGTGGTGGCCGGGCGTGCGCAGCTCGAACTTCGGATCTGCGCGCGCCAGCGGGCCGTCGGTGCCATACTCCAGCACCTCGAAGCTTGGCTCCACGGGAAGGAGGTCACCTACTCATTGACGATTGACTCAGATACTCACCGAGCACGGCTGCTTCGGTGGGTATCTGTGTCGAATAGGACGGGAGGGATCGACGCATTGCCACCACTGCGCATCCTCGACTCGGCCCAGCACACGCTGGCGTAGTGCCCCGCGTGGGCCTCCGAGCGCCGAGTCTTGGTCGCAGAGATCGGGCGAGATCTGTCTCCGCCGGCATTGATTGCGGCAATGCTAGCGGACGAGGGAGGTTGGAGGGCTGTGGCCTCCTTCTGTGAAGCAGTGATGCTCCAGAAGGAGGCCGCCGAGCGGGGTCGGGAGATGGCCGATCCCGCTCGATGAAGGCGGCGCCGGGCTCGGTAGCACAGCTGCGGCGCCGCCGCGGGTCGCCGGCGGGCGCGAGGAAGTCGGGACTGCTACGGCGACCCGGGATGGACCACGCCCCTTCCGTGGCCGGGGCGCGTCGTCGGTGGAGGAGACCGGGGAGGTAGTAGCCTCCCCCGAGGAGGGCTCCCCTCTAGGCAGGGGAGCGGAGACTGGGGGTTCCCGGAAGTGGCTTGATGTTCCCGGGGGCTCCCTACATGCCTGAGGCAGGCCATCCCTGAGGTTTTTAGTGGGTAGACCTCCCCCTTCTGGGAGGAGAGCCCCACATAACCGCCGGCTCGCCACAGCCGGGGTATGCAATTTAATGCATTTTCCTCAGGGAAACAAAAAAAAAAGGGGGTGTGTTGTGCACCTCTTTTGTACTTAGTTTTAAGCTCTTTGGCATACGATTGTGACACAAAATTCTTAGCGATCTTTTAACATATTTCTGACTATGAATGATAGTAAGGTTAGAATTACAAAGATGAAATAAGATAAAACCAATATAAATTCCAAGACATTTTGAATCCTATTCCAATACTAATATTGAACTGTGAAATAAATTTTCAAAACTGCCAAAATTTTCAACTAAATAATTTTAGTTTATTCTAATCCCACGTTCAACATGGTACTACTATGAAAGTATATTTTACATGTCGAAATTGATTGAAAGTTGGTTTATATTGCAAATGCAATTAACCCTTATGAGGATTCACTATTAACCGCCTTGGGAAAAAAGTGCAATTAAACGGACAATTCAAGTTATGTTTCATGTTAATAATTCTTTATATAGCCCTATGTTGAAAAAAAATTGATTGATTTTATTTAGTCAATGCTAGTTTTGAAGTTTACAAAAAAATATGTAGTTACTCAATATTTTTTTCATTTGGTAGTTACCTATACTTTGAGTCACGAGCACAACACACCAACACATTAGTTAAGAACAGTTAACCACCCGAGTTGTCTGCGCAAAAAGTTCCTAATTACTCGGCAAACAAGCAGCGTAATGCAGCGTAACTTAGAAAAGGGCGAGACGTACTGTGGAGTAATTAACAGGTCCGCTTTAATCTCAATCCTCAACCCTACGCTACACATTTGGCACATCTAAATTAACAAGCGTAATCAATTTTAATGTTGTCTCGTACAATGCACGGACAATAGGACGCCTGGCTCCTCAGTGGTAGAATGATGTAACGCAAAACAGCATCCATTGCCTAATAATACATAATTATAATAAAAGAACATTATGAATATTCTTGTTTTTTTAATTATAACTGAATTTTTAAGGCGTCATCCGCAATTTGTTCCAAATTATTTTTTAAGAAATATATCTGTTACTATTAATTAATTCTTAATAAAAATAAGTGGAATAAATTCAAATATTGCTGTTGTATTTTTTATTGTAAGTATATGTACCTGTGTTGCTCAATTAAAGTAATATTTCATTTGAAAAGAAAACCTACATCTAACATATTGATTATCTAATTCAAGGTCGAAAGAAATTCCTCTAACAAACAATATACCTAACAACGTCTATCTCTCACCGATGTTCAGGTCGAGTCTCCCACGAAAACAGAAAAACAGGTCGTAACGTTGGAAGAACGCTGTGCCCGCGGTGAAACGAGCGGCCACCGCCCCGCAAATTGGCGAGGAAGGTGTCTTTACAGAACTCAAAACGACTGGAAGGTGCACTAAGCTTTGCGAATGAGTGGTGCAAAAGTAGTCACTGGATTTGATAAAGTTACCAATATTTTTTGTAAGTAAAAATTACTAAATATTTATTCGCACTTATAATTTCGTTTTGATTAAGTTTTACTGCTATAACTGCTATGTTACACTAGCAACACTAACATTTATGTAAGTATATCTAATAGAGTTAGCCCACAATTTGTGGTAATAGATACGTCAAAGTGACGAATCTATTACAGAAGTGCTTAAGTTGTTAAAATTTTTAAGGCAGTCAAAATGTGTGGCTTTTTATCAATCCACAGACGAATTCACAAAATGTTATGGAAAATAAATCTTCTGTTACTCTAACGATCCGTTAGGATCACTCAAATCACTAAATCGAGAGATTAGCGATCGCAAAACATTTGTTAAAAAATGTATTATGCCGCATGTTGTCTATCAACTACCTCCGTTGTCATTTAACAAGTTAAAACATAATAGCAAATTGCTATGAGCTTGTCATATAATCTTGGATTTGATCTAGATACAGTCCAGATATTTTTCAAGTCATAATTATCAAGTTATTTACTTTGCCTAACTATTTACAAGTTCCACAGTGGCAAACATTACCTCACGGCTGGATTATTATCAAGGGTTATATCAAAATAAGAATTACATTAAAACCCACGTTAGTTTTGAAATTGCAATTGTCGCCTATAATGGCACACATAGATATGTGAAGAATGCATACCAACTATTGATTTATTTTATTGTCCCTGGAAAACCAACAATACTGTATAACTATTTAACATAAAGATACTCGTATTATACTTTTTATTAAATACTTAAACGACTGAAGCTTGTATGTATAATAGTAACTTAATTAAAATTCATACTGACGTTCAGAGTACCGATTTTATGGAAATGTTATATTTCTCTTTGTCACGTACTTTGTATCAGATTGACATATGATAGAAAGATATTGCGCCCAAAAAAATTATCCAATGTAATAGGTAGACGCGGGTAAGCTATATCCCATACCGAAATTTATCAAAATTGGTTAATATATTTTGATGTGAAAACGTAACAGACAGACAGACAATATTACTTTTATAATATTAGTAGGATTAACAAAATAAACAAGAGATTAATTACGATCAACTTCTGTCGCTCATTGACAAGGTTATTAATTTTTTTATTGCGTCCAAATTAATCATTAATAAAAATATTTGTAGTTCATACCAATTACTAATGCCTGATTCCTAATCAAATGTTTGGTTTCGCTATACAGATTAACCTTGGCCCCCGATCACGGCCAAGTAGGAAGTCTAAAAACTAACTGTGGACGTGAACAGATATCAATCGCGTTAAGAAATACAAACTTTTTATTGCGATCTCTCATAATGAGATGTTTTATGATTTGAAAAAAGTATTGTATCACTATGCGCTGGTTAAATGCTTTCAATAAAGAGCTACAATCGATTAGTTTTTCTAATCTGTCTATACCTACAAGTAAGTTAATAAAGAATAGCCTGTTTGACAGTAAAATTATTATCAGCAACAATAATAACAGGTAATTAGATTGTTTTTCCTTTATATCACCAACATTAAATTTCACTACTAATAATATAAATACATATAATATTCTTGCAAATCGACGTTATAGAGTATGCAGTCAATATTTCCTATTACTTGTATATTCAGCTGCTCAAATGTACTGTCTAGTTAAATGACAGAACGGGTTAAGCTAGCCGTTGGTCAGCATGGTATCGTTCCGACAATGTTCAGAAAGGCCTGATTACTGTCGGTGTGCAGAGGTTTGGAACACGACTGTGATGCCTATATCTATCATCGTCACAGCTTTTATTCTTCCTCACCGAGCACCACGAACTTCATATGTTTGGACGATTATGCTGATTTAAGCGTTGATCTACTATGCTAGCCTAGCCCAGTTAAATGCGCAAAAGACTTTAGAATTAATGTTTTAATGTCCTATGTATCATACTGATGATTATAAATTATTATTTGATGACATATTTTACGACAATTTCCCCAGGAAAAAAGAAATTATGTCCTTAGTCGAATTTCAAATTATCTCTATACCAAATTGTAGCAAAATCGATATGTCTGTTTTGACGTGAAAAGCTGACAAAAGACTAGTACATTTTGTTAAACCTACATGTGTATGTTGTTATTGTGTTCGTGTGTTGTATCATTTATCCGTTCCTTTCTTTTCTTTAAACATAATTATTTTATATATACATTTTTAATAGACTAACATATCCACTTTCTATAGATCCGTGCTCACACACGAACAAGTAGACAAAATCAATCCCTGTCAGAACCCGCCCCGTCGGCCACTAAGTGCCTTAATTCCCTCATCCAAGTATCTTTTTTTCCCGACGAGGACGGAAATTTTGTTCTGAGAACACTCGAATTATGTATTCACAATTTACTCGACTTTTGCTCATTGATTTTTATTACTTGTCGACAAGTTTATTGTTGCGAAAAATATGGCTGATTTGTTGCTTTTAATTCTGCGTAGTGGTTCTGATATATTTTCTAGCGATACCTAATGTTACATTGCTACTTCTTGAGATTCTTAGTTCATAATGCTTTTGTTACCTGTTTTTGGTTTGAATATCTTTTAGTTATAAGCTTGCATAGTTTGAATGTAACATTTTTGTACCAGAACTAATTACTTGACTTTGCCAATTAAAGTAGTTCGTCATCGACATTTATGTAATCGATCGTACATTTCCAACTTATTGACATCACGAAACATGTGATTGCATTTTGAGAAGAGACAATACTTTACATAGTACTATGCTTATTTGATATTATGTAGGCAACTAATTAGATTCACACTACAAAAAACAAGAGAAAATAAATAAAATAAATAATCTGATTAAAGCTCGTACTGTTTTACGACTTACCTGATTTAATGACTTACGACTTATGTATATGATTGTGGTGCAATGGGAAAATGCCATAATTCAGTCTTATTAAAATGATTATTATCTATAAACAATAATATGAAAATAGATAGAAAGAAATATAATAATAAGATATAGAGAAATCTCTTGCTTGCAAAAGTTGGATTAAATGGATGGTCAGTCAATATAGCCAGTCGGGTTAGCATTTAACCCTGCAAAAATTCCCAGGCGCATTTTTATTGTTGGAATCTTTGGGGGGGGTCAGTGGAGTCTAAATTCAAAATGGCGACCAAATTCCAACGGAGCGTCAGCCGCCATTTTGAATTTAAGCCAAAACGGTTTTTGCTTGATAACTTCGCCATTTTCAACTTTTCGACAAAATTTAAAGAGCAAAGTTGTTGCAAATTTAATTATCTACAATTTATTTCTAGCAATTTTTTTCGTATAAACGATATTTTTAAAGTTAAGCGGTAAAATAGTGAAAAACTATTAACATCGAATTATCTCATTAAATATTAACTTTTGGACAAAAATGTTCTGCAACAAAGTTGTAGAGAATTGAATTTCCAAGAAATTTGGTCCTTACAACTTTTCCGTAAAATCGATATTTAAGGTGCTACGCTTGCGGTAAAGGCAAAGAGACCCGTAAAAATGTTATTTCGCGAACTCGTTTCCGCACCACCTCAGCGATGACGTCAGCGTCTAGGGTACGCGGTTCGCTTTTGTCCCGCTTTTTACGGGTCTCTTTGCCTTTACCGCAAGCGTAGCACCTTAAATATCGATTTTACGGAAAAAGTTGTAAGGACCAAATTTCTTGGAAATTCAATTCTCTACAACTTTGTTGCAGAACATTTTTGTCCAAAAGTTAATATTTAATGAGATAATTCGATGTTAATAGTTTTTCACTATTTTACCGCTTAACTTTAAAAATATCGTTTATACGAAAAAAATTGCCAGAAATAAATTGTAGATAATTAAATTTGCAACAACTTTGCTCTTTAAACTTTTGTCGAAAAGTTGAAAATGGCGAAGTTATTAAGCAAAAACCGGTTTGGCTTAAATTCAAAATGGCGGCTGACGCTCCGTTGGAATTTGGTCGCCATTTTGAATTTAGACTCCCACTGACCCCCCCCCCCAAATATTCCAACAATAAAAATGCGCCTGGGAATTTTGCAGGGTTCGGCCCTTTTTTTGTCTAACCCGACTGGGCTAATAAGACAATAAAGCCAGTGTGGAAGAACAAAGCACCAATATCTCCGCTACCACATTAGTTTAATTGTTTATTATTGTAACTATCGGTTAGCATATACTTTGCGGCAAAACAGTGTGGAAGCGTGTTCGACGTTCTACCTAATTTATAAGCTTGTAGCTTGATTGATATAATACAAAAACATAAATCTTCAAGGTTATATTTGAAAAACCTACACAGATAGTTAACAAAGGATACGCCTGTCAAAACAATGTTTTTGTCGATGATATGACAAGGCAAACAAAAATTCCGCAACCGCGACCGGCCAGTTGCGCATACCTATCTGTGAAGCAAAACCGGCCTGAGAAATTGCTTCGCAACATCACGTCTACCATGCGAATGAGAGATAACATTTCACCGTGTAATAAGACTCATTTTGTTTCAACTATCAGTATAAAATATTGATATTGCCTTTTGGCTTTTATTTATTTTAGCTACGCATTAGTCTGCAAGAGCTACAGACCTCTATATTTTATAGTCTGCAATAATGTGGTATAATTTATGCCAAAGAAGAATACCAGAAAGATAACAGTGTATTACAATAAAAATATGCAAATAAACCAAGAACTACATTTTTACCTTTTCTTGGTATAGTTGATTGTAATCGTATGTGGAATTTATATTTTGTATCTATAATAGTTTCTTTATTAAATATCGTTTACAAATAATTAGAATCAGTGTTACCAACTGTATGAAGTATAGATATAATCTGCTTACTTTGATTTAGAAGTAATTAAACACTGAGCAATAACACCAATAATAAAATCCCCACAAAATATTTTCTTACATAAAAATATACAATCACCATTGGTAACCTCATATGAGTGAAGTAGCTACATGTCTAACTAGTCCGTCAAACGAACGCGGTTGTATGTATAAATACACTTGTATGTACATACATAAAATAATCGTGTTCTTCGTGAAAGGTTAGGCAGAGGTGTAATCAATATTCACATCTCCGGAATTTTGATTAATGCGCAGTGTTATAGGAGGTTCGGTGGGGATACGTTTAAGATGGTAACAAAAATTTGTTTCAATGAAATAACCTTGTACACTTATTTAAGGAACCTACAAAAACCCCTCATTCTTATGCCAAATACATGTCTATATGAATATGTGAAGATAATGTTTATAAGAACATTTTACCTTAAATAAATGCTTTTAATGAATTAGAATTACAAAAGTTTGTCGCTTCGAGCGTATAAATAATAATCTAGGTGTTAAATTAAATTATTTACAATATGAAGAAGATCTTAATAAATAATGTATTACTTTAGTCAACAATATTTTAGCTTTTAGTTAAGGGGCCACTAAGTCACGCAAAACAGAGTTTGTTTTCAACTACGTTACGAACGCTTCTTATACTAGCGATCAGTTCAAATTGTATGTAGATAATTACTTCAAAGAAACTAAAGAACTATGTAAGCTTTTAAAGTTTTCAGGACGAGTCATTCAACAACCGATAATGATACTGAATTGTTACAACATATATTTTAAACCTGGGAGATCCCACGTTACTCTAGGCTTTTTCGTGACTTACCTGAGGCATTTGATTGCATTCATCGGGAATTCTGTATAGAAAATTGAATTGCTCTGGGTATTTTCATTTTACACCTAGACGACAGCATACAGAAAGTAAATGACATGGGAAAGAGGTCTACATGATACTCCATTACTATGGGGATTTAATAGAATTCAATCCTTGGTTTATTCCTAGTCTTAAACTATTTTAATAACTTGCCAAATAATCTACAGAAGAAGCATGAGTCCGATTGCACTTCAAGAATATTAAAAAATTAAAGACAATCACTGTTTAATTACGATGTTAATAATACTATCTTCAAGATAACATTTAAAGTGTAATGTGAATAAGTTGTCACTTGAAATGCATTGAAAACGGAATGTGTATATGTTGTTTTTCAAATTTTTATTTTGAACAAAATTTTGTGTTACTATATATATATATATATATATATATATATAATATATATATATATATAAAATAAGGACTTGATGACACCGCTTTTTTCCTGGTATTGCGCTAGGTTGAAAGCTTGAATGCGCCAGCTTCAGTGGGACCCCTGTATTGAGAAATTGTCGAAGAGAGTGGACTGGAAGAGATATGGACAAATAATCTCGCATTATACGTGGCTCGCCAATTACAGTTCACATCATAATTACTGTCTCCCAGTATATGCCGTCCTACTATAGAATTCTCTCCTTGAATATACTTATTAAGTAAGCATGCCCGCTACTCAAAGTTCTTTAAGAAGCAAGTCCGTGCCCACTTCCTGCCATTAAATAGACAAGATATCATAGTTCTTTATTTTGTATCCCCGTAATTGCACCTAAGTATACACTATTTAAATTTTCCCAGTTCAAAGTTGCCTGGAAACGATTATTTTTAGCAAAAATACCGGCGTTTATGATTAATATAATTTTTATTTTTATTTATTAAAATATTATTTCTGCATTCAAGTGTTCACTATTATTTATTACATAGATAGGCGTGAGTTGTTCATTATCAGCTGAAAACATTGGGAACTATAAGTCGTCATCTTCACGTTCATGATGATAAGGATCAAACATTGAGATAAACTTAAAATAACATCACAGTAGGCTTCACTGCACAATAATTTATGTATTTATAATCTAACTGTAAAATACATAATAATCATAAATCATTATGATTTAAATAAATACGTAGAATGCAGTGAAGTTAGTTGTGTCACGCACAACAAATCTAAATGGAATAAATTCAAATCAATCGTTCTCGACCCTCAAATTTCACGACCGATCGCGTCACAACAGATCATACTCAAGCAATTATCGTAACGATTATTGAAATAATCATTTATAATATCTGATAAATTAAAATTATCATAATCACGAAAATTGCTTGAGATTCCACTACCTAAATAAACCTGTAAAGCGCTGTGACGTTTATTTCATACTAGCTTTCCGCCCGTGTTATGTCAGAATTCCAAAATATAAGATATATTTCCCCGCGCAAAAAATATTATGTTCTTCCCTGTTTCTCCAACTATCTTCATAACAAATGCATCAAAACCCAGTCAGTTGTTATTATCAAATTTTCTCTCGAGAAAATATATTTTACCGCGGTAAAAATATATCCTTCTCCGGGTCTCAAGCTATCCCTATATCAACTATCATCAAAATTGGTCCAGTAGAGTTTCAACATGTTCAAACAAAAACGTTCATCCGCTATTATTACACAACTTTGAATGCCGTATTTACTTATATCAAATCAACAACCTAAGTTTATCAAAATCAGTTCAGTAGACGCAAACAAACAGACAAATGGAGTTACTTTCACATTTATAATATTAGTTGGGTTTTTTAAACTTTCTTTTTATAATATTTCTAATAAACAATATAAATATTCCTAGAACCTCGGTACTATCCAACCTTATAATAATTTTATTGTCGCCTATTACTGGCCGTAGATTGCTGTTACAATACTAAAATCCAGCGTCACCCTGTGATCTTCACCAAATCGTTGGTCCACCAGCCAGTATGAGCGGCCTACCAGCGTTGCGTTTACGGCATATGCTTGCCTCAGAACCTTACCTGCCAACGGTCATTAGTTTTATAGTTTCTGATTTGATTACACAAAGAAACTCTCCATTACCCTTAGGATGACTTGGAGCTTCCTCATAAAACCCATTATTAGAGACCAGTTATTTCGTTCTTTGATTGTTATTATTATTGTTAAAAAATGTGGAATATTTTGATTCGTAATTCAGTAAACGGCCAGCATCACGAATGCATTTCGTTGTAGAAAGGTAGTAGGAAGAAAATAAGCAATTATAATAACTAACGGATTAAGAATACACGTCGCCCTTTCATCTCGTAAATGTCGTTATAGCCGAGAAATGGAATTTGCAGTAATACCATCTCTGTGGAGTTCCCGGACAGGGGCAACAGGCTCGCCGCTTGTTACACTAGGACGATAAAAGTTACGGAATATGGGTGATTAATTGCGCCTCTGCCTAAACCTTTTGGATAGATAGGCGTGATTAGGCGTCAGACTTTACATGCTGACCTTAAGACCATCTCTTTTCCCTAAGCAATAAAAGCTACTGTTTACTGTTTCTGTAGCTCAACTGTGTTCGGATTTATGTGAATCAAAATCTTAAAAAATAAAAATAGAGTAATTTCAATACTAACATAATCCCTTATCTTAACCATAACATCCCTTTTCCCGCATTAAATAGCAGCCTATGTCCATTCTCAAACTCTAAACTATGTATATTTGTACCTAATTTCATTTCATCACCACTGTAGTTTAAACATGATTGTGTAACACACAGGTAAATGGGTTACTTTCGCATTTGTTATTTTAATAAATTATTGTTATTTATTAATAACCAAGAAAGAGAACTTTTACTCAAGTAATAACATAATTTTGAAGACAAGAAAATAACTAAATATTGAATACCTAATGCTTTGGATAAATATACTTAATATATTTTCGTATCTATATACGTTATATATTTTAACCAATAATAATATAAGTAATACATCATTATAATAATAATACATATCTTGAAATAAATATTTCTAATGAAACAGCCTGTAGTCTGTAGCTTTAAACTGCATGGTGAAGTTGTCAACAAGGACGCATTGATATGCGCGCGCATTATGTAAGAGTGAGAGAGGTAGTTGCGTTGTTGGTAGGATTGTATTGTTCCTGACGGGTTCATCTTTTATTTAATTTTTTTTTTGCTGTATAATGTTTATTATCACCTATTACGTATTGATAGGTACGACGGCTTTGGTGTGCGGCAAAAAATCTAAAGAGTTTATGTCACGCCTAGTATAGGATTCTATTGTGAAATTGTTTTTTTTTGTAAATTAAATAAAAAAAATTAAATAAATAATATATTCTGATTGAAAAAATACAAGTAACTTATTGTGAGAGTCAATTGTAACCAAAATTTATATTTGTGCTGACCTACTTAGGTGTACGATAAGGGCAGAATTAGAATGTTCTATGCAACAACAGATTCAGACGCAAGAGTAAACAAAATTATGTATTATTTGTACTGCGGCCGTGTATTCTAAAATGAAACTTAAGTAGAGGTATATGTTTGAATCTCAGTCTGTAATACTAGTCTAAAAGATCCTGGAGTGCATAACTCACAATTTGAAAGTTTTGAAACTCCGAAGCATGTATATCAATCGGAACATTATCACAATCAAATTCCCTGTATAAGCTCTAACTCATCATTTGTAATCATTACGTAATCTAACCTAACCCTTTTTACAGAATATATTTGATCAAATCCAACGTGTGACATTTCAGATCATAAGACTTGCCGAACGTTCGACATCGCGCCGAACCAATAAATCATTTCGAGACTAAACATGCCTGGGACATCAGGGTGCTCGTACAAAAGGCGTAACAAAAGAAGGTACATTATAGTACAGTATTAGCGGCGACAGCTAGCAAATGTTATGTTACGTAACTACGTACTGAGCTGTCGATGTTAATCGCATACTTCTGGAATATCGTCTTTTCGACACATAATTCAGCTATCATGAAAAGGGTTCTGAATTCAAGCCGTATACGCTTACGGTTGATGCTGTCCTGAGTCATTTCATATACGCTGACCATTACGAAAGTGTATGGACCAGAACCCCTAATACCCATTCCACAGGCAGAAGTAAAAGCCTGGCTGCGCAAGAGAACAGAGGAACTACACCTAAAAGAATGGACAACTAAGGAGGGGTGCAAGCGAACGAAGGAAGCAGTCCCGGTACCTTCCAAGAAGCTTGCCCGTTCCCTTATCAAACTAAAGAGAGACAAGATCCGAAAGGTCATAGCCACCATAACCGGACATTGCCTTTTAAACAAACACCTGTACACAATAGGTATAACAGACAGCCCCCTGTGCAGAGGGTGCATGGAGGCTGAGGAAACGCCACAACATGTTCTTATGGAATGTGCAAGTGTGGCCGACCAACGGGAGAAACTTCTCCATTCCCCGGCGTCCCTGCCAGAAGCATGCAGCAGCCCACAGAGGCTGCTAGCGTTCTGGGAGGAACTGGGATGGATGGAGTAGGAAGAAGGCAGGAGCCTTCTATCATACGCACAATGGCCCAATCGTGAGGCTAAGTGCGGTGGAGCCCAGCCAAACTAAACTAAACTAAACTATACGCTGACCATATGAGTTATCGGGTACATTAACACATGAAAATATTGATGTACACTTAATGCATATCAAAATCACAAGAGAAAAGAATCTATATATGACAAAAAAAGTCATATTACTTCCCGGGAACCTTAGAACAGTGAGATACAAACACGAGATTTAAATAGGAAACTTTGTTCAATATGCAAAACAGCCACGAGAAGATCGTAAAGATAATATACTAAAACCCGTCACCATATGTACACACAACAACACGTCAGTCACTTAAAGTTATCTTGATAGATCTTATGTTATTCATAATAGGAAAGGGTTCCAAGATGCAAATATAAAGCTTAAGTGTTGCTAACCGTACAGACAAAACACCACAACATATGAAAAAATATATGTTAAAAATATATGTTAAAAGCTAGTAAAAGACTGTGTGAAAAAACTCAATGACCTGGGAGAAAAGAACAAAATCACTCTCAAATGGGTGCCAGGTCATTCTGGAATAACCGGCAATGAGAAGGCCGATGAACTAGCCAGGGCTGGGGCTCAAGGAATACAGTTCGGCCCAGAGCCTATCTGTGGTATCTCAAAGAACCAGGCCATGCAATACCTAAAAACTCGCCTTCTTAACGAGGCGAAAGCAGACTGGCACAGTACGTCCGGGATGACACACTCAAAAGCACTAATCGAACCATACTCTCGCAAACGCACTGACGAGCTACTAAAGCTTAACAGGAGTAACTTGAGCGTGATGGTTAGGGCTTTGACCGGTCACTGCAAGTTGAATAGACACCTTTACAACATGAAACTAAAGGACACTGACACATGCAGAGTCTGCGAACAAGAGCGTGAAACACCAATTCACCTCTTGTGCTACTGTGAACCGCTGATTCACAAAAGAAACAGACACCTGGGGAAACACATCCTTGACCCAGATGAAATAAAAACAATCCGAACTGGGAACATCCTATCGTTCTTGGTCAGTGCCCAGTTAAGGGAGCTACTGTAGGGCCTACATAGAACCTACATAGGAGGCTGGTCACAATAGATCTTAATAGGTCGCAGTGATGCATATCAGCCCCGACTTTCACACGAAATAGAAAAATAGAATGTTAAATGGGACTCTCTCAAGATATTTTCAAAGTCATGATAAATCGAAATTTTAAATCCCACTTTAATCAAAATAATTATAATAATTGAACACACTTGTTAACTTTTAAATATTAAATTATATCTAATGATTTAACTGCTCTTAAAATTATTTACACGGTGATAACATGAAACTACAAGTACCTCCTATAAAGGCTTTTATTAGGATGAAATAACCTATCATGTTGCTTACGCGATTTATATACCTGTTTCATTTTGCATTTTGTAATAAAACTATCGTAACTATGAACCTGACTAAGTGCTGGTATAGCCTTGTGTCTACTCTTTTACTCCCTCCCACAAATTTAAACTCTGGAACTTAACCCTTAAAGCTGATTTTACGTACTTGTTTATGCTGCGCACAGAATATAAGACTGTACAGAATTATTTTATGTCACGCTTGACCTTACCAGGACTATAAATTTATGATTATATCACTTTTTTATTTTCATAATGTGTTTGAAAATAAAGTTTAACGCTAAAGTTGTCAACGGCGATATAAATAAAAGTATCATATAGAGATATGTTAAAGATTGTACTAAATTGATTTTAGGTTTAAATAATTTAATTTGAATTTGTTATATAAAAATTGATTACGTATTAATCATGTTCTTTTCTCTCAGTCTAGCAATTTAATTATTCTACATGTACATAAAAGTAATTTAAAAATACCTCTAACATATAATGTAACAATATGTCTAATTTAGATTAATTGATAGTCGGTGTCTCATTGCAAGTCGAGATCACTCGCTCAGTTCATATTTTGATTGTATCTTGTAGTTGCCTTACGACACGAAAATGTTTGATAAGTTTCAAATTGGTAAGTTCTGTAAAACCTTAACTAAAGACGCATTGTATTGCATAGGTAAAAACCTATCATCTTTCCTTTGGTTTGTAAATGTTGTTTTTCGTTTAGCTATTTAAAGTCTAGCACGAAGAAACGATAACAATTATCTGACTATCAATTACACAAATAATATGCGCTTCAAATAAACAACGCTTCATAACTATTCGAGGATTTATTTTGATATATACTACGTTTATATTCGTTAGTTTATATATATTCGTATGCCCACCACCAATACATTTAGCATTAATGGTGGGCACACGAATATTTTTTCATTAGGACGATGGCAACAAAACTTACGGCATACCTAATAGTAAGCAGTCACCGTAGCCTACAATACCAGGGATATCAAAGGCGCGTTATCGACCCTTCAACATCAATTTTTTGAAGGATACTAGTGTCCTATAATAATCAACAAAATAAATCGGTAAACTACTAGTATTACTTAAGACATATTGTACCTAATACTATGGACTGTTACCTGAAATAATCAATTTATATTACACTAGCTTTCTGCCCGCGGCTTCGCCCGCGTGGATTTCGGGATTGGGTGTATAGAGGGTTAAGGGTCATAGCTTTTGCCCACGGCTACATATACGCGGAAGTCGGTTTATGGTGCGAAGATTTTATCGCGCTTCCCGTGGGACTATCCGTTTTCCGAGATAAAAAATGCCGCAAAACTCCTCAAGAATCACTCTATCTATTGATGAAAACCGCATAAAAATCTGTGCAGTAGTTTTTGAGCGAAGCCTTTATTGCGCATCCCTGGGATCTGTCGATTTTTCCGGATAAAAAGTAGCCTATATTACTCGGGGAGAATGTAGCTTTCCAAAGGTGAAAGAATTTTTGAAATCGGTCCAGTAGTTTAAGCGTGAAGAGGTAACAAACAAACAAACAAACAAACAAATAAACAAATAAACAAATAAACAAACAAACAAACAAACACACTTTCGCATTTATAATATTAGTTGGGATTAGTTGGGATTAAAATAAATGATAATTACCTTTCGCCAATCGAGTAAATAGCTAAAAGTACGAATGACCCAATAACGCACAGAAATATAGGTATCTATATTGCCAAAAAGTTGTTAATTACCATCAAGGGAAACTTCCTCAAACTGGATAAATACTCAGCCGGAGCTCTTTAAATGCGCGGTTCATCTTAAACTGAAAAATAAGGTTTCTTAAATAGGCTTACTTTATAATTTATTGCAGACTGATATTAAACTCCCCACACAATTATACTCAAATATAATTCCACTGTATTTTCAGTGTTATAGTGATCAATCAGTTAAATAATATTCCAATAATACTTATTTCGAAAATTTATTAATTTAGCAGTGACAGTTTTGAGTATACAAAATAATATAAAACTAATGACTTTTTTATTAATAATGATGTCAACGCGTACATTAGACAAGCTGTATTCTTCCAAAATTTTATTGTGACAACTATAGTCAACTGTACAGTTGTCACAACAAAATTTACAAAAGCGTTCCTTCCGTTGACAACTTACTAAATAGAAACATTGGTAAACAGTTTTCCAAAAAGACTAATGAATAGCTCCTACTAAAAAGGATCATAAAAGCGAAAGTTGTTAAAATTCGACGAAATCTTATTTACAATCTTGAGTTACAAACTGATAATATACAATCATAACCAACACCAAAAAATTCTGAAAAATCTAAAATTACATTAAATATTAACTGCAATGCAATAAGACTGTCAAATAATATTATGTCCATTTTAACGATGAAAAGAGATCGTGAGTTTATTACTGAAATAGGTTACAGAAACCTCCAAGCTCGGTTGAGCTGCAACTGGCATCAGAGATCAAATTGATAGGGCTATGCCAGTGCAATGCTGAAATTTCAAGAAATATAGAAAAACTTACATATAACGATGATATAATCCCTGAGGAAAATAGATATAATAAACTTGAAGTAGATTACAACAATTTACTTGTGGATAAAAGTAATAAATACACGGGTAAAAATACCCTGAATGTTAATTAAATTACATTAAAGGCGAGCCAGTTGTATCCTTTGTGCCTTCGACATTATCGTCAGTTATAGTACAAAAAAAAACAAATCTATTCTGTTCCGTATACCTAATTTCTTGGCTCGACCTCTAAAGGCTCATTAGTTTTAATTTTCGTTTAAAGTATTAATTAAAAACGTCTAAATTAAAACATTAAATTTAATCGCCTTCAGAGCCAGTTTTCGGTGTTAATTAAATTAATTAACATTTTTACAGATACCTTTGAAGAAGTTGCTAAGACAATACTTAGACAATAATGTGCCTTATAATTCAAAGTGGTCTCCAAAAGTATTATGATCACACCTTATATTCCTAAGTGTGCGTTTGATTCATCGTATCGTAATGGTTTATACGTTAATTCACACACATTTATCGATTAGTATAGATGATTTACAAATTACCTATTAATTATTGACATGTAAGTCATCAAGAAATAGTTGAACAGAAAGCGAGCAAGTATTTAATAAAATAGTCGTGGGTGACGCTGTGGTCTTGGCACAGGGCCGGGCTCGATCCTGTCATATACCAATGTGTTTTTAGTTGTTCAAATATTATATGCACATTTATCTGACACTCTTACAGTGAAAAAGAAACATCGTAAGGCAACCAGCATACACCTGCGAAGAAATTCGAATCAAACAAGATGCACTGGGCCAGCGTAGTTCACTAAGGCCCAGTCATTCTATCATAGTTAAGGTAGGCTCATGCCCCTCAGTAAGGACGTGACAGATGTACAACAACAATATACAAGATTATCTATCTATTAAATTTAAAATCTACAGATTTTTTTATAGGATAGGTTAGCAAACGAGCAAGCCAGAGGAGTCAACAGATGCGATGATATATATATATATATATGACTAGCGGACTCTACACACTTCGTCCTGTCAAAAAGATTTGCAAAGTGGCAGTTTTTTATTCCTACTTATTTTATAGATAATAGTACTAAATATAGCCTATGTTACTCAGTAATAATGTAGCTTTCTAATGAAAAAAGAATTATTAAAATCGGTCCAGTACTTTTTGAGTTTATTCGTTACATACAAAAATACAAATCTTTCCTGTTTATAATATTAGTTGGACCGACAAACTGGAGCAGTCAAACCGACAGCTAAGTACTGTTGTCAGCTATTACTGAACATTTGTCATCTAGTCTAGCTTTCTGTTGCTTAATCTACATACATTATAATCGTAACGATCGTAGCAAACGTAGCAGGCATGTTTATTGAAGTTAATCGAAGCTTGCACTTTTATCATGGGTGCCATGCATTGTCTATGGTTCCGTCACTATATTCAAAGTCAAAATAATTTGTTCAATTGAAAACTTCACCGATAATTTGGGTTATTACAACACAACATTTAGTTATTAACTGTGTATTAACACATCATCATAACTCACATCCATCCCCACCTGATGAGTCTGCCGTTGTGTAAGGCTCCAACAACCTACAGCAGCAACCATATTTTTCAGTTCTCTTGCTCAAAATACTGAGTGTATGATTTTGAAACAAACTATTGCTTGAATGAAACTAACAAAACAAACACTGTAACTAAACAAATGACAGAAGCGAATTGTTCATTGACCGTCATCATCATCATCTGTTTGCACAGTGCTACTGAGACACTAATTAGCTCTCACCGTAGTGCATATTTTGCTCGACATAGCAACTAATTTAAATACGTTTATTTGGTACCGAAAATAAGCTTATAGAAATACTTACTGAGAGAAGTATGTCTTATAATCAATTACCATAAGTTAAGATTTAGTAACATAAGAGCTTCCCTATTGAATGTAAACATATAATAATACTAATTTATACACAAATACAGAGATATCAATAATTTCGAGATCTTATTAACCTCCTTATAACACAAAGAAAAGGAATCGTACTTATTTACTGCGGGTTCAATTAGGTCGAATCTGAATATTTGGTGCTTGAACGGAATCACAAATAAGGCCTGCCTATATATTGTGCCTATAAAAAGGGACTTCTTTTTACTGAGATGGATTGACAACTCGTATATAGATTCCCGTCTTTTGAAATATTGCTTATTCATTCCCCTGATATCATCAGCGCCGTGGGAGCTACGGGATATCCGCTGATATACGCATTATTTTAGAAGAAATATAATCAATATCCTACGTATTAGCCTGAAACTTGAGAGTCGTTACTGGAAATAGGTTAACGATGCAATCTTTTTAAACGTCGCGTACTCATTTCATGGCTCTTTTAATTTTGGAACATTTTATCTCTCTTAATCGTACAAGATGTTGATGCTCCAGAGACCAATAATGCTACATGGTATTTTAATTAGTTGACTGTTAATTGATTACTGTTTCAACGTACAAGCTACAAAAAACTACCTTTCATAGAAAATTTATAAAATCTTTTTATAACATGTGTTAAAAATATTGTTATTAACAAAGGCTACGAGGAAATGAATGAGTACTTCAACAGTATATATCGGCTACCAACACTGAATCTGTAACATATTCTAGCAAATAAATAAATAATAATTATGTGTCCGCGTATCACGGCTTAAAAATCCAGTTTTTTTTAAGACGTGCGTGGAAATATAGAACCAATACGTAAATTTTATCAAATTTAATGAAAATTTGCGTAGAAAGTCAACTGGGTCTAATATCTATGTATATTCACAATAAGAAACATAGCTGAAACCCAGCTAGATACATAGGAACAACAGTAATTAGAGGTCTAAGCGTTTCTGGCCTATTGTGTTTTGATTTTGATGTTAATGAGAACTGAACTTTGGAATGAGACTACGTTCACTTGCCTTCTCAACGTCTCTTAATTTATGTAAAGATAGCAAGTGGTGGATCGCTACTCACCAAATGGGTGCGCCAAACAAAACAACATTGGTGTGAGCGGTTAAGAGTGTAGAAAGATCTGCCTGCGACAACAAACAAGATGCCACCAACGTCATGAAACTTCTGCCCTTTGAGCTTCTGCTCTTTCAACTCCACTCTGGCCAGCCGCCTAATGCATGCCAGAGGCAGGTGGTATGAAGCTTCCTTAGGATATCCTCGTTGTTGCAACTCATTAACAGCACGTCAGAAAGTGCCCTAAGGCTGAATGACTGCACTCGTGTAACATTTATCTGTCACACGAATGCCTCGCACATTTAGATAGTTCCCTAGGTAGTGGTAGATACTTCCCTATTATTATTCGTATATTTAATTATCAATCTTAAATCTAAATTTTTTACAATATAGATATATAAAATGAACATAAATACTATAAAAAAGTTAAACCGCCGACAGCGAGGCAAGGCCTGAACAATACGTGCCGTGTCGAAGATCACTGCTTCTTGTATCCGGCCCTTGATCCATCCGTCAACCGAGAGCTTCTTCAGATCAAAGCGCAGTCAGTTTACCGACGCGAGAAGGTCTACATCCGGGTCCATTAAGGCCTTCCGTGCTACTCTTAGTCCTTCCGTACTCCCTTGCGATTTTTGACGCTAAGTTGTACACCAGTTCTCAACTGCCACGGAGAGAGGGGTAAGTCCCTTGTCAACTGCGTTGCAACATCACATTCGTTGTTGAAAAAATAGTTCCTGTGGCAGGACACTTCACGGTTATAGAGTTACGGTATATAGTTTTGGCATTTAGATAGCCTCTACTATCACACTTCCGTGGAATCCACACTTCAGTCTCATAACAAATGAACGTAGGTGCAGCATCCGATGTTTTGTGAGTAGTTGACGGACTCTCCTATACAAGAGCATCCAGCTCAGGAGTATGCCAAAGGTATACTAATAAAGGCATCACCCAACCATTAATGCCACCAGACAAAAGACTATAGAATACTTTTATTAAGCGGCATAAGAAGCGTGTCTTCACCGATTTCTCGACATCCTTCACTGATATAACCAAAGACTCTGACATACCGAAATACTTGTATGTGTCAGCTTCAGACGAGATCTGAGTGAAACCACAAGGGGATCAAACTGTCACTTATTACTGTTAATACATTTCTCAAGATACGCTAACGGTGGAAGCAAGCTTCATCTGTACTCCTCAATAACTGGAACATGAAACTGCTCATAGTAATTGTAGCCACACAACGATGTTAGTATGATGATAAACTTAGATAAATAAGTGATCGCTGCCCAGGTATGCTCAAACTGCTAACAACTAAACCGACCAAAAAAAATCTGCCTTCTTGGGGACTGGACCTGGGACCTCCCGATTCAACTATTAGACCACAGAGACGCTTGCTGTCAAAAAAATTGTGAAAACCATCCATTACTACTCTGTACCAAATGATGACTTTCACTACAGATCAATAAAAATATCACATCGTTATCCGACTTTTTATTTGTCTGTCAAGACCCTTTTTCTTTATAATATTTAATAATCAGATTAATAATTTCTTGCAGTGGAAAAATAAAACTATTGAATCGATGCAATCAACAGATAGCCTGTTATGTGCTTTTTATACCGCATATTTTCAGGAGGAATACGAGCAAGGGAATCAAAACCTACAGGGCACTTCCCGTCAACCGAAAATTCATAAAATTTGGGATGAAACAATGTTATGAAGTATAAGTATAGGAAACAATCCGAAACCCATATAAATTTGTAGTTGCATCATAAAACTCATTTGAGGAACCCTCAGTGCGGGCATCCAATTCGCATTTACATTTTTTGTTTATATCGGGAGTTACGTTTTTCTCCAATTACATATGCGACATCAGAAGCTATGGAATTATAAACTATGCCGTGCAATTCAGTTACAGTTCAATTTAGATTTCTTGAGAAACCTGAAATTAAGTTGCATTTTAGTGTATCTAAAGTGATGGTAGACATTTCAGTAAAGGAGGTAGAGCTTTAGTTATTAAATTAAATATTGCAAAGCTATTAAGGTTAAAACTAAGCAAATACCAATTACTTATATATTGATTGGCATGTTTAAAAATTTATATTTGTAACTTTGCATAATTTAGTTATGAAAAACAACGCGGCTAAAATATTTGATTCGGTCGGGATATGGGCCCGCGTCTTCAACAAACACCAGAAACAAACAAACTAAAACCCGCAAGAATCCCTTTTTTTTGCTCCTTTATTTTTATAATCCCCTTTTTATCGTGCTTGAAAACTTATTTAACTTTACTTTTAACTTATTTTTCAATTTATTTTCATAAATTAAAAAAATTGATATGGATTCATTTTCCAGTTATTTATTTAAGAAGCGATAAAAATCACAAACTATAAAAATATCTAATTGGAACGAAATAATATTTTAATAAAATTTTCCCCTTTCATGGATCCACCAATGAATGAATAAAAGCTTTTGTCAACTTCAGCCGCACAGACCTAGTTTCGAACTAGACTGGATAAAAAGTGTCCACAGACCGAAGCTGGAACCCAGTTCCAGTTTCAGGCTCCAAGTTTTATGAGGCTGAGAATACAAAATAACCTATTGAATAAATAATAAAAGTAAAGTATTAGCAATTGTACTGTCGTGCAAAATGTGCGTTGTTTTCTGAAATCGTATTATTTCTTATTATCCATCCCTCAGGTAAGCCATAGGTCGAAATCAACTTGAATCCTTATCATCATTATTTCAACGGAGATACGGTTGTTTTTGTTATTGTTGAATCCCGAAAACAAAATAATATTATTCAACAAATACAAGCGATACTACTTACATTCAAAATATCTTCTCAAACATGCTGTCATTATATTTGAAAAAATAACGCGCGAAATATCGTACTTACATACATACTTAAATAAGTGAAATACATAGCCGGTGCGATTTATTTCACTTATTCAGTGTAACTTGTATGAAAATTAATTTGAGAAATTTATTACCCGTGTGCTGTATATTAATGTCCCTAGCAAAACGTATTCTAATTCAGTAAATGCAAAAGTAAATATCATAACATGAGGAATGTATCTTTTATATTATAATTATATTTATATAATTATTTTATTTATATATTCTTTGAGAAAGCACTAAATAGACACTAATAAAACACGGTTTCATATAATTAAAGTCGTCCTGCAGCTCATCCTTCAAAACTCATACTCGATTATACCTGCTATTTCCCTTCTTGGCGGCGTAATTTTTTTATAATTTTTAAATTAATAAAGAAAGCGCCACAGCTAGCGGGTTAGATTCTCGCACAGGACAAATATTTTGCATGACCTGCAGAAATTTGTTTCGGTTCGCATGTATGGTGTAAGTGCATGTGACATTATGTTTGTAACTGCACCCACTTGTAATTGTAATTTATTTTTAATTATATACCGATTTTGTGTTTTTGAAAGGGATAATCCAATAATTCTACAATACAATGTCACTTTCTTACAAAAAAAAATATATGAAATAAACAATAATTTTATTTACTTTATCACAAATTTTTATTTTTTCCTTACGTTCCCCTTACGTTTTCCTCGCCTTCCTTCTCAATGTATTTATGAAAATAGCATTTTATTTAAGCAAACTTGCTAATCGCTTATCTTAAATTTTAATTGATAACCTATCAATGATATTATAACAAACATATTTTGCTATTAAAACCAATTTCCAAATAGACAGAGGCTCAGAAAAAATCAGAAGCGTTAAAGGATTACCCAGAAATCAGATATTGCGAGATGACATACGAAAATAAGATTAGGAAAAACATCGTAAGACGGGTCGAGCGCCAGGCTCGCTTCACATCTACCGGCGGCTAGACATCCCGTTATATAACCCACCTGCATAACACTCACCGAGTACGGGATGCATCGATGTCGATAATTGCACGATAATCAGTCGATAGTCGCGGGGGTCAGCGGGTCGATGGGGTGAAGGAGGCTGCGGACTCACCGTGCGGATGTTACATAAGTCGCGGGGGAGAGTGACGACACGTACAGCCCCGGCGGGGCTTTCAGCGCGACTGGGCCCACCGTGCACGCTTCGCGAGTGGGCCGGCGCGCGCCATTGAGCCACGAGCCACGCGGCCGCGGCCCGCCAGACACTTTACAGCCTTCACGCGAGCTTTCCTACATTCATAAACAACGAAATGGATTAATTCTCCTTTATGAAGCTACTTTCATACACGGACGCCCTCTACTCTACAAATCAGTATAATTACAAAAAATATTTTCGTTTTTTTAGCTAAATATTACTGTTATTTATTCCACCTGTCCATCAAGATTATTTGCATCTTAATAGATTCTAGTATCCTTAACCTCTATCAGACAAGAGAAATGTACTGCTGGATTAACCGCGCCAAGGATCATAATACTAATCTCTCCTGCGACGTCTGCAACTTTTTGCAGATTCAAATTCCAGGTACGTCGTTTGTCCAAATTCCAGGAACGTCTTGGACAGACAAATCCTGTAGTTTTAATATAACTACCAACAACAGACAGTGCTATAAAATATACGGCGAAACATACAGGATACAGGTACAAGGTTTTAAGGATCTAAAGGATAGTCAATTGAACCCCAACATAGACATAATTTTGAACTACATCTATTATAATCCTTATCGCACAATGGTAGAACTTGACAAAAATATCTAGTGTAATCAGAAATATTTCAAAGAAAACAAAATTAAAGTGGGTTAAAATTTACATTACTGTACATTGCATTTATTTTTAGATCAAAGCTTTGTTACTTTACGAACACAAAACAATATACAAGCGACATTTCTACCCTTACAAGATCTAGCTATTTGCCCTTGCAACTCTACTCTGACTAGCAATCTAAGGCGGAAAGAGGTGTTTTGTGTGCCGGTATATCTGGTAGCCCTCAGTGTTGACTTACTGCCAGCTCTCTCTCTCTCTTGCTGATGTAATGTGTCTTTCAGAAGACACGTCCTTTAGTAGTTGTTTATTGTAATTCGTTCACTTTCACGTCTTTTCACCGAATTAAATATAATATAACTGCACTGCGCAGCAGATGTCGTAGACAAAGACTTCATCTAGTATAGTGGTGAGAAGCTTTGTAACATCAATAAACTTCTTATTGCCTTTTAACATTCTATACTAGATAATAGTGGTGGAAGGTAATTCACCGCACACTAAATGCCGAAGGGCATTACTCTACAACGATCTGGATTGTAAAATATTGGTACATACTAACCATAAATTTTGTATTTGACAATTATATTCATAGAGTATTGTCTATTTATAAACCATAAATCTCTTCCATTATAACAGTGTACGGAACTTTGGCAAAATAAATTTGGGATCGATATCATTACGGCACGGTATCCTCGCAAGCGTAGTTTACTTAGGGCAAAAGCCCTCCCTGATGTAATCTGCGTCTAGCTTGTGTACCTTTTACTATGTTCGTTTCATCTTGCATATTGTTTGTTACGGATAGACTCATACTGCTACATAATGTAGTAGAGTAGGGGGAGTGTGCGAAACCATAGACACAATACATGTTATTAAAAACATAAGTGGGGTAATTTTACATGAAATTTGAAAAATATATATTTATTTGCTCAATACTCGTACTTTTATGTTTCGTGTCGCTCACACAACAAAAAATATATATCCTGTAGGCCAACAAGCCAGACAATAAGAGTAATTACTTAAAGCATAGCTATTAAGGTAGTATATAATTGTAAAAAAATATATTATATCTAATATTATCTATAAAATGTAATTGTGACTTTATATATACATATATGGCATATATACATAATTGGCATATTTTTAAAAATTTTCTCAAAAATAGTTCAGATTAGGACGTAGAATGTAGTATGTAGTTGGTCATACCAACTCTACCTGATAGCGCTGTTATGTATACAAATTTTAATTGTAGTCTGGTGTGCTGTACTTTATTATACTATAATAAATTTATAAATAGTAAATTTATAATTTATAATATTTATATAATTCGGTCATCTCTTTACTACCATAAACAAAAGCTTTAATTGCTAAATACGTATGACTGTGTCTGAACTGATTACTAAAATTTTGGTTCACATCGGATTTGATTCATCATTGCATAATGAAGTACTTAAAGCTTATTGTTGCAAAGACAGAGAGGGAATTTCATCCGATTTATATCTCATCAACAGATGCACAAATGTTGCCGGATTAATGTACTCGGACTAGTGGTCTCTCGAATCAGCGACTCTAAATGTGTTCAAACTGATATCTTATCACGCGACAGATTCTCCACAACGAAACTCTTGACCTTTTTGCATATACGATACAGTAGCTTGAACAAGATTAAGTAGGCGTTAAGCATCATCCAAAGTCTTTGATTTTCACTTTAAATTGAAGATAGGTAAACTCTCGTTTTAATGTAGAGGATATATTTAAAAAAACGGTACGAGGGTGAATATATTAAAAGAACGCTGCGACATATTTTATGCTTCTCATAAAAATTTCAAAAAACAAGCTATTATTCTATTCTAATTATTCCTGAATAAAATTATACGTAAATTCTGCATGAATCCTTTTTTTTCTTCTAAGAAATATGTCATTCATTTAAAAATTACTGAATCACCTGATTCATCCAATCACATGATCATTTAAAAAATACTGAACCTTTACATAATTATAAACGACTTTAAAATAAACGAGTGGTTCTTTTCAGTAGTAGGTATAATTTTTATTTTTATGTATAGGTAAACATATAGAAACATTACAGTCTACATTTTTAACCTCTGTAGAAAAAAGTGTATTACAAATATATAATACAAATAGAAATAATTACGTTAAACATAGTTTTTTTTTTTTGGGGGGGAAATGCGACCTTGTGCACCATGTCACCGCGCTGACGACGCAAGACGCGGCCGTGTGTGGGGCTCTCCGGTCAAGAGGACCGGCCTACCAACTAAAACCCCCCCGAGTTCTCTGGGCCCATACGGCGCACATGGCGGGGTGCGCTCTCGCGATTCGACCGCCATGTGTCCCGGGGCCGGCTCGACCAAGAGTTGGTCAAGCCACCGCCAAAGGGCCATTAGAATTCTAGACCTTATGACATCCATATAGAATTAAATATAAATATTTTAGCGTTTCATTTAATCAGCAAGTAAGTCACAACCATACATTTAGTGTATACTAGTCTATAGACAAAACCCTCCACTTATTGATATTATGCAAATTTCAAGAAATAGCCAATATACTAATGTTTTCAAACAGATTGTTTATTGTTTGATATAGGATAATATATTTCAACAAAGCAAAAAATTGGTATAAAACTGTTTAAAAATATCCTCCGTAATTTTAAACAAACAGCGCCATCTGTTAGGGAGTAGCAACATTTATATCCCATGATTTTTCTTTTTATACATAAACGTTGACTGGAATTTGAAAACTGAACTTCAAACCCATAGCTTAGCTTCTTTTCTATGTGATACTGATGTAACCGAATAGATGGCAGCCTTGCAATATAATATTTAAACAATACTATAAGAAGGTTAAAAGCAAAAACGTCATATACATATCATCAAGGCTTTTAAATAATGTAATCAATTGGAACTAATAGCTAAATCTTGTAAGACTTGTCTTTTGACACTACAATTAATCACGTCATCGCAAAATAACATATGTACATTGCCCTTCCGCAGCCGGCCGGTTCCACAGTTAGTATTTTTGTACACTGCGTAGCGATTCACTTAGATGTTTAACTGTGTACAGTTATTGAGTAGATTACCGTACCAATTGCAAATTTATTCTCCATACCATTTACGTATGTGTACATCATATCACCAGGTCTAATTTAAAACCTTAACGATGTGTGAAGATATTTTAATATTGCCAGTAACTTTACATAAACTAATTGCATAGATATAGAACTAATACTCCTTTAATTCCTAAAAAGAACCCATCGTATGTTTGTATTCAAGGATATTTCTACAAACAGAACGATAAAGTGACTTTTGCTCTATAAATGCGAATCGAGACAATGACTTACAGAACGTTGTCTGGACTGTACAGTGGAAGTATATTTCAGTGCGGTGCTGTGCATGACGTAATGGACTAGGTGATAACAACAACAAAGCATAAAAAAAAACTTTGGACTCAAGATAACAGCGTATAACGAGTAATACCTTTCCATTTTTTACCACTCTTGTGCCAACAATAAATTTGAAGGAACCAGTAGTAAAATCAGATGAGATTATGCGTAAACATACCACGCAGCTTCTGAGACTTTTAACTGGCTATTAATATATAACGATGTAAATCAATACAGATGAACTGTTCGACAACTAAGATTTTAAATAAAGTTGTAGGGCGTTATTGATATCAAATATTAAGAAATAGTTAAAATATCTATTTCAACATTAAAAGTTATCAACACTAAAATGTGGTCAGTGCCACTAATGGTAGTCTCCAAAATAAATTTCCAATGTTCCTCGTACTCATAATTTAATTATCATCAAAAATCTATCCTTGTCATTGGACTCCCCTTTCTAAAACCTATATTAACGGATTAATCTTAAAAGTTATAATGATTGTAGATTATACGAGAGATTTGCTATCAAGAAATCTCAAGGAATTTATAACATATTTGGAAACAAAGTTTGGAAACAAACAAATGTTTAAATTCTATTAAATTGCAAGTCAAAAATGATTAATTTTTCATGTTTTCAATCATTCACTGACTAATTTTAAATTTAGTTTTTGCCATTATCGTTGAAGTACTGGAAGTAGTTCTGTAGATCGTTCCGTGCATCGACACGGACGTAAAAAATAAATAAACTAAGACATCCAATAATTTAACAAGAGCGAACGAATAGAAGACATGTTTCAAGAAAATTCTGCAGATATTTTATTAGCGACCGCTAAATTCTGGTCGCTTTACAAGAAGGCTATTCAAATAAGTATTATTAAGGGAATTTTCTTCAAGCCATCCATCCTATTCATACATCCTGCATCATCAAGGCAAATTACAGGGATCAAGACATAATGTTTGAATGAAGCTTACATGAATAGATATATAAGTTGTCTCTAGGTATTTTATTAATTTAGGCTGTTCAGCGCCGAACCACCAGCGCAGGACCAATCGGTGCAGAGGACTTAGGAGAGGTCTACGTCTACCAATGGACGTGTACTGGCTGAAACGATAAATAAAACTACAGTGTTTCATCAATACACAATACTTATACATTTATTTTGATGATGTACATCGGTAGTTTTACTACTGTATTACAAAACGAAACGATTTCTACTATAAGAATAATTACAATTAGTGTTAACAACGACATTATGCAAAGAGTAGATATAACGTTCCAAAATATCATTTCATTAAATCATTAAACTTTGTAAAACTTTAATGGGGTTTCATTTCATTTTATACGTAAGCCAAGTGGGCATTTTGTTTCTTAAAATTGATCAAATTGCTGTGTTTTATTATTTATCATTCATATATAAAATAATTGAATATTTCATATAAATTGTTAAGATTTACTACAACGCCAATAAAATTTTATGGACGTCTAACTATCTGCGTATGCGATATGTAAAATTTTTCGTATAAATTTTATCTCCATAACTCATCTTGATCTAATATGATGGTTAAAAAAATACAAAGACATCGCTACATTCGCTATTGATATTTTACATTGTACATAAAAATATAAATAGATTTCAAAATTAGATTTTTTTTCGGGAACAACGTTAAATTTAACTGCTGATAAATATTTGTCTTTCACCATTGCTATCAGGGACATTCATTACATATTCATCTATGAGGCTAAAGCTCACATTTTTTCTCGCACACTAATGGGAACTATCATCATGACAACATTATGACAACTCAAAAAAACACCAATGTCGGTAAACTCCAACTATCAGTCTTTTCCACATTCCATAATTTCAAAATTATCGTAACAACTTATAAAAAACATGACATGAATTATTGATTAAGTTAAACGTGATTCAAATATATATTTGATATATATGTAGAATAGATATAAATTCGTTAATTTTTTAGAAAATATACAGTAACATTTTTAGGGATTTATATTCTAGGGCAAATTGAACTTTCTTTACAAGTACTATACAATACTTCATGGCATCGTTTTATATAAAAGTGTACAAATTAAAGCAGTTTTTTGAAATGACAACAATTCTATGATTTCTTCAATCAATTAAATTCAGTTGAGTTCTTCATTTATGTAACAATATACTTTTATACCGTATTACAACGCCAGATTCATTGTAATTTAAGCAAATGTAAGTACAATTTTAAACCCTAGTACCCCAAATTGACTTATTAACTTTGATATAACAATAAACAACACAGCACTTCCCTTCGATTAATATCGCATATCACATCCTTAATAGTTCCCTCTCTCTTAACCTTATTTATTTTAAAATTTCAATTTACATCACTGCCACTTTGTTAATTTAATAACATTAGAAGCAGTGCTTTGTATACCCCGTTTTTTAAATTCCATTTAGACTTATTCAACGCATTGTTCACAGAATTACTGATATTTTTATGTAATCGGTATTCTTGAATATGATAATCATACAAGTAGTGCTTATAAATGACAAGAAAAATCACTAGATGGTTCATCTACTGTCATAATATACGCAAATATCCATTACGTTTACGATAATCGAACAACAATTATGGAAAAGGTTTAAGCAATGGGTAACTACATAATATTTTGTAAAAGTCTATTCTTTTCAACCTCTCTCTTGCCCTTTCTGTTTATAATTTATCTCTATCTTTTATATTATTTGCAGGAAACATACCACTATAAATAGATAAATTGAACAATGACTCAAAACCTGAGCATAAAACTTGTGAACTCTTATTTTTTAAATAATTTGTATTGCTATTTTTATTCAAGGTGAATCATATAAATCTATATAAATCTCGGCTAATATAGACACGGGTTAACAGGAAAATTCAAAGGTAACACATATCTTAGATGCTAATGTACTCTTGGTACCCTTATGTACATAAACTTTTCTAATTATAAAACATTCGAGCCGTTAAAATTCACTATTCGCTTAAAGACCCTGATCGACGGACTTTTTTTATCTAAACGAGAGGAAAACTATGAACCTTTACGTCAACTTTTTTCGTCAGAGCAAAAGAAACGCTTTTATTCCAAAATTTAAAATTCGCGATAAGTTTGCGATGCTAGTGATTGAAACTTTAACAAATTAACATAACTTCAGAGCTACCTGCACTTATCCGTCGATCATTGCCTTGACAGATAGACATCAAGAATTAATAGATATTAATTAATAAACATGCAGACTTAACCTAGATTCCAACATAGGAATTACACGTATTTAATCGAAAGATAAACAGAAAAATTTTGAAAACGCATTTTATCCAAGTATAAAACAAAATCAAAACTCTCCGTCAGAAACAATACAATAATGTGATTAAAAGTAGGAATTTAAATAAATAGAACGATATATATACTAATACAAACAGATTTATTGACGAACAGCCATTGAAAAACTTAACAATTTGGCAATCTTCATATAACATAATACTAGGTCTATTAAATATAACCTTGCGACTTGTACTTGCGACTCACTAAGATCGCTTAAGCAATGTCAAGAGCGTACCGAGAGAAGGATGGCACTATACCCTGCAAGAGTTGTCCCCACATTGATAACCTGCTAACGTAGTTTTTTTTAAATTTTGATACTAAGATAAATACTCTACCTTTTCAGCTGTTTTTTGCTATTTCGTTTCCGTCTCACACCCTAAATATGCTTTAAACGATCATAGTGAGGTTCTTTTTGCAACGCCTACCAATTCTTGCGAAAACAGGTCATCATACAGCAGAAGAAGCGGTATTTGAGGTTTTGGCCGTCTTGTTTAGGTTTGGCTTGTTTGGTGGGAGATGCGGTTGGCACGCGCTTGTACCGGGAAGGCTGCATGGGGATGACGAGCTCGAGCACAGAACCCTCGTCGTCTTCGTCGGATGCAGTCAACTCGACCTCGTACAGCGGTGAGGATGCACGTTGCTCCTCAAAACGAGTGTCGTCGTACATTAGATGGGAACCCGGTAGGCGATGGCCCATCGGCCAGTTCACTTCGAGAGGGTTGATGCGACCATCTTCCAAAGCTCTCTGAAAATATCATACGTTTGAAGGTTTAGGATTAGTATTACAGTTATTATTAAAGCTTTGGCATCGTAATGTCCACCACACACTTCACGTTAATGTCACGATAGGATTGTATTCAATTGAATTTTGCTCGTAAATCATTAAAAACTGTACAATATTTCATATAAAAACACCTTTCAATTTAACGTAACACTTTGTATTGATCAATTATATCGTAAGGTGTGTAGATGACATAAATAAAGCAATTTAATGAGTTCTGCATAAGCATTAGTAATTACTCTAGATGCTGTAATACATATTTCAACGTCAGCATCGAAAATAAGATCATAACACCCTTCAACTTCAACTCAAAGCATTCCATTAAATTTCCCTGCAAAGTCTAATAAATCACATGCATTTAGTTTTTGGTATTCTTTCAGAGCTATCAATTGTAATAATGGTATCTAACAGTTAAAGATAGGATAGACAGGGCCTCAGTTGATGAGGAATTTACGTGTTATTAACTTACCTACCATCAGGGGGGTCGAAGACCATGGGCTTACCTGTCGCAAATAAACAACACATAATTATAATATAGTTTTATGAAAAATATTATATCACAAAATCGCGCGCCCGTTTTACACAAGTACGCTGAATTGGAGAAAAATCGCACAAATTAATCTCAAAAAATTTTGACAAAATGCATTTTCGAAGAGAGAAATAAAATTTAATTATATTATGTAAATATAAAGGACGTAAATGTAGCTTAAATTGACTGTACGTTTTAGTTAGAAAACGTTTGTATGGAAAAAAGGACTGTTATTAGGGATTTTTCTGATAATTAATCGGATTTTTTCTCTATGAACATTTTAAAAAAAGAGTTGGCCAAATTAATCCAGGCGTTGTTGAGTTATGCCCTTACCGACACATTTTTATTTACAAATAAGATTAATATATTACTTCTCCGGAACTATCCAGAGGAAAAAAGTGTATTAAAATAAGGTTCAAAGCTTTTTCATAAATTTAAAATAAATCTATTTACGAGTATATGTAGGTTAAAATAAGTTTTGTTGCAATATCATATGAATATTTGGCATCATGCTGTTTTTTTTAAATTTGTTGCATTCTTCTAGTCTCATCTATCGTTAGCCAGATTCTACTCGTACAAAATGTGACAAAAAAATTGTCTGTGTTCCTACCATGTGACAACGCCACATTTGTCAAAACGAGACAATTATGTAGGATATACGAAAAAGATGAGAACATTACAGAGGTTTAAAGTCATTTTTTATAAAACCGTTTCAAATTGAATAAAAATACACAGACAACTACATAATAAAGCATGCTGACAATGACAATATACTCTATCCTATTCCGGTAAATTTCTTTTTTTTTTATTAAATTATGAAAAGATATTATGTACAAACTTAAAGTGATAAGTACGAAATATAATTTAAACGATAATAGTTTATATATTTTTTAAAGTTTTAAAGTAATTTACGAATACAGGTGTAGTTTTCAATCGATCGATTTTTTGTTCTTATTAAATTGAGAATTACATAACAGATTCCATGTATTACACTTATGAATAAAGGTTAATATTCTATTAAGGATTACTTAAGTGATCTTTCAAATCTTACGTTGCAAAATAACAATGAAACTAGTTTTCATAGATATAATGTGAACTTGTTTAAACTTGCAAAGGACTATTTATCTGAGGCTAGTTTCTAATTAAAGTCTCTGTAAAAATGCAGGGATAAAACAAAATAACCCTTGCTTTCCCTGGTTCTTTCCAATACAAAGTCTTAGACTTGTAAACCAATGGCGTAACATCTTTTATGTGGAAAAGTGACTGTAAAAATCTATTTGAAGAATATATGTATTATTTTGATTCTAAAGTAGTAATTATAACTTAAATTTTACGTAAAATAAGTTTCGATGCAACATTTTACAAATTTTGCAAGTGACAGTTGGCAGATCGACACACATATGGCTTTCCCATTCACATTTGGAATAGTTATGTATAATAAAATGTCAGTGTACTAAGTGTGTAAGTAAATTAAGTAAAAAGTACGTAAATTAAATCGACATATCGTTGACATACCAAAAAGTCATCATCCTTGGACTTGTTGAAATATGTTTCCCAATGCGGAGGATTACGAGCTGGAAGCTGGATGGGCGGATCAGCTTCGTCACCACTGCTGCTTATCTCACTGGCCTGTCAATGCAAAATTAATTTTTTCATTGGATTCATCATCACTATCATATATTTTTAAATATACAGTTAAGGATCTAATTAATTACTACAAGTGTAAACCATTAAATTAAATTAAAATTTGATGTCTGCTTTAATTAGCATGTAAATAACCTTAAACCCAAACATTTTTATTCTCACATATTTTGTAAAAATGTTAAATAACATTTCCCTGACAGCATCAGCGAGGACAACTGTGCGTGGTACGCTGATATTTATGATAAGAAAAAATATTTAATTTGGAAAGGATAGCTTAATTGGCATTTATTTTGACTACAAAACAATTATTAATCAATATTAGCATATACCTCGGTATAGGCTAATAAATATAATAGATATATAGGCAAATTAATATAATAGATCTCGATTTCGGATAAGAGCCTATGTACTTACCTCTTTTCTGAACCGAAAGGAAATAAGTATTTGCGTAATCCGGACCGATATACGCATGCAACATCGATCAAAATGGCTTTTTGTTACTAATAAAACTGTTCCAACTCCAGTACAAAAGATGTGCTTTTAATCGCTCGTTATTCACTAGTAAATTACATTAGTAAAGTTAAAAGCACATAATTCTGTATCTATACAAATTGTCAAAGTCCGTAAATGTAACTCCGTATAGATCTGTAAAACTAAATCTCGATTTTAACGTGTAAGTCTAGTAGTTGTAACATAAAGACTATTTTTTTTATTTAATTATTTATTTTAAACTGAACATCTTGTGAGTGTTTCTCCGAAATTGCGTTCTTTGTCTGATTCATATGGCCTAATTTTTTTTTCACATTTAAGCTTATAAAACATATTTTTACGAAAGATGGTAACCTAAGATACAATGTGTGAAAAAGGCACACTTTTTGATAAAATGGTTTCCGAGATAATTAACTTTAAAAATTTTGGGGCCATATGAATCAGAATCTGTGACATATGAATCAGAATTAGGGATAGAAATGAAATTCTAGTTAGAAAAATCAGTCAATTTTTATTAACATCACAGTAAATGCACATGATGCTTATCATAATACCTAAATCTAGTCATCACAGCGTAATATGGCACTTGACAATATCAATCATCACAATATTAATTACTTTTTAATACGTTCTGCAATTTTTTTCTTCTCTCTTTTTTCTTCCTTAGATAGTACTGGTGGCATTTTTGTGTACTGTAATATAAAACGAAGATTACAATTTATTAATAATCATACTTAAAAATGCCTTTAAATAAGACTGTCTCAATTTTGACAACATGCAGGTACAGTATTGTATTTGTATTGCCACTACAGTAGGTATGTATACAAATAATACACTGTTTGACACATGACTGAAATTTCAATATTTTAAGGAATTTCAAGTTACAGATACCTTATTATTGACCTGACGTTTCAACTCAATTATGAATAATGTATACCTATTAAAAGGTGAGTAAAAATTGTAAGAAAAATTCTTGAGCGGGAATCGAACCCACGACTTATCACGTTACGTTATAACGGTCTTAAAAGTTAATATATTGTTACAGTATATTACCCTTTTCGTCTAAGCAGTAGTTTGAGCCTATAAACTACCTACCGCTAAAACTAATAGTTGAGTAAGTAGGTAGTTTCATTAACCACTCGTTATTATTTTATTCATGTTATTTAGTTCATTAATTTTATTTTTAAACTCTCATTTAAACGAAGTTTGTTTTTATTGTTTACCTTTATTTTATTACCTAGACGAACGGAGTTTAATACCAATATATTAGTTTTAATTTCAGGTATAGTCTAATTTTCGAAAATTTTGTCGTCGATAGATATGAAACCCCTTTGACGTTATTAGGACTGCTGCGAAATTTACAGCTACTGTTTTTAGACACGTAAATAACATTAGGTTCATACGAAATGACTTGTTACAGGCGTAACGTGCCGCCAATGTAACGTTTCATTAACAATATGTGTGACATTCTAATTAATATGGTATTTTTACCATATGAATCAGACACATATCAATCAGAATTTTACCCATGAACATCGATAAATCATCACACGTATGCAATTAAAGATTGTTATTTATACATAGGTTTCTGTTCCCCAATGGCATTATATTTCCCGCAGATTCAAGTTTGAAAACCATTTACTTTAATTATAAAACGAACATACTAATCAGAAACACAGGTGTACCAAGGCTATATGAATCAGATATTTACCTTTATATCTCCGCGACGACACGAACCAGCCACACTTCTCAGCCACGACCACGTCAACCGAGCCACTGGCTACCGCCAGCGCGGGAAAGGGTCGCCTCATGTTTCTTAATTAGCTGGGTACGTTCGAGTGAAGCGCGCGAATATGAATCAGACTTTTGTGCCGGACACTCACTATTTTTTTTATTTATAATTAAACAATCGTAAATATTAGTACCATTTTTTTTGGTGTAAAGAAACAACTAATATTCTTTCGTAATAATTATAATTTACATCAATTTATCAATATGAAATAATGTTATTGTTAGTAATGTTCAAGAAACTGGGTTACGGACACACCATATTAGTCAGAAGAACTACTTTTAAATATTTTTTTTGAAATATTTATATAAATATTATTTAAAAAAAATAACTTGTGCAAGATAGACAATAGTCTGAAATATGTTTTAAAATTAATTGCAGACTGATTTGTCAGTTACTTACAAAAATAAACCTCAAGACATCGAAAATTTAGGGTTCGAAGAATCACTCTTGTACTCTTTTATACTGATTTTATTTTGTGAACCTTTCTTTCGATTAATGTAATCTTCAGAACTCGTTATTAGTTTCTGAAAATTCATCAACTGTAACTTCTTACTCAACTTAAGTCAAATCACGCTACAACTAATACAGCTAATAGATAATACATAACTTAGCGAGTGGATTTAAGAAGAGAAAAAATTGGTTCTGGTTTCTAAAAAAAATAGTATTGGCGAACATAATTAGGTTTCACTCAACCAGTGAAGCCTGGCGTTGGATCAAAGTGGATAAATATAAAGGATAGAAAGATAGTTTTAAAAGGATAGAAAGATATATAAGGATAAAGAGATAGTTTTGTCATATTTTTTATTCAATGTTTTTATTTTAATTCTTCGACAATCATGATATTCCGAAGCCGCAAACAACCTTACTTATCAAGTAAGCAACACAACGGTTTGAAAAGAAACTCCTAATAAAAACACAAAAGGTCGAATCTTGTGACGCGTTTAAAGCTGGCTGAATGCGTCATTCAATAGCATGATATTATCTTTTTTATTAAACGAGACCTTTTGTAATCGGTATTCCAAATTACACATTGAATTTATTTTTTGCTCATTTCTCCGTAGCGACATTATTTTTTCTAGGTTGTTCCAAAAGTACCCAAGCAGTATACACCTTCTACTACCTTCGTTTATAGGAGCTATTTTCCTATAGGAGAGTTTATAGGAGATATTAAATTGATTTAAAAATTTGAAATAGAACTCAAATACCCTTTAACATTTTACATGCTGCTAAGATTAATAATTTAACCAAATGTGAAGTGAATCTTTGTATTATTTCAAAAGATCACGTCAATTTGGCGCATATATTATCATATTTAATAAGTAACGATAAATATTTTCCATTTCATAATTTGCTCAGGATTTTAAACAACTTTTCTGCAGACGACATATTCAGCTTCAACAGTGGACTTTGCATCAAGTCCTTGCAAAATTTTTTTATTCCCTTTGACAAGCTTCTTAGGGTTCTGAACAAATTTTGTTAAAATACATTTTCCTATCATACTTCGTATGATCAGACCTATTGAGTTCTGGTGTTACACCACTATCACCATCACAATATTAAAACAATGGCGTAATAGTAATTTCGACTTCAAAAGTAACTAAATTTTTAATATTTAGAAGACAAGAAAATAAAAACTAGTTAAACTCAAACGTCAGAAAAATTTTTGCTCTTGAACGTTAAGACGACAAGAGTAGCCTCCTTTACTTACTTGTCTCATCAATTGTAACTATAAAAAAGCCTATATAAACTGATAGCCAGTTTAGTAAAATAATCCCATATATACAAATTATAGTAATTAATACTAATACCATAAAAAAATTAAAGATAGAATGACAATATTTCATGGTTCTGCGTGCCTCGTGTTTACGATGCAGTAGGTACAATGTACTAATATTATATATGATAAAAAAACGGCAAAACTACAACTTTATGGTATTCGAATATACAGTCAACATTCAAAAAGCAGGAAAGTTAATATTGTTTTGTTTTGCATAAATTATTTCTATTCTGTAGTATCACAGTAGTACCACAATAGTATCTTAATTAAAAACTTACAAAGCGTAGGTATCGCCTACCCCTATTACTATTAAAGTAGATGATACTGTTTACATGGCCAAGTGGTTTTCGGGACCCAGGTCTAAATTTTGGATATATTGTTCTCCTGGTCGAGCTGAGCAAAAAATGTAATGGTCGCAAAAAAAGTTAACGACGCTTTCCCCGCTAGGGGGCTCTAAAGTCTGTATTCAAACAGTAACAGTAAATTGTTTTATATCAATAGAAAGGAATGTTCGCGATAATATAGATGTAGCAGGAAACGCGAAAAGCGCATGCCCGCAATCGGCGAATATTTATAGAAATAGAGAGCTCTCAGTCGCGCGCAGCTGAATCGATCGCGGTGCACCTACCTACATTAAGTACTGCATAGGCAATCCATATAAGGCGGCTCCATTTTTATTTTTTTCGATTATATACCGATAGATTTTCGTTTTCGTTTGTATTATTGTAAAGAATGACTCCATAAAACTCCATAAGACTCCATAAAACTAGCTGTTCGTTCTTGGGGAAATGTATATCTATGTTTAACAAACTTCCGCAAGGTGTCATTGATTTGCCTTTATATAAATTTAAAATCCATATCAAAAAGACACTCATGAGTAAAGGTTATTATAAAGTAAGTGACTATCTAAATGATCACACTATTTGGGAATAGGGACACTATTCATAGAGTTGTTATGTTTGGTAACAACATTATTTATAATATTGTATTATTTTATATGTGTATGTAAACATACATACGACTGTAATCGTATTAGGTATGATTGTATCTTATACTATATTTTATTTTTATATTATATTATTATAATTATTAACATTGAAAAGAGGAGATAAAAAATAGACCTTCAGAGTTTCTTGCCTGTTCTTCTCGAGAAGGCTCTCCCAATTTCCGAACAGGTGTCGAGTCAATATATTTTTTCTTCCTTATTCGTACGTACGGACAAGGTTTTTGTTTTTTTTTTAAGCTTTTTTTTTGTTTTGTTTGTTGACGTCAGTGCCTGTAAAGGTCTATGTTGAATAAATATTATTTTGATTTTGATTTTGATTTTGAATGTTTCTAGTTATGCTGAGGAACAACTTTTACTGTGGTTATCTTTGAAACAGTACATAAAAATCAGCGTTTCCAATATTCCTTTAAAAAAAATGAAACAGTCCTTTTTTATGTACGGTCATTGACACAAAAAGTAAATATTCCACTTATTCATACAGATTTTATTCCATCTAAAATATACATAGGTGGTCTCAAGGGCACCATGTGTAATCTGATGATATGTACGATAATTAAATAGTTTGTTTGTGTACTTGAAATAGGTACAACAAGACCTACTAGTTCAAAAATATGTTTGTGTTGCAACAGTCACTTATCAAAGTAAACTATATAACGACATAATATCATCACACTGCGACCAATAGCAGCGAAGTATCAATAAACAATATATCCACTGAACCACTAGAAGTACGAGTATCATACATAGAAATGAAATAATTATAATTTATGTTGGACTTGAACGGCAAACCTTGTGAGGGCTCATAATCTACTGATAATGTCGAGAGGTGATAGATATTGAGAGAATCCGATTAAACAATCGCGAAAGGTACGCTAACTTAGTAAATTACACACTCGTCAGACTTTACATGTCAACCTTGAGACAGACCTAACGTCGTTTGTAACAGCGGCACTTTTTGTAATAGAACTGTAAAGTTTAACCTATTGCTTACTGTATTTTGTCACTAACTATGTATTAAAGCAGCTATAGTGTTGAAAATATATTGATTGTTATTTTCTAATTACTTTTAATTTTTGTTTAACATTTAAAAGGTGTGATGAATTAATGAAAAAGCCTTTCTCTGCCAATGCACCAAAAAATATTGCCAGCTAAATGCTTCGGCCAACAACGGTATCTAAGAATGATTTTGATAAACTTACAGATTCCTCGTGTCCATTCCTCCTCCTATCCACGAAGTCAGCGAAACGTTGCAGGGCTTCAGCCAATTGCTCGTTCCCGTCGCTGTCAATGCCGCTGTCGCCCGGGTCTGAGAACAACGGTTGCAGCACCTCCCCGATTTGGTCCGCTAGCAGATCCATCTTGACAATTTGACTTTGCTAGTCTTCTACGAATACCTTCCTGTAATAAATTAATAATATTTTTATTAATATTCATTATAAACAGCATCGCCGGTCCTCAAGATAGATCTTTGGAAGTGTACTAGGTTTGGCATGGGTGTTTCTCGGCTAAATGATAATGATGATGATAAATATAAAATATAAAGAACGATGATAAATATAAATAACGATATGGGTCAAAACCTACCACATTCATTTTCACTTTACAAAATTAATATTTACGAACATTAATCAAGCGGTATTAAAGTATACAAAAACATGGAGAAGCAATCGGCATAGACTTGCGAAAAAATTCAACTGCTATGAAATTCAACCTAAACGCGACAGTGTGATTGCCACGGGTCAACTGCTCACTAATACTCTGTGTCCCCAAAATAAGGATGCTTTCCCTACAAATATATAATCAAAATCAAAATAATCTTTATTCAACATAGACCTTTACAGGCACTTATTGACGTCAAAACAAACAAAACAAAAAAAAAGCTTAAAAAAAAACAAAAACCTTGTCCGTACGTACGAACAAGGGAAAAAGGAAAAAAAAATTTTGACTCTACTTTTACTCTCTAATTCTGTTCGGAAATTGGGACAGCCTTCTCGAGAAGAACAGGCAAGAAACTCTGAAGATCTATTTTTTATCTCCTCTTTTCAATTTTAATAATTATTAAAATATAATATTAAAAATGATACAAAATTAATATACAATCATACCTAATACGATTACAGTCGTATGTATGTTTACATACACATATAAAAATAATACAATATTATGAATAATGTCGTTACCAAATATGGCTCTATGAATAGTGTCCCTATTCCCAAATAGCGTGATCATTTAGATAGTCACTTACTTTATAATAACCTTTACTCATGAGTGTCTTTTTGATATGGATTTTAAATTTATATATAGGCAAATCAATGACACTTTGCGGAAGCTTGTTAAACATAGATATACATTTCCCCAAGAACGAACAGCTAGTTTTATGGAGTCTGAACATTGGAACGGCAAGTTTATTTTTGTTTCTAGTATTCACATTATGTAGATCACTGTTTTTAATGAATTTATTATAGTTTCTATATACAAAAACTAAATTATCACATATATATTGACTAGCTAAAGTTAAAATATTAATTTCATTGAACAATTCTTTTATATTTTTAATAAGCTGAGCGATTAGCGACTTCAAGCAGCGTAGGTAGAATTCTCACGACTAACAGACCAAGAACTATATTAAGTAGAAAATGCACCCCTCCTTCACGAATAAGTAAATACGCAACGTGTTCTCGCTCAACGTACCCACACAAAGCCACAATAGGTACGGATTTTCGCGATGCCTTGGTTTCTTGCACATTTTTTATTGGAAACACCGTATCATAGTCTCGCACGGCATCCTCGCACAGCTCAGCTTCCTAACACATAAGTAGTAGAAATAAATTAGATCCAAATCAAATAAACCAAATCTGAAGGCAAATCTGTGAAAATAGTTAATAAAATAAATAAACTTTTTAATTCAATATGATAACTTATGTCACTTGCATGCGATTGTGAACACCAATATAATTTAAAAACCTGAATGCAGATTAAATTCTTAGTAACCTTAGGTATGTGTCGATAATATCAAAGAGAATTTTCTCGCAAGACATATACTATTAACATTTTAAAATATTTTAAAATTTAGTAACCTATTTACTGAAATACTAAAAACAGGATCACTGAATACGTTTGACGAACATTTTGGTCAAAAACTGCCATAACACTATTTTTTCTACAATAATCTTTTTTCTGAAAAAAAAATCTAAATTCTAAATCTAATGGAAAATTTTAACATACTCAAAAGTACATAAAGGAAAACCATAGTTACAAGTGCTATATATTGTGCTTCCTCGAACAGTTGAACTAGGTTATTAACACGCAAAAAGTATAACTGAGGATATTTTACAAGCTTTTATTTTATCTTATAAGAAGGCAAACGAGCAAATAGACCATCTGAAAGAAAGCGATTACAGCTGCCCATAGACTAGACACTCGTAACAATAAGAGAGGAGGAGATTACCAAACCGTTAACAAACAAATCGATGTTGTTGATGAAATATCATCAGTCAACGGATACAATGCGATGTTATTAGCAACAAAAAAAAAATAGTTAAATTTCAAATAAATTTTACAATACCTTTGTCATATGATTCCCTTGTACAATTCACAAACTTTTATGTCAATTATAAATTGATAATAATTTTGCCACGTCCGCAATCTATTAATAGCCACTTTAAAGAAAACGTGACTAAAATCCCCGCTGCACTGTTGAACACGTGAAGAAAAGTATGTTTCATTCTAAACATAATTAGTAGCAATTTACTTTTAAAACTTATGTTGCAAAACTATATCTCGAAATTGTCAGGTAAAAGGGAATGCTAAAAATAGCTCCCAGCTAGACCAGTATTGATTTTCATGCATTACAGATGCTGTGATCTGCATCACCAAGCTGAGAACCTGACCTATCGGTTTTACAATGAAAATTCAAACAAAAGCTAAGATTCGACATTATTTACGAATAAATATATTAACAACGGCTGTTTTATGTACCTAAATCACACTTAATTTACCTTAATAGGACTCCTGTCTTCACAGTTATGGATAACTGCCAAAACACTCTGCCTCCTCTCGCTCCGAAGCTTCGAAAGCAAAATGGGTCCTGTGCCCCTCCCCTGGTTGCCAAGGCAACTCCGTCATGCGCGCGCACTACAACGCGCGGCGATTTCCCCGCAAACCTTTCCGCAAATTTATTTACGTATTTGTCAAACTTTATCATACAAGTTTGATTACAATTAATTTTATTGTGAAATTTGTATATATAATTTAATTTAACACTTGACAATGGCTCCTAAAAAGGTGAGTGTGTAAAATTCAAGTTCTGAATACAAAAGTATTGTAATGTTACTAAAGAAGAGCACAAGAAATAAGATTTTTGCTATTCATTCTTTATATACTTCTAGATAAGTATATAATTTGTCATGATTACGTACATACACTTAAGTATATACTTTGAAGGATGTTGATGTTTGTATTGTCTGCCTATCCTTCATAATAATCGTAGCCAAATTATTGATTATACAATTTTAGTGCTTACATAAAAAGACTATAAAAATCTGCATTAAAAATAAATAGGTATTAAACAAACTGTCTCGGAATCATGAAAGGCATTTATACAATTATAGACAAATCTATTTTGTACGAGATTTACTGTGAAATTTACTTAAACAAGTATAAGTAAATTTCACAGGAATCCTCGCCCTGAGTACGGGTACTATTCTAATTTTTAAATAAACAGTTATTATATTATATATTTTACTATTTCAAAACATTACTACAAAGGTGAAAATCACAATCCATGAAATGGACTAGAAGTGTATAGAAACGGACTAGAATACTTACACTCTACCTTAATATTAAGTGTATGAGGTCGTATTTACATATCTTTGTAGCTGTGAATTGAATCCATATCAACTAATAGGCGCTTACCGCTAGACATAACGCTCTCGCAAAGATCTTCACGCCGAACTATCTTGCGCTGCCAGCGTCCAACGCCACGCTACGATCTTCATCAAAATTTGGTAATTTTCAAGAGCAAGCATTTAAAAATAATTTTATTCCATAACTAGCTTTAGAGACTGAATACATATCGACTGCAGCATCGAATTTGATTGAATATAGTAAAACTGTTGCTTATAGTTTGTTTGTGCAGCGTCTTTTGCTGCGTAACATTGACAGAATTTATTTTTTTACCAAAACTATTAAATATTAGTTTTATTTTAATTAACACGTTCAATTCCATTTTCTTAAATCGTACCGCAACTTTATTTCGTCATTCCACGCTGTTTATAAATTGGCCAATGCATATATATATAAAGACTGCTGTGTATGAACTGTTCTGATGTTCTGATGAGAAGTGTATCTATGGTTTTTGCAAGAATCGCAGGAAATCTACAAACCCCACAGAAACAGTGTACTTTGCCAAATTGTTACATAATAGAACTCTAGTTGCCCAATTATATCACTGGCATAATTTATCTTTCAAACTCAAACACAGCTATTAGAAAACTGAAGCTTTGCTACAGAATGAGGAAAAACAGAGGAAACCTTAGCAAACAGTCCTAGTACGGATTCTCCCTCCGGTAATATACATTGCTACTTAAAAATTTTACTGTTCAAAGCGCATTTGAATTACAGGTTCGTAGTAGAATAGTAGATAAAATACTACCCGTCTATATATAATCTCCATTAAAGATTAATCACAGCAATTGATATGATTGATTGCTATTAAAATTGCAAAATATTTTATAAACTGCTATATTTTAGGTCGTTTATAGCGTTTATACACTCGCCATATTCTAGCAGCTGTCTGGCGTGAATTAGTGATGCAAAAAATTATCAATACCGACATATAGACTAACAAAACACACCTGCTTTAGCTGCCAATCCCCCAAGCCCAGAATGGCTCGGACAAAAACCCAGAACTCTGGCGCAAAAAGTCAGAGAAATCGTTAGGCAACCTACTGAAACGTCTTCGAGTGAGTACTCGCAGCATGGCCTTGATCTGTAGTATATACCTACCACTTGTGGTTCGTCTTTTGTGAACGTTTACTTGTGAAGGCGCAATTGCAATGGGATTGTGTTACAATGGTCATAGACACAAATGGAAATAAAATCAATTATTCTCTCATTATATGGATACTTAATTAGAACTTGTATAGCACCCGAAAATAATAATTGATATTTCACATTTTTTACTTTAGATCTTAAAAAATTATGTTGGGTCTTTACTTATAAAATACGTGTAACGTTTAGAGATGATTATCAATATTGCTTTGTCTATACAAACAGTGTTCTCGTTTAATTAACAATTTAACCTCTAAACACATGTCAATAAATATTAAATTGACTTATTGATTTATTCAATTTAAATAAATAAATTTTAATAATCAAATATAATACTGTAAGGTATAAAGTTAGAAAATAAATCGTCACAAATATGTACATAGTCTAAGTAAGTCAACAATTTTATTTTTAATGATGTATCAGAAAATCCTTCATTATTCAATAATATATAATAAGATTTTAAATCACACCTAGAATGTGACCTAAATAGTATTTGTTACTACAATTTTTTTCATATTTAATATAAAGCAGTGTTTATAAGTGGCAGATGTAAATGTGTATAATTAATCAAATAGCCGGGCAAATTAATACTGTACCATTGTTACACAATCGCATTCGCATTACCCTTTATGTGTTCGTCATGTCCAATATTTATAACCATTTGCTTGGAACTTTATGGTGCGGTTCACTTATAAACTTTACAATATACTTGCACAATGACATATGTTATTACTATATTTTTTTATAATCAGTGTTTTTTAATTGTGCCTTTAATATACTATTTAAGCAAAGTGTTCGCAATTTTTTCGATTTCACATTTTATAAATAGGTACAGGAATGAACATGATATCGAATGTTAGACGACCATAAACTCCTTTTACTGTTCACTGATTTCACATTTTCTAGACTGATTGCGGAATGAACATATGAATGATTACAAATGTTGAATGAATATAACTTCCTTTCACAATTCACTCCATTTTGATAGAGGAATGAACACAGAATGATATAATAGCCAATAATGGATGATGTATTATTTGATATTTATACTCGTGTGGTCTTTAATAGGTAATTATCTGAAAATTCGCCTATTAGAATGGGGGTGTCCCAAGGATCAATATTGGATCCTCTATTCTTTTAATTTATATATAAAAGTTTCCGTATTACGTCACAAGCACATTATTTGCAGATAATAATATATCTTTATTTTTCAAAGTTGACACAGAAAAGAAATGTTGTGACTAACAATTTGGCAATAAATTCTTAGGAAATATGTTAACATTCACTTTTCCCAATGTAAGACAGGTAGATTGTCGTTTAAATATGAATGGTAATATTACTAACTTAGCAAATAACACTAAATTGTTAAGAATTACGTTTAGGAATTTACCACTTTTATGTTGAAACAGCAAGAATTATTTATTTATTTATGAATTTTTGAAGAAATTGATAGTTGCTATGGAGATCGGCAGCTTATGTTTTTTTGTACAGAAAATAGCAATTTAAGATATTTACAGTTCATGAGCTAGAGACTCCCTAAGAGAATTGTTCAAAGAAATTAATATTTCAACTTTAGCTGGAGTACGGTTTCATTCGAGTCAGACTCGATTCCTGCTTTGGAATCGCCTACTCGAATACCAATTTATTTTGATTCTAGTACGCCGTACTCGATTCCGGTACTCGAGTCAGGAAGAATCGGTTCCTACTCGCTAACTCGATTCTATTTATACGATTCCTACTTACTCGAGTCTAAAACTGTTTACATAAGCTCCTATGCTCTATGTCTTTCTTCAATGTTTATTATCATTTAATAAAAATTACAGTATTATTATTTTTGTCTCATTGTGCTTAACCTAACCTACACGCTGTTTGAAGCTTACTCCTTTCTATTTTTCCGTTTTGTTCTAAAATCGGACTCTAGTTCCAGACTGGACTTGAATTTCCAGACTCGAATTTCTAGACTCGAGTCTAGGAATCGGACTCGAGTCTAAAAATATTGAAATACCAAACTTAAAATTCGAGTACTGGGCTCGAATCAGGTAATCGAATCCTTATTCGAATACCGTATAAACTGACTCGAATGGACTCGATCCACCAAAACAGCGACTAGAGACATTACTAGAAACTACATATAATAAATTCATTAAAAACAGCGATGTACATAATGTGAAATAAAAAAACTTGCTTTTCCAAACTTCAGTTTTCCAAACTCCATTAATCTAGCTACTCGTTCTTGGGAAAATATATTTCATTTTTAATAAGCCTCCACTAAGTTTCATTGGATTATGTCTGTATAAATTTTATCACCACACAACGCATGAGTAAAAACTACAATTAAATAAGTGACTAATATTGGTATTACATAATTATTTATAATACAATATTTTTTTATGACAAATGTGTTTGTAAGCATACCTACACACGAATTAATATATATAAAAGTCTAATTTATATATTAAAATAATAATGTGAAATTTATGAAATATGTCTTCGTATAAATGACGATTGAAAAGACGGATTAAAAAAGCAACTTCAGAGTTTTTTATCATCCGAACAGGTATAGTCAATTTTTTTTCTTTGTTCGTCTGCATGTTTATATATTTGTTTTTACGTGCATTAGTGGCTGTCTAGGTCTATGTTGCATAAATATTATTTAAATTTGATTTTTTATTCTATTAATCAGAGTGTTGTTCTCGTCATTCGTTGTATAATGCTGTCAAGGCGACGCTTCTGTGACGTGCATGCAGTGTAACGTACGACTAACAGTCGCATGAAACATCGCACAATTTTAGAATAAACCCCATCTCATTTGTTTCATATGTTTAATGTATTCTTGTCATAATCTGCAGCCCAGTCGCACTGATTTCAACAGTTGAAGTTTAGTAATGGTAACGTTTTCGATTGCAATTAATTAAGATAAAAACCGGTATCGCACTAATAGTTTCATCCGAATCGAAGTTAAACTTATACCAAAGCTACAATCTATAGATACAAAATATAGAATTATAAGTTTGTGTTCTTTGATACAGAGCTTACTGTTTTGCAAAATATTGTCAGTTTCTCGCCAGTCTTACCTTTAAAAAGAGATACATATTTTATATAAACTATGGGTCGATAAAAATTATAAGCTAATTTTTAGCCGGGCTGACATAACTTTTATTATAATATGTGTAAATGAGTATTTTTACTATTTATTTCATAAGTGTAAAGACGCATAAAGAAGAAGAATAAATTCTTTTAATTGTTATTACCTCAGGTTGTAACGGTAAGATTTTGTACAAAATTGTCATTTTTAGGGTTTCGTAGCCAAATGGCAAAAAACGGAACCCTTATAGATTCGTCATGTTATATAATCACATAGCGATAAAATAAAGACATTGTTTCTCGTTCCGATTCTATGATTGACTAACGCAACGCTCTCTCCATCCATTACTTTCTGCATAATCTGTTTGTTTCACTAATAATCTCATGAAATATAAGTATACATATTAAAAGCAGAATATTTATAATCACACAGTATATGCGTTATCTATAATAAAACATCATTGGTCATGCCTTTGTCGGCGTTTGATTAATCAGGATGTGAAATAATTGTTATTCATATTACGTATACCCTGCAGACAGGAACGGTGCAATGAAAATTTGTTAAAGGCAAAACAAAGATTACGCTTAGTGCCATTATTATACAAAATGTATCAATGTATTGATTTCTGTCTGATAATATTTTGTCGTGAAATATGCATTACGTTGCAATTGTTTCGAATGATGTGTGTGTGTCTTGTTACTTTTTTAATTAACAAAAAACATTTACATATGTGTATTGAAGGATATGGTGATGTTACATTTTTTCGCAGTTTGCCAACTGTCGTCCTACGTCCAACTTTAACAACATTAAACTATTACATGGCCACTACTATATTAAAATACCCTATAATATTAATATTTACGCACTACCAAAATTTTGATCTGATTATCATTACAAATATAATTAGTACTAATATAATTATAGAAAAGTATACCACTGTATTTGTCAGTTTATTAATAATTCAATTTTCTCTCAAAAGAAAAAGCCAAAAGCGCCGCAGTTCCCGAAATATCGCCCTCTGCCGCTTAAACGCAAAAAGGTATTGACGTGGCAAAATACCACCGGCACCACACCATTAAAAATCGCAGTCTAAATAATTTTGCATATAAATCACTTACAGGTTTACAGCTCCTTCGTGTACATATTTTGAATAATTATTCACTTCTGAAGTTTAACGTTTAATTTTCATTTAATGATATTTAGTCCTCAATTCGCAGTGATCAATGATATTACAATTTAAAAAAGTAAAGAGTTGGTTCCATGATGCCGCGCCTGCAATGCCGGCCTGCCTTATTGTTGTTGCTTTCTTTCGTTATTTCTATGCTCGTACAAAGTAAGTACACACTCTTTATTAACCTAAATTTGCTTGTTGTCAATAAGTTCCTGTCCTATGCCTATGATTAATAAAAATTATTTCGATTTTGACTCGAGTCCAATTCCAGTGTGCTTTCTTACTCTGGCCTGTGAAAAATCTTATTTATTTTAATATCTTGTATTCGTATTGTGTATCTTATCGTGTCTTACATACGAGTAGGTATATCACCTTTTTGTTTATTTATTGGAACAAGTCGGAATTTTCCTTGTAAATTACAGTTCGTCTAATAGTAAATACGGTGCCGTAAAAACCATGGCTACGTCAAGTGACGTCGACACCAGACCCTGACTGAATTAAGGCAAGGGGTGTGTTTTGTGCCATGACACGATCACGCCAATTAAAATAAATATAAGTGTAATTTTTGTTGTAATATCATTGACTCAAACCAAATATTTTGTTCAGTAGATAGATTACTATTCTAAACTTCAGTATAGGGGCTGATGGGAACCCGAACCCTCACTTCTGACCTCTAGAATAGTATTCTATCCACTAATATATTCACTCACTCAATTAAAGCAGATTGAAGAATATTACTGTACTCACATAAGTAAATTACCACTGTTTTCAACACCTAAGTGTATTATTGACTTGTAAAGAAACACTTTCTTTCACTTTAGACACTAGCTGAACTAGGTATTTCCACTATTTTCAACGTCCAGTTATGCAAATGTGGTAATTATTATCTTTACACACTCTTATCTAATCAGAGACCAACGTAGGTGTACAATAGATTTTACTAAAGGCTTTACTTAAAATAGCCAAAGCAAATAATGATCACAATCCAAGCTCTTAATTTTCTAGAAATCTGTAAACGATTCGAAGTTGACACGTTGTTATTTCACAAGCAAATAATTAAGTGGTGGTAAGAAATACGCTAAATTAGCTTTCTAGGTGTTTGAATAAAATTTAATCTAATCTAAAAACAAAATAGTCGTAAAAATATGTCTATGTTTGGAAAGCGACGAAACGGTTGTAACGTAACAAGTAAAATGTGATATTTTTGTGGATATTATAACTTGACTGCTAAGTCTTTTTGGTCAAAAGTATATACGAGTATATAGAAATAAGTGAAATAAAAAAATCTCATGTCCACAGGTTGTATCAATATTAGAGTGACCGAATGGGAATACGTAATTGTAAAATTCATATTTTTCATGAAAATTAGTACTTTTACAACGTCAATTTAACCTTTTAACTCTCAATTTATCTTCTCTACTACTCATACATATTCTGGCACAAATGGTGCGAAATTGGGAGGCCATTTATATACCCGTATCGGGTAGTTAATGTCAAATTTTGGATCTTTTTATAATGATGTAAGGTTTCAAAATTCGCTATTCGAAAAGAATGATTATAATGAAAATAAAAATATGTAATTTTGACATACGTTTGTCAAAAATAATAATTCAAGCATGGACTGCTATGCTCGACTAGGAGCCGTATTAGACTTCTTATTTCCAGGTAGCTTAGTTTTTTTAAACATAAGTTAAAATTGAATACAAAATATTTCATTTTAATAATGTCTATTTATAAAGGAAATTAACATTCTATGCTAAGTAATATATAACACAAAAACATTACGATCGCTTACAGCAGTAATATTCTTAATTTAAGCAACTAATTTACCTGGATCTAAATGACAAATATATATTTGTATAAAATATTGTTTACATTATGTAAGTATTGTACAAAATGTAAAAAAGTCACATATTTTTTACACCATTACATATTGTCACTATAATAAAGTTGTACAGAGCAGCATATTTCTGTCTTTTCTTTAATAATTAAGTTACATTAACTGGTAAAAGTAAATAATCTAAAAAATATATATTTTAACATACCGTTAACACATCTTCTAACATTTTTAGAACTTCGAACATTATCGACATCTAAAGTCAACACAATCGCACAACTTATTTAACCGTCATTTGATAGTAAAATACTTTATTGCCGGCGTAAGTGGAATGACTCGAAAAGTAAAGTAAGCAAGTTGGGGTTAAGTTAGTGTTGTAGGTTTTTCTAGACATATCACTGGAATATAATATGAATACAAAATAATATACTATATTTAACGCTTGTAACGTTTTAAGTAATTCTTTCAATGAATATTTCTTGGGCTTTATACATTCATATTTTATATCGTACCGTTCGATTCAAGTGCATAAAGTATATTATTTCTTCACAAATTCTAATTCGATGTTCAATATTAGAAATGTCGTTTAGTGTAGGTATGTTCAAAATTGTCATTTCATCATGACGTCTGAATGCTTTCCACTCTTGATTCAAATGAAAATGTACTATTTCATCACACTGGCTCGTAATTTGAGTTAGTTTAGTAATAATGTTCACATCCTTTATGCTACATGTGTTTTTAAATCATGTATGCCGTATAATAAACACTAATAAAACACTTTTATTTTTTCAATCACAAAAACATTTTTTTGTGTTATAATGACATCAACACCTTGCAGAAGCAACAAGATTAAGCCTGGGGTGTGCTTTCATTGAATATATTGAAAACAAAAAAATTATAAAATTTTATTAGTATGTTTTCGTTCGCTCGTAAATTCCTATAATGTGTAGGATGCACCACGAATATCTTTCCTGAGCCTTGATCGTTACATACCAGCATAGCACACGTGCATAATAATAATGACATAATAAAAAAAACTGTAAGTACAGAAACTATACTGTACTTACAGTTTGTTTTTGTTTGTATTCTAGTTAGTATGTGAAACATATAACAGTCACCATAATGACATAAATATCGATACTTAATATTACGATAATATTTTGGTATCAGATACATCGGTTACATCACTACAATGGGCATGTTACAGTTAGATATTCGCTTACCTGCTCAGTGCTACCTTACACCAGCCACGGCGACTAATTAGAATTTGACGACACGCCCAGTCGCGCAGTCATTTTCATTCTCTGTATGATCAGCAAAAAAATGTGGAATGATTTGTTATTTTTTCTGATGTTTGATGTTAATTGATATATTAGTTCATCATTTCAGCCAATAGACGCCCACTGCTACATATAGGTTCCCCTGGGATATCCACCCTAGTCGGTCCTACGCTACTAACGTCCACTGCCTGTGGTCCTCCTGCCCATCTAGTGGGAGGCCTACCAACGCTGCGGTATCCGGTATCAATCGAGTTCTGTTCGACCACTGCCCACTACTACTTCACAATTCTTCAAACTATATCGGTGACTCTGGTTCTTATGTGGATTTCATCATTTCTGATATGATCACGCTGAGAAACTGAGCATAGCCCTCTCCATTGTCTGGGTAAATTTGAGCCTCCTTATTAGGCCCCATTGTGAGTAGTCCGGTTTCAGTTGCATAAGTTATCACTGTCAACACGCACAAATTAAAAGAAAGTAAAAGTCTTGAGGCACTGCGATAAATGGACTGAGAATACATCGCGTTATTTTCCGAACGCTGCTCAGTCGAGTTGAGCTCTTTCTGGAAGTTGCACTTACCTAGTTGAACTATTTGTCCTAGTAAACATACTCGTCAACAACTTCCAGTGTAGAGTCTCCAATTTTTATAGGAATGGGTGCTGCATGGGAATTCAACATGATTTTCTCTTCTCCAGGTTCATTTTAAGACCGAACTGTTAATACTGACTTGGTATTCGAGCATTATGTTAAAGTCTTCCATGATCTCAGCCATATCATCAGCAAAATGAAGATGCATCTTCTTCTCGTTGATGTTGATGCACACTCCCCTCCAGTCCACAAGCTTAAATGTATGCTCCAGTGCAGCTGTGCAGCGCAGCGCAACAGTTTCGGCGATATAACATCTCGCTGTCTCACACCTCGCTGGAGTCGTATCGGTTTCTAGTTCTGGTCCTGAAGGCGGACTGATTTTGTCGCATTTCATAGAGTGACTGCCTAATAAATGACAATGATTTGCCACGTTGTCGGTTCGGATGTCGATTTTTTATAAATCAAAAGACAAGTCTAAAAAAGGAGAAAATTAATCGACTTATGATATGTAGTTTCATTGCTGTTTCAATAAGTGAGATTTTATATATGTATATGTGTAAGTAGTGGCGCAACATTTTTTATAACAATTATTAATATTTGCACTGTATTTTAAACAACAACAACATGAAAAGAGGAGAAACACTTCTAAATTTGCAAACTATTTTCAAGTTTGTTGTTGGATGTGATACGATTGAGTTAAAATGTTAAATGATACATCTTCTAGTTCTTTTTTAATTTATAACAAAGCCGGTTGTTAAATACGTAACCAATTCTAATGCAACACTTACAATTTCGACAGTCACAGTCAGACAGAATGAACCGCAAGTCACAGTCAGTCCACATGACGTTGAGAGGACGCATGAAACATATACTGTAACTGATACAGTCATCATTGATTAAATTATTTTAACAGTAAGCCATCACAATGATTATCGTATTACATTTTGTTATACAGTACCAACTTAAGCTGACACATTAACCATATTGCCATTTTGAAATTTTGCTATTCCGACATTACGAATGAATCGGTGTTGTTGAAGTTGTGCATTTTATGCAGAGTACAAGATTAACATCAACGAATAATCGACAATTGCTATGAATATAAATAAAAGTGCTCAATATAATATGAAAAAATAGTAGAGTTAATTTCGCGATCCCTACCGCGCACTGTAACATTATCGCAACATGCAATGCAGATTTTAACTTGATTATAGTTTCTGCGCCATAAGCTAACACCAGCTTTGAGTTTTACAAGCGCGAAATTAACTACTATGAATTCGAGAAAGATGGTATTAAGTCTATTTAAAAATATTACTTGATAATTCATGCTATGGATAAAATTGAAGAAACTGAAGAGAAAGTGGCATCTGATGAAGAATTTGACGTGAGTACGCTTTTCGTGACAGACAATTGGGGAACCAAATTAAAAAATTGTGAGATAGCATCGAAGCGATTCTTACACGCAACCCTTCTTGCTTATACTTTGCCCAACTAAAAGTGCTTAGAATTGTATGTATAACCAAATTACATGATCGTTGACTATAAATTCCTATCAGTATGCAAATATGACGAGACATTTCGCCGTAAGTCTTCGATGGGAACACAGAATTTACGAGTAAACTTCGAACAGTTGTTGATTGGCTAAAAGCAAGAGCTTTCGTGTCTGGATTTGAAATACAGTTTTTTTGTATTTTGGTTAATAATGTTGAAGGCTATGGTCAAACGCGCTCTTGACCATGACAGCGATACATTGCTATTGAAGAAAACATTGCTGTGTATAGATGTACGTTATTCATAGTCATTTTAATATAATTTTAAACCTAATAATAATAATAAAATTTTATAAACCTAATAATTAGTAGCTGAAATATTTTTTATATAGAACAGAGACTCACTCATAGTGGCAGAAATTATCTTGCATGAAATAGTTGACAGCAACACTCGTTGGTCCTGACCAGCTACTACAGTTTTATCATTTTTAACCTGCCTGCGAAACTGTGGTTTCTGTCTTTCCTTTGTCATTTCTATATTTGTTTTCTCGAAGTGAATTAAACTTTTAGTTTTATTTAAGTAAGTCGCCTTTGGACCAATTAAAATTGTACCTCCTAATATTTTTATTGTAATGGTGTTTAATTATGTTCAATAAAGAGTTTTTATATATATATAAGATAAAAACCCAATATTTGAAGGTGTTACCACATTTTATTCTGTTTCATAATGCATTTGTGTCATATTGCATAATGATCCACTTCACGAAATGTGCTACTTTGTTAATATTACCCTTGAGCTCATGAAGAAAACGCACATTTATGTTTAAAAATATTTATGTTCACATGCACGTTTCGCAAATTTTCAAAACAATATTTATAGTAATTCTGTGTGTTGTAAATATATAATTGTATTTAGTAATGTAAATTTGTAAAAACCAACTCTAACAAAATCTCTCCAGAACTTCACTTACTGATCGTTGATAATGACATCAATAGTGAGGTTAAATACAAAATTGCGGTAAGTACATACAATTAAAACAATAATACCATTTATATCCCAATAATACGAGTTTATTAAGTTGCTTATTACGTCCCTTAATAACTAATATCATACACCTATATTTTTGTACAGCTAACAATACAGTAAACTTTATATTTGCATTACGAAAACCGTCGCGGAAGTGCCATCTCAAAGTCAACGTGTAAAGTCTGGCACGTTGCAGTTTGTACAAAGTGTCTTGCATTACAACAATATGACCAGTACAAAATATATTACTTTAATCAAACTCTTTTATCTATAAATATATAATCTTACTTTAATACCAATATTCTTCTTATTATATTATTTCGATGTAAATAAAATTTATTGAAATGTTTATGAGCAGAAAGAAGCTGTAAATAAATCACGTGGAAATCTCATTGAAGATGATGGCCTAGACTGGTTGAAGCCAAGGGCACTGCTTAAGCCAGATGATCAAGAAGATGTCCCAGAAGCAGTAAGATTTAATCACACATGTAATATTTGTAATTCAGTCAAGTTTAATGTCTATTATTAATTTAAAAAATAGTAAACCTATAGATTTCATTGGTTTTTATTGGTTATATTATGTAATTATTATTGTTTACAAATATGTGTAGTGTTGTTACCTTATCATCTGATTTAATTTTTGTGATAGCTTTCTACATTTCTTTTTTCAATATTCCACATTAAAGTAGAAACCATAAATATGAAGATAGCAGAGATATATGTTTTAGCGATAAGACATCTATAACATGTTACACAGGACTTAGAAGAAGAAGTTGGACGAGTCCTGACCACTATAAATCCTCAGTGGGTATCCTATGAGGTGGCCTACCATTATGGCCAAGGAAAATTCGTCACTAAGCCAAAGCCTACATTCGGTAAAGCCTATCCGCTTTACGTGTTTCAAGGAACCGCCATACGAAAAGATTCTGATGAGGCTAAGGCACAACTTGCTGCAGGATATGGTGAGTGAGAGTACTCTTAAAATAACCATTTCAATTACACATTTAAAAAAATACATATTATTTATAAAAATATTATATAATTATAAATTATAGGAATGGCTAGTTTTGATGATGCTGGTCCGAAGCGGACAAAAACCAAGAAATCGTCAGCTGAAGAGGAAGAAGAAGAGGAACCAGAAGCCGAACCGGCTGCAACAGGAGAAGAGGCGAAACCTGAAGGTAATTATATGACTCCCAAAAAACCCTTAGATGTAGTGGACTGACTTGACTCTTTAACATTCTATTGACTATTGAACATTCTAGGATCATTACTAATAGTGTCATCCCAAATATGCTCCGGCAATGAATCACTTCACTCGTCGGTGTGATGATGAACTATACTCTGAATTATTTTAAACATGTTTAAATAATATAGTGCACCACCCATTTTGATTTCTTAACCAGAGGATGTAGCCGAAGAAGAAAAACCAGCAGCAGCTCCAGATGAGGAGCCAATAAAAGATGTCGATGAAGCTGCTACCGAAGCTGATGTTGAAGCTGCCGCGGAAGAAGCAGAAGCCGAAGAGAGTAAGTGAATTACTTTTTAACAGCTCCACCCAAATAAAACATTATATTGTTACATTCTGTAATAATAACGCTAACCGCACTCTTGATGAATGTTTGTAGAAGAAGCGACTGAAATAAGCGGAGAAGTTGCGGTGGAAATAAAACCACGAGTAAGGAAACTAGCCAATCAATTTAATTTCTGTGAGAGAGCTGCTCTCACCTACAATTTTCCGAGGAGGGTAAGTGAATTGTAGATTTTTTATTATTTAACAAAATAACAGCCCACTAATCATCATCTAATAAATTGTCATTTTAATCTAATTTACACTATAACAAATTTTAGTTATAGATTTTTTATATTTTACAAAACATATACGCGCAATTATATAAATATACATTTTGTTATTTTTATATATAAATTTTAATTTTGTGTTAAATCTGTTAATTATACGTTTGGTCTGTATAGTCAGTGGACACACAAACGATTCCACCTCCTCGCGCAAACTACGGTTCTACTGCCCTTCAAAGTATTATATTCGATTACTACCAAGAAGATTACGCAAGGAAGATGAGAGAAAAAGAGGACGAAAAACCTAAAAGGGTTAGTATAATGGAAAAATCACACAAGTTTGTTATTACTTGGCAAACAAATCTGAAATAAAACAAATCTTAAATCCTGATTAAAAACCAAGTATTAAACAATAAATAAATGGAACATAGAACGCAATATACTATAAATACTACAAATCGTTATCATTTGTTTGGTAAAAAGGAACATAATATTATGGCATAATTTTCTATAACCTTGTTTGTAAACATATAGTTGACTCCAATTTTGTACATATTTCAATAAAACTTTTGATATAATATTCGTCGTAACAGTTACGCAAGAAAACCACAAAGCTCGTAAAGTCAGCCCAACAAATTCACGACGAATACTTAGCGCAACGCATCAGAGAGGCTTGGGCAATCCTGGAACGTCTGGTCAATCAGAATATTTACGATGACATTGGTAAGTAAAATTGAAATGTGAACTACAAACGCTATATATATATATATCTTTAACAAATCAAATACAAGCACAAAACAAAATAATGTGTCCATAGGATCACCGCCTTCACTGTGTGCTAAGGGAATTATATATTTCTTTCAAAAAAAAGATTGATATTTCGATATTTCAATGTTTCAAATTTATATATATATAATATAATTTCGTTTTTATATATATTTGACCACACTTTGACTTCTATTTGTAAAACTAACAATTTTTTGGTAGTTGTTTGTATGACCCTAACGTTGACATAAAACAGAAATATTTAATATCGTGGTATAATATTATGGTATTAAAGGAACAAAAAAATAGATTTTATAGAAAGGAATATTAATATCCAATAACGGAATACAAGCCACAATTTTTATATCCTTACATAAACCATCTTGCAATGGAACAATAAATGGAGAAATCACGACAAGTAAAAGTAATTAAACAACCACGCAAACCTGAAAATATGGTATACCTAAATTTGAAACGATCCTCGCGTGTTCCTTTTGTATATCAAATTTGATGGACTCGCTAAAAATGAATATTGATCTATTTTTGTGAAGGCCTGTATTATGGAAATCGAGGAAGTATCATAGTTATTAATAATAGACTACAGGCCCGTGTTAAAAAAATGATGGGTCATTTGAACCACCAGATGACCTATGTAGAACGATATAAGAGCATAAAATAATAAGATTCAGCATTATGCCGTCACTTGTAAGCTGTCCAACTTAGTGCAGGTGAGAATTCAAAAGTACAGGTAGAGTGGGTATATTTTGGTCATATATTTTTGTACGGCATTCTTACTATCGATAGATCCATGAAAAATAATAAGACAACGCGTAGTGCCGTAAAAAAATGGTGCGCCAAAAAGTCGGTTTTTTTTTTTGATTTTCCGACAATTTCCAGGGTGAATTTGATCATTTAATTTTGTACGGCATCAGTTTCATGCTATTTCAGTACTGCTTCTAATACATTATTCCGCAACGCCGTACAAAAATCATGCGACAAGGGGAAAAAACCGAGGGTTGCAACCCCCTCTCTTTCTGTGGTCCAAGGGGTGATTTGACACAACATCAAATTAATTTATTTCGAAAGTATTTTATGCATAGATAATATTTTTTCATATGCCGTACATTTTTGTTGGTTCAAAGGGGAAAAAAATGGAAAAGAAAAAATGAAAAGAAAAAATTCATATAACGAAAAGTACGGCATTTAGATAGTTTATTTGTACTAATTTTCATAGCCTTTTCGTGATTCTAGGTTTCTAGTTAGAAACTATGTTAAATATGGGTTTGTATACTATCGATTTATACCAAAATATAGACATGTTGCCACTTTGATTTTGACAAAAACATATGTATGTTTCAGAAAATGATAGAGAAGATAATTCGGACATCGATGATTCTGATAACAACTCAGCGGCTGATTCCGACACTGAATAATTTAAATAGAAACCATATTTTGTATTATCATCATTATTAAATATATCAAATTTTTCTTAAAAATAATTGTTTTATTTCTTCACATCATTGCAATGAAACAAATCAATTATATATATGTATCAATAATGTTCGAAGTATATAGTAAACCAAAAAGTATACAAAACTGTTGATACTGTGGTTGACAGTTTCAATTTTTGGATATAATATACACACCGTTTCACTTCAGTTAGACGTCATAGTGATTTAATCATAATCAATTTCTCTTCAAAAATATGTTAATGCCGTACTGTATCAGATGGCCATAAAGTACCCTTTAGATAGTAGCGTCATTTTCATCAGCCTAAAAGATATGGTCTGCATTAAAATGTACGGCATCATTTTTTCCTAATTTATTTATGTTAATACTATTTAAAACATGGGATACAATGTAGAAAACTGCTATATTTCATTCATGTATGATATTTAAATTTCTTCAATAATTTGAAAAATTACAGTTTTTGTGTTTCTCTATAATTTTTTTCAGAACAGTTTCTTTTGAACGGCAATACTATATAACAATTGTATTTTACAATATCATGTTAAAAAAAAGTTCCCGTACAGGATCAAATGATTTTACACCTTTATAAATCAAGAATACGATAAAATTAAGATAATTATTGATATACATTCAAATGAACCATCATTTTTTGACGGCATTATTTTTAATAGTACTTTTAAGTGTCAGATAATGTTTTGGAACCAAAGCCGTACTTTTTCAAATCACCCCTTGTACCACGGAAAAGAGGGGGTTGCAACCCTCGGTTTTTTCCCCTTGTCGCATGATTTTTGTACGGCGTTGCGGAATAATGTATTAGAAGCAGTACTGAAATAGCATGAAACTGATGCCGTACAAAATTAAATGATCAAATTCACCCTGGAAATTGTCGGAAAATCAAAAAAAAATCCGACTTTTTGGCGCACCATTTTTTTACGGCACTACGCGTTGTCTTATTATTTTTCATGGATCTATCGATAGTAAGAATGCCGTACAAAAATATATGACCAAAATATACCCACTCTACCTGTACTTTTGAATTCTCACCTGCACTCAGTTGGACAGCTTACAAGTGACGGCATAATGCTGAATCTTATTATTTTATGCTCTTATATCGTTCTACATAGGTCATCTGGTGGTTCAAATGACCCATCATTTTTTTAACACGGGCCTGTAGTCTATAAGTTTGCTTTTAGGTACCTATTCTGGTATCAATTAAAATCAAATACACGAATTCCTTAATTTAAAGAAAACACTAGTATCCGCCGCGTATTGAGCCAACACCTCATGAGCCATGGAGAAACCAGGAGCCGTATTCTCAAAATCGAACTTACTATACATCGTCATCGATTTCCCCACACATTTCGTTTTAACTTTATTGTATGGATGTGTTTAGAGTAGAAAGTGGTGCAACTGCAATGATATATCGTTTTTAAAGTTTTGTGATAATTGCGATAGTTTTTGCCGGCTCATACGTTTGCACACAACATGGATTCAACGTCACTGATTGAATATGTAGATTGAAAAGCAAATTTGTCTGTCCGCTTGATGAAGCGAGCATTGGGAGAAGTATTGAGGAATTAAGTGCAATTTACATTTCACACTGAAATAATTAGAACAGAATGAGTAGTTCTGTCTCTCTCTCCTTTTTTTTACGGTACACTACGGTAGAAAAAGACTTATGACCTACCTGATGGTAAACAGTCACCGTAGCCTATGGACGTCTGCAACACCTGGGGCATTGCAAGCGTATTAAAAATCCTATTTACTGCCTTCTTGAAGAACCCCATACTGAACTCCGCAAGGAAAACCTCGGCAGGGAGTTTACTCCACAATCGAAGCGTTAGTGGGAAAAAAATCCTCTGAAACTGTACGGTACGTGACCACTTAGGCTCCAGTGTGTGAAAATGAACATCCTGACAATAGCGAGTAGTCCGATGATAGAATGAAAAACAGACATAAAGAGTATTTTAATTACTCAATACTACTTTTGAGTTCTGTTTCTGAACAATACGTTTAACTCATTTTTGGATCGACCTTATACTAATAAATTCATAAAAAACAAAATTTTAGAAACGATAAAAAGGAGATTTTATTTAAATGATCTAAAAGAGTAATTTAAATTTATATTACATAAAAATCGAAAATTTATCACATAATGAAACTTATATAATATGCTGTACCAAGCCAGTAACAGATTAAATGACTGTCACAATGTCAATTACATTTACAATGGTTTGTGAAATACTATGTTATTACACAACCAATAATTACACCATTCCTTCATGTCAGCTCATTAATTTGTATATATACATATATAACTTAGTACTATTTATAATTTAAAAAAATGTATAATAGGTACCACTGCATTTTAATACATCATCTCTTTCTCTAAATGTGTGGACAACAGCCATAAAAATATATTTACAAAACTATGAGCTCCTTACTACGAACGTTATGATTTTCTATCAACAGCTCAAGACTACAAGTACTGGGACGATCCGTCTGACGAGTTCCGCGAGGGCATGGGTTCGCTGCTGCCGCTCTGGAAGTTCCAATTCGAGCCCATGCGTAGTCATGCCGTCTGCGACCTCCAGTGGAACCCGCACTACAAGGATCTGTTCGCCGTAGCGTACGGGTCATGTAAGACTCAATTGAAACTGTTAGCTGACAGACAACTGTAGCATTAAGTTTTGTGCAGTTAGACTACAATTCCCAAAGCTGAACATAGACCTCCCTAAATCCATTGTTCCGCGATAATGTGTGCCGCGATAATGTGAAAATGCATTGGCTTCCATGAAGTGTTCGGAACTCTTTACTGATGGATTAGTATACCAATCAATAAACCTTTACAAGTTTTTAAAGTAGTCGTTATCTACGTCTGTCAACGACTCGGTGATTTGGTCTGTGTGTGTGGGTGAAGTCCACCAACTCGCACTAGTCCGACATGCTTCACGAGCATAACAATGTAGAGTGCTGCCGCACAGCACATCTGATAATGGCTAGTCGCCAAGTCGTGTATAGAAGTGACCCCGAAAACCATACCCACTAAACTACCCCCACATTCGTCCTTAATCAAAACGATCCTGGGGCTGGAAATCCTAATTTCTGTGGACCACCACGGAGACATCTGGCTAGCTACGAGGCCAGGTATTAACGCAACTACGTTAATGGTTGTACATAATGAGTGTAGTGTCTAGTCCCTCGATGAACACAGCTGATATGATATGATGACCTATCTTAGATAACAAGTTAAAAAACACAAATAAACTCGTATAACCCTTTTTGGAACTTCTGTCTGCAAAAGAAGCATTTAGCATGTTAATTAATATTTACCCATAAAATCGTATAATTTTTTGTGGACCTTCTGTAGAATTAGCATCCTACCCATGTCAAGCATTTTGCATGTTAATTAATATTCCATTTATCTTCCTCGTCCGTTTTACAGTTGTCAATAATATTTTTGTCGCATTATGAACAGTGGATTTCACGAACCAGCAGAAGAATGGCTGCCTGTGCCTGTACACCATCAAGAATCCCGCTTTCCCTGAGTACTCGGTGATCACCGAGTCGCCGGTCATATGCCTCGACATCTATAAAGAGACGCCATATTGATATGCGTTGGTAAGATTGTCAGTTATGATTGTTATGAAACATAGATACAAGAGGTTTCATTCATTGTTTCTATTTTTTCTACCTACATTTAGGAACTTTAGCTTAACTATCGCTATGTCAGTCCCATAGCAGCCTATTCTTTTTCAAACACACTTATATAATTTAAATAATTAAAATTTCTCATTTCGTTTTTTACTGTTACTTCTACAATATAGGTAGGTATATCTATATTGTACAAGTAACAATGTACGATTAGTACTTTGAAGATACAACATGTTTGCGGCATTTTGTAGCGGATCGCTCAAAAACACGCCACGCAAATTATAATAAAATTTTACTAAATAAATCACATGTATCTAAAATATGTTATAATTACCATCTAATATTACGAATGTGATATATAATAAATAAATAAATATAGTCAAAAAGGGATGGCGCTAAGTGGGCTCAATAGCACCATCCTCTCAAGTACCTAAACTAACACCTATAGTAGACTCGAATGTTATAGTATGCTTAAAGACTTAAATACCTATCTTACGTTCTAAAATAAACTTTTATTTTAGGTACCTTTAATGAAAAATTGATATTTATGTAAAAATGTGGAACGCGTCACACTTTTGCGTCTAGTCCTTGCGCAGAGACTATGTTAAACTTCTCTATATCGTTCACAATTTTAATATGTACAAAACAAGTACGTTGCAAATTATATGTAATCGTGATGTCACGATGTTATAAAGTATAACTAGAGTTCCCCTGAATAAAGTTCTCAGATTCGACAAATGAAGTTGTCCGAGATGTTTAAAAAAATTATTACTGAAAAGTATATTTTTTCTGTGAATTATTACTGAAAATGCGTAATCACGTAAAGCCTTTCCCTTTTTTGATCGTAGCGATATTCTGAATAATGAAATAATTGGAAACAATTATACCTTTGTTCTACAGGCCTCTATGACGGTAATGTATGCGTGTACAACGCACAGCTGAACCTGGAATCCTCGTATCAGTACAAATCGGACTCCGTGCGCGACAAACATAGCAACATAGTCTGGGAGGTAAGTGGTTCTTATTCCATTTCCGAGAACTCTTTAACAATAGGTAAGATCTACATTTTGCAGCTGTCTATTTTGTCAAATGTATTTAATAAAACCCTGTTCTCCTTAAAATATTTGGTACAAAACTCTGTTTCTGCAGTAGTTTTTACTATATATTTAAATATAAATCAAAGCATAAATTATATAATTTAATATATACAGAATAATTCAGGGCTGGATATCCATCAAAAGTAAAGATTCTATAGAAAAAATATTAACGTTAATAAAGCTACTTTATTACAGATAATGGGAAATGGGCAAGAGGATGATGATTCCCTTACAACCAAAATAAATTATATTTTAACCCTCAATATCGACAGCCCTATATCACTGTACAAATAATAATATGCAATAATCTATTGAGCTCCATTGCGTCACAAAACAAATGCTAAGTGTAACTACTATTTCTTTTGTATTAACAGTGTCGTTTGAAAGTTTTTGCTTTCATTACAGGTCACACAGCACCCTAAATTTGAATAGGCTCGTATCTCTTGTTGGAAACGTATATAAGCTGTGATAATTATAGTTATCATATTGCAAGTGACTTTTACTATCTGCTATCTATAAGCTATCTGAAATATCATTGGAGGAAGACTATAGACGTCAGCTTGTATACCTGTTTTATACCTATTCTATACCTGTTTCTACAGTAAAGCAACAATTATTGTGTTCCGGTGTAAAGGGTATGATAAATTACTGGATTCCGTGAAATTTTACACTGTGGTTATTATGGGTGTTGCAGATTTGATGTGAATCTCGTAGTATATAAGCGACTGAAAGCACTTACAACGAGGCGGGCTGTCTGCTTGTTTGTTGATTTAAAATTACTTTGAAATCATAAATGAGATGTAATAAACGAAATAATATTAAAAGTCAATGAAAACTTGCGACATCTGCAAATGTACGAGGGGAGGTCAAAAAGTTCGCGGAATGACTGGGAAAAAAGATGAAATGATACATTATGTTATTTTTCCTTTTCAATATATTCCCCTTAACACGAATACATTTTTTCGGATGATGGATAACTTATTAATACCGTCGTAAAAATAGGTTTCGTCTTGGGCGTCAAAATACGCCGAAATCGCCGACTTGACTTCATCATCGTCTCTAAATTTTTTTCCACGCAGCTCTTTCTCCATCTTTGGGAATAAATAAAAATCGCTAGGGGCCAGGTCTGGACTGTAGGGTGGATGGCGTAGTTGTTCAAAACCGCATCGATGAATGGCAGCCGTCGCAACATGACTCGTGTGAACGGGCGCGTTGTCGTGCAAAAGGAGTACACCTTTTGTCAGTTTTCCTCTTCTTTTTTCTTTAATAGCTTCTTTTAATCGGTCCAATAGGGAAGCGTAGTACTCTCCCGTTATAGAAACACCACGTTCTTTATAATCGATCAAAAGAATACCTTCAGTATCCCAAAAAATAGTCGCCATGATCTTTCCGGCCGATTGCGACACTTTAAATTTTTTAGGGGTGGTGTGCCTTTTTTGTGCCACTGCATCGACTCCTGCTTTGACTCAGGCTCATAGTGGTGAACCCAAGTTTCATCACCGGTTACAATTCGGGCCATAATTTCTTCCCTATCTTCTCCACAGCGGTCCAAAAACTCGCGGGAACAGTTGACGCGCTCACGTTTTTGCAGCGGCGTGAGCATTCTCGGGACCCACCTTGAACACACTTTACTCATGCCAAGATGTTTGAAGAATATTTAAAATTGTGGTTTCTGATACTCCAACTGATGCTGCAAGTTGTTTCTTCTTCAACCTTCCGTCTTCCAATACAAGTTTTTCAACTTTTTCAATGATTTCCGGCGTAGTGGCCTCAATGGGCCGTCCAGGTCGAGGATCATCTTCAATTGACTCCCTTCCTTGCTTGAAAAGGCCGTGCCATTTGTAAATCATGGTTTTACCAGGAGCAGAGTCTCCGTAAACAGCTAACATCTCTTGCAAAATAGTTTGAGGCGTTTTTCCTTGTTTGGTGAGGAACTTTACGACGGCGCGATGTTCAATTTTCTCCATAGTGGCTAGTTTGTTCCCGATTTACTTGTTTACTCGTTTGTAACTCGAAAGCTAATGACCCAATTAGGCTAGAAATTGGCATATATAGTAATTATGAGTTACTCAAGTAGCGGCTACCTGGAGGAGCGACCTCACCCCCGCCAACCCCGCCATTCCGCGAACTTTTTGACCGCCCCTCGTATGTATATACAGGTGCGATGGGGTGCTCGTATGATAGACGGCGAAGCGTCTTTCTTCTCAATATCCGGTGACGGGCGTGTAGTTCAGTGGGCGGTAATGCCAGGAGAACTGCAGGCCACTACCATCATCACGCTTACTTCCAACATGCCGCCCATACCTGGCCCCGACGGAACCATGGTCACAGTTAACAGTAAGTCCATCGGAGAAGCACGACCGAAACAACATTTTGTTCTAGGCTAAAATTGACACCGACACCTATAAAGTCTCGACCAAGACCGCGAATTGAAAAAAAAAATAACTGCAAGTATCTGCCAAACTCACAAACGTCAATTCAATTTAATACATGACTAAATTAATCTTTTACTTTTATTGTGGAATAGAAAGAGCATATCTTTCTAGTTTTAATGGAGAATAACCATTCACCACCAGACTCATAGACAGCAATTCATTTTAATGCATCAAAAAATAATGACAGATCTCGGCGATATTTGGTCGAGATCTAAACCCAAATCTCTTTCGAACTTACTACAAGATCACATAAGACAAAAAACGTTATATAGAAGCTTAAGGAGTCAGGCAATACATTAAGTCTCGCTTCTATTTTGCCAAATTTTTTGAGGACCTCGCCGAGGACCGAGATTTCTTCAAAAAAACTAGGTATGTATTCTATATAGAGCCTGAGCATACGGTTGACTTATTGATCCGCCCATTGGGAAACTCAACAGAGATCTTCGAATATTGTACCGAAGCATGGTCTCTGTCAGTCTCATGTACGAACATTACAGATTGCCAGGGCAAAGGTTGTTCTGCAATTGTTTTTTGCCGCCTGAGGAATCTTAACAATCCTGGCTCTAGCACTTTGCCCACATCCATTGCTGTAGTACGGCCTCCGATAGAACTGGTCTTTTGGTGTATTTCCTGTTTTTAAATGGCCATTGGAAACTTTGGGCCGCCACTCACATCTCTGTTGTTATTAAATATACACACATTAAAAACTTGGCAATTACTTATTAAAATAGATATGACATTATTCGTACTAAACATATTTTTCGAATTATGTAGGTATTTGTTATTTCGACTAGTAAAGGTAATAACTACTACCGGAACCGTCAAGAACGACATGAAATCAGTATCATTTTTTTTAATTTAAACCAATACAATATATTTAAATTTATGAAGTGGTCGAGAACTTTTTTGAAATGTGTAGTTTCCAATATGTTCCTTAATCATGCTGGCACTCAAGACACGTTAAACTTAAGTTCTATGTATTATAGCTAAACATGTGATGAATGTGTTTGGTATTTATCAATATTATTCCACCTTTGTGAATAGAAATTCTTGATTCTTGTCATATTTATACACTAATAATTTGTTCCGATTTTCAAAGTCTATTTCTGTTCAGGTTGCGGCAGCTGCATATGTTTCCATCCCGAAAAGGCGGAAATATTCTTAGTGGGGACCGAAGACGGCATGATACACACATGCTCACTAAAATACAACCGTAACTACGTCCGCTCGGTACAGGGGCACCATATGCCGGTTTATAGGATCAACTACAATAATTATAACAACAGCATATACGCGTCTTGCTCGGGCGACTGGCGGGTCAAGATTTGGGAGGATGGCAGAGAGTATGTACTATTAACAATTTTATCTAAACTACGCTCATATAGTCACCAAATATGTTACATCGTATCGAATGAACAAGATTATAACTGGTAATCTATTGAAGCTGGGCAACATTAATAAAGTACTTAATTTCGTCAATAGCTTACTAAAAATGTTTACTTTGTTATTCATGCGTTATTTTTTCATATTTAACGCATATTAATATTATTTGTAAATTTATTAACACGTTATCAAAATAGCATGCTTTATATTTATGCTATAGTGATCTCCTTTCAAAACTGTTGGTTTACTATTCTGGAACTGGTTAACTCATTTTAGGCACAAGACATACTAACACTTCGTTGGGCGTGTAAGAAGTATCGTTTTTTTGGAACCTATACACATATGGCTAACTCAGCTCTACCTTGAGTGTATTTAGAGAAGGACTGAGGGTTCTGCGCCTTGCCTGCTAAAGAATCCGGCGCAGTTTCTTTAGCAAGTAAGGAACGGACGCTCAAGATCATTGTCGTGGGTGTGAGAGCCGGCCTGATTCTTGTCGGTACTGGGTGTCGGAGTTTGTCGGGATACATGTAGCCCGGGTGTTAGCGTTCGCCGACGAGCGCAGTGTGGGGGTGAGGATAGAAGTATCGTACTGCTTTCATTCATGTTATGCGCTCCCCCGTGTCGTCGTTACATTTAATGTTAACATGTAATCATTTAATACATTCTTTTAAAAAATCTCTAGTCAAGTTGATTTTCAGCTATTTATGGAATTTACCGACAGCAAAGTATGACTAATAAAATAGCTTACTTTAATAGAGCTAAGATATTTTGAAATTGCGTTAATATGTCACATTTTTTTTGCCGTCAATAACACTTTGAAACACATATTTAATTTGTTTTTGTAATTCGTAGTGTTTTAAGATGCGAATAGTTGATCTTCTAATCTTCATCATTTTTTGCGACAACTGACTTTACTTAACTAACTATACTCTCAACTAATTTCAACTTGATAATTAACGGATTAAAATATCGCGGCGAGGAGGTCTGATCAGCCAAGCTTAGATACTGAAGCCAACCGGCAGGCAAGTACCGGGTCTGTAGTTGGGCAGTATTTCCACTCGTTGAGCAGAGACTTAAGAAATTAAGAAAAACGCCAGTATATACACAAATATTGCTATAGACAAAACCCTAGGTCAGCAATATTCATATGAAATAAGGGATGTTACAGAACACAAGCTTTGAAAGGTGTTGAATTTTTTCCGGAGAAAACTCATACCACGACATCTTTGAGTACTTTGTCTTATCTAATTCCATTGCTGTTCGTACTATTGTTCCGATTTGAATAGTATCAAGTAGTATAGGACTTTACTGGGTACAGTAATTTAATGATGATGTTGGCATTATACACTATGGTCCTTCGAGGGTTGCAGATTTACTTAGGATTTCATAGGAACCACAAATACTATGGACGATTGTAACGACATACCAGGTAGACAGTCTACTTGTTTGTCAATATACAACAATCAATAATCATTAATTGAAATTAGTTCCAATTTCTTTATTTATAGACATCGATATTCAGACTACACGAACCATCAGATCAGTTCTCTTCTGAATAAAACATTTGATTTTGAACGATATAAAAGAAATCACGAACGGTAAAAAAATAAAAATAAAAACATTCATGCCTTTATCCGTAATATTTACAGTGAGCCGCTTTTCATGTTCGAGCTAGGAGCCCCAGTCGGCGATGTTAAGTGGGCTCCGTACTCCAGCACAGTGTTTGCAGCGTGTACTGCCGATGGCAAGGTCGTATCTATTCGTATTTTTTAAGTTTGAGTTAGATGAGGCGTGCTTTTGTAAAATACATTGTAATTCATTGAATATGATGGAATCATTCCTACTATTTTACTATCGTCTGTGATGTTAATAATAGAAATGATTAAGAGTAGATTTCCCAAGGAACATTTTAGCAAAAATAAAATTATTTTAACCAGTAGAATAACAGCTTGGGGCCTTGATAAACAGTGTACAAAAGCGTACAAATATATTTAAGGCTGTAAGTAGAGCATAAATTTTTATTATTTTATACAGTAAGGCTGGTTTAGGGCTGTACAAAGCCGAAATTATTACTTTTGGCTGTTTAGTAGCACGGAAATACTGCAAAATACAGTGCGTGGTATAAAAAGCAACTTTAAGCAAGTTAACATGACTAGGGCAGTATATCAACTGAATAGTGCTCTAGAATTATTTCTTTTTGCAGCCTAGTTCTGTTGAATATTGCTATTTCTGAATAACGGTGTATACTTACTCTGTAGTACAGTAATCATATAAGGCTTGATAATGGTTATCTTGGACACCCTTAAAAAGATAATTTCTGTACAAGAGTGTCATACAATGTTGTCTGCTAAATAATGGTTTAGTCTTATTTTATTTTAAAGCTATCGTGATTAGCGAAAATGTTTGTCTTTAGTAGAGTTTTTGGTGTTACAGTAGACCATTATACCGGTTATAGTGTTTCAATACATAGTTAGGTATGCAGTATTCAAATATCGAGTATTTAAATTTCTAAGTAAAAAATGGCGTATCAAAATATCAGTTTTGCATAGTATTATTGTGTTCATAGTGATTTGTTTTTGCTTTATTTCAAATTAGCATGACTGTTTGTGTCATCAAAATATATTTATGTTAGTAAACAGGTACCTAGTACAGTTCATTTCTTGATTTAACTGTAGGTACCTATTGCGGAAATAAATATAAATTATATATACAGTATGGGTCTTCGTTACTTTCAATTGAACCCTAAATTGCTGTAATATTCACTTAACTTATTCTATTAAGCACCTACTACAGTAAATAAATTCTAATGTACAGCAAAAGTTACTCTTTAGGCTGTTGTACAAACAAAACTTATGCAAAAAGCTTCATAATAGTGTACTAGAAGAGCAACAGCTGTATAATTAAAGATAATAACCTAAAAATCATGCTACCAAAATTAATATATTGTGTTAGTATTTGTTGTTGAAAATTACAGCTATATTTACATACTCGTAGACTTTCACCTGAAAACACAATGAAATTAATTTGTTGTAAATAAAAATGCCCTGCGGGCATATAAAATTAGTCTCATGTTAGGTTGCACGGTTCTTGCAACACAAATAATTTCATTAATATCTATTATTTCGAGAGCGCGTGAGTTTTTGGCTTGATATTGATATATATAATCACGAAGAAGTAGCAGTCGCAAGCAAAATAATGACCAGAGAATTAGTAATGGGTATTCACCATATAGCAAAATAATATTTGATCACTTCACAATTCAACAGATATTTATTATGGCCGCCGCTTGTCAATGATTCAATGAATTAAGTTCAGTATGGAAGGATTTAACATAATTTTAGACTTATATTCAGACGTTCGCAAGCCTGTGGCTGTATATAAGAATAAAACAACTACTTAAGATTTGCGCACAGTATCTGTATATTGGTATCAAATTATTTGCCTAATCAGATATTGCGCTATTTCACAGCTGTTATACAGCTAGATCTACACTTTGTTCTGTATAATTTGGAGCCCTTTTTGCAGATATATCGACTGTATATCTTGATATACAGTCCTAATTCAGCCATTTGTACAGCCTCTTGAAATTTTTCATTGTACAACGTTCATACAGTTTAAAATATTACTTGGGTTGTCACCGATCCCTTTCCTCTTTCATAATAAGAGTTGACTAAAGAAATTTACCCCAAACATCTTAATGAAATCCGTAGGCAGTGGCAATGGACCTGTCCCCTATTTGAAATAATAGAAATCGGCGAAATGTAAGATAAATAAATAAATAATTGTTTCTTATATTTACACCAATTAGCCTAGCCCAAAGTAAGCTCTATAAGGCTTTTGTTATGGGAGCTAGGGTAACAGATACACATACATATGTTATATAAATATTTTTGATAAAAATATATATTGACAAGCATGACTAAGGTAAATGCTCGTATTCATCACACAAGCATCTGCCCCCACCAGAATTCAAACCCGGGACCTCAGAGATGGCGAAATTGTACTATGTAATGTTATATCATAGCAGTACGGCAGACAAAGTTTATAACGAAATAAATCGGACTTTAAATATCTATAGGCTAACTTATCGAAAATGCAAGGTAACCGTTATTAACTGGCTACTGACACTAGATTACGAGCAATCGGAAATGTTACTAGTATAAGGTTAATGATAATGATCACTCAATATATGTATAATAAATGAAATAAACATGCTTTGGCTCATAAATCTCATAAACACGTCACACTCGCAACACACACACACACAAACACACGACATGACACCCATACATGAACTCTTGTATGTCCGTCCTCTGAATAGGCATAATAACTGTTTAACTGATTACCACTGTACCTTTTGTTTATTGATTGGTTTATTGTTTTTCCTTGTTAATAAATTGCACGTAAGAAAATATACTATCGAAAGAGCGAGACATTCCTAAGACAAGTGTAATACTCAAAAGGAGTGCCTCATTATAATTATAAATACCGAATGTGTAATTAAATAAAGAAATTTATTATTATTATATCATAATGTATTTTACGAAGAAGTTATCTGTTAAAGTGCGACGTAAATATAAACCACTTATTAAAAATTCGTTCAGGTATTCGTGTACGACTTAAACGTGGATAAATACCGACCGATTTGCATACAAGCTGTAGTTTCGCGCAAGACCAAAAAGTTGACGCGACTCGACTTTAACACGAAGTTGCCGGTCATCGTCTGCGGGGACACAAAGTGAGTTCAAGTAGCAACCATTATTAGAACTTTCATATTACTAGCAATATTCAAAATATAAATCTTAATTCTATTGGACCAAATAATGATGATGATATAAAAAAACAAAGTGGTTTTAGATGCATGCATGGTTATAGATGCATAACTCGTGGAATAAACTGATTTAATTGTTCACCTATCTGTTAAGTTCATTTCTTTAAAAAAAGTTAATGTTTCCATTATAATATACAGACAAGAAATTATAAAGTCCTACTCCGCGTTCATTTCGATCCACCAGAGCTTAAACCAGGCTGCTAACTCGCTTATGGTGAGTTACAGCCAGTGTAAGACCGATCTGAGATCCATCGCTCTATAGTAGAAGGCGGTATCGTCAGCGAAAAGGGCTAGTTGTGGCCCGCGAGTGGAGATTAGAATGTCGTTCGCACAAATTGTGAACAACAGGGGCGAGAGCACGGACCCTTGCGGGACACCGGCTCTTAGGGGACGTGCGGAGAAAAGATGTTTCTCATGGCGGAAGCGAATGAGCCTATCTCTAAGATAAGCCTCTACTACACGCACTAACTGATTTAGCTCGCCTATCTGATAGAGTTTATAGTACAGGCTGTTGTACCAGGCCGGCGACCCGGGAGGGACCACGCCCCTCCCGTGGCCGGGGGGCGTCGTCGGTGGAGGAGATCGGGGGAGGTAGTTGTCTCCCCCGAGGAGGACTCTCCTGGATTATCGCTGGGGAGCGGAGGCTTGGGGTTCCCGAAAGTCGCTTCGCGTTCCCAGGGGCTCTCTACATGTCTGAGGAAGGCCATCCCTGAGGTTTTTGGTGGGTAGGCCTCGCCCTTCTGGGGAGGAGAGCCCCACATAACCGCCGGCTCGCCACCTCAGGGTTACAAAAAAAAAAGCCGTCGTACCAGACCTTGTCAAAGGCCTTGACTATACCAAAAAACACGGCTGTTACTCTTTCGTGGCGGGGATAGAACCCGTCAAGCACACAATCGACAATGCGATGTAGGGGGCAAGAATGTTTGGTTCTAAAGCCAAATTGATGAGAGATGAAGGTGTCGTTGTCTGAGAGATAAGCTCTCAGACAGACGAGAATGAACCTTTCCTACACTTTCCCCATAGAGTTGAGTAAACTTATGAGTCGATGACTACTCGGAACGTAGTTCGGGTTTCCCCAGCTTGGGCATGCCGATAACGATGATCGATTGGTCGTAACGAGCGTTGAAGAGGGCGATTAGCATGGTAAGAACAAGCGTCGTCAGAAACGTCCAAAGTGGACGAAAGGGATTGAGTGAAGGTCTTCTAGTCGGTAATGCGTTTAGTGGTAGGCTGGATCTAACACTAACTTAACGAGCCTATGATCAGTCCCCAAGTCGTCCAGAACATTTAGTAGCATAAGGACTATTACCACGTTATTTGTAATGGCGAAATCTTAGATATCCAGCTAACAGTTAAGCTGATCGTGACAGTGGATAGGTAGAAGTGGCGTCAAAACGTCTAGATTCAAAGCGGTTGTGAGCCAGTATCCGTTGGAGGATGTAATGTTACAGTTCCAATTTGACTCTAACTCTCTCAGGAGCGGAATATTTCCACTCGCTATTTACACTGACGCAACTATAATGGACTGAGACAGCAGTGAAGCTACTGTTTGTAGTAAATGGCAGTACCGCCTTTTTCTACAAACTTTACGCCTTTACGCCGTTACGTCTTTACTAGATGGAATGGAGTTCGGAGTGGCTCCACACCGGCTCAAGGATTCGGAGCCCCTTTAGGCAGCGTCCAGAAGTTGGCGACACGAGGAAAACAACGAAAACGCCTTGAAAAACTAACTCTCATTGATCACTGCACGTGAGCGGAGGTCGTGCTGCCACGGAATTGGCTTCGTTCGTTAGTTTTTCAGTGGCACAAGCAATCAATAGATAATATGACTGACGAGATAAACACATGGAGGACAACCCAAGTGCAACTTCCCACGCGCCTCGCGTGCGACGCATACGCTCGCGCATGCGCAATGATGACGCAGACGTTTCGCGCCAATTCTTTTGACATTTTAATTGGTGTGCAATCCTGATTAGTATAAATTAAATAGATATGATTGGTTTTAGTAATAATGATTTTTGTCAAAGACAAGACATATTCTCAAACAACTGATAAAATTATCATCATCAATGAATCATTGTCGTAAGTAGATAAAGTGTTTATTCAAATTTCGTCTCGCCAATCAGAGCCTCCATAGCTCAGGGGTTAGAGCACTGGTCTTGTAAACCAGGGGTCGAGAGTTCAAATCTCTCTGGAGGCAAAGTTTAAAATGTTCTTATGTTTTTTGTATTTTTTATATTTTTGTACAGGGGAACATGTCACGTATTGAAGCTATCTCCAAATTTAAGAGTCATGTGTAAGGCGCCGAAGAAAGGACCAGCAGTTGACCAGAGGACTCTACAGGTATTGAACGATTTTTCGTGTTCATATTTAATTACACATATTATACTTTAAAACTTACCGTAATATAATAACGCACACACAATTTAAATAAAACACATTTTATTCTGTATATATTCATAAAATTTTGTAAACAGCCTACTTCCTTGTAACATTTGATTGTTTCAAATTATAAAATTAATCTGTAATTTTGACAGATACAATTTAAATATATTTTTTTTATGTTTGGCAAGTTGATATATATTTTTATTACTTGCCATATAATGTCGGTACACAAACTATAAGAGATCAGTAGTTGCTTCGTAATAGTCACATCAGTATGTAATTGAAAACAATTTGGATACGACTTGGTGCAAATATACACAAGTCAAACTGCAAAATATTAATGCGACATAAACCTATTATAGTGTATGTATGTACAATGTATGTATATACAAAATTAATGTGAACGAAGCCGTGAGCGGAAAGCTAGTCTGAAATAAGTACGGTTAGCAACACACCAAACTTTACATTTGCACAGCTTAAATAATATCTCCAACCATATTCTCATTTTAGTTAGGCGTGGAGTAAGTGATCGCAGGTCTTGGGGCTAATCGATATTACCATGCGACAACCGAAAAATATCCTGCACCATTTAAAGTGAAAATGCCCATTAATATTGTTTGCGATTGTCGATAATAATATTGCATATTTAAATAAATAGGTTTATACCATTTATTTGACAGTATTATTAATTTATTCTCCAAATCAAAATCATAATGCAAGATAAATTTATAATTAGCTAATATTACTGCTTTATAAAAGACTAGCTGTCACCGCGGCTTCACCCTCTTGGACAAATGTAGGTACCTCGCAGAGCTACCAGCACCAACCGGTCAGCGCCCCTTCTCGCTCGCCAGCCAGAGACATGCACACATGTATTCGAACTTGCCTATGTTGTTACAGAGTATTTTAGGATTATGATATCTCCTACAATGTTGATAGAAATCAAGTGATGTCAACGACAATTTTATTCACAATTAAATACTTGTAAATAAAAAATAACGTATTTAGATAAGAATTACTATCATTATGTCGATAAAAAATCCATTGCATGTTGCGTTAATTTCGAACTTATTTGATTGTCATAAAAAAGGTCATAGTCAGTCAAACTTAAAAGATAGACATACGCTGTAACGGACTTTTTTTAGACCTTTTAAAGAGGAACAATTCCATTGTACATAATGTTTACGTAACTTTTCCTCAGGGGAAAAAAAGGGCCACGTTTACGCAGCGCACGCAACGAAATTTCTCAAATTGGAAAATTTTTTCCCGTATATAAAACAAGCGGAATATCAATTGAAAATGTAATTTCAATTGATATTCCGTTTGTTACTCACTATGTGATGTTAGATAGAGTATAATCTTCTTCGATAAATGGACTATGCGACACAAAAAAATTTTTCAATTCGAACCAATAGTTTCTGTGATTTGAGCGTTCAACCACCCAAACAAACAAACTCTTCAACTTAACACTATGTAGATGTCGACACCTCTGTATGAACTATCACAATATGGTGTCAACGCGATGTTCTTATCGTAATTAAAGCCATTACTATCAATCACATAGACTGTTCAAGGCAATCGTAAAAGCAATTCATTTTTTTTTTTCATTTCTTTTCAGATTATGAAGCTAGATAAGCTGCTCAGCTTGGTGCGCGACCCGCCATTCACTCCGGGTGTGGTTAACGAAGTATTTGATGACTAATTGTTAAAATAAAAGTTCCATCTAATCAGTACCATTTTATTACACCGGTAAAACACAGTTTTAGAATTTTTATCTACTAAAATTAAATTATTTTCTACAATCATTAGGTACATCAGATTTCATTGCGACTTATTCCGCGTAAAATACAGTAACAGGCTAAAATAATGCAAACTGATATTTGGAGACAGTGAAAAATTTTAGTTTCGGACAAGATTCAGTTTTACTGCCTAAGGAAACGTTGGTTAATCATCAAAAGGACGCTCCAGTACTGTGATTTTTTTTTTCCTCAGGAGAGGAGGCTGAGAATCCATCATGGATACCAACGCAACAGGCAAGCAGGGATGCGTTGATTATGTCGGACTCCTGGTACTGTCGAGGCGGCTCGACTACACAGACCTACCGACTAAACTCAGCCTAGCCTTTGGTCCTATTGACCCTACTGGCTTTATTGACGAGACCAGTACTGTGACTCATAATACAATAGTATTTATAGATCGAGAAATAAAAAGGTACATCACCTTACAGGCGATAATTGGTTACACCAGTACAAGAATGAACTGACACTTATGGTAGTCGGGCTCAAACTTTTTGCTATTCGGTTGATGACTCTGTAACAAGACGGACATAAAACGTCATTGCGGATTCTGTACTAGTGCAATATCTACCGCCATAATTTTGTAAGCAAATTACTTGAAGGAGATTATGTAAATAATTCTAATTCAATCAAATTTTCTGTAACTTGATACATTTTTTATTCCCCTATGGTTGACTCGGTTGCAAGTGAAATCATAGATGTTTGACCTTGAAAGCGCCTCTATTCCCTACGTAATAAAAATTGTTTTCGTAGCTCAACTATATATCTAGAAAACTAACGAGAACAAATTCAGTAGTATCCCGATCAATTACTATCAAATTTAATTCAGATTACGATGAAATAGTGTATAACAATAGGTATTGAAACATTTGTATTAAACTTAAAGACATAAGAAACACGCAATTTACAGTATTCATAATAACACATACTTTGTTGCACTTTCGAACCACTCAAAGTCAAACTGTAGTGTTCAGTCTCATGGTGATCAGAAACAAGATATGATAAAGCGTTTATCGTGAGATATAACCGCTATTTTCAAATTTATCCTATGTGACAGTTCAAAGTGATAAATCGCTCTATCGGATTATTGCGTTTCGGTGGTCATACTGGTGTGCTAAATGCGACAAAGAAGTTGTCAATTTTATTGACTCTGTAGCAAATGTCATTTTTAGTACTGTGGTAACATTTCGAAGAAAATTTATAATTTTTCCAAAGAAACTATAGACGCTATCTCAAGTTCCATATTCGCTCTACAAAAACTGCCGATACTTCGTGTAACATAAAAATAGTTCACGTCCAACTTGGCGTGGAGCTTACTTTAGATTCGAATCTGAATATGTATCCACCAGTGTGCATTATCTACTGCCTGTTACTGTACATAGACTCTCACAAACAAAACAGGGCCATTTTAAAAATGGAGCATAGAGTAACAACAATAGTTTGACTAATTCCAAATGTAAATTTTACTATGATTTCTAGACTTAGAGATTTTAAAACGCTGACTAGACAATATTAATACTTATGACTAGATATTTGACTATGTGTTCTTTACGGGAAAGTACTTAGCGCAATTACGAACTTTATTTTCCAATTTAAAATTGAACGTTGGCCTTCATAGATCGAAAACAAAATATAGCGTAAAAACGTACAATTCAAGAGAGTAACATAAGTCAATCCCTACAAGCATATTACTAGAAGTTCTAGTTCTTATTTAAAACTACAGTTTTATAATAATAATAACTAACCTTTTTTAACAGACTTAAGTACAGATGTAGACTTAGTAAACGGATATTGATTTATTGATAAACAACACAGAATATTCGACACAATAGAATTGTTTATATTCTTAATGTATAGATATAACCAAAAAATGTATAGATATGAAAAAACAAACCAATAAACTTTTCGATTCTAGCAAAAAAAATTAAGAAAAATGTTCAGAATAATACTTAAGTAAAATATAATAAAGAACATTTTTATATAAATGTTTAGTCATTTAAATAAAAATAAGCTTTATATAAATAGTTATTAATTTGATGTTGTTATTACCATGAATAAATTTACTTTGATTTAAAAAACAGAATTAATACTTCAGTTGATTTTTCAATCGAGCCGGTCGTGACCATATATTATGATATTGACACTATTTATTAAAAACGCAAATTCAAATCGTGCTTAAATGAAAACGTGTCCTATGTTTTTTCACATTTATATAGGTATTCTTGTTACATTTTGCCATGAATATATGTTTTATTATTTATATTGTTAATTATATGTTAATAATTGTTATTTATATTTTATTAAAATCAATTAGGTCTTTTCGAACATTTGACAAGCTGTTCCGTTCCCGTGCAAGACTATTTTTTTTTTTTGTATTTTTACAGTAAACTTCATTCAAACGAAGCTTTCAAAATACGACATATTGCTTTAACTTTGTACTCTTCAATTCATATACACTCGGCCGCAACAATATATAAAAAACTGTGTATTTTAATAAAAACATGCTCAATACATAGTGTCACAAATTAAGCAATACTAACTTTTATAATGATTTTTAATTCAACAAGCAGAAAAAATGGTAAGGTCTTCCTCCTGTCTAAAACTAATTGGAATATTTTAAACTGTATACTACAATATTTATTCTATTCATCAACGTACGAATTATTGGATATGTTTTATTTAGGAGGCAAACTGTATGATAAGTGATCATGTTTATATTAAAATCACACAGTTCATTAATTTATTTGCGACTTTATAATTTTCTCAGGATACAAAACCAGCACAATATCAGGATCATTTATAGTAAAATGTCGCTTACAACTGCTGTAAAGTCAATTCGCTTGGATAACCTCAGTACACCTATACGTACTTGTAGCTATTGTGAAAAATTACGAATATAGATAGTATATATAGCAGTAAGTTTCTTTTGTTTATGAGTCTAACAATTTTTGTTATACTAAATTCTATTGTTTTACTTCGTTTACTGTTATAAGTACATACATATATTGAAATTATGTTTTATACTGGAACTTATAAATATTTATATTATTGCTCGTACAAAGCTTTATAAAAAACTAGCTTTCCGCCCGCGGCTTCGCCCGCGTTATATTCGAATTTCCCACAGGAAGGATATGTTTTAACAATACTGCCATACAACCTTTCACCCCCTCCTTTCAACCTTTTACAACCCTTTTCTGCTTTAAAAGGTAGCCTCTGTCCTTTCTCAGCCTCTAGACTATCTGTGTACCAAATTTCATTTAAATCGGTTCAGTAGTTTTAACAATATTTCCATACAACCAATAATCCCTCCTTTCAACCTTTTACAACCCTTTACAACCTTTTTTGCATGAAAAAGTAGCCTATGTCCTTTCTCAGGCTCCAGACTATCTGTGTACCAAATTTAATTTAAATCGGTTCAGTAGTTTTAACAATATTTCCATACAACCAATAATCCCTCCTTTCAACCTTTTACAACCCTTTACAACCTTTTTTGCATGAAAAAGTAGCCTATGTCCTTTCTCAGGCTTTTAAATCGGTTCAGTAGTTTTGGTGTGAAAGCGGAACAGACAGACAGACAGACAGAGTTACTTTCGCATTTATAATATTAGTATGTATGTATGTATAGTATGGCACAAAACAATGAGCTTTTCCACAAATATTATTTTCACAGTACTTTTGATTAAAATTTCACCGTCTTCAATTTTCACAGATGACACTCCAGTTTATTTATTTGAGTTCATTAAAATGACGATAACTTTTTTTAATGAACCGATTTTGATGAAACAAAGTTTAGATATTATTCTGAGTTAAAACAAAGCAAATAGTGAAAGTTTCAAGCAAATCGGTTCAGTACTTTCGGAGATAAACGTGAACATACATACAGACAGACAGACAGACAAAAAATTCCAAAAATTTTTTTTTGCTTTCTAATAATCTATTTAAGTGCCCCTCTATCCATTTCAGTCAAAAATACTAAATGTACAGACAAAATATTTTTACTGTCTTATTATATGTATAGATGAGTCTCATTGGTCTCTGCCTACCCCATTGGGAACAAGGCGTGACATATATGTATGTATGTATGTATGAGTCTCATTCAGCCAAAATGGTTGTGCATGTGCCACAGCTACACAATTCATAAGTCTACACCACAAAATGTAAATTCTATACATTAGTGTACCTTAAGTAAGTGGAATTGTGATGAATATGTAGCAATGTATATTCTCTTTTATCCAATCATGTCGTAAACATGTCGAGCAATAAAGAAATAATAATCGTACATACATATCGCCGAGTCAAAATCACTGATAATGTGCTGGTACTGGTAGCCTAAGAAATCCAATCTAAAACTACTTTGCCTAGTTATCTAAATGGCACAATTATTCTATAATTTCACTAATAAATACATAGTGTCATTTTAATTTGATGGATCAAACTGACATCTAGGACGAAGGTTTATTGACAGCTGGCCATTGTATACTACTGTTAATTTGGTCCATCTAATTTAAAATCATGTTATAGAATACTTATTAAATATACCATCTTATAATATAAGAAGAAATCGTGTTAAGACACAAACCTCACTTTCACGTGACATTTTCAAGGATTGAAAACATTCCTTTAAAAATATAACCTACATAACGTATAAATAAATAATAATACCTGAATTCACAAAACGGCTAACTCCAAATTTGAATTTGAATAATTAACTCCTAAGTCAGCTTATATAATTGAATGCCCTTCACAAAAAACTATATGTAAACTTATTTTCTAGCAGCATGATCTTTAGATTATACAATTTGTAAAATTTTGAATAAATCTGTTGTTTGTATCCCCTATAAAGTATATTATGAAGGAGTTAGTAACTTTGCGAATTAAGGAATTAAGGTATCAACACCACAAATTAGTAACAAAACAAAACTAAAAAATATCAACAACCTTTTGTTTCTTGTACAATTTAAATAAGTATAATATTTAAGCAAATATAATAACGTTAATAATAAACAACACTACGTGTCTGTCACTTGATTATGAAATATAAAAATACTTTCCTTAAAAAATTATGTATCATGAAACAGTATTTAATACTAGTGTACAGTATAAAAAAAAATACTATAAAAAGTAATACAAACATCCAAACATTCAAAATAGCAAATATAAAACAATTTAACACAAAATAGTTTTACAAATCGGCAAAAATTCCCCCCCAACTACAAGACATTTCGAATTTCCGAATAACTGCAATTTTTAAATAGTTTATTGTCCTGAATAAACGCTAATTTCTTTTGCTTTTTCGTTTTATGATGTCATTATATGGGGTCTATTATAATAAATAATTAGTTTTATTTCCCCTGGTTTTTGTAATATTATTCCATTATTCCTGTCCGAGACATATCCAAAAAATAATATAGGTGATCATTTAATTCAGTTGAGCCATTCTGAATTTTGAGTTATATAACTAAATAGACTTCGTTTGATGTATATAAGAGATTATTGTTATATTTATATTCCAATTCATTAGCTATCTCTCGGGTAATTAAACTTAAATGTTGTTATTATTTATATTATATTAAATTTTAAAGGTTTATGTAATTAAAGGCACCTAATGAAGACTTATGCCATCAAACAAACTGACAACAAACATTTTATTATTTATTTTGTATGATACAAAATAAATATTTGCAATGTTTTCAGACTTCTTAATATTTTGACAGTTTGAATCGTTACGATGTGTTAATACCGATTGTTTCGCTTTACGCATTTTTATTTTTAATCACTTTTGAACTAAAAGAGTAAAAGCGATGTATATTTGTTGATAGATTATCGACAGTGACACACTTATTCCGAATCAACTTGAAATTAAAGTTATACACTTCAGGGGTACAATAGCTTTGGTCCGTTTCTATCGCACCTCTCTACTGCGCCCGCGCCGAGTTTGAGATCTAAAAATGTGCGGGCGTCGTTCGGAGCCGGCGCCTGCCTTCCAGCGAAATTTATCTAGAAAAAAAGCAATCATACGATCTGCATGAAACTATTAGTTTACTTATTTCAATTGTACCGTTATAACTTTTTTAGTTTACATAATAAGTATCAAAAGTTGTATATTTGAGCTACTAAAACAATAGAAACTCAAAAACCGATTACTTTTTACTCCCCACTGACTAAACTTGTCACTTTGATCACGATCAGTTACGCATACTTTTAGAGCTTAAAAAGTATATATTTTTAAAACGTACCTGTGCTAGTGGGTGCAAATGACGCTCCGGGAACTCTTTCTGATGCGCCAGCACCCAGTCTGCAGGCCACATCGTGCCGTTTCTTGCCGTGAATGGGAGCACTAACACATAGACTCTATTCGTGGCAGAATAAGCGACGCGATAGTAGTGCCCCTTCGTTGCTCGCTCCCACACAAATCCATCTGCATCTGCACCACCGCGTTGAAGCCATGTCACCCTCGACACATCAGATGCATGGATACCAATTTCAACGTATTCAGCCCATGGCAAAACATCTCCTCTGTAATTCAAATACACAGTACTAATTAAGCTACTCAAGTAAGTTGATATGATCAATTAATTTATCATCAAACTGTCGTACTATGATAGGTTAATTTTAAAATGTTAATTGTTGTTGTTATAAGGCTGATAACATCACTGAAAAGAAAATGAATTGAAATATTACCCTGGAAGAAAACAATGGATGGAGATAAAGGAGACTTGCAGATTGCTTGAAGATTCCTTAGGAAACACTAGCATTGGCCCAATCCTTTCGCCCCATTACACTGACATTGCCTTAAAAATTTCGCTTTACCAAAATCTCAAACTATCTACATACCAAATTAATCAAAAATCTATTTTGATGTAAATGTGTAACAGATAGAGCGACCCACAATTATAATATTGCTTTGGATTGCCTACTTGTGGAGACAACATAAGTAGGATTTTTACATCACTTTACATATCAAGGCGTAGCATACACTATAAGTTCACAAGTTAAGGGCAGGAGACCTAGTACTGGAAAGAACCAGCAAGAAAACGAGCATCTGGCTGGAATGAAGAAGATAAATAGTGTGAACCCAACTTTCTATACAAGTTTAAACAAGTTTACATTATATTATATCTATATAAGCTTCATTGTTATTTAATATAGTCAAAATAATTAGCAACGTAACTATTGAATTACTAAAATTAATACCAAGCATTGTTATCATTTAACAGTCATCTTTTTTATCAGAGTATTTTAATTTAACTCACTGCACAACAGCTCCCAAAAGTGACGTTGTCTCCAGCCAACAACGAGCACCTGCTTGCAGCAACGCCCTCAAGACGTGGCCTGCTGTACGTCTCATATTACGGCGGCAACATGGCGGCGTATTACGCCCGTCCAAAATATAAGACGGAACACCTTGGACTGAAGGATAACATCTCTGGAAATTGAAACAGTTTCACTTTTTATAACAACTACAAACAAACTAGATTAAAAGCATACATCACTTGAATCTAATATTATTTCTATGCTGTAACCAATTTCGACTTTGATATAGAGATCCTACAGGCAATCCATGTGTACATATAAGGTAAGGTGAGAAGAAAATAAATATCATTTTTCTAAATATATAACATTAAATAATTATTTAATGTTATATATAATCTAAAGTGTATGAGAGGATTAACAAGAGAAATTTTTAAGAATTAGTTTTATTTGTTAGTTCAAAGTTTTACGAGGGGTTTATTAAGGGTTTTTACAAATGAGTTATGTATTTGTGTATTGTTTTGTAAACTCCCAGACACATCTATCGACCCACCTTGTGTTTAAGTTTTGACAGTCCCTAGCAATGTCATCTAATATTTATATTTAGCTAGGGGACAGTAAAAACTTAAAGTACTAGGGCTTTGTAGGATAATGATAAGCAAGAAGAAGCAAGTAGCACACTTACCATATTTGCTTGAAGCAAAGCTTGTAAAAGCTAGTACTTGTGAATATTAATATATTTGTTTTTAGATTAATGAAAAAGTTAATTTAATTATTTTTGTTTATGCACAAACCTGGGTCTCTCGTTTACAACCAAACCATTGTATTCTTCCATCTTCTCTAATAACAGTTTTTATTCCAAGTTGTTTATAGAGGACCATGCGGTAGTCTCTTGTGCGACGAGACAGTCTCTGTTTAGCTCCTGGTGATTTGAGGACACTACGACCGGCATTGAACTTTCCGTCTAACAGATGAACCTAAAAATTATTTTGTGCAAACATTCTTCTTCTTCTTTAAATCATTGACCTATTATCAAGTTAACTTTGTATTAATGTTCAAGTATTTAACAAGATACTATTATCAAAAATAATTACAATAGGAGAATGTTTATATTGATATCATGAATAAACACCATTATCTATTATTGTGACAAAATAATTCAAATAAAAGTATTTATATTTTAAATCATTCATTAAATTTCAGTACTTAAAATTTAATTGATTTACTTAATTTGTTCATACATGTAACATTTATTTGTTTATAAATCAATAATATAATTTTTCAATTGCAATTATTGAGCATAAACTGAATAATCTCTGAATTAACAATGCACAGTTTAGATAATATACACAATCAACATTTTCCAAAAAAAATGGGACTTTTTCAGAAACCAACATCTATTTAAAAAAGAAACATCATTATAAGGTATTTAGTTAATATTATTGTAATTTAGTAACTTAATATAAGATTCTTACCTTTATATTTTTCACAGAAGTCTGCAAATAAAGAGATTCCGGGAAAGGCATATTAAATGGTCGAGGCAAATTATTAATAAATGCAGTTTTTGTTAATAGTGCATGTTGCCCATGAACTGAATCACAAATTTTTCCTGAAGTATCCTTTGTATATTGCAGTGTCCAATCTACATAACTCCATTTAACCTGAAGGCATATGAGGCGAGAACTTCCCACAGCTAAGCCAACTGCATGTTTACTGAGTGTTGTAGCAAACTCTGTCATTTCCTGAAGAGCCCTCCGAGAGACTCGTATAGAATCGGGAACAAATAGTACAAATTCTGTATGTATATATGACAAAGGATTTAAATCAGCAGCAGAGGCATCGAGTTTAAATTCAAGTGATACCACTTTGACATTCCGTAATGTATCATTGGTTGCAGAAAACGGAAAAGGTGGATAAGGTTTTCTATCACACACAAGCAAAATAGGCATGTTTGGGAAAGCTGAAACGAATGATTGAACACTGTCTGCAACATCATTCTCAAATTCTTCGAATTGTCGGAAAACTACAGTAATTAATTTGGATAAATGTAGATGGGTACGCGGATGCACAGTACTGTGGTATTCAGTAACTGGAGCAATAGGATAAATCTTTAGTTCAGGTAACAAATATCTGCTTAACAATATAATTAAAATTATTGCAAATACAAAATATATTCTGAATGTCAGCCGACCACGAAAGAGCCGATAAAACATTATTTTTATTTATATAATTCATATCACTTTATAAATTAATAAATTAAAAACGAATCTCAACATTGTTCATCTGTTCGCTGAAGCTGAAGATTAATAGTTTTTGTTTCTAAGGATTTTGAAATTTGGTTATATATTACCTATTATCTAAATATCCTATCACTTAACTCTCTGACAGTGACATTGACATGAAAAGTCGTTCATACTGTGTACAGGCATAGCCATGCAACCATCGCCATATTTATGAGAATCATATGTGAGAATCTTCTTATGTTTAACATTCATAATACTCACATAAATTCTTTTCCGTTACAGTATCCAACTTTTAAATGTATTATTGCTCATTCCAGTAATAACTTACTATTATTAAGTTGCTTACAAAAATTATCACGTGTACAATTTTAGACTAATCGCTTGCATGCGAACGAGAGCTCTGATAGAAAAATTTGGACCGCACTCATCGTTTGTCACTTCAGTGTAGTATTATTATCATAGTCTGTGACCTTATTGCTTTCAACGTTGCAGTTTTGTATTTTAATAGATTTCGACTAAGATTATTTTAATTTTCCATTATCCATGGAGGGAAATCAAGATTTTGAGCCATTGGAACCGTCTTTAAGAAATGTAATCGATCAAAAGTCGCTACGTTGGATATTTGTTGGAGGCAAAGGAGGAGTAGGGAAAACGACATGCAGGTTTTTATTTTATATTATTCTAGTATAAGTTAACAAGTACAAATTGGATTCTAATTTTTTAATCACGCAGTTGCAGTTTGGCTGTACAATTGTCCAAAGTTCGAGAGTCTGTTCTTATAATATCTACAGATCCTGCACACAATATCTCTGATGCTTTTGACCAAAAGTTTTCCAAGGTAATTCATTCATACATGTACTTAAATATTAATCAACAAAATCTGAAATAACTATTTCATGTAATATAAGAAAATAAGTCTTGTATTTGAATAATTTTGGACATAAACATTTTAGGTTCCAACAAAAGTAAAAGGATTTGATAACCTTTTTGCAATGGAAATAGATCCTAATGTTGGTTTGACGGAACTTCCAGAAGAGTATTTTGAAGGCCAAACTGAAGCCATGAGACTTGGTAAAGGTGTGATGCAAGAAATTGTTGGAGCTTTTCCAGGCATTGATGAAGCTATGAGCTATGCTGAGGTAATACAAAATAACTATATTAATTTATATGTCATCAATAGCACTGTACTTTTGCATCCCATATTGGTAGTTCTCAATAATGCTTAATGAATTATTATAATGACAGTTATATAATAATGATTGGGCAGAGTAGAATAGCATTAATTTTTTATATGCCTGTATATATGTTATATAAGATGTTTAATGTATGAACTCAACACTTAACAGAGCCTTTGTTACCTAGTCTTTTATCACTGATCAAAATTGTGTTGAAAATTTTAAAAAAATCTCCCACTAGGTGAAGCTTGTCTAGTAGTGAACTTTATTTGTGGTTATTTATATTAGTTTCATTAAAGGCCATCCATAAACTATGTATATATGTATAAAATATATACGACCACATAATGTTCATGATTTTGGACACCTTATGATGTAGTTGTCTTACTCCCACTTCTGATCCTTTATTTTTATTAAGCTTACTGTGCCAGTGGAATTAATCTAGGAAGCATCGAGGGAGTATTCAATATAGTAATAGCCTGGTATAAACTCTGAAAGTAGTTGTATGTGCTCTACTGTTTGCCTCCATCTCTTGAGGTAGATATCTATTCTGATTAGCTCATAAGGTCAAGAGACCTTCGGCTTAGTTTATATGGAGAAGCTAGACTGGTGGATATGATGATTCTTATGAGTTGGCTTCAACATATAGAACACATCTGGTTCCAAGTACTACTTCATATTATTGCAGTACTTTTTGGTAACATTACACAGAGGTTAATTTTTTGAGAAACAGACTATCCATTGATACACTTATAGATTTGTTTCAACTTTTACTTGTTGTTTAATTTTATACACTAAGGTTTATAAAATATTGTAACTATCTTGTGAGAATGTATAATGAAATATTTAATATTATTTGTATTAACTTTAAGTCTTATAAATTTATAGACTATAAGGTCTAATTATAAAGTAGAAGTTTTTTTTTGTTTTAGGTCATGAAACTAGTAAAAGGAATGAATTTCAGTGCAGTTGTTTTTGACACTGCTCCAACCGGACATACTCTTCGTTTATTATCATTCCCACAAGTTGTTGAGAAAGGCCTTGGTAAACTTATGCGTCTCAAATCAAAGGTTAGTATTTCTTTTATTTTTTTCATGAATAGTAAGTTAAATGTTAAACATTGAGTCTAAGAATTGTGGAAAATTGAATTTTTAACCTGATCTATTTTGCACAAACTAACAAATAAAAATAAAAAAGATTTCATACAATTTAAATTTTATATATATATATATATATTTATTTAAATTAGTAAAGATTAACAGTTAATTATACTTTTGTAAAAAATTGTTTTACTTTGATATTGCTGGTTGTAATAATTCTATTAATAGTAGTCATCTGCATTTCTATATAAAATTTTATAGTACCAGAGTATTTATAAATTACAGGTTGCTCCATTCATAAACCAAGCTGCAGCCCTCTTTGGCCTCGCTGAATTTAACTCAGACATGTTCAGCAACAAAATGGATGAAATGCTGTCCATAATTCGACAAGTAAACACACAATTCAAAGATCCAAACCAGACCACATTTGTATGTGTGTGTATAGCAGAATTTTTATCTCTCTATGAAACAGAGCGTTTAGTACAGGAGCTAACGCGATGTGGTATCGACACACACAATATTGTAGTAAACCAATTGTTGTTAAAAACGTCGGCTCCGTGTGATCTATGTGCAGCAAGACATAAAGTGCAAGAAAAATATTTAGAGCAGATTGCAGATTTGTATGAAGATTTCCACGTAACAAAATTGCCTTTGTTGGACAGAGAAGTTCGTGGCGCCACGGCAGTTAATGCATTTTCAGAGTATTTGATAAACCCATATGATCCACCACAACCAACAACATAAAACTATGTATTCTTTATGCATTGGCTGTTCTTCATATGCGGGGTACTTTACATTTGGTAAAAAAGATTCTATCTATTAATTAATATGATTGATCGGGTGCTATTTCAGTCACATAGCAATATCCAAAAAAAAATTACATTTATCAGATGAAATAATTTATTGTATAACTTTTGCAAGCTATGTTTGTTGTGAATCACTCCTTGTTGATTGCAAATTCTAGTGCAATATTCACGACTAATATAGTCTAAATAAATATAATATATTTTATAGTTTTTTTTTTTCGTATCTTCATAAAAATTTAACCAACTTGTTTAGCATTTTTCTCATTCTTTCTTCTGTAACTTGATAAATTTCAAAATAAAACTAAACATTGATTAAATAAACAAATATTAAACAATGTTATTGCTCGAAACAGCAAGCTGACCATAGTTATAGGGAGCCCAAGTAACGGCCTAGCCATTCGCCAAGGCCTAACCCGCGCCTTACGAAAGTCCCGGGTTGAACTATCGCAGTTGGCTAATACGGGTGGATTCCTGCCGTCCCTGTAATCCTTACCAAGCTATTTAAAAATAATTAACAGCAGCAGCACGTCCTTTCACTGACAGTGCACTACAACATTCGTGAACACTCCAGTCTCGATACGAGTCGGCACCACGTCGCAACTGCGATATCCCCTCTTGGAAGCTTCGATCGCTATCTATTGAAGGTTTTCCGACAAACTCCCGACTCACTACTAGAGAGGCTTAATAATATGATACCGACAGTGTAACGGCCGATGCTCTTAAGCATTCGGCACATTATGAATGGCTTAAAGTGTGCTCTTGTAAGCTTCCCGGCGGAGCTAAATAGAAAGCTAACGAAGCTATTTTGTTATGTTGGCCGTATTGGAACCAAATCTGCCTTTTTGTCCTTGGCGAAATCGGTCGAGTCTAACTTCATTCAACCATCAGTACCACCTCTTCTGAAGCCCTATGGATCATGGTTATAAAATTGAATCAGCTTCTTTTTTTTATTAAAAAGTGTCATTTAGATTCCACAAGTAAATTATCACCCACCTTCCTGCATACGGATCCTCATTGCCAGAGATTCACATTAGATAAAAATGCCCAGATTAATGCGATTCATAAAACTTTCATCTCTTCGTCTCACACATTAAAATCTGGTTATTACTTCTACTATAAGTGAAAAAACACATAATATACTATAAAAAATTTATTCCTTTGATCAACAAATATTATAACATCTAATCAATATGTAACAATCTATGGGCAGTGTTATCTTTATTATTATTCAAAATTAAACAAATAAATATATACCACGAAATGCATCGGACTTTAATTTGTATAATAAACACATCTTATATTAATAACTAATAATAATACATCAGTTTTTATTGATTGATAAACTTTAAATTTCCTTTCTTTAAGGAGGAGTTAATAAGTGTATTATTAAGTAAAAGATATCGATCATCAATTCATGCTCCTGTCGCAGAATTGTCACGCTCCACAAATGACAAACAATAAAATAGTTTATCTTTGCTTCGTTATGTCATTAACTATAATTTTAATACTGTACTTTGTAAAAGTTATATGTATAATTGCTATATTAAGAATTAATACTCTTATCAGCCAAAATATAATCTACAAAAAACCGATTTCGGTTTTATTAAGAAAACTAACGCGGGTTGAACATACCCGTATCTAAATAATGATAAACAGTTGAACAACTCACGTTAAAAGTTGATTTTTCCAACCGGTTTAAACCAAGTAAACTAAGCGCCAAGTGTCTCACATTCGTCTTGTTGAATTTTTCACTAGTTTTTGTCCTTTCAATGCGGTTTTTCACTAGTGTGTTATCATTTTATAGAAATCTATTTAGTTAATACATTGTTAAAATTCATTTAGTGGACTCATAGTCATCCGGCCCGTCTAATCAGACACCTGTAGTCCAACATATTTATGTGTACGAAACACGTATATGTATCTAAATACTTGTAATTTTTTGTCAGCAAATATTCTCTAATGTACGATTGAACTTGTACGTGCTGTTACGATGGTCTCGACGTGGTGTCTCATTAAGAACATACGAAAAATTAACACTAATTTGTATATAATATATATATATAATATATATTATTAATATATATATAATAATATATATAATATATATATATATATATATATATATATAATATATATATAATTTAGATACTCGTTTTACTATATAATATATATATATAATTTTTTAGATACTCGTTTTACAGATTATAAGGTACACTTTCAAAAAGGTACAGAATATATGTAAGGGGTTTATAAAAAGTGCTCTATAATCCAACAGCGGTAGTTCGACACCGACAAAATGTTAGTGTTGGTTAGCTCATTTATCGAGAAAAGCTAGCTAGACCTTTTGGAGAATAGGAACGGAGCTAATGACTAATATGTCCACGTGTCCAGTTGTGGGTGGAAATTTTTCACATGCTAGACAAACAAAATGTATGTAATTAAATATAATATACAGACATACTTTTCTTAAAAATTAATTGACTGGTCTGGGGAAGGCGTATAAGAGATCGGACTGCAGATCAGTTCACGTCCTCCTACCACGAAACTCAGTGTGCAATTTACTTTACACATCTTAGATGCAGATTTGCATGATGCAGGGAGGGATGGAACAAAATTTTGATTTCTAGTAAATCTACACATCTAGGATTTTAAGATAAAATTGATAAACATAACTTTTATTAACAGAAACAGTAAAAAACGAAGCAGTGCTATACAAATAAATTTTGTGTCTTAAAAAACAATGCTTTGTCCACATATCGTCACCAGCAAAATAATTGAGCTACCGTCGATCATGCATAATCATGTATAGTTAGTTCCATAACATATAATACCAAACTAAGATACTGTACGGATACTATTAGAACACAATGATTTTCGATCAGGAAGGAATAAGAATATATACATGTCCTCATTTAGAAATTCCAATAAATAATAATGGAATTCCAAAACTTAAATGACACCATAAATCAATAAGTTAGTTCGAAACAGCTATAAGAACGAATATCTATTATTCTATTGATTGTTAGCCTTGATAATTGTAAAGTCAACGAGTGGGCTTTGGTATAATTACATATAATGTTATGTAAAGATGATTGATTATTTTTCTATATTGAAAATATAACCATGATCATAAAAGCGGATCAATTTCACAAACTATTATAACTAACAGGCAATAAATATAATAATACAACACAATTAATTAATAAGTTAAATATTGTTACGATAATAATTCTATTAATTTATGTAGAAAAATTCAAGCACCTCTAATATTAAGTAACTTAAGTAAAGTTTAACAATGTTTAATTCGAATATTTAAATGCTACCACGATAGTCGCAGCAAATAATATTATTTATTGACATTTTTGTAATTATCATTTAAAACAAATTTCAAATCACACAGTGAAACCCAACACCTCCAAAACCCCATTTTGAAATCAATTGTTCCACATCCAACAAAAAATCAATTTTTTCCATATACTCATTTCAGTTTTCTTTGGTAGACGTTTACTGTAGGGCATGATTTAAGAGCCGTTTTATTGTGTGTAACACGTTTTTTCCATTTAAAAAATTGATAATATTTCTATAGTTATACATAATTGGTATTGAATTCAGGCTATTTTATATTAATTTGATGAATTATATATTTTATTGTATATGTAGACACTGTCTTTTATTTGCTTTCGATACGTATAAGTGAAACACACCTTTCATTTAAGGTATGAATTAAGTAATAATATTATATATTTATAATATAATAAATATTTAAAATGATCAAACAAATACAATGGAGGCTCTATTCGACTTGTAAATAAATATTAATTAAAATTAACTAATTATTTTCTCCCTAATAATGACGAATCTTCTTTATAACTAAACATAATATTTATGTACACAAATGACAACATACATGAATTATACAATTAATGATAAATTATTATACAATGGGTAACTTATATATTCTGTATTAATATTATAGGTTTCACCAATCAGTAGATACAGTAACAGATCGTTAAACAAACGTAATAAATACATCGACGTTTAATTTACGGCACCGCGTAACTTAAAATATTATAACTATTCAGGACGCAAGAAATTAACTGTCTAGCTGTAATATGCTAGGAAAATCCCAGTTTTTCTTGCCATAAATACTTAAATGAAGTATTTTACAATTATTAAGTATTTGTGGCAAAAATATACACATTCCTTACAAGTTAAAAATCATAGAATGTTATTTTATAAATGGTAAGCCCTTTGATATTACAGTCTATAGTGGTAAATGAGGTCATATAACATTCTAGAATTAAACTTTGGAGAAAAAAAAACGAACCACAGTATAATTTCTATACAAATACATATAATCAATTCACAGTCTCAAAAATAAATGTACGAAATATTCTGTAAACATTTCTACGTTCATGGCTAGATTATATATTGCTTTTTTCAATTAGCATTACAATAACTTTCCAATCAACTGTAAAAAGATAAGAAATTTTCTATGTAACGACAAATGGGAATTAAAAGATTGAGAAATACACTACAACTGATTAGAATATTTGACTGGTATTTGATATTTTAGTCGACTTTAGAAATTATTGAAAAGTTATGCATACTTTTTATTTATGAGACTGTTCATTGAAAATTTTTATAAGGAAATTACACAGTGGCTCGATTTCTTTTACTCCCGAGTGTATATAGTAATATAACCGACTTCGCTATCTAATCTCATAATTATTTACAGTAAGTGAAGAAGCGTATTTAATATTTACAGTCTTATCATTGGCAGTAAACTATGATTGCTGTTGGTAAAACATCATTCATTTTCTATTTCAATAAACGTAAGTCAGCATATACAAGTATTTAAGCATAGAAGGCACTCCTTTGGTTTAATGAGTTAATCAATGTATGTACAGCCCATAACACAAACAATAATCAATCAAAAATTAAAGAAGCATTTACATGAAATCACTACAGTGGATTCTGCCTCATTCTGTTGGCCTTGCGTAAATGTTCCATAATTTTGACACCGCCATAAAAATACTAGCATAAATATGTTTATCTACTATCATGCTATTAATCCTCTATAAAAGAATCTATAACAATCAGCTTATTGCCAACATTAAAACACTCAATGATATTATGATCATTATATCATCCAAACGCGTGATATTATGAATTTCAAAAAAGAACATTCTCATGCTATGACATTTTCACCACCAGATCGCTGAAATTTTGAAAAACGAACAATAAATTGTAGACTAATCCGTGATTTCGGATTCTCGTCTTATCATGTTATTTCCCGCCATTTTTTCACTCGAATATTGAAAATCTTTTATAGAGGATTCACATCATGATTGTAGTTAAGGTCTTGTATGCAACTGTTATAATTAGGTATTAAAACACTCATGTGATACTATTATCATATGAGTATTTATACCCCACCCTATATAAACCCACATTCGTGTTTTAATACCCCTGATTATACAACAGTTGCATAAATAACTATAAACTAACATTAATAGCAAGATTGAAATCTTGTTCCCCGAGTTTTACCCATCTCGGGGCTTACTTCCAGAAAAATAATAAATTTGAATTTATTGTATTGTGATTATACTAGTGTTTTTTAACAAACTGACAGCAGTTAACAATGCAATGCGCAAGAGTCATTACCAAGTGCTCGGCTTTCTACCAATGTTTTAGTTGTCAGTTTGCTAGGTCCAATAGGGAAGATGCAATTTTTTATTTTTGTGCTAGTATATTAAAAAATGAAAAGACTGTATATTACTAAAAAAATGCGGTTTATAATTGTCAATTTAAATTTTCGCACGAAAACGAATCTATAGATGGTATGACGTCACTCCTGTCTGTCGTTGTCACTGGCTCTGCGCGTGTCATTGCTGGCTTTAGTTGTTTTTGCATTTATCTCGACTTTCAAGGTATTATTTTGTAAAAATTTACAATGGACTCCGAAAAAAAGCTGTATAGACGTATGTTTTGTGCCAATGTGTCCATCTACTTCAAATAAGTTTCCTAATAAATTGTTTTTGACTGGACCTTCTGACCCAAAACTGAGAAAAATGTGGTTTCAAGCGGCGAAGAGGAATGACATATATTACACAAAAGAAACAGTTACCTACCTAACACGTACCCAAACATTTCAATGTCTTTTTGTCTAGTCCCTTTCATTTCTACACTTGAAAACTCTGCATTTCGACAAAAAATGTCACTACCATGTCAACATTAACTTTTGACATAGTCCTAGAATCTGCTTTGGCAAACCCAACTTCCATTTTTATTCAAAAACTCTCTCAACTTTTAACCTCAAATCAGTTGTCATAACAGGAGTGACGTCACTGAACGCTGATTGGTGTTTAAATCCGTTCCGTTTCACGTTACTTTTGATTCGTAATTATTGTTAAAAACAACATTATTTTAAATGTAAACCTTGCAGTGGCCCTACTTTTATATTTTTTTACCATTTTAATAACAATATTTCCATAAATATTATAATTGCATGTTCCCCATTAAAAGTCATACTTTACTATGTTATACGACCTCGGCATTATTGACTACGCTTTTGTCAACTGGATCGTTGTTGGACGGTGGTGTGCCAAGTGGCTAAAATGGCGCCTAGCAGTGTACCGGCAAATGCGAACACGCACGTGAAGTACTCGAATATGAATTTGGGGGCAAACACGCCCCATATCATTAGATGGCGACAGTGTATTGTCGCTGAGAGTGCAGACGCAAACACCTGCAATAGATTAGTATCATAACAATATGTCTGAATTCCATTCAGTTTCATTGCAAGATCAACCTCTTCTTTTATTCACAATGTAGTTTTAAAACAGTTCATAATGGGACTTTTATTTGCGGGTTGACATTTATTTTTAAAAAGTCTAAAAGTGATACAAATATCGTTATCAATTTAAAATTTTGATGGGTAAATATAGAGGATATGTTATCTGTAAGCCACATGTTGGGAACACTAATTCAACAGGGTGACCTAATTCAGTTAGTGATCGTAACGGCACGCTCTCACGTTGTTATAATTATAAATATATTTTTAATACATTCAATGGTAAAACTTATATACACATAACATGGCTTTGTTATGTGTATATAAGTTTTAAGTTAATTATATCACTTATAGTTCAGAAAACAGCTTTGTGTGCTGATCTCTAGGATATAAAGACACGGTAGCGGTAGTATATTAAGAGATCTGAAGTAAGGTCCACATGATACATCTGGTGCTATGTGAACTATAGCCCTGATACATCTTTTTTGTGCCACAAATACAATATGAATATCCATGCCAGAACCCAAAATTATAAGACCATTTTTATTTGAAAGAAAGAAAGAAAGAAGAAAGAACTACCTTTGTCAATTTATATAGCCCGTACGAAAATCTATTTATTTTTACACTCACTGTTTTGATATGCTCTTTCCAATCAAATTTAGAATTTATGTCTAGTCCTAAAAACCAAGTACATATGTATAAACCGTTGCAATTTATACTCACCCTAATAGCGAAGCAAAGGCAGAATTTAAGACACAGTGAGAAGACGGCCGCCAACTGGGTCCTCGGGCCCACGTTACTGGCGCCGTTTTTGCCCCACAGCGCCAACAGAGGCACTGCAGCGCCAAACATCAAAGGTATACCTGCAACGGAAAATCGTGTATTCTAACGACTTGTATATTTAAATATGATATACATGTATTTTTAGGGTTCTGAAAAAGGTAAATAGGAACCCGTATAGGATTACTTTTGACAGTTCCCAGCTCGATTGCCTGATCGAGCACTTGGCATTCAGACGGTTTTTAGGACCTAGACCGCAACATGACGAAAATCCGTGTTTCTCTTTCAGAAAACACTCGAAACAACCAGGAGACTGTCTCGGAATATTGCAAGTGCAAAAAGAAAATAGTTATATCTGATGTTAGATAGTCTATGGCAAGCACTACACCCAAGGCGGCCGCGGCCGTACAGTCGCTTGCCGACTTTCTTTCATAGAAAGTATCGCGCAGATTTTAGTGGTCATTTGTAATATCTCAGGGCATGCACCATCAGTTAACAAACTATTCACTATGGACCAGGTTGAACAAATGCAGATGTGTGAATGCTTGTTTCTGTTTTGTTCCAGTTTACCGGAGAGATTCTACCATAAGGCCGTCTGTGTACCTCCTTACATTGTCTTACAGCATAAATTGAGGTTTTGGTGGAAATTACAGATTTATTGAATATCTCATAAGACCCAAATGTACTATTACTGTAACCGCTTACCATCAGGAAGGCGGTCTACTTGTAAACCAGAGGATAGAGAAGTTGCAAGGTTCAAGGTATAGGGGCGGTTGGAGACTACTGAGGGGTTATCCCCGGATCCTACCAGATCAGTACTTAACATCAAACGAGTATTACAAAGTGTGCCAGTCATGAAAACGTGCAACATTCCTTGAGATAATCATCTCAAGGGTGCTGAGTAAGCTAGAAATACGCACGTACCATATTAGTATATAAGCCTTAGTTTTAGTTAAATAAATAAAAAGTTATTATAATGGAGATCATAATAGACGATATCAGACTATAACCTGAGTCTCATTATATCCATCACCAAAACCCTGGCAAACAAAGCAATACTGACTTATAACAATACTGAATGTAATATGATTGTGAAAGTGCCAAACAAATAAATAATGAATTAAGTAAGTGTATATTGATATTGTTGTTTGAATACCAAACCTCAAGTATGTAACAACATTTTATTAAATAGATGGTACATTATTTAAATATTTGTGTGATGAATCAGATTGACGGCTGTAATCTAGGTTAGATAACAGTAGTATTGTATGTATTTTATGTTCTTGTTTTAACTCATCCTTGAATAAATGTGAGGATTAGTCATAAAATATAACCTAATTTTATCCAAAAGAAACAACATTTGTGTTAAAGGTATGTCACTGTGATAATATCCATAGACTTAGTGATCCTAAGTCTATGGATAATATATTTCAAATAAATAAAAAAATAAACAATGACTTATGCTTGTACTCACCAAAAAGATCCAGCAATATCATAACGGCACTTATAGGCGTTCCTATGGCTGCCCCTAAGTAATTGGGGTCGCCAGCGTGGAAGGCCGGCGCCCACCTCAGATGGCTAAGTGTGGGATGGTGGCCCGTCCCGTAGAACTGATATGAGGCTAACAACGCCCAAAGGCATGCTACACTCGAGTTGCACCTAGTGGATAAGGCTGAAATATCCACAAAAATAAATCATGAAACATCAGAAACCTATAGAAACATTGAAATAAATACAGGCACAGAATTAGTATCTAATAATACAAAGATCAAGATAAAAGAATTCAATTCTAGTGTAGGACCTATTCTACATTACAATTCATGAAATTCACTTAATAGTGACTTTTGATCATATTAATTTTTATTGATTCAAAATAAAATAATGTTCATTTCAAAATGTCATGTCAAATACCAAGAAGTTATTCTGAATTATAAGTCTGTTGAAAGATTTTCAATTCAATTTTATTTGTTTAATACGAAGAATGCAAAGGACACAAAATACAATGGCAAATTATATATGCATTAAAAAATCCAATGTGAAAGCCTTGGGGAAGCCTATATAGGCATTTATTGGCTGAAATGATGATGATAATTGAAAATGCCACTAGTGGCAACAGGGAAAGAACTTTCTTGGTAGTAAACTTGACATTATAAAAAATATTTTAAGTACCTCATTATTTATTGCATTTTAAATGATACTTACAAAACTTTGAGCTTCCTGCAGTCTTGAACATAGTAACAACGTTTAAAACCGTAACTGCACTTAACAACGCTATGGCAGCTGCCGGTGCAAATGACGCACCGAGCACCAACGTGTTTGCTCCATATAATACTAAACTGCACACGACAAGTGGCAACAAAGGTCCTTGGCGATCTCTCCTCCAGAGTAAAACTAACATCGTTATTAAAACTAGCCAAGAGCCTCGGGCCAATAGTTTGGATCTACTGGGAGAGCCTAAACTACCCCAACCAACTGCCCAATGGGCGCATGTGAACAAACCAGAAACAACTACCCCATACCCACGCCAGCCAATGTGACGCCTGGTTATTGCCACCACAGCCGCTACAGAACCTAAAGCTAACACAAGAGCAGCCCTACTCGCTTGCCCGCTAGCCAGACCGTCTCCCGAAGTCCAGCAATCCCCTTGCTCTTCTCTACAACCTCTATAAGACTTTGACATAGCCAAAGAAACTCCACAGCCGACCCACATCGCCAACGCCTTAATCGAACCAATATTCCAAACCATCAATAACAAAACGCTTAACGACAAAAATGCAAGGCTAGCTCCCTCTTCTATGATAAAACTATTTGAAACTAACATGATAGCAGATGCAACAAGGGCTGCTCTAGAAAACCGCTCGTAGAACATTGAACGACCTTCGTACCAACGCTGTGTGACGCCATCCCAATGCATTATGATCAATGTGCATGTAATTGCACCTGAAATTAGGCCGGTGCTTAATATCACAGCATGTTCAATATCCTCTAGAATTTCTAAATAATACGCACTGAGGCATATGCCTATACACACAGCCATCGCGGCAAAACCACTCGATACAAAAGAGCTTGCGAATATCAGAGGAATACGATCCGTTGGAAGTCCTTCTGTTACTAACCAATTAAAGAATATGGCAAGAAGAAGTAACAGAAGAGCTCTGAGCATAGACAAAGAATCAAATTCAACCCAAACTTCACGGAACACCAATCGAATATTGTCGACTAATCCCCTGCAACAAGAATTAAAAGTTTATACAACTTGTTATAAAGTACTAACCATAATATAACAATGTGTGACTAACTCACCGAAATTCGTTAATATAATTATACAACTGTTCATCTGTTTGAACACTGCCAGCTTTCTCCAATTGTTCCCTTGTCGCATTAATTAGTTGAGCAAGTTTGTCAACAGCTATCTGTTGAGACTCTTCCCCATACCGTACTAAATACTGTTGTATCTGCAAATTGATATTTTATTATGCTCCATTAGAGCTCTTTTAATAAATTTTTGTGGTAAAATATATAATGGCCGGGTCTACGATAGGGTATTGAATATTTCAAGAAACTAGCATTTATTAGAAACTATATAAACTCATTTGCAAAAAAGTGTCTCTTGACTTATTTTTTTTTTTATAGGATAGGGCAGCAAACGAGCAGACGGATCACCTGATGGTAAGCGATAACCGTTGCTCATAGACACCCGCAACACCAGAGGAGTCAAAGATGCGTTGCCGGCCTTTTAAAAGGGAATAAGGGGGGGAATGGGGGGTAGGGCCTCCGGTACCCTCACTCACTCGGCGGGGGGTAGGGCCTCCGGTACCCTCACTCACTCGGCGAAACACAGCGCAAGCGCTATTTTACGCCGGTTTTCTGTGAGGCCGTGGTATCACTCCGGTCGAGCCGGCCCAATTCGTGCCGAAGCATGGCTCTCCCACGGTAGAATGTAACCATGATCTATTATCAGTTCCACGACGCTTCGGATCTCATTTTCCAACCGATAACTTTGTAGTTTTACAAATATTTAAGAAATATATTTCAGTGCGATGTTTGACTAATACAGATATATTTTAAATGAGTCTCCAATATTTGAAGATTACTTGAACACAGCCTAATCAATATCACACAGATAGTCAAAGAAATACACTTACATATTTTAAATTAAAGCAATGTATAAATGGTTTCTTCTTTTTTGCAATGTTTATTTATGTGTAAATTAAACTATATTTTTATAAATTTGAGATGTGTAGCTAAAAAATAAAGACAGGTTTTGTCAAAAACGACAATTGAGGCTGTTTGAAAATAGGTTCCTTTTTAATTCCCAACAATTTGGTAGTTGATATGTAATCTACTATAATATATGATCCACTATAAAATAATAATGTGCACCTAACCAGGCAGACAAACGCAAATATTAATACATATATTTTTTATATTTTCAATCATAAAATAATAGTTGCGCTATCACTAGAAAAACGTTACAAATTGGGAAATTAAAGAGAACTGAACAATTACAGACCAATTACATTACAGATAAAGATAATTATTTGAAAGAATTATATACATAGTCAAAACTACATTTTTGTAAAGCTAACCATCAGTTTGTGAAAAGCCAATGGGGATTCAGGAAGTTATAAGTCTAAATAAAGCCTAAAAACTGAGAGGATTTAGATTCCTTACAATGCACTTATGATCAATAATATTCTATCACAGAGTTTAGTCACTGTTTGATCTGACAAAATGTCAGATCAAACAGTGACCTGTTTGAACTTAAACTTACCTGTTTTAAATTGTTACTAACATGTAACAAAACATGAATCATTGTCATTTTTGGCAATGCGGGCATCCACACACTACCAAGGGAGGGGGCTGGTGGTGGTCTACCCATTGCAGCACTTAGAGTAGGCGCTAAGTCTGTTTGTTGCACCTCCATGCCAATGTTTGCTGTGGCACCAAAACCTTTGGTGTAATAAGCAAACCATGCAGCTGTTCTTTCTGCTTTACTCTCACCCCCATGATCACCTGATAACAGTATTTTCATCATCAACAAAATAATTTATTGATCTAATGTAAAAATGAATCATGCAAAATGAATACACATTTGCAAACTACACGCCTGTTGACTCCTGATAAAATCTACATAAATAGAGATCTAATCACAAAAAATTTCATCATAAAATGAACTAAATATCATCAAGCCTCTACTTAAATACAAGAATATGCTTTAGATTCACACACAGTTTAGCAAAACACAGCTTCAAAATAAAATGTATATTAAATACACCAATTATCAAAAATTCTACTTTCAAGAGCTAAGTACCCACCATCCAATACTTTTCCTTCTTGTGAGTCTAAAACAATATGAAATATGTTTTTTTACTTTTATGAATATATATGTATTTGAAGGACATCTTTATATAAAGTATATAAATATATTGTATATGAATATATATATATATATTCATATACATACTACACTAGTACTACATTAATACAAATATTGTACTTCAATTTTGATAGATTAAAAGATAATATGGATTATACAGTGTGTTAGGGATCGAACTTCCGATACTTTACCAATGTGTTGTATGTTAAGTTTTATCGCCAAAAACCTATACAAATGGGGGTCGCATCCCTCTATTTTAAAATTTTATTTCTCGTATTTTAAGGAGTTTATTAAATCTTGCTGTTTTACGATTTTATTTGGTCTACATACACAAAAGTGGCCTTATTTCAAAGTGAATGAGATGTGCTAGCATTTAACAACAATTTGTTAAGAAATTCTTTACAATAATAAACAAAATCCTTTTGATTTAGACGGAAAACTGGGTAAAATTATCTATTTTTTTTTAGTTATTGGGCTCTACCTAAAATTCCGGGCCCTTGACATATCATTTTTTTTGTTTTAATTTATTGGCAATGAGTTGAGCTTATAAATAAACTCTCTAAAATAAGTACCGCTAAACAGGCAGATAGTTAATAAACGGGTCTAACAAAACAAGTCAAAATTGACAAAAAAAACCCTATTCATAAGAAGGTAATATTTCTATTGTTTGTGAGAGAGAGAGGTACTTTTACGATTAGAAGGTGTAAGTAAGCCATTAAACTACACATTATTTGAAATAAAAACAAAGAAAAAGAGAAAACCTATTTTTTTACAAAATTTGTTCGAAGTGACCACCATTATTTTGAAGGCATGCGATTGCTCTCAATCCAACTTGTTGAGTGGCTCTTAATATCATATCTCTGTCGTTCGTATCTCTTCAGCTGTAGCCATAATCCTCTGAAGGAGCTGCTCTCTGGTGTTTGGAACTTCCCGATAAACTTTCTGTTTTATGTTCCCCAAAGAAAGAAGTCCAGAGGAGTCAAGTCTGGTGAACGAGGCGGCCAGGCGATCGTGCCGCCACGTCCGATCCATGGCGAGTAATTAGCATGAATGTATGCTCTCACATTTTCATCACGCTTTTGTGTATGTAGACCAAATAAAATCGTAAAACAGCAAGATTTAATAAACTCTTTAAAATACGAGAAATAAAATTTTAAAATAGCTCTCATTCATAGGGGTGAGAAACTTAACATACAACACGTTGGTAAAGTATCGGAAGTCCGTTCCCTAACACACTGTATAAATTTCAAAACTATTGTAACACCTAATCAAGTTGCACAAATTATGAAGACATTAAAATTACTAGTTAGTAATAAAGTCTAAGATTATATAATAAAACATTAAACTTATACCTGTTTCTGTCATTCCATGGTCACCAACAATGTACAAAACTGAGTCATGAGGTAATATTTCAACTATCTTCTTTATTCGCTCATTTGTTTCATCTAATTTTCTACTCATTTCAGGGTGATTTGGACCATACCTATGGCCAGCATGGTCTACTCCTAAATAATGAGCTACAAGGATATCCCAATCGTCCTTCATAAGTTCATCATATATTTTCAAATCTACTTCTGAAAAAAACATTTTCTTAACTTTAATACTTCAAAATGGAGCAATTAAATATTGGTATGGTAAACAAATAGTTTTTCAACCAATCTTGGTTGAAAAAATATATAATTTTAAAAATAACATTTTAAACTAATTTTAAGCTTAATCATATATCAGTAATTTCCATAGCATGCTTTGAATTTTTTTTTTTTTTCAAATATCTTATAAGCACTACAGTAATTCATTCTGACGTCAAAGGGTAGGACAAATATTTACAACAAATACTATTAGATTAATATAGTTCTCAGAACCAAATGTACTGTACCCAACTTATTAGCCACTTACCATCATATATGCAATGTACAACTTGATTATATAAAAAAATGTATCCAAAAGAAACAAGAAATTATTAGGTACCTGTATCTACAGTATCCAGGTCCCAGGTATGAAATGAGTACAAGGCATGTGACCTCAACCATCTTCCAGGCATGAGACGTGACCATGTGTCGTCACCAAGTAAAACTGCCTTATGTCCATTTTTAGTTACCTATCAAATATTATAGTTTTAAGTAGGTTTTTAAATTGTATTTGAATATTCTTTTAATCACTTGCCTAGTTTAGACCATGCACCTAACTAAATATCTGATGTATGAATTTATATCCATTTCACTTTTTTAACTGCAAAACAACAGTGTTTGCATTGATGTGTTACAATGTTAAGAGTAAGGTACGTAGAAAATTTGCTAGATACCAGGATTCCACATCTTATGTTACAAGTAGGTAAATACACTGCAGTTTTGATAAGATTTGCAGATTTGCTGTGAATTTCAGAAGAAATATGTGACTACTACTTGCCATCTAGCATAACAATAAAATTTCATCAAATGCGTTTTAAGTAGCCACAACACTATTTAATAACATTAAACTACTTGTGTTGAAAATTCACATGGAGTAACTGTATTTTTATTTTCATTATATACCTGGTCTATAATATTATCTTCATGAAGCTCCATAGCAGCAAAATTAGAACTTGCATCAACAAATGTAGGCAAAGATCCAGTCACAAGAGCTTTAATCCGCTGAAATGTTGTGGTCGGGGGATCAGCCATAAAACGAAACAAGCGACTGCGGTCAGGGTACTTGTCAAGTAATTCCTTAACAATTGGCAAACGATTTTGATAAGGCAACGGCTTTTTGATGTCAGAATCGTACTCTGTAAAGTCGTATCGTAAAGCGTCTACCATTAAAAACACTACTCTTGTTCTGATTGGGACGCACACTATTGCCGATCCTGGATTATACAATATACGTTGAACCTTCATCTCTTCACTACATGCACCGCTAGTGTTTCCTTTTTCTATTCCATCACATTCAAATAAATCCAGGGGCACACATTTCGTGACATCGTTTAAAGATTTACGTGAGAGCAAAAAACCATGTCCGAACATTAGACCCGCAGAGAGAATTAGATATGTAAACCAAACAAGATACAAAATGTAATTCCATTTTTCTTTCATAATAGTACTTCAGATACGTTAAATTATTTTTTCTTCTTTTTAGAAAAAATATCTTAATTTTTGAATCTAATTTTAAAAAAGGTGTACAATCCACAGATTAGTATACTATTGTACAATCTGACCAATCGTATAACGTAAAATGGGAAAGGGGTAGAGGGAAATGAGGGGCAAAGACTGTCATGTAAATGTCAATCAGAGCTTTTTTATTAGCTTCACATTTTTACAAGGCGTAAAAGCTATGCTTATACAGTTAATTGTTAAGTTTCACTTTTCTACAATTATTATATTCTTATATACATAAGTATTACTCTGATAGAATTCAATAAAATTGACTTCAAGCCACCGCCACGCCACATGAATTATAACATTTGGTACTAAATCTATAGGTGTATCATTAACCGCAAATTATAAATCTCCGCAAATAAAGTAATTATTAGTATATTTATTATTATTTAACGTTTCTTTAATTCATTCACTCATGGTTTCCGAAGATATATTTTAATTATGTAATTTTTCTAGTAGATATTAATGCTATATCTATATCTACAAGATATGAAAATTCTACGCATGTTGAGCATAAAAATATATGTTTAGCTTATACATATGTTTATAATCAAAGGCTGTAGGTTGTGTAAGTAACTCTGTTGTTATCAAACTTTGTTTGAAGCTAAGAGAAAATAAAGTTACATAACATCTTAATAAAGCACTATTTGTCATTTTGGCAATTTATTTGAGTAGTTTGGAAAAACCAGACGTATAAAGCTAATACAGCGACATCGCTGAAGAAATATTACACAGACATCTTTAGTGTAATATTTTCTCCATTCTATTATTGAAAGGCTCAAAAGATAGATAATAGATTTAGATTGAAATAAAGTTCTCACAATTGAGTTCACTAAGGTTGTAAATAAGCTCTTTAATTCCATGAATGCAAAAAAATATTTAATATATTCAACTATACATTTACAGTGTTTTAGGTGTGATGTTTCGAGTAATGTAATAACTCAGTGTAATAATACTTTTTAATAGTACTTTTTAAACTACTGTTTCGTGCATGTGTATTTATGAGTTAAATGAGTTTGATGAACTATTTGACTCAGACTTATATTACTAATTAACAGTATAATTAACTAAACGAGTAGGCTGATTTAATAAATTCACGATCATTTTCACATTTCACTATTTTTTCCAAAAACACCATGTTTGCTTACATAAATATTATATTCTTTTGGAATGAATTATAAGTATATAGGTATTGTATTTCTTATGTAATTTAAAAAAAGAAAACTTAGGCATGGCTCTATAGTTAATATAACCTTACTGTCTCAAAAAGAAGTAACAAATTATAAAAAATAATTTGATGTTGATATAAAGTTGTCATAATGACATAATGACCACAAATTAGATAATGACAATATTAGTAGAATCGAACTACGTATCGTAGTATTTTTAAATAGCTTTTAAGACTTGGCTGTATGGCACAGAGCCTTTGCCTTTCCCTAGTGGGAAGAAAAAAAACCACTACTACTCTATTTAATCTGTGCTATTTAAGTAGTCTGTGGTAGAATGTTAGGTAGGTTTCTCTCACAGAGTACTTTATATGTTTCTCTAATTGTTCTGTGACAAGTTTGTGGTCTGTGAGTAGGTTGCAATCGGCTGCATGTGATGATCATGTTAAAATATTTTGAAGAAGATTGTTAAAAAGAAACCTTAATATTGGTTATTAAAAAGATTATTCTAGCAATATTGTAATAATTCAATAAAGCTTACAACAAGATTTTGTGACCCGTTTATACTAAAGTTTATCATCAAATTCTAAAATATTACCAATCGTCAATTTTTTGAGAACATTTTTATTGTAATTACTGGAAAGCATTGTAGTGTAGCATGTTTTTTATGAATAGTATTCAAAGATGTCCTTACCGAGTAAAGTTAACAAAGAAAATTTCCGGCTTTTGGATATGTCAAGTGACGAGGAATCCGAAGATTTACACTTAGAAATAATCCCTAGCCGCAAGAAAAAAATTATTAGGTGAGACAGAAATAAAATTCATTGATGGAACATGACATACCTTTACTTATGTAGTCTGATCTGCCTAAATAAATGTTATGTGTTATGTGTTTCAAGGCGAGAACGCGGCAGAGTTCCAGTTCATAAACCATCAGAGCTTAATATTCATTCAGAAGTCAAGTGTGCTTTGACATGGGCTGTTCGCGGCACACTTATTCTTTGGATGTTAATGCTCACGTGGATATGCGCTACACTTTACGATCAGCTGTCTGTTATGAGGCTAGAAATTATCAAAGGTATGTTGACATTGCTTTTATTACAATTTTTTGTGTAGTAGATTTATCATGCTCTCTTTATATGATATATATGGGACAAAGTGCATTAATATCGATGATGAAACAGAATGCTCTTTTTTTTGTGGGTAAAATTGTAGTCATGGTAGAAACTATTGAAGACTTGGGCACAATGCTCAAAGATTTCTGTATAATTTTTCAATATGCAGGTTGTATGTACTATGACTCAAGAACTTGAATATTAATGAGTTCAAGAGTCATTTTGTGAAAAATGTATTATAGATCGGAGTTCTTCGGAGTTTGCGGGCAAAGGCTGTAGAATTAGGTGATAACTTATACGGTGCTTGTGCTATGCTGATGTTGTTTGAAATAATGGTCACTTGGGTCATACATATTTATAAACATATACATATTTATAACAATATACATATTTATAATATTCTTTCAATGAGAGACATGATCATGTAAGATATTCACTGTTTCCAACAGTGAATATCTACAATATTGCTTTTAAATTTGAAATTGACACCGTGTCTACAACAAGAATTCATAAATTTTGTATATCAAAGAGCTGTAGTTGTGGTTGCAATATAGCTAGGGTCAAGTGGTGGCATTGAATAGAGTAGGGAATCCAATTTGTATTAGACGAAAGTATGCCTATAACTTTAGATAAACTACAAAAGGCGACCATAATTGATGTTACTCTTAGTGAATCACTATTATAAGTATATTAAAGGGTCAACCTGCAAGATTGTATGATAACAGGTTAAGACCATTGAATACGAGTAGTTATAGTTGTGGCTGGAAAATGACGAATAGAATGAGGAAAGTTGTCTTGCCAGAATATTTGTATGGGTGAGTTTTAAAAGATTTATATTTATTATAATTAGGTGTAGTGCAGAAATAAACACTAAAGCTCTAATCAAATTCCAGGCTGTGGCCATCACCCCATACCATGTGCAACCCCTTCACCTTACATATTTCCAGCAAACCCTTTTGATATGATTTACATAGACTTGTTAGGGCCAGTGAATCGCTGTCTGTATTTAGTGATCATAAGTAATATGTAAAATTCAATATCTTCTGAAAATAATTAAATTATAAAAGTTTACTATTATGCTTACAACAATTAAATTAATATACAACTACAAATAGCTCTCCAAGTCTTAATGTTTTAGTAACGATATTACAACGACCCTTGTTCTACCTAGGCTAACCTTAGGAATTAATTAAATATCAAGCTGTTTGGCTAATTTTCAGTCTTTGTCTTCTATTAATTACATATAGAATAACTGACGTTATTCTGTCGGAAAAGCAGAGTCTATTTAGAATATTATACAATAGAACTGCTTCCGTAATCTAGTCCTTGAAATCACTGGGTGCTGATCAGGGGTTTCTGGATTTGATTCGAGATTCAATTTCATGGGGTCTGAAGTTTTTCTGTTCAGTTTGATTAATGGCAGGGCAAGAAGCTTGGCAGATTGTATTTGGACAATTAGATTCGAGATAGTTTCAATGTTATTGAGGTCTCCACAATGGAAGCTCGATTCCATTATTGGCCTTACTACCATTTATCATCGGGTGTAATGAAAGTGAGGAAAATTCCCTGCTGTATGTAAAAAGAAATAACACATTTATCCATTAATTAAAGAAGTTGACATTTCCATTAACATAATAATTTTGATAATGGATGAATTACCTTCCGTTAAAATATCCCAAATCCATTAATATCTAATCCTTACAAGTACGTTTAGGGCGGAAGAAAAATGTAGCGCGCGCGGCACGTATTTAATAATTGATTATTTTCATTCAGAACAAATTCAGTAGCTTTTGTAAGTAGATCACTAAAACATGAAATGTTAACAATTTAACTTTAACTTGCATTATGTATTCCAAAATGTAACGCTACAACATTTAATAATGTTAAACACTTGAATTATGGTGCCCAGTATCTTATTAAATATACAATAACAACTATAGATGTGTTGTTGCTATGAAACCCTATAAATGGAACCTTGACATTATTAATATTTCTCTATTTTGCCTCGAACCATTTTAGGTTAAGTGTTTACCTTGGCAAAACAATTGTGTGTATGTTGTGAGCACAGGAGTCACAAATAATAATAATTTGTATTCAATCATATACATTAATATCTTGATATCTTAAGAGGCAGTAATTCCTCCTACTGTTACATTCCTTTTCATTACAATCCTTAACAACTATAACTAATACTTATTTCCTAGTATCACATATCAAATGAAATATTCCCTGTATTTTTGCTGTGTGTGTGCATATATGCGAGTGAATATGAGGCTGTTTTTGTGGGCGTATTTTGTTTGATTGTCTTTCTCAGAACATCTCAGTGTATGTAACAACTTCATAAAATATTGTCGGTGTATATTTTTGTAGCGTTATATATCTGATATAAAGTCTATCATTGAGAGCACATAACTTTTATGTATATATTGTGTTTATTAGGAACTTCAACATCCACGTTTTGCAATATATAGACTAAAAGGAATGGAAAAATAGTAAATTGTATACGTGATTTATACGAAAATTACTTTTTTATATAAATATGTGGTATTAAATTAAGTATATTTATGAGTGTGAAGCTTAATACTTTTGCGCATTTGCGAGAAAACCGTACGCCGACCTTTCATCAACACATACTCCAGGATTAATCTAATACAACTCACGTTAATTAGTTCATACTCGCTTCATATCCTAATTACGTAAGTTATATTACTGATTAAGGTTTAAGGCTTGTGCTCGCTAGGGCGTAACATTTACGGGGGTGTGTAATTTCATACGTCTATGTATGTATATTATATGAGCACTTAATTAAGTAAGTCTGTGTCTGTTGCGGATTAAAAAGATATGTCACTTCTCCTTGTTTTTCCGTGGATGTCGTAAGAGTCGACTAAGAGTTAATTGACGACCGTAATCGAGTGATTATTACATCGGTTTCAAGGTGTCGCCATTTCTGAGGTCCAGGGTTCGAATCCCGATGGGGGCAGTTGTTTGTGTGATGAATGTAAGTATTTGTACCTTGGTCATGATTGTTGATATATGTTTCTATGAAAAATATTTATATATGTATGTCTATCCATTACCCTAGTAGAGCCCATAACACAAGCCGTACAGAGCTTACTTTAGGCTAGACTAATTGGTGTAAGAAATATTTATATAATATGAAAAGAAAAAAATGTCTTATCATGGGGTCAATACAGCAAACATCTAAGCGTAGTGATATAAATTAAAAACACTTGACAGTAATTGGTTGCTTGAAAACTGTATCTGAAAAAAAGTACAAATAAAATCCTCACTACAATATTTGTGTAACCCCTCGATGTAACTATTTGTACATTTAATTGCCATGTAAATAGCGAAATCATTAAAAATGTAAAAAGGTTACCGTATATCTTATATATTTAGTCCAATTTAATTACTTGTTATATAAATATTTTTAATAAAAATAAGTAAACCCCAGTGTTAGCCATGAAGTGTCTGAGACTTATCCAACCTATCAGTGAAGTCGAATAATGTCCACGTTATAATCTATTGACTAATGGGGAAGAATCCTTGATGCTCTAGTGCTTTGAGTATAAACTCTTATTCTGTATAAACACATGTTTGACAAAACAATTTCTTAGAACTACTAAGTTGGCCATCCATCAATAATGATTAATGCTCCAGATAGGTTGTACTTCCTGTTTCATAATATCGTGAGTTCCTTAAGTCCGGCTAGCTCATTAAAGTGATTAGGTAGAGCTTAGGTCCATCGAGGGTGGGTGCCTTATCTCCCCCTGCGGCCTATCTCTGGCGCTCCATCGCGCATGCGTCGCCGCGCCTGTGTGACGTCATTTTGGTTAGTTCTGTTCCTTACGTCTTCGCGAACCCTTGCGTTTTGTGTTCTCTTTCTAGTTAGCGTAGATACTTACTGTATCCTTTGTGTTTGTTTTTTTCGTATTTTTCTCAAGCGAGAATCTAAAATCCTGCAACGGTAATATGTGAAATAAGTGATTAGTTATATTTGTCTGTTCTGCGATTTGATTGTGGACCCAGCGATTTTGTTGGTGATGTAGAAGCTTTGAATAAGTAATAAATGTTAATTTGGCTGCTTTATATTATGCCAATAATGTACTATTTATGTCATACATAATTAATATATCATTGATAAAAGTATAACATTGGCCATAGATACAAATTAAAATCAAATCACAAAATGCTGGCGTGTAAACTATTATGTTGATCTTGCCAGTCATAACTCGTTAAGCCTCAGTTATCGAAATATCGCTACGGGTTGAGGAAAATTTAACTATAACATTTTTATGCTTTTTATGTTGGTGTTATTTTTTATGCCCATCAACATAGCTAGTATTATGTTTTTTATGATTATTTAAGAATTGACGAATGTATTGAATTTTGAAAAACCCTCTAACGCTAAAACCATTTCGACTAAATTGTCTATTCAATTTTAATTAACAAATGGATATTTAATTTATTATTTATACCTTATGTCTAGATGAAATGCCTGTGAAGAACGTTTAACCACTGTTTATTTTTATCCTGACCTGCATGGTTGCATACATGTTCCGCTTGAAATAAGGGCCACCTCAAGGAGTATGCTGCTGTTGTTGAGCGCATGCGCCATGTTCATTCAGTGCCCTAGTCCTGATAGCCAGGTCGATACTAGTTACGCCGTAAAAACACACCTTCCACGCCGCCATTGACATAATACTACCAACATCCATGCTTTTAAAATTTGTAAAGTCCAGCCTAGTTGCTATTTATACCGCTGGCTAAAAAGTAATATTTTTTTTTACTTATCATATATCACTTGTCAAAAAGTAAAATAGTAGTTAAAGTATTTGATTTATTGTAATTAAATATTCCTAACCTCCAACAATCCAATAACAATTTGATTTTATAATTAGCAGAATAAGTATTGTTTTTCTACTATATCGATTTTATTTACTTATTATAAATGTTTGTTTACAATTTCCTATATTTGAATAACAAATAAATATTATGATGTAGCTATAGTAAACGGCAGCTTATGTCGATTACATTTACAAATAGTGTTAAATGAATGTAAAATGGAACACAAATAATACAGCCTGTTGGCAAAGTACGGATATTCGACAATTTGTAAACATTTGTATATTTATAATCCATTAATAACATTTTATAATGACTCATTGCATTAAAATTAATTTTACACAACTTTAAATAGTTTTATAATTATTATTGTCAGACCTGACAGGCAGAAGGAGCCTATACAACTGTGAATTCATACTAATAACACACGTTCTGTAGTGAAATTAAAATTATTTTGTATCTAAATTATTATCTAATCCACTTTAATATGCGCAATGATATAAGAACATTGGTCTAACCGTTTATTTGGCCAGCAGTGCAGTCATACCCATAGAAGAATATACAAAATTATTTTTACCTTAGCTGCTTTTGTCTTTGATTTAAAATAAAATAAAAATCTCTTACATATCTTTTTTCTTATCGTAATTATTTCCAGTGTAATAATAAGTGAGCGGGTTTTACAAGTTAACAATCATTTTTGGCCTTGCGACAGGTTAAAAAAAATCTATTCGGAAACAAAAGTTAGTAACAGTCACCTTGACTTACTTGCAGTTCCTTGCAAATGTGGACACTATACTACTTTCTAAAGTATACAGGAAGGGACTAAATTATTACTAGCTTTTAGTCCACGTTATGATTAGGTAAATGATATTTTCCGCGCTAAAATATTTTCTTGAGATGACCTCAAATATCCATACTCACAAACTTTGTCACAATAAAAATATAAATAAATGTAGGTAACAAAGGTTTTTTTTTGTCTCGACTTTAATCTATACTAATGTTATAAAGAGGAAAGATTTGTTTGTTTGTTTGTAATGAATAGGCTCCGAAACTACTGGACCGATTTTAAAAATTCTTTCACCTTTGGAAAGCTACATTATCACCGAGTAACATAGGCTACTTTTTATCCCGGAAAAATCGACAGATCCCACGGGATGCGCAATAAAGGCTTCGCTCAAAAACTACTGCACAGATTTTCATGCGGTTTTATTAATAGATAGAGTAATTCTTGAGTAAGGTTTTGCGGTATTTTTTATCTCGGAAAAACGGATAGTCCCACGGGAAGCGCGATAAAACCTTCGCGCCACAAACCGACTTCCGCGCATATGTAGCCGTGGGCAAAAGCTATGACCCTTAACCCTCTATAGACCCAAACCCGAAATCCTCGCAGGCGAAGCCGCGGGCAGAAAGCTAGTAGTTAATATAGTTTAAATCATACGTGGTCAGTATTAAAGTTTCGATAAGAAATATAGAATCTTGATGTTTATTTTTAAAATCCTTTCAATGTAATAAAAAAGATTTCAGATACCTAATTTGACAGCCGTGAACCCATTTACTACCGTGGATATTTAGTGGTAATTTTCATGTCGTTTTTAATGTAAACAGCATGAAAAATAATTACTAAACTGCAAATAAGTTGATGCAAACAAAAAAGAAATGAAAACGCTACAAATCCATTCTTATCTGAGCGCACATTATATCAGCAAAACCAAAGCTACAAGTATCATTCGGCTTATCAGAACAATTTATCTAAATACGATATTTTAGTCAAACATAATTCTGTATACCTACATATAGTGACTACTTGACGCTTATTTCCTGCAATATATCAGTGCAATTCAAGGATAGGAATTCGAGGAAATTGTGTCAGTTGCATTCGAATTGTTTGTAATGTTTATGTGCTATTTTGGATGCAAACTGAGCTATGCAAGTGCATGTTTTCATGCATACAGTGTTCACACAGATGTCCTCTCCTTGACATGACTCTTTAACTTATACGTTATAGAATCCTTAATTTGAAATGCCCTTAAAGTTAAGTTTATAAGACGTGCATAGAATCCCGTCACCCACACTTCGCCTATTTTCTTATGTCATAGGGCGAGTATATTGTTATTCTACGGGCTATACTTAGAGATGAAATTGTGGTAAACTCTCTTGGTCGGCTCTTACTATATTTACAGGACTAAAGCGAATGGTGACATGATTAGTCTAAATCTGTCACCAAACAGACATATCTTGTGGTTTACATAATTGTTATTTAATTTTTTTATTATTTTGGTGTGACAATTTAAACAGTAATATAGATCTGATTTGTGATGCATTTTGAATATGTCGAAGATATTTACAAAATTCTACTTAATAATATGAGTCAAATGAGGAAATTAGATACAAAGAATTTTCCATTGAAATTCTCAGCCACATAAAACCTTTATTGTGCGTTATATGTCTGTAAATGATTTTAAATGTGGATCATGTTTTCAGCACTACGATACAAAGAAAGTTGTCGTTTAACTACTTAAATTATGCTTTTTCTGTTTGACAATATTTATTATCGGAGGCACTGTGGTGTCGGCACTAGCTTTCTGCACGAATTTGAATCAGTAATGACCAGCAATATATATTAAATTTTTTGAATTCAAATTTCACCTATCTGACGCTCCCGTGGTGAATAAAGCATCGTGAGGCATCCTGCATAGAAACTCCATGGAGTGTGTGAAGTCGACTGACATTATTGGGCCAGCTAGCGTAGTTCATTAAAACTTAATCACCCTTGCTTATTAATGGAAAGCTCGAGTCCTTTAGTGAGGACGTATTTAAGCTGTGATAATGAATTAACTATGGTATGGTAATTCTAAACATAAATGTGCTTTCAAGATCAAGGTTGCGTTGAGTTTCAAAGTCGTCTTGTACCTGACCTTAGTTTATGTTATTTCTTATTCAGCGTCCTTATAGTATAACTCAAATCTAAATGCAACTTTATTTTGAGCAGTGTTATGGTGGATAATACTAATAACGTATAGATACGATAGAAGGCACGTATTATAAAATATCCGGAAATAATCAATTTAGTTAGTTGTATTAGAATTAAGTTGTTATGCAAACCCTTTTCATTCCTTCATATAACTGTTGTCGGTACCATATATTTTTGTCATTACTCGCATCGTTTTTAAACATTTTTATTTATGTAGCCCTTATTTTTTGTTTGTTTGCGTCATATTTAATTAAAAAGTAAACCCAAGTAAATATTTTTGTTTACATATTTTAAGATACTATGCTCCTTGCTTTTCTGACGCGTTGCTGTATACTGCATTTGTACTAATATACAAATGTAGGTTCCGTAGGCATAATAAACTAACACTACGCCAATTTTTAAATAGGGGAAGCTAACATTTGTATTCTACATCTTTATATTATGTCCTATATATCCTACTCGATATTAAACTGATAAACGATATAAATTCTTATCACTAGTATGTTTTTTCGACGGTACAACTCAGTAAATGACTCATTTTTTTGAATCCACATTCACATCGCAACTATAAGATCGCATAACAGACGAATAGTAACTCGAGGTGGCATTATGTGTTTTAATAGCATCAACTTGCAATAGTCGTTCGCCTGTGTCGAATATCTGTAATCACTTGTGTGGTAGGCGTTGACCGGTGGAGACGCACGGTAGTGAAATAGCGAAAATTGTGACGTAGAAGTGACGCGAATGCGGCAGCGGTAGCGTCCGGAATGGAGAGTGCTGTGCACGCGGCCGTCCCGCTGCGTGTGGGCAAGAAGATGCGGAAAAGACGAGAATTGGATGCGTTAGTAGGCGGGGGGATTTACCGCGGAGGGAGATTGTTGTCAGCTTCGAGTGATGAAGGGGAGACTTGGAGCAGGAGGACAACGCGTAGGCGACGCTCACGCCCACTACTCCGCCTAGCAGCCGCCCTCGCATTGTGCGTATGCGTGGTGTCAGCGTCGACAGTCTTATGGCTCTTTGTTGACGTCAGACGGCAGATCGTTTCGCTGCGAATAGAGATGGATAAAGGTTTGTTCCGATAATCGAAATCGATTTATAAAACGATACGATTGGCTATACTTAATCTTATCATTCATAAACATATTAAAAATATTGTATATTTATTCATTTGTTGGGCAGTTGTTGTTGGTTTATTAATTTATGTGCCCTATTTTATTTTGTAATGATTATCTGTGTATGAGGAGGCTACATCTACAGTAATATGTCCAATAATAATATATAAATTAATTAATGAAATATTCGTAAGATAAAAGTTTACGACAATGTCAAGAATTACCTCGAATTAATTCTAATACTTAATTAGTAAATATAGTTTTAAAAAAATTGTTTACATATAACTACAATATAAATTGATGACGAATAATGAAAAAGAAACGACAATAGTATAAAGAAGATTTAATTACACTTCATTAAGAGAGGTGTAATTTATTGTAAATATCGACTCGACTAATTTGCGGCTATTCTTAATAAAAGATCTACTCGAAGTTGTGAATAAGATGGTTATTATGGTTATAACTAATTTGTAAATTCACAAGAGCTTTCTATAAAGACATCAATTTGATAAAAGTTTTTTGATAAGTATTATGTGTAGATATTTTTTACGGTTTATGCATCGGAGGCGCTATGGTCTCAGCACGGGCCGGATTAAGATTTGCAATATTATACTGATATTAGCCGGCCATACCGGACAATTTAATAGATTTTATCAAAATTGCTATATACCTATTTGATTGCATACAATAACAAACCATGCATATAATTATTGAAACAATTTTCTTACTGAAAGATGAGAATATCACTAGACAATATCGTTAATAATTCAAACATAAAAATAATTCCAGCTAAATATTACTACACCCTCAAGTTGGCTTCGATATGCAATAGGTCCACTACCTAAATATTGTATAAAAAGCAAAAGGTCCACCAAAAGGTAGTTGCCGTACGAATGAAGCGTTGCATAGATTTATTTATTTATGCATCGTAATTAACTGGTTTGGTGACCCTCGCATAAAGTGTCGGAGGGCTGTCTCGTATAATTGTTAGATTGATAAACTGCAATTTTTGTTTGTCGTTTGACTTACATCAGTTTGTGTATACAGCCTACTGTATAAACAGTGCTGTTAACAGCAATTTGGGAAAAAAAATAACGGCAAAATCTGATCTTTTTTCCTGGATTAGTTAATTGTTATTATTATCAAATCGAATGAGCTTCAGTGGCGCTTGTGGTCACTTATTTTCTAATCGCAAGATTCGGGAGGCCCGAGGTCGATCCTGTTATGTACCAATATGTTTATCATTTTCATTTTGCCAAATTGCTTTCATAGCTTCTACAGCCAGTGATTTATTGTGATCTTATTTGTTCTTACTACTTCTTAGCACTTATCACTTGTAAGAAAAATATATGGACTGCGACATTTGTATAAAGAAAAATATTGCTTATGCTATGCTTATAAGAAAAATAATACTCGCGTACCGAAACGCTCGAAGTCGAAGTGCCTTAAAAGCTACTTGCTTTGTTTTTGTAAAAGTCGACGAAATTTTTCCTTCTACCTAAATGTAGTACCGTATTTTTACGTTAGTATTAATATACGTTTTTAAAGCCTTGTTTAGTTAATTACGCTGCCGTTTCGTTCCATCCTTAGATAAGCAGCATAGGTTGGAAAGTGGTAAAAAAAACAAATTATAAAATGATTATAAGAACGGTAGTCATAGGGGCTTTAGTAGTTGAGACCTGTTGTCAACATCAGTTGGGGTAATTTGTTAGATTTGGTGAATTCAGTGTACTGCTTATTGCCAATAAACATACCGTATGTCAACTTGATTTGATGAATGATTATGGACTGCATTTGGTTGATGGTAAGCTTTCTGAGGCAGCCTGGTTTTTGCTACATCGTTACTTATTTATTACAAATCTAGTGAGATAAATGCCGAGTTTCCTTGACATAACAAGATATATCATAAGAATTGTCCTTACAGTCGTTTTAACGTCATCAATAGGCAGTTATCGATGAATTTCCTCCTACACTTAAGTGAATTGTTTAAAAGTGTTGGCTAAACTCGTTTTTTTAGTGACGTAGTTAACAACAAAATTGTTTTGATGTAAACTACATTGTTGATATCGATTAGATTAAAATCCTTGCATAATATTTATAAAAGAGACGCCAGGTTCCTCTCTCTATATATCTAATATATATAAATCTCATGTCACAATGTTTGTGCTCAATGAACTCCTAAACTACTTAACCGATTATAATAAAATTCGCACACCATGTGCAGTTCGATCCAACTTGAGAGATAGGATAGTTTGAATCTGAGTGTCATCATCATCATCATCATCATCAATTTTAAAAATTCTTTCACCAATAGAAAGCCACATTATTGCGGAGTGTCATCATCATCATCATCATCATCATCATCATCATCATCAGCGACGGCGCGCGATGGCTTCGGGTTTAATTCAGTTCGCTCTCGTGCTCGCTTCGGGGATTATTAATATTATGCCCAACGAAGTGGGCGCGGGTCAGCTAGTATGTTCTATATGTATTTTTTTAATGTAATAAAAAATATACAATTTAATTTTTACAACTAGTTAAGTTTATTAGTATTATTAGCATACAAAATTGCGTAGCGTAATATACCCAAAAAATGGTAATCTGTGTCAATAAATTCTATCTGAACTTGTAAGATATGGTTTGTTTGGCTTTATTGTGTCTGTATCATAGATTTCTTATCAATTATTTGTTAAATATGATTTCCCGTCGAATTTTTTTTTTGTTCGGCAGACTAATTATCTATTGATGTAACATCATACGTATTTTGTCCGCAGTTACCACGAGCAGCGACAGCGTAGGTGACGCATTGCAAATATGCCACACATCGGCGAAGGAGCTGCAGGCGAATGCTACAGACCTGAGCAGGAGGTTGACAAAGCTGGAGCTTATGCATCAGGAATTGGCTAAAAAAGTGGAGAAAGCGGCAGGAGACTTGGCCGCAGTGTCTGGTCAGTTAGCAGCCGAGCCTATGTTGGCGGATACGCCACAGAGGCTGGCCGAGTTGCAGCGCACAGTCGCTTACTTTGGATCACAAGTGAGACTTTTTTATATGTATTAACAACAAAAAAACAAAATTGTTTTGCATTAAAAAAGGTAAGAAATACCCAATCAGATAAAGTATTATAGATTGTTAATAACGCACAAATAAGCACGCGAATTTCCTTAACAAGGCTTATATACTAAGTCTTAAAATGTTTTTTATGTGTTCTTAGTTAGATAAATTTATAAATTTGCGGCCAATGAATCTGATATTACAAATGCTTGACAAATATGCAATAAGGTTATTACAGTGCAATCATATTCTTGTATATGTAAAATAACGAACTTTAATAGAAAAAAATATGCTGCCCTGTTGTATCAACATAATCGTATCTGCCGAGAGTCACCCGTTATTACACATAAGGTTATAATGTATTTCTGCCAAATTAATTTATATAATATCTGTCTATCCATTACGTTCCCATAGTACAAGCATTACAGAGCTCTCTTTGGGCTAGGCTAATTGTTGTAAGAAATATTTATTCATTTATTTAAAAGAGGATGTATTGTGCTAATAACGACAATAGCGTTGCTAACAAGGCATACAACGTTCCAACTATGAAAATAAAGGTACTAACAACGAAGATGATATTTTAATCATCTTGGTCGATTTTTTGTTTTCAGATAAACGGGTTCGACGACGCGTTGAATTCGGCCCGCAAACAGGCTGCCACGGCGGCGTCTGGAGTTGAGGAAGTGAAGACTGCGCTACACGCTCTGGAAGCTAAAACAAATGAAACTATGAACAATGTGTCCGCGCATGGCAAGAAGCAAGATGAGCTCAAAGACACCCTGGGAGCCGTTAACAGCACCCTAGCGGGGAAGGTTGAAGCCTTGCAGAATAAGCTGGAACAAATAAGTGTGAGTGAACTGTTCGATTCAGGTTATTAAAGCCAATTTTTGTCGTCAAAAGTAGATTGCTATTGAAAGTGATGATTTATTAATGTTGACTATTATTTTTTCACTTTTATTAACTTTTTATATATTAATATGGAATCGCAATGAACTAAAATTGATTTGCTTTTAGAGTGTTGATACGTTTGATAGTTCAAAATTGATATCAGAATTGTATTGAGGTTGGTTTCATCAGCAGGCTCGCCCGGCGTTTTTATTTATTTGCAATTTATTGTACACAACATAAAACATAGTTATAAATAATATAAAGAACACTAAATAATACAAAGGGTTAGGCTTATCTCTTACGAGATCTCTTCCAGCCAACCTGCAGTAGGAGACATTAATAAAAATACAAACATTGTGTGTAACAAAACATAATAAAGAAGGTAAAAAATTTCTAAGTGTGTCTATTCCAATGTGAATGGATAACATTCAACCTAAAATTAATGAAGGAGATTTAAGGAAGTATTCCTTCACTCTCATTTCAAACAAAGAGAGGGTTTGAATATCCCGAACTTCCGGCGAGTTCCACAATCTGACGGCATATACAGTAAAATACTACTTGTAGAATTGCGTGTTAAAAGAGGGAAGCTTTTCAAAAAGTTTCTGAGAAAACCCAACATCCCAAGGTGAACTAATCAGTGAAAAGATAGGAAATCGATAAATTATATTCACTTAGATCGTAGTAGATATAGTATGTTCAAAAGGCTAACCTACTATGGGACTGGAATACCCTTACGCTAAAGTTCAACATTATAAGGATTTTTTATATAAGAAAGAACCAGCGAAGTTATGTTTAATGGTATGTATTAGAAGTGAAAATTTTGTTGAAAAATTGCCCTTACAAACTAAATAACAAAAATCCCTGATGTTTGTACGGATACAAGGCACAGGATACAATAATCTGTTGCGCGCCATTGCGCCTGTAGCCATCTAGCATTTCTTTTCTTTATCAACTGACCGAGGCTGTCATTTGAGAGTTTTGCTTTCATTTTGATGTCAACTAATTTGGAAAGTATTAGGTTTTTGTGTTTTGGACAAACACGGAGAATCCACCTAATATTTAATTCGTATGCCTCTTAAATATTATTTTGTCGGTTCTGAAACATGTGTAAAAATTGAAAGTTTTATGCATATGATTATTACACTCTCTATTTTGAGCCAACTTGACCGCGATATATAAACTGGAGATCATACTAATATATCCGGACTGTGCAGGTACAGTTTTATTTTAATGGGCATCCTACACGTTACTCTCGCCAATAACTTTAACCAGGATTCATTATGCGGGACAATGTCAAAAATATTACTTTTAATTTAAGGTTGTTTATGCTTTCCTCGTGCTACAAAAAACGGAGAAATAAAAGATGTCACTGGTGTATTATACAGTAATTATTCAAGTCGTCGTGAGCGCCCTATGTGACCTTTGGCTTTTTACCGGTTGCCGGTCGGTATTGTTTAAGCTGTTCCATAGTCGATTCAATGATATTAAAATAAACTTCGAATGCTTTTACGATCTGGTTTCTCCAAACACTACGTAATTATCATTTTTGAAATATTGACATCTGTAAGGAATAATACTGCAACTATATTAATACTCCCAAGACTCGCATTAACTATGTGATATTTTATTTATATTTTATACTTTGATGTAAATATTAAGAATGTTGTATAAATTTATAGGAAGTCTTATTAGCAATGCAACGATCTAGAGTTCTGTCTGAAAACAAATAGATTTTTTTTCTGATTAGGTATTCATAGTAGCAGGAATCCTTCAATATATTTCAAACATTTGCATAATCTCCCTGCTTATTAAATAGAACTTTAAATACGTAATCATTGAGGCTTATTTACGATTTTATAAATACATGCAAAGAAACTCAAAACCGCGTCTAAAGATGATTAATATGATTGGCCTAGGATGATTTATTAAGATCTAATCACCCAAAACTTAGGGTAGACTCGTAAATGGTATATGAGTTGACAACTTAAGATAGGAAACAAGCATTTTTTTATTGTTGGTAATATATTGAACATAGATTTGCATTCGGCCATATGACATTTTATCTTGTATTGATTATTTTGTACTTTGTATACATATGTACACCAGGCAAACTGTGAAAACAGTTTGTTGGCTATGTGATGCTCCGGTACAATTATTTGTTATACATCTATTGAAAACAGCACCTAGTTAATATTATGTTATTTACATTACTTATATCTGACTTAACCTAACCTTAACTTAAAATATGTTAGGGTGATTAGGCCTTAGGCAACCACGCTGACCCAATGCGGGTTAGTTGACTACTTACACCTTTGAATCGCTTCGCAGATGTACGCAGGTTTCCTCACGATGTTTTCCTTCACCGTAGGAGCGTCGGATAAATGTACATATGAAATTCGGAACGAAAAACACATTGGTACACGGTGGGGATTAGATCGCGGGCCTCCCGATTCTATGCGGCGCATAAACCAGTGCCGAGACCACAGCGCCACCGACGCTCTCACGAACTAATCAACCTTTCGAATTCCTGCGCAGATCTACGCAGGTTATCTCACGATGTTTTTCTTCACCATAGAATCGTCAGTTAAATGTACGAATGAAAATTGAAAAACAAAAAGAAACACATTTATACGTGGCAGGATTGACCCCGGGTCTTTGTGCCGAGACCATTGTAGCCTTATCTTAATGATATAATTTTCAACGCTAAGAGTAACCTCTTATTTAGTTCGTGTGCAGAGTAAATAGTTCGGTCGTTGCATTGTTAGCAGAAGCCGACGACCACGGTAGCGCCCACCACGAGCACCACGTCCACCACCAGCAGCACCACACCGTCTTCGACGACCTCCACCACCACCCACATGCCAGGTAATATAATAACGTACCAACCAGGCCAACCCTCCATATAAATAATTGTTTTAGGTCTTCTTTTGGATCGGTTTTTGGAAATATGTAAATCATCATATCTTAAGAATGGTCGCAATAGACTGACCGAAAAATCCTTTAGATTTTGATGTATTTTAAGTAATAAAGAAAAAGAAATTGCGGTCGCTGATCCATCTACTCCCGAAAGAATCGGTGATAAGAACATGTGGAACGTACTGATTGCAATCATAAAACAGTCGATGCATCACGTCTTATGGATGAAAGTGCATTAATCAAACTGTATATGTCAACGCACAATGCGTACCTACCAAAGGACAGTCTGTTGCGTTTTAAATTATTAATTGACATTTTGTAATATCCAAAAAAGACCGGCCAAGTGCAAGTCGCACTCGCTCAGCGAGGGCGAATAAACGCAAATAAATTTAAAGTGAAGAAAAATATGTTTTTTTTTTGAACAAATTTGCGTTTCGATTTTTTCCTGTACTTGTGCTACATGTTCTAGCTTCATGACAAAGTAGACATTGTCCAACTTACTGTGAGATCTGGTATCAATATTCATTCTTTTGTGTTATGATGATTATTTACAAATTGAACATTACATACATAAGAAGTAACATACTTAATTTATACATAATGTTAGTAAGTATACTAACTTAAATTATAATCTAAGCATTATATTGTTTTCTTCTTAGGCCCACCGACGAAACCCTTCGTCTTGCAGTGAGAGGATAACATACCAAAGATGTGATGCAAACTTTCCACGTCGAACGTTGCTCAGTTCTCAACTCAACAATCAAGATATTGCGTCCACACGACAATTACTGTAGATAGACGGAGATAATTGGGTACCCTCCATTATACGGTAGATAACGAAAAAAAAATTCGAGGCGAAGGCGTGCAAAGATGAATCGATACGATTCCGCCATAATTCTAATGGCGTAGTCCAAGGGACCTGTGGCTGAAAATGCCTGTCGTTTTTCTAGTTCGATAATATTTTTATAATTGTATCTAATTGTGCGTGGGAATGGTTGCCATAAGTCAGCACGTATACACGGTGAAAAATACTCTGAGTGAATTATGAAAATGATCGGATTTTGAATTAAAAAATGTATGTTGTCGTTCTGTATAAAACGACTATTTGAATTTAAGCGAATCAGAAAATCGTCCCTCAAAACTTTCCCGTAGTAATATCTAAAGGTGTGCGTCATCTATGTCGTAATTTTTGTTTTTAACTTTTCAATATTATTCACATAAGCGACTATTGTAATTTAAATTTAGTGTACTAGTGAGGGCAAGGTGTATTTGTTTTACGAGTCGTTTTCGGCCACAGTTCGGTAGTTTGGCTTTGAAGATGCGGAGGTCGGTGTCAAATTGTACTGGTTGATTAATCGGAGTCAGTGCCAATGATATTATATAAAAAAAATTACATGATTTTACAATTTCGAATAGTTTATTGAATAAGTTTCAGTAGTCTAGTGTATAAATCTATTGTCGTAAAAAAATATGACATCACGTTCTGTGACAATAGAAAATATTTTAGTCTTGATTCAGATGTTAGTACTACAATTACTACACAACGACAACAAATGCATAGGCGCTATTTGTATAAAAAATATGAGTAGTATTGACACGCATTCACACATTTTGATGTGATTATCAATTGTGTGGAGTAAACTGACAATATGCCACCACGTCGCCACCACAACGCGACCACGAGTGTAGGGACGCATTGCATATTACACACATAGCAATTGTGTTGCTACGCCAACGACGCATTCACATGTTCGTTAATAGGGCAGTCGCAAATGTACGGAGTTACGCGGTGTAAGTGTTTTATTTCTTTCTGATTAAGGTTAAGGAACACAAGTATAGGAACCCATAAATACACAATAACAACATATATAATAGACAATAAATAGGTGTCTGTCTGCACACAATAGGTTCTGTAGGGTACTTCCCTCTATATTAGAAAAGATCTAAAAGCATATAACTATGATAGCTTATGCATTAAATAGTCGGAACCATCATGTTTAAGTAGTACATAAAATAACAAAAATAATATAAAAATTAGTTTCAAAGTATTCACTTTTTTAATCTATACGTAAAACAAGAGCGAAACATAGGCCGCCATGTCGTGACGTCATAAGGTACTGTAAACTTATGCGTGTCAATGTCATTATGAATCATAGTACGTATAAAGCCGCAAAACAATAAAAAAAGAAGTTTGTAGGTTGCTTTTTTAATGTAAGAGAACGTTATAAATACGTAAGTTAAATTGACGCACGTGAATCACACTATGGAAAGCAGTTTTGTAAAAGGAGATAGTACGAATTTACCAAAAATAAATGCATTAATGGTCGGAAAATTCTTTGCTGCAAATCCCGACTTTTGTTCTGCTGAGTTACGGAGTATTAAAACATCGATGTCAGTATTACTCTTTTATTATTATTCCTTTATTAGTTGTTTATATATAAAAATAATAACTCATTTTTAAATTATGAATGTTATAATACATAGCATCAAACATAGAGCTTTGTTTATTATTTACATGCCGTATTGACGTCATCGCTACAGAGTAACAACTCGTTATAGTCTAATTACGCGCGAAATTTGAAAATATTAAATTTTAATGCAATTTTTATAGTACTTAACGAGTGTATAAATTTTTATATTTTTAGTATATGGTTTACTGACACGCAAGGATCAAATTAAGATTCTTTTCAAAAAAGAGATTAATTCCCTATTGTTTCTGGAAACATTTTTATAAATTGACATGCTATTATAATTGGAAATAGCACGACGCTACAGTCATAAATGTTTCTCACACGTCCATTTTGTATGTGTGGTGGACAAACCTGCAGCGCGAGAACGTAGAGCCGCTATCTATCTTGTCCTGCCTCCTTTCGATGAGAATGTGTAACGTCCGTTTTAACACCTTTGCTCGTAAAGCTGATGTAATTTCACCAAAGCAAATAGTTAAGTTATAGTCCATACAAATTCCATAACAGTATTATTTGCCATTTCGCACATTTCAAATTTCGAACTAATCGCCGCGCGGCGCCAGTCAGTAGTAAAATGGCGGGAAAGCAACAGTGTGCTTTCACAGATTGAGTTTATTTAAATGTTTTTTTTCGTCGCAAATGTGTTAAATAACTTCGAACGATATACGTGCGTATTGGTTATAACATGCTAGGCTCAATTACGCCCTCGCTTATAACCATCATAACGCAATATCGTAAGGTACTGTTACACGTAACCATTGGGTTGCCACCTTTTGTCGCGACGATGTGAATGTAGACGTGGTGTGGTTGTGAATACATAAAGCTTACTGAATATTCAGTATTGTCTTGTTGATTACCTTCTTGGTGGGACAGCACAATCTTCTCAGTTGATTAAACTATTTGTTTTTGTATGATATCATTGCATAAGTTACAAATTATATTTTAAATGACAAATCGAGTGCGATGCTAGTGAGACACACAGATGTAAATATTTATTTAATAATTTTATAGTTTAATCGAGAGTAGAGAGATATGTGATCGCACTGCATGTCTGATGTCAATAAATGTGTGCGTTTTATTACTTGTAATAAATTATTGTTAATAGATCAAATATTATTACACAATTATTCTGTTTTATTTCGGATGATTTTATTACCCATTTCTAATCCTTAATTATATCAATTAAAGCAAACAATATTATAATACAAATATGAAGTAATTTTGGGGTCACGAATTAAGTATGTGTATGATTGCTTTCTTTTTTATTAAACGGTTTTATTTAGCTCAGCCCGGTTCATTCATTCTTGGGTCAAATTTAGTAAATCAAATTTCACCCTCTTCCTGTCAACCGATTAATCTGAAATTTTGTATACACTTTGGATTTTGGTGACAATACAATTATATTTATTCATTATCATTAATAAATTCAACATGGCCGCCGCTACAAAATGGCGGACAATTTAGGTTTTATTAATCCCATCAATATGGGTATCAAATGAAAGGGCTCAACAAGCAGAATACAATATACTATAAAAAATTAAATCCAAGATGGCGGCCGCTACAAAATGGCGGATAACGTAGGTTTTATCAATCCCATCAATATGGGTATCAAATGAAAGTGCTCAACCAGTAGAATACAATGTACTATATAAAATTAAATCCAAGATGGCGGCCTCTACAAAATGGCGGAAAACTTAGGTTTAATCAATCTATCAATATGGGTATCAAATGAAAGTGCTCAACTAGTAGAATATAATGTACTATATAATCGAAATAAAAACTAAAAAACTAGAAATAAAAATAGGTAAAAAACTTTTTAATTTAAACGGTTTTATGTTAAACATACGTTGCAATGTTTAAGATAAATGTACTAAAAATGTACTAAAAACCAAAAAATAATAAAATAGATACAGTCGTGGGAATTATAAACATATGCATAGACTAGACTAAAATAAAACCGTGGGGCACATCAATTGTCTACAATCGTTGATTAAAATGTAATGTAATTGATGTGCCCCACGGTTTTATTTTAGTCTAGTCTATGCATATGTTTATAATTCCCACGACTGTATCTATTTTATTATTTTTTGTTTTTAGTACATTTTTAGTACATTTATCTTAAACATTGCAATGTATGTTTAACATAAAACCGTTTAAATTAAAAAGTTTTTTACCTATTTTTTAGTGATGTCGTAAGACCTGACTGAGGAAATTTATCACAATTACATATCTTAAGTGCCAAGAGACCCGTCGTGTCACACACATTACACTGGGAATTATACAATTATACTGGGACTTATAAAAGGTATCATTTTAAGTTTATTAAAAATAACATCATAAATTTTTTTTATACACAAATAATACAAACAATACATTACATAGTCATAAAACAGTTTACATAAACATCAATAACTTTAAAAATCTAAATATTTAAGTGGTGTTTCGTTCCGGACAAAACAGAACTTTGTATCCGAGAACTAGTACGACAACATATAATAATAAGTGTTTTTAAACTTCTTTGTACACTCTTGATGTTAAGCTTTTACGAGACCAATATTATTAGCAACCTCTGAGAAAGCGTTCACAGCTCGGTCCACATCAGCCTCGGTATGCGCTGCACTCAGCTGCACCCTCACTCTGGCGCCACCCTTAGGCACAACAGGGTAACTAAACGCTACTACGTAAATTCCACGTTCTGTAAGAATAAAATTTGTAGTTAACATTTTGCAAGATTTGCAGATGTAGATTAACTTACAGATGAAATGTTTATAGTGGCTGTGGGTTGACCACTTATTATTCATATAATGCTGTATAGAAAAAAATTATGAAAGTTTCTAATGAATTTGCAGCTAAGACATTTGATCTTTGCTCGTACATTTGGCCTGCATTTTGAACATTAATAAACATGAACGTATTTGTACTAACTCTTCTCTAACTTACATGCGCACAGTAATCTTAAGATACATACGGTGATATATCGTAATTTTAATTTTAAGATTACAGCCACTTAAGGCAAGCATACGTGGAAATATCGATACCTACTCGATTGATCGATATTTATTTTTATTTATCTATTAAGATATATTTTATCTATTAGGTCATGAATAAAAAGTAACTAATTAATGTTATCGAATTACGATTTATTTGCCGTCACGTATCACATTAATGTGCGCTTTAAATGTAAATTAGTAATATGACAATGAAACGCTGAGCGCAGATTACTATAACCTGATCGAGATAACTACGCATTTCATACTTACTCCTGTGTAGCTGCCATGAGTTTACATTCGTTTGCAAAAGATATAGGCACCGTAAATTTTTGTATGAATACATTGCACATCGCCGTTGACGGGAACGTATTTGTACTCTTTTTTAATCTTAAATGGATATTACTACTATTTTTTATTATATGTCAAATATTTATAGTAAACGATAGCAAACCCATGGTACAGTCACATCGGCTATAGCATAGTATAGTGTGCAAATTATGACTTCAATGTCGTGGAGACGCGTATCATTCGCGAATAGTGACAACATTGGCACAAAAGGGGCGGAAATAAGGTAAGTAGAACTGAATTTCTGAGAGATGCTGAGTTACCTCGACCTATTTGTAGATGACCACTCGAAATTGAAACGTACCAAGCATTCCACTAGCTAGTTCGACCGCCAAGGGCGCTTCTCCAACCATGACGGGGCAAATGGCGTGGTCATCCCCTCCAACTTGTAAACCTGCCTTTCTCATTCCCTCTCGGAAATGCCGTGTGTTCTCGCGCAGCCTCTGTCGCAGCTTATCGCTGCCTTCCACTAGGTCGAGTGACTGAAACGAAACATGCGTTACAAAACTTCTTACTAAATTAACAATAGATGTAGTGTATTTCAAATTGAAAGTTTGGAATTGGCTATTAAGAGGTATAAGTTATTTAAACAAGAGGTAAATTATTCAACACATAAGTTACTTATGGTACGAGGGCTATTCAGAAAGTAGATTACGTTTTGGAATAAAAAACAAAGTATAAGTAGGAAACAAATTTTATTATATACATATGAAAGCCACACTCAAATACTACTTTTCTACATAGTCACCATTCAAATTAAGGCATTTATCATAGCGATGTACGAGCTTGGAAATTCCTTCGTCGAAAAATTCGGCGGCCTGCGCCTTCAACCACTTCGTTACCTCTTCTTGCAGCTGTGCGTCGTCATCAAAACGCTGCATAGCCAACCACTTCTTCATTGCTGGGAATAGGTGGAAGTCGCTCGGTGCCAGGTCGGGACTGTACGGCGAATGAAGAAACAACTCCCACTTAAAGAACTTCACGAGTGACATTTGCTATGTGGGGCCGAATTTTTCGAATTTTTTTGTTTCCTATACTTTGTTTATTTTTTATTCCAAAACGTAATCTACTTTCTGAATAGCCCTCGTATATTTAATTTACACAAAGTCTAATGATTTGGAGCTCAAGTTACATCAGGTGCTTAAAATTTGCTTGTACCATCTACAATTTTTGGGAGATCTATATCTAGCAGTGTTTGATGTTTACCTTCAAAGACGCGCCGACCACAGGCGGTGGCGGGGCGTTGGAGAATAGATACGGCCTCGACACGTTCCTTAGCAGCGTGATCAGTTCTTTCGGCCCGGTGGTGTACCCTCCTGCCGCGCCGCTGACCGCTTTGCCCAGCGTTGAGCAAATGATGTCCGCTGCCCCCATCAGCCCGCAGTGCTCTTCAGTGCCACTGAAATGTAACAATGTATTAGGATTAGGGTTCCGTAACCGGTTTTATAAGTTTGTTAGGAAGAGGTGTGTCAGACTATCTAGCTTATCAACACAAACCAAAGTTATTCTGGTTCAGGCACAGAACGTCGATTTCATAAAATGTGTCCTAATCTTAAATTATATATTTCGCTAAATGTTGCGGGAGGGACTTCGATAAAAAATATTTAGAGAAATATTCATTTATGAATAATATAAGGTTCTTTAATTATTCTTCTTTGTCACCGTTTAAGAAACTTAAGTTGATACACAGTTTAAGAAATCACTGACGTACCTTCTTTGGGGAGGCTCAGGCCCAACCGCATCGCTGTGTTATGTATGGCGATGATGGACAATGACGATGACCATAAAGACAACAATTTTCGGGCAGAAATATAAAGCTATGTGATAATCTATAGCACTTGTCTTCAAAACAAGTATTGTTTTCTTCCTGCAAGAATTGCGGACATTTGGACGAATTTACTTTAGAATTATAAATACTATTTCATAAAAAATATATAAGAGTAAAAAGCTTTTTTACTACAAAATAAGCAAACGTAGTGATTATGATACTTATGGCTATTTCCACAAACTTTGACTTAACTCAGGATAACCTTCTATGGAATGCTGTCTCACACTTTCATATGCAACCGTAATTTAAGAAATATGTACGGACTTACAATAGCCTACCACTTAGACTTACACACATGACATTACAGAAATTTCTTTAAAATTTGTATATAATTTGAAGAGATATTATTCTGTTAATGAATTTTAAAATGATAAATTAATGTGATTTATATTTTAAGTTTCCTATTTTAGTTGTTTAAAATATGGTACATTTTATAATTTTTATTTAACATTCATAATAAATTGTTTAACATATTTTCTGTTCTGATTATAAGTTATTAATTGATTTAATTGGAATACACATATAGAAAGCTTGCAATAATTTTAAAATATAATACATATTGTTAAATTTGCACTCTCACAGTAGAATATAAGTATCACACAATTTAAATTTTCATATCATGTACCATATTCTAGCAAATAAGAAATATTATTATTATTTCTTACCGTCCCGTTTCGCCGAAGAAGCCAGTAGCATGACTGTCGTCTACTGCCAGCAGCGCCCGGTACTTATCAGCCAGAATTCGGAGTCCCTTGATGGGCGCCACCGTGCCGTCCATTGAGAACACCCCGTCAGTCACTATCAGTTTGATTCGGGCCTCGCTGTGTGCTAAAAGGTGTTCCAGTTCTGACGACAAAGACAAAGAGCTTTTAATTTTGTCCATTTACAATATCACATTGTTAGAGTAATACTAATACTAACAATCTTTTTTTTTATACCACGATAGTGGCAAACAGGCATACGGCCTGCCTGATGCTAAGCAGTTACCGAAACCTAATGGACACTTGCAAGGGGTGTTACTCGCGCGTTGCCGACCCTTCACAAACCTATTTACTCCCCTTTTGAAGAACCCCATACTGAAGCCCTCCGGCAAAACCTCGGCAGGGAGCTCATTCCACAAACGAAGTGTATGCGGGAAGAAATTCCTGTAGAACTGCACTGTACGGGACCATTTAAGCTCCAGTGTGTGGGCATGAACTCCCTGTCGATGGCGAGCGGTGCGATGATAGAAAGTGGCCGTGGGCATCATGTCGAACAATTCTTCAGAACACAACTCATTATACACGCGGTAGAACACGCATAAGAAGGCAAAGCCTCTCCTATGAATTAGAGGCTCGATACCGCCTGTGAGTACGGAATCGTCGACGACTCTCATTGATTTGGTAGGGCGAACGGTCCGTTCACGCTATTCCTGATTTTATCAATTTTCCACAGTATGTAGGTAATTTGAAATTTATAAATATAATAGAAAAAGATATGTACATGTCTTTATTATATAATTATACAAATTTTTCTTTTAGCCTTGAATTATATTATGTCAAATGGTAACCATCACCCTCGTTTCAAAGCTTTGGTCTTCAAGAGCCAAAAGCGTTGAAAACCAAAAACAAAGAGTAACTCCCGAGATCGCATGAGCTGGATAAGAAGAGGTTCTTTTTAAACTTTATTTAGATTGATGGTATTATTGTAGTGTGGTATTTTTTGACAGGCATAAAATCTGTTTTGCTTTCTATGCGAACATACATACATATTGAACATACATACATATTGTATTTGATGACCTCCATAGTCGAGTGAGTTCGAATCCCGATGGAGGCAGATGTTTGTGTGATGAATGCGAGCATTTGTACTTTAGTCATGGTTGTTGATATATATTTCTATAAAAAATATTTATATATGTATAATATATGTATGTCTATCCGTTACCATAGATCCCATAGCACAAGCCTTACAGAGCTTAGTTTGGGCTAGGCTAATTGGTGTAAGTGTAACAAATATATATTTATTTATATGAACACTTTCAATGAATTATCTGATTGATAGAGCAAATCACATGAAAATCATGAAGTAGCCTTATTGAAATCAACACGAATGATTTGAATGTTCTATTTCGCAAAAGTTGGTCATTTATATTGATTTTGCATTAATTTTTTGTAATTTTATTTAATGACAAGAATTTTCTCGTTCTTCGTATAATTTTAAATTCTTGAATACTTTCCACCGAACTTCCTGTTTCTTGGGCCAGGGTGACTAATGTACATGGACACTTTATAATATACTTTTGTCTGACACTAACACATTTTTGAACAGAATTTTCATTTATCATTTAATATGTGCTACGTGCTCGATATATTCGTCAGTAAAATGCGACTCAGATCCTACTGACATTCTAAATATATTCGATATTCGAATTTTAATTTGTCCAACGCAATACTGGAAGCGGACAGCGATATCGCAAGGTGACCTGTATATTGTCGCTTATAATAGGTTGTAACGTCTCGTAACTCAAAATAGTAAGTTTTTCAAGAGGCAAAAAAAAAACTATAATTTTATAATATGCAGAAGGTGGACCGTCAAGTTGAGAAAGCTCACAGCGAGGCACTGGATACTAGCACCGTTCAACCCATCGGAGTGGAGATTTTCGGGAAAGGCTTATGTCAAGCAGTAGGCGTCTGCATGTGATGATGAAGATGTATTATAAGGTAGCATTTTATATTAATTTAAATTAATTAATTCACATATTTTCACTTTACACAAGCGTATTATTTTATATACTATATTTTTTGCATTACTTCATAGTTAAAACAGGTTACGGGGCAGGATAAACAAGGTGAATTCTTGACATTGTACCAATAACTACCTGGGCTTGGCTGTGAGTACAGAAACTATAATTGTTATTGCTCTATATTTATTTATTTATGTATAGTAAGCAACACGTCATACTTAACATCTGTACTACGAAAACCGTCGCTATTACGAACGATGTAAGAGCTGTCGGATAAAGTAGGATGCATTGCTGTGTGTACGATGGATCTAAACTATAAAAATTTTAATATGAGCAACTAAGACTAATATTCTTTACAAACAGGCCTACTGATGGTAAGCGGTTACCGTAGTCTGTATACGCTTGCAACACCAAAGGTGTCATTCACGCGTTGCCAATCCTTTAAAAATCTATTTCCTCTCCTTTTGAAGAACCCCATACTGTAGCTTTCAGAGAAAACCTCGGCAGTGTGCACATTCCACAAACGAAGTGTACGCAAGAGGAAATTTCTCTGGAACCGCACTGTAGGGGACCATTTAGGTTCCAGTGTATAAACATGAACTGTCGATGGCGAGCGGTGCGATGATAGATAGTGGTCGCGGACATCCTATCAAAGGCAAAGTCGCTCCTAAGAGGCTTAGATATTGCTTCTGAGTACGGGATCGTCGACGAGTCTCACAGCGCGCTTTTGAACCGAGTTTAGGGGCCTAAGCTGATACCAGGGTGCTGCCCAGAGATGGCAGCAGTACTCCATATGGGATAGACTTGCGACATATAGTACTTCACACCGAGGGGAAACCCGGTGTAAGTATCGCTTCGCCCTATTGAGCACACCGAGCTTTTTTGATGCCAGCTTGGTTTCGACTTACAGCTGACTTCGTTAATTTCTTTTATCTTATTTACTTTTTTATGTTAAGGTTAAGTTAATCGTTGTGGTAATATTATTAATACAATTGGTTTTCCTTAATTTATCTATTATCTATGCTATGACGCACTTTGCGTATGGTGTTTTAAGTTCTTTAAGCAATAAAGGTAAAAATTGTTAGTTTCTTGATGAGTCTTGGTATGTTAAGCCGATGATGACAACGTACCACTTAGATCTCTGTGCGGATATCTATGCTTCTGTGCCTTGCACAGGCGTATGCCGTCTATGATTGAGGCGTGGTTAAGTGCGTCCGAGAAGACGGCGTCGTCGGGGGTCAGCATTGACTCGAACAGTCCTGCGTTGGCGTCGAAACAGGACCCGTATAAGATGGCATCCTCGCGGCCGTGGAACTGGGCGAGGCGTTGCTCCAATTCCTTTAATGTGAATTCACCTATGTAATTAAATATTTTATTCATCGATCATATTTACAGTCAAATTTTCACTGTATTCGGATATTTGCCGAGCTCTCAATAATACTTTCAGGTGGTGTCATGGTAATTTATTTTCACGTGTAAAATTGTTTTTCTTATACCTACTCAAAATATTATAGGACATCTATTTATATATCTATCGATTGAATAATATTTATAAAATCATCCTACCAGTTTCATTTTTGTCGCTGCTGCCAACAGCTAACACTATGATTAGCCCCGAAATAATGAAAGTACATAAAAAAATATTGTTAATTTCACTGCAGTGAAATCATGCGCAGGATACTCTGACCGACGAACTTAAGATGTATATTATATGGGACTACGCTAAAGTCTAGGCTTGATCTTACAATGGGCCTTAATAAATTCAGCCCTCGTATTATGAGCAACGAAACAAGATACGTCAAAGTGTTTATCATGCGATATAATCAAAGTGCAGAAAATACATTTCAAGATTACAATTATTGTAATCTTGAAATGTATTTTCTGCCTTTTGACGTTTGAACGTGATGAATAACTCTATCATACCGCGTTTCTGTAGTCATGTTACGACAGTTACCGTAATACCAAGCATCAACGAGCTCAGTGCTGTGACACGAGTATTGTGACTTAGAAAAAGTCCTAAATTGATTGATTGATGACCGATTGATTGTTAGTTAGTTATTTAATAAAAAAGCACTTGGAAGCGATATCTAATAAGATTAATAACTAATCACTAACCTTATGCAATGTTTGTGTACCACAAATAAACCGGACAGAACTGAGGCCGGCTCCATATTTACTTAAAGCTTCTCTCGCGGCTTCCACAACTTCTGGATGATTCTGGAAAAAATGGAGCACAAGAATGATTTGTAATAAAGAATGATTTGTAAAATGATGAATGGAGCACAATAACTTTATGTACTCTTCGATTATTTTATTAAAACATTGTAATTGTCATTGTATTGTATACCCGTTGTAAGAAAAATACCTTAACATTTTATTACACAAAATTAATCATGTGCACGTATAAGTTGGAGAAGGACGTGGCACGACACGTTATATGGAATTTTGTGCTTAGAGAGCTTCTACTAGTAACACAACTCTTAACACAAGTCTGCTACTTGTGTTAAGAGTTGTGAGAGAGAGTGCAACGTTGTTAGCCAACTTGTAAAATGGTTGTATTTTTTTTTCTTTTTGTTCCCCCTGAGGTAAATGCATTTCGTTGCATACCCCAGCTGTGGCGAGCCGGCGGTTATATGGGGCTCTTCTCCCCAGAAGGGGGAGGCCTACCCACTTAAAACCTCAGGGATGGCCTTCCTTCAAGCATGTAGGGACCCCGGGGACGCTAAGCTACTTCCGGGAACCCTCAGCCTCCGCTCCCCCGCCGATAAAGGAGAGCCCTCTTCGGGGGAGGCTACAATACCTCCCCCGATCTCCACCACCGACGACGCCCCCCGGCCACGGAAGGGGCGTGGTCTCTCCCGGGTCGTCGTATCCGCGGGCGCGATTTCCTCGCGCCCGCCGGCGACCCGCGGCGGCGCCGCAGCTGTGCTACCGAGCCCGGCCCCGCCTCCTTCGAGCGGGATCGGCCATCTCCCGACCCCGCTCGGCGGCCTCCTTCTGGAACATCACTGCTTCACAGAAGGAGGCCACAGCCCTCCAAACTCCCTCGTCCGCCAGCATTGCCGCAATCAATGCCGGCGGAGACAGATCTCGCCCGACCTCTGCGACCAAGATTCGGCGCTCGGAGGCCCACGCGGGGCACTCTGCCAGCGTGTGCCGGGCCGAGTCGAGGTCGGACGCGCAGTGGTGCTTGTAAAATCCTGGTGTGCAGAAATTTTACTGCCATACCAATCGAATGTCGTAAGTTAAGTGACGATATAGTTCAAGATGCAATGTCTCTTGATACTCGTAGTAGTCTTTTCTAAGTACCTTTGCTTTAGAATAAGTATTTATATATTTAACACACTCTTATTGTGCAGACTAATACTTCAATACTTTTAAACGTACAAATACAAAAATGCCTTTTGTCAAATATGTTAATTTCAACTAATTACCCCACGTAACTAACCGAATCAGGATACTTGTCGTTACGTCCTTATTAGGTGAGGGTTTTGTTGCGTAGACTCATCGTACACGACGCGTTTGACTTTACATTGAGACGGTTCTTACGTTGTGAGGAATAGCGCCGGTTTTCCTAGTACAGATGTTAAGTTTGTGTTGTTTATTATACATTAATAAATAAACATAGAGTAATAATGATGTTGGTTTGTGTACTCACAGCCAATCCTAAATAGTTATTGGCGCAGAAGTTCAGGAATTCCCCTTGTGTTCCTTGCACCGTAACCTGAAATAAATAGCTTTTAATTACAAAAAGTGTACTATAGATTGAAAAAAAAAATAAGCATGTAAAATCATGTGCTAGAGTAATGTGAAAATATGTAAAATAACGAAATTGGGATAAAAATTCTGCTTTGTGTCTTCATTATTATTATTTATGCCGAGGGATGCTCACTGCTGAGCATAGCTCACTTTCAAGGATCTCCACCCCGATTGATTTCGCGTTACTAGCAGCTAACGCCTTTCTGTGTATCTACACCAAATGGTTAGTTCACCTCGTGCATGGGTGGACTACCACATTACCAGTGCTTTGTCCCCAGCACTTGCCTAACACTCGAGGACCTTTCCGCTCCAACAGCAGTAACTTCCACGAACAATGTGCCTTGCCCACTGTCAGTTAAGACTTGCAATGAATAATATTACTATAAAATATGATATATTTTTTATTAAGAGAATATTTTAAGAACCGTTTCCACATAATAAGTAGTTTTTATTACATGTGATGCAATGTGCAGAAAAATAGTCATGTAATTTTTATTTTGAACTATGCTTTACAATTATACATTTATTTGCGCTTCCATAGAAAGGTTAAAAATGTTGAAGACGCAGTCCTCCATTTTTTTCATGGTAATTTAGCGAAGGTCTACTTCAGTCACACGTTAACTATGCTGTCATCTAGGTAGATGACATATGCATCATATAATTTTGACATTGAACATGGTCTTCAGCGCGCTATTAGAAGTTATTACCCAGTTTACTGTACTCATTAAAGGTAATTTTATCGAACGGATTGCATGCAACTTTGGTAGGTATACTTAAATAGCCACTATTCATTTATATTGTTTTATGTTTTAATATCTCGTAATTCTTAATTATGATTTAATCCAATTATCAAAGCCTAGTCAATAGGCTGTCACATATTAATTCTGCATTTTCTTTATAAAGGTATTCTTTCTTTTACAGTTTATGTTTTTTAAATTAACTTGAACTTTTTTGTAGTACTAAATATAGAAAGCTACATCATTTATGCTACCAATTATACTAAAGCCGAAGTGCTTAAGTAAGGAAAAATATAAAACAATAAAGATAATGACAAACCTCACTAACATACAATGTTGCCTTTTTGGGTGGCCGATGTTTTTTAAGGCTCTTGTTTTGAAGTAATTGAAATATTATTGTTTAGTTTTTAGTTTAAATGTTATAACCAAAAAATTAATATTTAATATTAAATCTCAACTGGCGGAGTTATCTGTTTACATTAATACAATCGAGAACCTTTTTGAAGGCTAAAATACAACACACAAATAGCCAGTAAACCTATGCAATCTTTAACAAAACGATACAAATTTTATTCTATCTTATCAATATAAGTTTTAACTTCATCGTAGAATTTCGTAAAACTATCGCGTTTTAACTAAACCTTATTTGATACTTAATTAATTTCTATACTCATTTTCAATTGTTTCGACATTTAATGGTAATAAGAATCAGTTATTTTAAACTAACTAGTGCCAAACTATTACTTGGTTTAACAATTACTTGATTTCTCAATTCATTCAAGGCGTTCCAACATTACAACTTCGTTTGAACTACTTACAATGGCAGACGAGTGTTTCAGATAGGTTATTAATGTCAGAATGGTATACAAAATTTTTCAAATAATATCAAATTTTCCTTGTTTGCGTTATTTTGTTACAAGTACAAGATATATATTTGCCTTCTTAAACTACATGGTAACAAAATAGCGTATGCACGTCATGGAATAGATATAAACTATTCATGTATGTATTTATATATCGTATGTATTTATATGCCACGTTCCACACAAAACAGATAACCACTGTTCTCAAGAAGATCCCTATCTTATAAAAAAAGTACTTTTCCACAATAACTGTAATAGGCAAACGAGCAAATGGATTACTTGATGGTAAGTGATTATCGCTGCCCGCAACAACAGATGTTTGTTGCGACCTTTTAAATGGGAATACGCTCTTTTTTATAGGTACTGCATTAATATATTTTACGATTTTAATTGCCTTAAATTTTTTTAACATCAATTATTTCTCTGTTTATGAAGTTATTATTGTTTTTTATTATAAAACAAAAGAACAACATGTTTTTACATACATACACTCACGCCTTTTTCCCATGGGGGTAGGCAGAGATTACGTCTTTCCACTTGCTACGGTCTTTACATATCTCTTTCGCTTCATCTACTTTTCATAACATTCCTCATACATGCTCGACGATTGCGGGTACTTCTGACCTGGCCTTTTTTGAGGAGACTTTCGATTAGTTCGAAATATGTTCGCCTAGGTCTTCCTCGTCCCATATCTCCACTCACTCCAGCTTCTTAAATCATTTTGGTCAGTCTACTTTCATCCATCCGTTCCACATGCCCAAACCACCCAAGCATCCCTTTCTCTATTCTTGTCACGATATCCTCTTTCAAACCACATTTCTTTCTAATCACTTCATTATCAATCTGTCATTCAGTTTTACTCCTGCCATACTCCGCAAAGCTCTCATTTCTACTGCATTTATTCTGCTTTCATGTCGTTTTCCCCATACCCAACTTTCACTTCCGTACATTCATGGTGAAAAATCACTTCACAAGTAATCATTGCGTTCATTCGATTTTTTGAGGAACATCACTAACGTTTGGACTTCACTGAACGCAACATTGTAACAACGGCCATTTGTGCATTTCAAAACTAAAAAAATATTGAATATTTTATGTCCGCCATTACAAGGTTAGTTGAGGAATTTTAATGAAATGTCAAATGTGGCCTATTAAATTGACCCGACTGTAGTTTCTTAAGCTTCATTAATTAATTCATACACGATCGTCGTTTACGGGTAATCTTAAGCTGGCCCTTTTTCAAGATATCTTTTATTTGTCAAAGTAATTTGACGACCTCCATAGTCGAATGGATAGTACCTACACCGGTTTCAAGGTGTCGCCATCTCTGAGGTCCCGGTGGGGGATGGGGATGTTTGTGTGATGAATTCGAGTATTTGTACCTTAGTCATGGCTGTTAATATATATTTTTATCAAAAATATTTATATATATATAATACATGTAGGTATGTCTATCCGTTACCCTAGATCCCATAGCACAAGCCTTACAGAGCTTAGTTTGGTCTAGGTTAATTGGTGTAAGTGTAACAAATATATATATTTATTTATTTAATTTGATATGCCCTACCAACATGCCAATTTATATTTGCGATACTCGTATAAATTTCTTTCCTTCGTCTGTATTTTCTACGTATACAAACATATAATAATATAACATATGATAAAGTTAGACATACTATTGTATAATATTGTCGGTTTGTTCGTATAGCTATCCTATATTATATTAAGATATCAATGTATTTAACTTTAGTTTTCATTCAAAACACTCGACAATTAGAAACTATTTTTTGTATCTGTCTAATTTCCACATGCAGCACTTAACAATTATATATGTTTATTTATGTCTAGTTAGACATAAATGCTACTGGTAATATCCGAGATCTAGACCTTACATCGAACCATCAATTCTGGAATTATTGTTATGGATTATGGCGGAGTTTCGTTGTTATTACTTATTTTCATGAATGAATATTGTAGACAGTAACTTTTCTATTACACAATTCAATTTATATAAGAAGATGATAAAATAGAACAATAGACTTCGTCGATTGACATTTTGCTATCACAGTTGCCAAGGTTAAAGTCATAGTCATGTATAGACTAATTAGGTTTAACTGCTTTCGTTTTGCTTTATAGTTAATTTTTCGTATATATGGCGCATCGGAATCTAATTTACACATAATACTAATAATCTAATGTACCTTCATATTTACAAAATAGTCCTTCGAAGGCTTTTCCAAATTTATGAGTATTTTGTGAGAGTAAAAAAGTAAGTTATCATTTCTGATTAATTGATTGTTGAACTTATAATCACATTGTCATTTCGTTTGTCGTATCGTTAACGTTAACACTTATCGTTCACAAAATATTTTATCTACTATCATGCTATTAATCCTCTATAAAATAACCTATAACAATTAGCTTATTGCCAACATTAAAACACTCAATGATATTATGATCATTATATCATCCAAACCGCGTGATATTATGAATATCAAAGAACATTCTCATGCAATGACATTTTCACCTCCAGGAGACCTATTTTTGAATTACGAATGCGATTTCCAAATCACCGCTGACTAAATAGTCAGCGGTGACTTTGAGGTCACGGATTCCTAAACATTCAATTTTTGAAAGTCGATCGCATTCATTATATATAGACTGAAAAATCAAACAAAACACAGATAACATTTTCACAAGTATGACTTGATTACGAGTGGGTGAGGGCACTCGTAATGAAATCACACCTGTGACTAAGGTAGTCACATCAGTGATATTCAAAATAAGAATGATTGAAAATCAGTGATTATTAGTCACATCGGTGATTTCGAAGTCGCATTCGTAATTCAAAAATAGGTCTCCAGATCGCTAAAATTTTGAAAAAAGAACAATAAATTGTAGACTAATTCGTAATTTCGGATTAATTAAGGTTTGTTTATTTTACATGCTTCGCAATTACAATTTTCTTGAATTTACATAGTTCTTACAACACTGTACAACACCCTATGGTATGAGAATCTTTTATAGAGGATTCACATCATGATTGTAGATAAAGTCTTGTATGCAACTGTTATAATTAGGTGATACTATTATCACACTCGGCTACGCCTCGATTGATACCATTCGTGTTTTAATACCCCTGATTATACAACAGTTGCATAAATAACTATTAGAAATTGTAGCATATGTTTTATTCTGATTTATAAGCTATATATTATTGTAAAGTTTTATTAAAATCCATTCAGAAGTATTTACCAGAAAGAGTAACAAACATCCCATCCATGTAATCGCGTTTATAATAATAAGGTATAGTAAGGTTTTAATTTCATCAATTGAATTCCTATTGATAACTATAAATGAACGTCAGAATAGTAATATTTAGTGCCTAAATATGAAGGTCTCAACTGAATCCAGCAATAGATAATTAGTAACAAATTTCTCTTCCGTTGGTCTTATGAAATACCCAAACGAGTATTTATAGCGAATTCATTGTTGTTTTATATTCAAGTCTATCATATCAAACAGTCACAGTTTTCAGTAGTTCCACTACCTGTCTTACCTTAGTCTGTTGGGGTGAAGTCAGTATTCTCTCGTGTTTCCAAGTCTTAGCTCTCTTAATTTCCTGTAGGCGATCCTCCAGCACCTCTCGCAGCTTCGTAACTCCCGCCCGCTCATGTTTGGTCTTGTGAAGGCTGCGTACTTGGGAGCTTAGAATGACTAGAAAAAACAATGACATCGAGTTGCATGACATAGTTCTGCTACCTTGTTAATTTTGAAAATGTTTGCATTTGTAATAAGTCCAAAAGTAGGTATTAGGTAGTTTTAATGATCTAACATGATGCAAGAGTAATAGAGATTCGATGCAATGTTTTCAACCTTATCGTTGAATGCTAATAAGATAAGCGTATATAACTGGTGCTTTATAAAGGTTTACGATATTGTGCTGGAAAAATGGGTTAAGTATATTCACATTTATGTCTTTACAAATAATTTGAAAAATATTCACGTTACCTTATTGAATGTAGCATGCATAAAATATTTTGTGTATAAGACTTAAGTATAATCCCGATATTTAAGACCACATAACAGTCACGAAACTTTATATTTAATAAATCAAGATAATGAATTAAATTCACAATAGAGAAATTTTATGTTATACTAACTCAATGTGTTTTTTAGGAAACCCGTTTTTTAAGTAGTATTGGAACCAAAAAAATTGATCTCAAGAAGAGATAACAAAAGAATTTAAATTGCTTGTTTACATTTAATTCTTTCTAATAAGTCTTAATAATAAAAAAAATACCAACAATGTATTTTCATTAATAAGAACATTTATAGAAGACAGAAAAACGAAAATAACGTTAAACATGAAGTACCGACACCGAACTGCAATTTATCAACGGCAACGGCAATACAATAAAATACCGAACAATATTGAAATTCCAGAAAATTAATTTTGTTCCTGTATTTGGGTCATATTCAGAAAAAGTGTACATTTGATATGATTTCTTGTCCCGCTACTTTCTATTTTTATAACTATTTAAATTTATACATATTATTAATTTGTTTTTCTTTATTGTTATAATTGTTTATTAATTTGCAGAATTTGATAGCATTTCTACTTAAGTTTTAAATAAAATAACAATTTTTTTGAAACTGAAAATTGGTAAAATAATATTCTCATACATTTTTTTAATGTCCCATTAACCATTTTATTTTTGAGAAATCGATTGTTACGAATATTAATAAGTTATGTAAACTTTAACTATGGTCGTATTATTATTGATGAACCAATCAATTAAATAGGATAAATTTTAATCATAAATTACAAAACAGATATCTATTTTAGTCAATTTAAAATCTGTCCCAAAATTACGTCAATTCGTTACTCAGGGTTAATAACACAATAAAAATCCAGAACATAGTTATTTAAAATGGAAATATATTTCTTTTCTGTTCTGGCAATACTATTACTTACTTCAAAATAGCTATGCCGTGGCAGCCATTATGTTTTCACTGGAGCCGTGCGTTCAAACAGTACTTGTGGATGAATAATCATAAAAAATATTTCAGGGTTATAAACAACTATTATTTTAGTATATATATCTTAATTTTTGTTTACTTATTGAAATCTTTTGTTATTTTTGATAGTATCTTGGTGAATACGGTCAGTGTTAGTATATATAACTCGTGGTTCACGTAAAAATATTTTTAGAGGTTATAATTTCTCAGATTTTATTCTCAATTTCGTTATATTGTGTAACGTTACTAATCTGAGAAAACATAAGGCTTAGAACACAAAGAACAAAAAGTATGTAGATATTACCTACCTATTATATAAAATATAAGATAGGTACACTGTTAGCATAACACAACACAAAATATCACAATCTGAGTATCACGTGGACTGGTTTTTTAATTTGCTCCTAGCTACTCGTACATTTGGAGTTTGCTGCTATATTTGGATCAGAAATATATATTTTCTTCATTTTCCCGAAAGATCCAAATACAAAAATGAGAGTTTATCCGAGTCGTTGATTTTTTCTATGTAAAAAAATTAATCATTTTTTATATTTATTATATATTATTATATTTTCTTCCAAGAGAACTATTTTATCGGATATTCGATTGCACCCCGACAATCAACGATACTATAATCTAGCTAAGCCGGGAATTCTGTCATTGAATACGATTAATTCTACCCATGATATATCCTTATTTAAAAATAATAATAATGATTCCAGTGACAGTGACTCAAATTTTAATATCTTTTAATTACATTTATTTAATTGTAAATGTCAAAGAAAAATGGCATGAATGTATCATTTGATTTTGAAAACAAAGAACAAATCATGATTAATTGATCTAACTCTGTATTTCAAATATTTAACTGCAAATCATATGGTGAAATGTTTTTTTTGGGTAAAAAGAAAAATTTTCGTTGCTGTGTATGAAACAAAAAAGGTTTGCGGTTTATCTATGATAGAGACAGTCTAGCTGTCTACTTTACCTACTTCTTTGTCATGGACGTACAGTACATCCATGTTATTGATGATTTGCTATTATAGTCATATACATTGCTGTTATATTTAGTACTATATGACTGTGTGCCTTTTGCTTGTATAAGCTTCTTGCTTTTAAGATTTTAGTTTTATCTTCTCTCTTGACCCTTACATTGCCCCGGACTTGATCTGCTTATACTGTATTGAAGAGAACCTTACCTTTTGTGTTTAAATACTTTACCGCAAAATAACTACCCCAAAATTTGTATCGTTGATTTTATAAATTACGTATATTTTTTTTATGTGATTTATATCAATCAATCTAAATATATAAGACTGATTAAACTAAACATACCTAATCAAGCAGTGTTTTATTATAATTTGTTTGGTGTGTACTATGCCTTATGGCATCAGTATCGTTACGGAGATTCTCAGCTTCGTAACTTATCAGTTACGTTACAATTTTAAAATGTACACTTTTTCTGAGTTTGACCCATTTATTATTAATTTTCATTCCGTTTATAATTTGCAAACACATCCTGCTAAACTTAACGAGTATTTAACCCTGGCTTTTAGCTCGTTTGTTAGTTATAAAAGAGGAGGTTACTTTGTTTTTTTTTTATTTATATTACGATGTACCACGAAAACACTTTTCACATGTTATACACGTAGGTGCCCCAGATGCTCAGACACCGAGTACATAACAACATTATTTAAATAAAATAGGATACAATATTTACATCACAACGAACAGTCGAGGAAAACAGTTGACAAATGAAACAGAACATAATACTTGATGTTAAGCAGGCCTATAAAATAACCAATACCATTAAGATAACACAGTTATATCTAAAGCTGTACACAGAATCACGTTATACTCTAAAAATCACAATGACACTCATAATTCAAAGTTAAAGTTGATTTAAAAGAGAAAAAATCAAGATTCTCTAAAATGAAAATAAAAACATTACCTTTGCGCAGGAGTTGCGATCGTAAGGCCATCGCGGCGAGTGAGTGTGTATGCACACAGTGCAGACGTCTGTCGCTTCGGCGCACAGCGAACCAGTCACGCAAGATTCCATTTCGTGTGTTGTTTGCGTTTCAATTAGTGATAGACTGTATTTCACGACACAAAGACTGTATGTGTGTGTATTACATATTCAGCTAGTAGGTACAAAAATTTTGCGAGGTGTGTAATGTAAATCATTTCGTAAAATTTTTCATCATAACATCTTCAAAAACACAAAAACCGGACTGATCATTGTAAAAACCGGATATTTAGTTTTCAAGGACACAGAAACAGATCATTTTCATAACTAAATGACATTAAAGTGTGGGGAGGGGATGCTTGACCGTTGTCTTGCCTTATTACATTTAGCCTAAGAAGGCTCATAAGGCTGATGGAGATTAATCGAAGGCTCCGAGTTTCTATTTCAAATGAAGTATAAGTTTTATATTCGAGCTTATGACTTCGTCTAGTTGTACTCCCATAGTATCTAAGCCTATTGCCATCAAAAATATTAATAGTATTCTTTTGTTTACTGTAATATAAAAATAATTAAGTATGCGATTATTGTGACGTAGACGAAGATTGACAAAGAAGAAAACCTTTAGGTTATAACAAACCTATTTAACCAATTAATTAGAGAATGCTCACGTACAACAAATGGAGCGAAGAAATTATTTTTCCAAAAATGGGGTCGCATTTTCACTTCCACCACACCAACCACCCCCATTTACAGCTATTAAATACGATAACCCTTCATATAAAGTTGACTCAACGCAAACTCGCTTAGTTACTAAGGCCATCTTTTGGCTCCATTATCAGAGCTTGGTTACCGTCTAACTCCAAAGTACTTGCCGAAACGGATCAAACGAGTCTATACTCGATAAGATGTATTTTAACTACTGAGATCATAGGGCCTTCCATTTCTATCATCAAATCGGCTTTATGTCCCAAAATTTCAGCTCAATCAGGTAACCGAGATGTGTGTGATCTTTAATTTGCAAGATTTACTTACAGTCAAATACTTGGCCAGGTAAAACTAAACGAAACCTTGTAAATACAATTGCCTCATATGGGAACGGGTTCTTTTCGATCCTCGACAGTTATTGACGGAGTATTACTTGTTCTCATTCCATTTTATTTCATTTTTTTAAATTTTATATAATCGAAATTAAATGAAACCGAAGTAAACATTTTTAGCATGTACAAAATTTACAGACCTACTAGCGGACCCTACAGACATCGTCCTGTTTCACAAAAAGATTTGTAAAGTGGCAGTTTTCCTACTTATATTATAAATAATTTTCGAACATTTTTTTGTCCTATACTCTTCGCACTCTTATACTCTTCGCAGCGTCCTATACCCTTCGCAGCGTATGCGTTGAAAAACATTTTATAGCAAATTTTTTTACACCTGCGGTTGGTTTTAGTAAGAATTTCTAAAGATTTCTATAGTAATCTAGTACTAAATATAGCTCATGTCGCATCTCAATATAGTCATTATTAAATACTCAGTGATAATGTAGCTTTCTAATGAAAAAAGAATTATTAAAATCGGTTCAGAGTACTTTTGAGTTTATTCGTTACATACAAAAATACAAATCTTTCCTCTTTATAATATTAGTGTAGATAAACTCTCATAAGCAGCAGCAAATACCTACGTCTACACTACGGTAGGTAATGAGTTTCCAGTCTACAGTTGCTTATCTCACACATTTCACGTAGGTATCGCAAATGAATAATTTTCGCCAGAAGTGAACTAGCTATGAATTCAGTGTCAAACTTTCTTTCATCTTTCATATATGTAGGTAACTATCAAAGTTAGGTTCGGTGTTGGTTTTGAATTTTATTAATTGTACTTAATATATTTTTTTTCTTAAAACATATAATTTTCTTGAAACACTAAAAGAGAAGTATTATAATGCAAAGCGGAGTTAGTTTTTAGACGTCGCTTGGTATCGAGATGGGTCGTCTATAATAAAACATCGTCGATTAGTGAGGTTATAGTGTATTTGGTACAATTACAATAAAAAAGCTTAATTGATTTATTCGATAATTAAACTGATAAAATATTATGTTTTTGTATCGACCTTGGAAGATTTTCGAACATGGTACCACAACCTGAAAAAAAACAAACACGTTTATCAATTTCTACTATTTTTTTTTTTGTATAATACTATAACAGTGCAATCGACATAAGATAGCAAGATAATTTTTATACAAATTTACTAATGTTCGTTGTTTGTCGACGAACTAATGTCCACTGTCGCACCAATTTTAATTTACCAATTGCATCGATAAATTGTTTAAAGATTTTCTGTCAAGGGAATTACATCGCTACGTCTCAAAAATATTGTGGTTTAAAAAGTTTCTAGAATAACTTATTTAAGCAAGACTTAATACATAAGTATATGTATGTTACACTATACATGTCATTTAAAAATAATATTTTTTATATCTCTACAAATTCTCTCTGAATTTGTTTTATAATGTGTATAGCAAATTTTTAATGCATCGATATTCTTTTAAATATTAAAGTACTTTAAAAATAAATAAAAATAAGTTGCCCCATTGTTAACGATACTTATTAGTACTGAGGTAATGTGGAAGGCAAGAAACATCTATACAATTATAAACACATAATCACCTTAAAGTGAAAAAGTATATAATTTCCATAAGGCTGAGGAAGGAGAAGCCCATGAAGAGGCCCATGATGCCGCCACAGTTGGCCAGGAAGTCCACGCCCCCGTACAGTTCCGACCGCCTCAGTGACGTGAACAGTTCTTCGCTGAAGTACACCACTAGTCCAGATGGTAGACGCCTTTGAAAATTAAGAAATAATCAAATATTTATTAAATCCCTTGGAGGCTGCAAGATCGCCCCCCCCCCCCCCGAGAAGGGCTCCTCAAGCGCATCCAGGGGATCCTTAGATGGGATACTCGATCCTGAGGGCCCCTATAACGCCCGAGGACGGCCTTCGTCGAGGTTTTTAATGGGTAGGCCTCCCCCCTCTTCTGGGAAGGAGGGCCCCACATAATCGCCAGTTCTCCGCAGCCGGGATGCAATTCAATGCATTCCTTTTCGACAAAGATACGAGTATATGCAATGCAATACTTACTTGTCAAATTGGATTCTTTTCGTTCGTATATATAACTTTTTATATAGTAAATGTATGTTATGGTGCGATTCGATTTAACCCTATAGTGTAATCTTTGGTTACACCTAAGGATCACATTTCGTTTATTTAAAAAAGAACAATATCATATATAGCGGTTAATATTTTGTCGGATATTTTATGGTATTTTATTAACAAACAAGCATTCTGCTCTTTTGATAGAAAGTTCTTTCAGTAGTTCACTTACTTTTTTATTTAAAACTTAAACAATTTTTTACCTTTTAATTTATGTTATTGGATAGTCAAATTGTCTTTTAGAATGTGTGAAAGTATCAAGGTTTTGCTTTGTTTGTCTTATAATTAAATAAGAAAACAAACAAAATTCAAGTTATATATTAAAAATTATAAATAAGGAAAGTGAATAGAAACAATATTTTGTTTTTATTCACAATTTTGTAGTAAACGAAATATGTAAAAACTTGTCTTACCATCCTTTTGCTATATCTTCATTTGGATTCCGTCTGTATGTGGTGAGGTCGTATACTGCCTGGGACACTTCCGCATCATATTTCAATTCAGTGCAGGCTTGTAGGCAGTCACATTCTTCAATTTCATCTTGGGACTCACGCTCCAATGACGATTTGGAGAGGGATAGTTCCTCTAAAAGCAGTATAAAATGTAATTTCTGCATAATCTAAAAATGTAAAGTCTGTAATGATAAAATTTATAATGAAAAAAATGTCAGTATTACATAAGATTACGAATTTAGAAAATCAAATTGTTAACAAAAGGAATTCCATCTATCGTATGTGTAGTTACGGTATCTTACCCAAAGCATTTAGAATGCATTTTCGTTTGCCCCCTCCGCAGACTTTGGTCTCTTGCCCATCTATAATAATGTCATAAACATAATATTTATTATTTATATGTATATATACACATTTAATTTATTTCACTCTCTATTCGGTATTTTTATAAAAATACACTATTAATTTCTATTTGATTCTTTATGTAGTGCTGAGGTCCAGCAATCTGAAGTCTGGGCACAAAATTCTATAAATCGTTGTCTCATTAAGTCCTTTAACTAACACGCACACAGTTATTAATATAATATATCGTTAATAAGCAAAATAATAAATATATAAAAGTAAAATATATCGTAGAGAGGATTTTAAGAATATTAGGCTCATAAATAAGTCACGTGGCATGTAGAGCGGCACGCACCCGCAACGCAGCGCGGTGTGGTTGGACGAGCACTCCAGCTCGCAGTTGCGTTGTGTGTACGTGCGGAAGAACCGCAGATACCGCTCCTCGGGGAAGTAGCACTGTCGCCTAAAGAGAAACAATTAGGAAAAAAAAGTGTTTTCTGATAGCTATAGAGCAAAAAAATAAAATAAATCTTACTTATGTGGAGGATAATGACGAAGTCCATCTGACGTATCCATGACCCTTGGAGTAATTGCAGCAGCTGACTGATATTGAATAGGCAGTCTGAAGAAATTCTGGCCCATATTTGGTAACTCAGCTGGGTTATGGATCCATATCTGTTGATTTTATTTCAACTGTCAAAAGTTTATAAATTTTAAAGTATGAATTGCTTTAGATGTTCAACAACTCTTTATATTTTATTAATAACAAAAATAAATGTTACCTTAAATCCCTGAACTGGCCCGCGGCATATTTGATCTAAGTCCCTTATATCTGTCAATAAAATAACTTCGAACTCCACGCCGCCATAGCTCTGAAAGCGAATAATGTTATGTTTATTTTTTACTTTATTCTAAAACGGACAACTTTAGTCGTCTGTTATTACAACTCCAATGATGTCATGGATTTTATGACCACTATATACAATAATCAATAAAGTTATATGTTAATGGTGAAACTAATGGAAACAGCTAAAGCAAATAGAGCAGATATTTATTGTTTTCCAAAAAGTAAAATGTATACCAGTAAACTACATTTCATTCACAGTTTTCCCAGCGATAGCGTTTGAAAGAAATGCGAAAACATGTCATCTTCAAACAATGAAAACGTCCCACTATTCAGATTAATTTCCATAACCATAATTCGATCTGCGCGAGCATGTATGTATGTATCATGAAAGTATCACTTACAGGTCCCCTCAATGGGTACGTGTGAACAGTTTCACCATGTGGATATCCTTTTGATAAAGTCCAGGAACTTCTATTTCGCCCTGCCACGTGATAGTAGTCCTTGTGTAAACTGCAATAAGAAAAGGTTGTAAATAATTGTAAATAGTTCATACATGAACCCTGTTAGGGCGCAGCAATCTTAAAGTTTACTAACACAATCATAACATTAAATTATTATTACTCTATTAATTAAAAAAAGAAAACATTAATATATAAATTAAATTGCATTGGTAATTATTTCACTATTACATTTGATATGTCATAATAAGTCAGTACATATATATTTTTTAAACTAATTCATACACTTAAATTATTAGAAATGTCAATTTAATTACAATTCAAATGTCAAATAAAATCAAAGTCAAGCTATTTCACGAATTAATGTCAGTAGAATATTACTAAATTAAATTATTAATAAAAATAAAATATCTATACATAGGAGCTATATTAGGAATTGTAATTTATTTCTAATCCAACATTGCAAATCATATATGTCAATAATTCATAATACTCGATCTGAATGATAAAATTAAAAGGAAAAAAACAGTACTTATTCAATTCAGTGCAAATTAGTTTTATTAGCTTCAAAGTATTCCGATATTGAATAAAAACTGTTTCCAATCAGGTAACTTTTTAATATTTTCCGAAACTTGCCTATATTTGCTTCATTTTGTATGTGCTTTGGCATCTTATTGTATATCCTGATAGCCATATTATATGGACCAGATGAGACCATATTCAGATTCGCAGTCATTGGGTTCAATTTTACAATTTTCCTTAAGTGCTGTGGTCTATTATACTCAGGAAAAAGGTGCATATTTTTCTCTTACAAAATAAGGTTTACAACTAGTCATGACATCTATATTTACTAAAATACGAACACATTTCTTTTGTAATATAAACAGTTTGGATGTGTCCACACTGTGGCCCCACAGTATTATGCCATATTGTAGCCATGCATGTGCATAGGCATAGTAAGTAATCAAGGCTGTTTTAATGTCAGTTATTTTTTTCAACTCGTATAGTACATATGTAAATCTTGATAATTTTGATGAAATCTTTCTTATATGTTCTTTCCAATTTAAATTTGAATCGATCGTAATACCTAATAGAGGAAATGTATCTACACTCGCAAGTTTTATATTCTTAAAGGTATAATCAATATTTAATTCTTGCTTTTGATAAGGCCTGAATTGCATTAATATTGTTTTTGTAAAATTTATCTTTAGATTGTGGTCTTTGAGCCATCTAAATATTTTTTCCAGTAAAATATTTAAGTCGTCATTAAGATTTTTAGAATCGTTAGTAGGGATGACTAAGGACAAATCATCTGCAAACAAGGTGCATGTATTATTAATTACTGTGGGAAGGTCATTAATGTAAATCAGAAACAATAAACATCCGAGTACACTACCCTGTGGAATAGATTTAGTGATATGAATTGTTTCCGACCTTGCACTAGCTATCTGTCCCAGCTTCGAATTGTAGTATTCTATCTCTACACATTGCGCACGATTCTTCAAATACGAAACAAACCAGCTATAAGCTGGCCCCCTTACACCTATGCCATGCAGCTTACCCAACAATATGTCGTATCGCACTCTGTCATATATGCCTTGCTCATATCAAGTAAGACCCCTATAGCGTACTTTTTATTATTAATTATTTTTAAAGTTTCATGAATGTATTTAAATACTGCTAAAGACGTGGATCTCTGTTTTCTAAACCCGTATTGATGCTCACTGAATATGTTGAACTTTTCGCAAAATTTATAAAGACGCTTTGACATCGCAGTTTCAAAAATTTTTGAAAATGTAGGAAGAAGAGCTATGGGACGGTAGTTACTACAGTTTGTTTTGTCGCCTTTTTTGTAGAGAGGTTTGATGACTGAAAGTTTTAGGTCATCCGGTACAGAGCATTCTACAAAGGACTGGTTTATTAGGTAAGTCAAACAAGGCGCTAATTCATCAGCACATTGGCGTACAAGGGAAGGCGGTAATTCGTCAAAGCCACAACTACGTTTATTTTTTAAGCTTTTAATTATTTTTGTAATCTCTCGATCTGTAACTGGCTCCAAAAACATAGAATTTTCGACAGGTTTTAAAACAGGCTGTCCTTTCAAAGAAGACTGTTCGTCCTCATTATCAACTGCGACCGTTGAGAAAAATTATTGAAATGATTCGCGATAAAAATTGGGTTTTCTGTAACATTATTGTCTATTTTTAACTTGATGTTTGCCTTTATTTTCTTTCTTTGTTTATTTGTTTGTTCTTTCACTACATTCCACATTGTCTTGACTACATTATCAGAGTATCTAATTTTTTTTATATTTTGGATTTTTTTGAAGCGATAATAGTTTTTTTAAGCATCCTTTCATACTTTTTGTAATAATCATTTAAAATTGGATTACCTATTTTGCTGTTTAACACCTTCAAAAGTCTTTTGTTACAACAAGATTTTTTGATACCAGTTGTAAGCCATGTTTTTTTCATGTTATTTTTTATTTTTATTCGTACTTTAGGTATGGTTTTATCCAACGTCGTTCTAATGACTTAAATGAAAGATTTATAGTTTTCGTTAACATTTTTATCTATTTTTATATGATTAGAGAAGTCAATTTTTCTAATTTCTGAAATAATTTTTTTTGTATTCTTCTCAGAAAGTATTCTTTTTTCCGAAAACCAAGTTTTACGAGTATCTGTAACTTTTGTTGGTATGTCTATTTGTACGGCTCTATGATCCGAGAAACCATATTCTCGCGTCGACACCCGAAATGTTCTTTCGAAATTTGTGAATATTAAATCAATACAAGAGGATGTCGTGCTTGTCACTCTAGTTGGTTCTCGAACGTGTTGGTGATAATTATAGCTATTCATCAAATCAATAAGACTGGTTGTTGTTAATGATTTTTTTGTAGTATCTACGTTAAAATCCCCACCTATAATAACATTTTTCTTACTGTATTTTTGTTGCACGCGCTGTAACAGCCTTGAAAGTGTATCATGGAAAATTTCAGGCATCCTCTTAACATTAGGTCTATACAAATTTATAATAATTAAATTATGTTGTTTTAATTCTATTGCGCTTATTTCTATTATGGTTTCCGAACTCATACTTATTAGGTCCTTACATTCTAAAGATTCTAGTTCCTCTTTTGTAAAAATACAAACACCTCCACCTTCATTATTTATTCTACTGAAATTGGATGCCAGAGAAAAACCGTCTATTGTTAGTAGATCTATCCTTTCCGGTGTTATCCAAGTTTCAGATATGCATAGGACGTGTACATTTGTTGTGATTTCTGTTGTTGCTTCAATGAGGTTGCGTTTATTTTTCAGACTACATATGTTTTGGAATAAAACTGTGAGTGCAGGGGCGAAAAAGCAATTCACTTGCTGGGTCATTTTGAAGTGGTTCATCTTCGGTTGTATTCGTTGATGGCCGTGGAAAATACCTACTGTAATGACAGGTCATCAATCTTCAAAGTTCTGACACAACTTTTATGTTCACAAAAAAACTATGACAGATAACTTTAGTATACTTCTAAAAAACGTAATTTGTTTTTAAGTTAAATTATATATAAGAACTAGTCTTAAATAACCTATCACGAATATCTGAATATAAGCTCTAATATATAATAAATATTATTTTGTTGCTTGTTGTTGTTCAAAGCTAATTTTACAACATTTTCGAGCATTTAATACCGAAGGAAGAACAACAATTTGAACTAGAAAATGATACATAGTCATACTTCTCTGTCCTAAACATTTCTTCTGCTGAAAGCATGTTAAAAGTGAAACAGTAGCCATCCTTCGTGAGGGTGTGGTAGAACATTTGGTCACACGAAAAGTTGTTCCACAAACAATCAAAAAATGTTTCATTTAGTGAAGGTGCCAGCTGCAAAATACACAATAGTAATGGTGAATATGCGAAAGTGGTGAAAAATCATAATATATATAATCATAATAAATGGCTTAATATAGCCAATATAACTCGTTCAGGATCTTTTTTGAAACGATTTGTAGTATGGGTGTAATTCAAATAAATTATAACACTAATAAATAAAATGAAGCGAGGTTTGATTTATTATGGTTTAAAATCATTTGACAAGATTTTAGGTAGTCCATTATGACAAATAATTCAAGTACATATCTATTTGAACATTAACCATTCATGTTTGCTTGATTGTTAAACCTCCTCTTACCTTTTGCAAAGTTTCAATAGAACTGACGTCGGCAAAATCTGGACCATCACTTTTATCGTTATTGCATAAAAGCAACATATCATGATAAGTTTTTAAGCTGAAAAATAGTATTTTTTATATAAACTATCACTTTCAAAGTTAAATTCTAATTTGATTGTTTTATAAGTAACTTAATCATTCCACATTCACTTTAGCATTTATTCACATTAACACAATTTCATATTTAGTCTAACCGCATGGAAAATTAGAATCAAATTATTACCTTTGAGCAATTAAATTATTACGTTATAATATTATTAATTATGAATTATATGGTATTTAGTCATAAATTGCATATTATTATCATTAAATACACTTTAATGTTATAGTAAGTCTTTCCGAATGACATTTGCGTAGGAAGTTGACAATCCATGTCGAAATTATACCGATATTCGCGGGGATATGTTTTGTTCTTTGGAAAACGTAATTACATTAAAATTTCTTACTCTTGTTCAGTAATAGTTGGCGGGTCGCTCCATCTTTCGAATGTCGCTTGGGTAAAATTAAAGATTCTTTGTCTTGGTTTAGTTTCGCTACATAGTGTTATTGCCGGAAATGGAATCTAAAAAATTACTTATTTTTTATATTCATTTAAAATCTATTTTCATTAATTTACAAAATTGCAATTGATAATAGAGTCGGACTAGAAATATACTCAAGAAATTCCGTTGTCTGTTGTAGATACTTGATAGTTTTTAAGATATAAGAATCTAAATTACTACTTAGAAGACGACTACATTAAAGACTATGCGTACTAGATATTATAATAAGTAGTGCTCGGAATAGGTAGTATAATTTTTTTTTAGTCGGCGCCGGGCTTGGTAACACAGCTGCGGCGCCGCCGCGGGTCGCCGGCGGGTGCGAGGAAATCGCGCCCGCGGATACGGCAACCCGGGAAGGACCTCGCCCGCGGATACGGCGATCCGGGAAGGACCTCGCCCCTTCCGTGGCCGGGGGCGTCGCCGGTGGCGGAGATCGGGGGAGGTATTGTAGCCTCCTCCGCGGAGGGCTCCCCTCTATCGGCGGGGGAGCGGAGGCTGGGGGTTCCCGAATGTCGCTTGGCGTTCCTGGGGGCTCCCTACATGCCTGAGGAAGGCCATACCTGAGGGGTAGGCTTCCTCCTTCTGGGGAGGAGAGCCCCACATAACCGCCGGCTCGCTACAGCCGGGGTATGCGATTTAGTGCATTTTCCTCAGAGGGAAAAAAAGGTAGTTTAATTTTATGTAACTTGCAGAAAGAAAGTCAATGTAAGCGTAACATGGATAAACCTTTTTTTAAGGGGGGGAAATGCGACCTTATGCACCATGACACCACGCTGGAACATGGATAAACCTTTTTTTTTTTCGAGGGGAAATGCACCTTAAGCACCATGACACCGCGCTGGCTAGGCGCGGCCGTGTCTGGGGCTCTCCAGTCAGACGGACCGGCCTACCCACTAAAATTTTTATTGTAAAATTTTATGTTTACAACTTATTATTACAACAATAAACTAAACGATGAAATACTATTTTGAAAGTTCAATATAATATTTATACAATCTCTGAAAATAGTAAGTTCCCAGGCATATCCAAACTATTGATGTCACAAAATCTCAAGTACATAAACTTAAACTACCTATTCCGAGCACTAATAATAAAACACAAAATAATAGAGATGTTTTCTAATTAAAAAAAAAAGTAAAAGTATGCCTTATTTAACTTTGTATTACTGATTATTTAAATTCATTTACAATATTTTATTTTTAATGAATAATTGGTCGTTTAAATATTTAGACGACGAAACTCAATCTAAAGCCAATGGTCCTAATGACCCTACTGTTTGACTACGGTTTGACTACGGTTTGAAGTTTAAGCGACCGCTCCTCAGAGGGCACGGTGCAGAACTGTATATTTTATTATGAAGTGATTTTATTGCATTGAATTTTAATAAAGCAGCAGTAGCTCTATCGGCAATAATGTTAAATACATTCTGTAAGTTTCAATAAAAATTTGATATCAGTATTACATACAATACTCTACAGTACAGAAGAATTGCAAACGATAATGTGACTTTATATTTCGTTTTAAATGTAATATTGGTATGCCCTTGTTAATGTTGCATGTTGAATTTAACTAAACGAAACTTTCTATTTCGACTGTACGTTACTGAATCTGTAGTAATTATAAGAGCAAAAATTCAGAAAAATCTTTTTTTACTTACATGCCAAACCGAATTAGATGTTTCCGCAAAACTGACGATGACAGGAGTTTCATCCCATTTGACCCACACTTTGTGGATGAATATTGCACACACAACTATGCTACATATTACCATGAATATCCACCATATTCTATAGAAGTATAATAATCATTAATTTAATTTAGATATAAAGTCATTAAGAAATTTTTTTCGGACTCGGCCAGGCTTTCAAGCAAACCAACCAGACCAAAATTTCACCTTTTACTTTTGTAAACCAAAGTACATTTAAGTGTTTAAAAAAATAAATCAACATTACAAACATTGCATTTTATTATAAAAATTACCTGCAATATAAATATTTTGAATTATAAGACACAAATAAATCTGTAGACTTAAATAAATAAAATGTTTTAATATCATTTCTGTATTGTTTATTGTGGTACGGATTTCCTTCATAATACATTCTTATAAAAGGGTATGAAATGAAATATGTAAAATTACTATTTAGAAGAGCCTCGAATAGGGTAGTACTGACTACAACGGTTTTTATACCATAATTATCTAATTCGAGCAATTTATAGAAATTTCTGTGAAATTTTATATTTTTTAGATTTCTACAGAATGTGCAACTATTTTAACGTAATTTTGACGAAAATAACACATTTCTAGCATCCACACATTAAATGTGACATTTTTTTTATAGAAAGTTTATACGCTCATACAAATTAGGTGATTTTATTAAAGTATAACGTAATTGCAGTGTTTTAGTACGTAGCGTTTTTGAGTAACGCATAAATAACGCGATAACGCATGCAAAAACATGTTGATGTATCTTCAAAAGTGATTAGTGCAGATATATTGTTGGTTCTACAATATTTCTCAGTTAAAAGAGTACTCTTATAGAACTGAAAAAATGTCATCTATCCATTTCGCGTAAATCAACAATTAAGAAATGTATAGCTGTCAAACATGCGAGTCTTCTTTTTAGATGTGACTATAATAATTAATTTAACGGCAATTCTTTGTATTACAAACCAAACAATAATCTGCACGTTCTATATTTTCGTAACATCCATGCATGAAACACGAATTTATTTAAATATTTTATATATATGCCGGATCTGGTATCGCGCACTTTATTTCAATACTCATTATTTAACCTTAAATAATACTTATTCGTCCATAGTTTCGTTCATTCGTTCAACAGTTATTTTAGGTAGTATAATTAGTTTCCATGTACTCTAAGTTATGTTTAAGTTTAAGGTTTTGCACCGTATATAATAAATAATATGACAATATTAAAATTACCTCTCTATCCACGAGCTGTCTTCTTGTAAAATGTATCGGAAACCATGCAATGTTGTATTGACAAAAAATTCTTTTGCCGTGTCGATTAGTGGTTTTGGTTTCTTTTCTGGTTTTGGTGGTGTATTTTCTTGGAGTTGAAGTACATTAGACTTGATATCTTGAACTCGGTAGCTTTTCGGCGACTTTCTAATAATGTTACCGATTATATAAATACGTGAAACATTCATTATTATTATCATATTAACAATTTAGAGCGTCGGTGGCCCTGTGGTCTCCGCACCGGTTTGTCTGCCACATAGAATCGGGAGGCCCACGATCTAATCTCCAACGTGTACCAATGTGTTTTTCGTTCCGAATTTCATATGTACATTTATCGGACGCTCCTACGGTGAAGGAAAACATCGTGAGGAAACCTGCGTACATCTGCGAAGCGATTCAAAGGTGTACGTAGTCAACCAACCCGCACTGGGCCAACGTGGTTGACTAAGGCTTAATCGCTCTAACGTAGTTAGGTTAGGCTCGAGCCCCTCGGTGGGGACGTATATGAGCTGTGATGATGAATTTTGGTGTTAATTTTAAATAGTTAAATTATATATAGTACATACAAATAGTGATAACTGTTGTTATATTCTATAGGTTTCTAGAGAGAAATATTTTTAAAATCAACATTAGGATACCGTAGTAAAATAAACGGAACCCTTATTTATAATTTATGTCAAGACCCTGATTCTCAAGAGCGCTTGGGAATGTATAGGTTTAAATTAATATGAAATACTTGCCCTTGCAGAAATAAACTTTATTATAGTCGGTGCAATCAAAAGATACCGCTTTTTATGTTGTATATTTTGACGCACGCAACGGAATCAAATTCTATAGAATTGTGAAATTTGGCGTAAAATAAAACTGTAAAAATGCAGTAGTATCAAAAATTAATAGTGTGATTATAAACTTATTTGCAGTTAGTTTGGTTACTTAACCAAAGGTTTGTATACAACCCTCGATGCGCGAGTCCGACTAATTCTTGGCCGGATTTTTTAAAGCAATCCCTCTGTAATAGGGTCTGAGCCTACTGCCACTGTCTGTGTACATTTTATGGATGTAATTGTAGTACTTTCCTTTATTCTGATATTACTAAAGGGATAAATCGACAGTTGAAAATATAATTAAACTGCCTTACTTAAGAGATTTTAAGAAATTAAATGGTGAAAGGTTACTTTCAGGGTCGTTTATTTGACAATGATGGAAACACGCATAAACTGTTATACATACATGTCATATTTATTCTTTGAATTCGAATAATAAGAGCTTATGATTTGCGGATTCGCTCGGAACGGGTTATGCGAGCAGCTTTTGTTTCGGAATCTACAAATGCGACCTTGAGACTAAGTTTGTAAGTTCTGTATGAATCATTCACTAATTATCTATTTATAGTTACACAAAGGAACAAACAGTATGAGTATAGCGTCCCCCAATGAGCTTCTACATTTTATGTCACTCGCTGCAACCAGGTTTCCTGACCTTCCTTGTTGACCATGGAATGAGTCATATATGAGAAGCATTATTCATATAAACAATTATTTTTTAGTCGATATAATCAAGTTAAGGGATGATAAGGTACACCAAATACTATATTTGTAAGAATAACATATAAATATTTATAATAAAATATCTTTTGAATTTATAAAAAAGGACAGATATGTGCATTATATATTCTGTACAAAGATATCACTTAATTGAAATATTCCAGATATATCTCTTTATATCACGTTAAAATCTTATCAATTTTATTACTATTTTTTTATAGCTTTGATTTACGACTGTCATTTGATAAACGACTTGATTATTTTATACCAAATTCAGTTTAATATATTTACGCGTTTCGAAGATAATCTTGACAGACAACTTATACTCGTAAGTTCTTGACTATTCTTTTTGTTTAGAGATATGGGATCCTCAAACCAAATATTTGTCGATTTTTATGTAAAAAAATGTAAGTACTTGTTATTAATAACAATAATTAATTTCAAATCAATTATTAACAATAAACAGTTCTGTTTGTTGTATCACAATATCATGTGTCTATGCTGCAGGTACACAAAAAGGTTATAAGTAAGCTTAACTAAGCATCAATAATTCCTCATAAGATTTGAGTATATCGCTGATTTTCAGCTACAGCCTGAGTGAATCAAATTAGCGACACTCGGCTGCCATCTATAAATATTTTGTTGGAGTGTTGTGTGCATAACTTGATTTTACGTTAAGTGATAGTCTATTTTAATTGCAAATACGATCATACGTATCTAAATATATTGTTTGTACTTTTTTTGTTTGGCAAAAACTGTTTCTCTTGCAATAAGAGAAATGGGTCTTTCCCCGCTTAGAAGATCAACATAGCAATCTAACGAGAAAATGCAGCCAGCATCTTGGGCATTGTGAAAACTGCTGACGACATATTTGCTCTGTTTCCCATCCCTTCCCTTTCCCACATCTTAGTTCCGTTTTAGAGTAGTGTTATTGATTTTAAAATTGCTACAGTTATTAATTTACTTTTTACTATATATACTTTATTTATTTATTGTTTTGAATATGAACTAGTGTTATAAGTATCATATTACTACTCGAAAAAAAAAATGGTCCACATTATTCTTGTAATAATAAAAAATATATTCTTATGCACGTTTATGAACATAGAACGGACCACTTCAAAAATTAATAAATTTAAAATTATTTAGTTTGAAAACTATTGAATCAAGAACAGATCTCACCATTAAATAGTAGCCCATTTTATTTTGAATATTATTTATAGTTAGGGAGTTTTTATATTTCAGTTTATTAGAAGGAGCAGATCATAAAATATGTTATAAACACTTACCTAGAAGCTTCTTCCATGATTTTTATAGTTATGTTTAGTATTTTATTTCAAATATTATTTATATATAATAGCTTGAGACTCAAATTTTTCGATAAGAGACTTCAGTTAAAAATTATTATTTCTAATTTTTAATGTTTTTGGTGAAGTGAACTTCTGCGCGGTTGGCCGTACCTGCGGCATCCGGAACGATCGATCTCGCGAATCTTTATGTGTAATTTGCCTAATAATCAGCTATTTTTTGCAATAAACAGGTTAAGACAGCTTACTCACCTCATAGTGAACAGTGCTAAGGCACTAGTAGCCTAAGGTGAAACTTATGATTTACAGGTAAGTTTCGTTTGAACCATTTATCTTTCGTAATAACGTTGATTTTCATAGCGCAAATGTAATGTTAGTATCCATAGTACACGGCTTACGAGTTAATAAGTACTTTATCTTATAAATAGGTCAGAAAAAATCAAGCAGAGTTATCGTTAATTAATGACAGTTCATGTCCGTCTGTACCGAGGAGCATCGCGATGTTTTCTTTTATTATAGGAATGTCAGATGAGTACGTATGTACTTTGAAAAATGCAAAATACTGCTAGACCTCCAGAATCTCTCGATTCAAAAACCAGTGCTGAGATTACAGCGTCGCTGACGCAACTTAAGATGTAAGGACTGTAGCCTCCCGTTTAGTATGTGTCTTTCGCAATTTAAAAAAATATGCAATTTAATACATTTACTTATAATCAATTGAATTTGAGTACCTCTCTTTTTTAAGAGACATATAATACTTATATTAAATATAATATATATAACATATTACTTCAAGCTAAACGAAAAAAATTAATGTTGCGAGGTTTTTAAAGCAGTGAATGTGAAATTAAATAAAATCTTTGTTACCTAAATCATATTTACTAATTGTCTCTGAACATAATGATAAATAATGTATATGTTCAGGGACTAGTTTAGTGTCCAGAGATGACACGTGTCAAATTTTGCACGAAAGCATCATCCACCTTCAGCCTCTCCACAACTATCTGCAAGAAACTGTTGAAACTACCCCGCATATGATGGATCAAGAACGCCATGGATTTCTTCACGACTACCGTCGTAGCTAGTATGGCTAACTACAGTGACGATGCATCATCAACAGCCGCTTTACTTTATTATTCACTTTATTATATTGGGTGCACAAGGGTCGGTATACCAGTTGGGTATAATTTATCATCAAACTGTAGGTGTACATTCGCTATTATTGTTTTAACGTTCTCAATGCATTATGCAAAGTTGCGAGAAAGTACAATATATTAGCCCTAATACACAGAGCTCTACGCTTCCGTGCAATGTAAAAGTCATCGTTGAGCGACTCGGTGACTTAACGTCCCTGACGGTTAAAACTTTGCACATACCTAAGAGGATCTTTATTTAACTTCAAGTTAGGAAGTTTATAGGACTTATGGCTAGTCTTAAACTAACAACTCACATTAAGATGTGTTAAATCAATTTTTTTTATATACCACGATGGTGGCAAACAGGCCTACGGCCCGCCTGATGGTGAGCGGTTACCGTAGCCTATGGACACTTGCAACACCAGGGGTGTCACTTGCTCGTTGCCGACCCTATATATAAGACTCCGCAAATCACCGGCAGATCTCAGTCTGTTTTTATCTGATGTTGTCTGTCTGTTTTGAGGGCTCAGCGGTGGCTACAAAAGTACCATATCTTCAGTATCGTCACAGTTGACTTTGTAGATTGGTCGACTTTATACTCCTTTGAATTATTAAACTTTTTTTTTTATTTGTATATCAATCAATAATTTACCAGTAAAACCAGTATTGATCTAAGAATAGGCGGGGTAGAACTAATCTAAAAATATGCAGGGTAGAATAGAGTAGGACAGCTACCTCAGTGGACAAACCCGGTCAAAATCCAAACTGCATTATAAAGTTTGACATGTTCCCCTAATGGTCAAGCAATTTGTATAGCAATTAGAGACTATTATTTGTAGTGGAATCGGCCGGCAATTTAACTTATCACTAGCATCTCTAGTTTTACTCTCAGCAACAGATATGCTAGAGGCTCATCAAATCTCCTATAACTAACCAGGATACTTGCTTTCGTAGGTATTTAAATGTTTTTATATCAACACTAATATTATAAAGTGGAAAGATTTGTATTTTTGTATGTAACGAGTAAACTCAAAAAGTACTAGACCGATTTTAATAATTCTTTTTTCATTCGAAAGCACTGAACATTATCACTGAATAACATAGGCTATATTTAGTACTAGAAATCTTTAGAAATTCTTATTAAAACCAACCGAAGGTGTAAAAAAATTGCCACAAAATGTCTTTCATCGCACAGGCTGCGAAGAGTATTAATGATAGGACAAAAAAATGTTCGACAATATTATAGAATATAATAATATATACAAAAATCTTCGCGAGACCATATGTACCCATGTATGACCATATGAGTAATATAACTATTGTAGTTACGTCACTATAACCACTTTTTTACATTTAACAAATTGATAGAAATGCCGATCAAAATCAAACCGTGTTATCCATACCATTTATATTTTTTTATCCAAATAAATAATTTAATATTTAAGACTGTCTCAATACCTGATGATTACTTTTTGAATTATTGAAATCGGACATTCCATTCAAAAGATATCATGAAATTAAAATAAAAATACATGCCGGCAGCGGCTGCCACGCAGCGCATCGAGTAACTAACTCGACGAGAGAGGGGCAGTGCGGGAGAAGGGGGTGCACCATTATGAACTAGGTAGCCGCGTGGCTCATTCGCGTCTCCATCCAAGCCGTAGGGCCCTTATGGCCAAGGCTAGGCTGAGTTTAGTTGGTAGGTCACGCGATCGGACCGCTCCGGTCGTGTGGAGTCCAATATAACCTCCGTGACACTTGCCGTTACAGGGGTATCCTGGGTACGTTTCGTGCTCCTCGTGAGGATTCTCATCCTCTCTCTCCTGAGGGGGAAAAAAAAATCAATCACGCAGTTGGTTTCTTACGTAATGGACGCAAGCGACATTGAATATTTAGATTTTTTTTTAACACATTTTCATGTCGTTTTAATTAGCATGCTTATAACTTAAATATCTGTACCTATTTATGTCTACCCGTGCGAAGCTGGGACGGGCCGCTAGTGTTTTCATAAAACTATTAAATAGTAGTAGTAGTAGAGTAGACTAGAGCATCTAGATTTTATTCTTAATATAGTACTAGTAACTTTATTTATAAAATATAACAAAAAACAAGATAATATGAGATTTCGGTTTTTGTATTTAAATACTTATTTGATAGTTAAATCTTATAATTAAATTACATTCTATCTTCTTCATAAATTCACCAACGAAGACTATTTTTTCGGTGCTCTTGAAGATTTTCTGAAGTGACACCACATCCTGCGAAGAAATAATAGTACGATGTAAAAATTAAATAGAATAAATGTTATTAAAATATTAAATTTCAGAAAAAAATGACTGTGATGAAAAAAATAACTGTAGAAGTATAAGTTACGTGAAAGATAGACTTTACCATTAACATCGAATGTGCTATCTCCAATATTCCTATTGGCGTGTGATGTAAAATATAATTATAAAATTGTTGCCAAACATATATAATATTAATGTTTGAGATATTGGACAATTTATTATAAGTTAATCATTTTGATGTATTGATTCCAAGCATCATTTAGATGCATGCAACGGATAAAGTTGCCTCTAGATCTATTCGGAAATTATGAACATAACTTCTACAAGAACAAGAACCTCTGGAAGCTTATTTATTAATATTTTAATTTAATCACCTTATAGTGAAAAAGTATATGATCTCGCAGAGGCTGAGGAAGGAGAAGCCCATGAAGAGGCCCATGATGCCGCCGCAGTTGGCCAAGAAGTCCACGCCGCCGTATAGCTCCGACCGCCTCAGTGATGTGAACAGTTCTTCACCGAAGTATATCACCAGCCCAGACGGCAAACGCCTAAATAGAACGTGGTAGAACAAGTGACAACCTAGATTTGTGTAGCGTTTCATAGCGTTAGCTACGTAGCAATTTCAGACCATTAAGAATTTGTCATTGTGTATGGCATCTTTAGTTCACTAATTGTCCGCTCCTGTTGGTTAAAGTAACATGTTTTAAGCAAATGATGTTAAATCAAAAATAAATAAAATAATATTCTTTTTTTAATACATAACTCTAATTAAAATTAAAGATTTTCATGACATACTTTTGTCATTTAGATCTTGGGGTATCTCCTATGCTATTTCTAAAGAATTACTCTAAAAACATTTGTATATTAAACGTTATTATAGTATCTATATTTCTCTGCACAAGAAGAAATAAGTATAATGTAAGTTCTCCAATACAGTCTTCAAAGCTATTCGGAATACAAATCTCGTAAAGTAAACAATTATATCAAAAATAGAACATATCAGGTATATACGTTATTTTAGATGACTTAAGTACTCATATTAGGTAAAAGTTATCAATATGATATCTTGTAGTTGCAGCAGGAAACCCGCCAGAGGATTACACATTGTAGTATTTTTTTCTTTTTATATTTACATATATATTTATTGTCGAATGAAAATGCAAGTAATACAAATGTCATACATGTTTTCAAATATACTGGTATTAAAGTTAGAAGTTAAAGTAAACAGTGCCAACTCTACCCTTTCACCAATTCCATCACTAAAGTACCACATGCACATTCATTTTAAAGCTTTTTTTTTTAAATTATTAAACAAAATTTTGGTAAAAAGTAATGTTTTGTTACAGTCATAAAAAAATTTAACGCTGTTAAATGTGTTTTTCTCATCATAAAGATATATCCTGATATAAATGATGAATGCAGCATGCATTCTATACCGTTAATAAATTTTATTTAACAGAACACAATAAAAACACGATGGCAATAGTCTCCCACAAAATGTTAGTCAAAATTACTCAAGTCATACATACCATAGCCGCGTATACGAAAATCTTAACTGACCTCAACGAGTCCCTTTTGAACGCAAAACAAATAAATACATATTAATAAAGTAGTTATAATACTATAAATACTTTGTTACAGCTATATATTATTATTTATACAATTTGATAGATGTCTTAGTAGTGTTGTATTATTATCTTACCATCCTTTAGCGATATCTTCATCAGGGTGTTTCCTGTACGTGGTGAGGTCATATACAGCCTGGGACACCTCTGCGTCATACTTAATTTCTGTGCACGCTTGCAAACAATCGCACTGATGGACCTCCCTCTTGGGTTTTAGACGTAACGACGATTTCGACAGTGATAGCTCCTCTGTAAGTTGATTTTAAATTCAGTAAGAGAATCCACATATGCTAAAATTGGCGATCGAAGCTCCAACTTCCGTGATTAACTTACTGCGACATAGATTTGTTTTTACTTATTTTGTAATTTGATATTTGTAGGTTAAACTACTTTACTTCAAATGAATGAACTGTACGAATTGATCAACATTGAGAGCAGCAAGCAAAACATCATAAAGTTAATTCTATTCAGTGTTTAAAAGATCTATAGTTTATAATTTTGTTTATAACAGAAATAATCTTTCTTGGCAGTTAGGTAACCACACAGCGTTATTATGTTATTTTATAAGTTATAGTAAATTATTAATATTTTAAGCAAATTGAGTGGTGGTTGCACAATTAAGTCAAATTTTATCTCATATTTTTATTATTATGCAATAAAAAGATATGGGTTTGCTTTAATGAAGAATTACTCATATTTTGCCGAGTATGGCAAGTAAGTACTAAAACTACTAAAATAAGCAAACTTTACAAAATAAATGATTTTATTACCCAATGCAGTGAGAACGCATTTCTTTTTCCCGCCTCCGCATACTTTAGTCTCTGGGCCGTCTGCGAAAATTCATATAATTTTGATTAATTTGTAGCGCACCCATGCCGAATTTATATATTATACCGTAACAGAAACAAAATCTCTTCTCTTCTCTTCTACAACGGAATAATACATATGCAACGTGCCGTGGGGTTGCTGAACAAAAGAAAGAGTAACCGAGAACAGAAGCCCTCAAGACATACATGTCACGCTTGAAAAGTGTATAGATGAAGTATATAAATCCTCTATCGCTCCTAGAACGCGCAACTTGGCTATCAACCACCATCTTACTTTACCCCCATAAAAATAATATAATAGCATTGTTGTATTCCGACTATTAGAGGCGAGGTAACCAGCTGCTCAGATGATGAGGTCCAGTAGGATGATTATGTATCAGTTAGTATCAAATTTTGATGAAAGCTGACAGATAGTGACAGACAGTTACAATGTTACGTTGTGAATTTTAATAAAGCTGGGTGCACTCTGTCAGTTTCAATAAAAATGTTGTTACAGTGAAGCTCACTTCTTCTTTTAGTCTTATCACTGCCAAGAGCAGGTAACGTGAAGGTTTTGCCTGGCGTGCGCAGCTCGAATTACGGATCTGCGCGCGCCAGCGGGCCGTCGGTGCCGTACTCCCGCACCTCGAAGCTTGGCTCCACGGGAAGGAGGAGGTCACCTACCGATTGACTCAGATACTCACCGGGCACGGCTGCTTCGGTGAGTATCTGTGTCGAATAGGACGGGAGGGATCGACACATTGCCACCACTGCGCATCCGACCTTGACTCGGCCCAGCACACGCTACCGGAGTGCCCCGCGTGGGCCTCCGAGCGCCGAGTCTTGGTCGCAGAGATCGGGCGAGATCTGTCTCCGCCGGCATTGATTGCGGCAATGCTGGCGGACGAGGGAGGTTGGAGGGCTGTGGCCTCCTTCTGTGAAGCAGTAATGCTCCAGAAGGAGGCCGCCGAGCGGGGTCGGGAGATGGCCGATCCCGCTCGAAGGAGGCGGCGCCGGGCTCGGTAGCACAGCTGCGGCGACGCCGCGGGTCGCCGGCGGGGCGAGGAAGACGCGACCGCTACGGCGACCCGGGATGGACCACGCCCCTTCCGTGGCCGGGGGGCGTCGTCAGTGGAGGGGACCGGGGGAGGTGGTAGCCTCCCCCGAGGAGGGCTCCCCTCCTAGAGAGGGGAGCGAAGGCTGGGGGTTCCCGGAAGTGGCCTTTGTGTTCCCGGGGGCTCCCTACATGCCTGAGGAAGGCCATTCCTGAGGTTTTTAGTGGGTAGGCCTCCCCCTTCTGGGGAGGAGAGCCCCACATAACCGCCTGCTCGCCACAGCCGGGGTATGCAATTTAATGCATTTTCCTCAGGGAAACAAAATAAAAAAAAAAAGGTAACGTGAAGGTTTCTTCCTATCACATATAATAAAATATTATAAATATCTCACGTGGCATGTAGAGCGGCACGCACCCGCAACGCAGCGCGGTGTGGTTGGACGAGCACTCCAGCTCGCAGTTGCGTTGTGTGTACGTGCGGAAGAACCGCAGATACCGCTCCTCGGGGAAGTAGCACTGTCGCCTAAATACAAAAACTCACGTGGCATGTAGAGCGGCACGCACCCGCAACGCAGCGCGGTGTGGTTGGACGAGCACTCCAGCTCGCAGTTGCGTTGTGTGTACGTGCGGAAGAACCGCAGATACCGCTCCTCGGGGAAGTAGCACTGTCGCCTAAATACAAAAAGGGTTGATTGTGCAACTTGTGAATAAAGGACGGGTTTAAAGCGAGGGTCATAGACATGACCAAGTAAAGAATTCTAACGACTAATCCTGAGTGACGCAAGTGATTGAAATAAATTCGTTTTGTTCAAAAATTACTCTACTTTATACTATGAATACAAGAAAAAGAAATAATTAAATCAAAAATAAACATTTAATTAAGATAAAAAGAAGGTTAACATTAAAACGCACATGAAAAGTTACTAAAATTATAATAAATTTCTTATTATAATGTCTCCTTATATGGGCATAAAAATTTGAACGTTTATAAAACGTGCGTGAAGATTCAGTGCGAGCCAAAACTTTTAAGGAAGTTGTGTAGCATTGAGATGGAGGTCGAATATATTAGTGTGTTCAAAACTTAAATACCAAAACACGCGATTAAAAATGCTTATTTATTGTATTATGTGATTGATTATTATTGAGAATACTAATAAAAATATTTAACATATAAAATTATACTAACTTATGGGGTGCATAATGTCTGAGACCGTCTGACGTATCCATGACTCTTGGAGTGATGGCAGCAGCTGATTGATATTTGATGGGTAATCTGAAAAAGTTTTGACCCATATTCGGTAGCTCAGCGGGGTTGTGGAGCCATACCTATAACAGTCATATTGTTTAGTTAGTCTCGAATACAAATACTAGTAAAGTCGTCCTAACATAGGGAACAAACCTAATGCTTAAGATCGAGTCAATCAACTTTTTCTCACGATGTTTTTTTCCTTAATCGTAAAAGCGCCGGCGAAATGTATACACAACAACGCATCAAACATTGCATGTCGACCTTATAATAGCTTTTATGTTGCACGTGATAGCGGCGGTTTTCGTAGTGTAAAACTCGGCATTATCGACGAGACAGGAAATTCGAAAATTAAAAAAATAAGATGAAGTTGTCGGAGACAAAACTAAAAAAAAAAAAGAACAATATATAATAAAAAAAAAATATAAAATAAATAAATCGAATTTTGCCTGATTTTTTTTTAGTTCGAAACCGATTGTTTGAGCACCTATTTCTCTACCGCAATGCTGTGTTCCAATTTGTAACATACTACTGCGAAATTACTGGGTATTGTAACATTACATCATAGATCACAAGTTGGCGATATCCATTGTAATTTATCATGAGGTGTTGAGGATTTGCTGGGATTTCTCAGGAACCACAAATATTATAAAAAAAAAGCTATAGTTATATATAAAATTAGGTTAGTGTTGCGATGCAGTCAAGTATTCATACAATAAAAAATTATGTTTGATAACAGAACATGCTATATCGAAACTTCTTGATCCTATATCTTAAACCAAAAAAAGACCTTAACGAAAATGAATATGTGTGAATGACTCGCCTTGAAACCTTGAACTGGTCCTCGGCATATTTGGTCCAAGTCTCGAACATCTGTTAGCAAGATTGCTTCGAACTCTTCGCCGCCGTAACTCTGAAAACAGCAATATTTGACATTTTAAGTTATCGCCATTGATTTTATTCGATTACTTTGTTTGAATACAAGATTTCATGAAAAACTCGAGACATGTTGGCTTCCAATTATCCCAGGTCCGTCTGAATAGACGACAAATGTCACGTAGTAGGAAAAATAATCGAGCGATACATATGAGGAACACGATCTCTGTGACTAGCAACCTTATGAGATCTCAAATTTTATACTTAATAAATTCAATAGATTTAGACAATGAATTTCAATATTTCAACATGTTTATGAAACGTAAGTATAACGTTTCGAAGGTAAACTGTCAAGTCGAAGGTGGTTGCTATATACTGTTAAATTCGACCGTCTTGATAAAAACTTTAGTACCTGTGTAAAACACTCACCGGACCTCGTAAAGGGTAGGTATTGATGGTTTCATTAAGTGGATACCCACGCGATAGAGACCAAGCACTCTTATTTCTACCGGCTACGTGATAATAGTCCTTGTGCATACTAAAAAAAAGTCGAATACAAAACATGATCAATAAAACAAGACGTATGAATGGAACCCATATTTGGTAATTAACAAGATGTGCATAGGATGTACAATATATTAAGAATATTGAAATACTTTACAAATGTTTGTATTTGGGTTTCTTAGGCCATTAGGCCCACACCCTCACAGGCCTGTTATTATTTTGACGAAGAAAACATGGGTTTATAGATAGCATTCAAAGATTTGATAAAATAAGATCCCCTCAAATCAAAACAAATATCAAGTATTTTTATAGTCATGGACAATAAACTTTTCCGTGACATTTTCTTTAAAAATCTTAATGTTTAGATATGTAAAATTAACGTAACTACATGGATTGCCGCTTTAACCTGCTATGTAGACAACTTGGCAAATCTGCTGCTCAATCAAAAGTTAAATTATTTTGTAAACTTTAAACTGTTAAGAGAAAATGCACGCTTTTAATTTTAAAAATATGAACTGCCTTTTGACCCTACATGGCTGTTATTTAAAAAAAAAAACCTATTTTTTTCAGTATTTTTGCTATCTTTGTTCTATATCAAAAAAGATTATTCATTGGCGCATTTTAAAAGAGGTTTTCTTAAAGAAAGGTTACAGAAAATCTTTACTTTGGAGTAAAGTAGACTTTGTATGGAATCTAACATCCTTGGAATGTTAATTCTGAATTCGCTGCTATATTCTGTTCACTTCGTGAATTTCGCTGTCTCACTGAATTTGGATTTCATGAAGATAGTAATGACGTGGTTATAAATTTCTACACCAAACGCTTAATCATAAGTCTTAATGGACGGTTATTATAGAAATTAATTGGCCTCAATGGATGTGACAGAACTTGAATTTTTAAAAGTTAATTGAAAACGTTGCTCAAGTGTTTAATAATAATAATAATAATTTAATTTATTTCAGATTATAAATCCATAAAATTACATAATAAAATTAAATCTAAATAATTATAATGTCCATTTAAATATAAATATTTAAATATATTAATATTGCCGTACTCGTTCTCGAGACACGGGTGCATGAACGAACATCCAGTGTTTCAAGAACGGGCCGTCCATCCTCTCCGCTATGACTGACAGGAGGCTGTTTCGGCTGTCTCGGGTCCTGCGCGCCATAGATGTCACTCGCTTGCGCATAGTTGTGGGAAAGCAATCTACTCTGGCTTCAGCGAACATGCCAGACGCGCTACAGCGCCGAGGCAGCCGAAGCAGTATCCTAAAAGCATTATTGTATTGCACACGAAGGGCATTGTAAGCCCCGCGTCTATAATCAACCCACAGGCTGCTGGTATAGAACGATGTACAGTAGGCTCGAAACAATGTTATTTTTACTTCTGTTGAGCACCGAGCAAACCTGCGGGCTATGACATTTGCTCTTACTGACAATGCCCTTCTTTCACGCTGAATATCTTTATCATCTTTCAGGTCCTCGGTTATAATATGTCCTAAGTATTTAAATTGCTGTACCCGCTTCAAGGCTATCCCGTCCAAATGTACGGCAGGCACGTTCGCCGGCTGTTTTGATCCAGCCGTAAATACCATAAGTTCGCTTTTCTTAGCATTATATTTTAGCCCATGGCTTTTTACATACCGCTCACAAATGTCCATAAGTTCCCTAAGGCCCCCGATCGAAGCACTCACTCTCTCACTGTTTATTTTACTGGATTTTCTTAATATTTTTAGTATATAGAAGAAATGTAAGAATTGATGAATGAAAACATCTAACAAAACATACTGTTTATTGGCTCTCTTGTTTTTTCCGCAAAACTACAATCCGTAGTCGTGAATGCTACGTTTGGTACTTCGTAGCTGTTGATAATAGTAATTATTGATTATATACGATTGTTTATATAATATAGGTTTTGAATAAATCCATATCCATTCATATACGAGTATGTTAAGATTTTCACATTTTAATAAATACTCACTTTTCCATTCGAAACATTTCTTCAGCTGACAGCATATTGAAGGTAAAGCAGTAGCCATCCTTCGTGAGAGTGTGGGAGAACATTTGTTCGCATGTGAAGTTGTCCCATAGACAATCCAAGAAAGTTTCCTGAAGAGTTGGCGCCACCTATAACTCCAAAATTAGAACTTGTTTTGTATTTATGTTATATTGAGACCTCCACGAGCACATCGATTTTTTAGAGATGTTTCGACTAGTCCGATTGAAGTAATGAATGACCAATACAGGTAATTTCATGGCTCAAATTTTGGAAAGTTTTTGGAAATATCACTCACAACTGCGAATTATTAAACTGCTTTATCTATAATATATGTTTTTATTAATATAATATGAATAGTAGTCTGACTAGTATATAATTATAGTATACTATATAGACTAGCCTGGCTACCAGCACTGCTCAAGTGACATGCATATGTTGGATACCGCAACGTTGGCACTCCCACAAGATGGGTAGCGGATTTGGTGAAGATTGGAGAAAGGTGCTGGACCTAGCAGCGTAGGACGGACTGATATGGAGTTCCTTGGGAGACGCAGCATACAGCAGTGGGCTTCGATTGGCTGAAATGATGATGATGATGATGATTATAGTTTATTTACCTAGATCCGTAAAAATAGGGTAATTGTTATTTGAATAAAGCATAACAATTTATTATTTTATTATAGATTGATAATAATTGTATTTCCTACGTGATTTATATACAACAAGATTACTATTCCGCATGAGACCCTGTTGGAGTATAGGTTTCCCCTATGTATCTCCACATAGATTATTTGTTCGAATCCACGGTCTTCTTGTTATTATTACCAAATAGTCGGCCTTCCTTATGTAAAAGAAATTTTCGCAATTCTTCGGACTATATTGTTGATCCTGGTTCATCCACAGATTTCATATCTGATTCAATCACGCAAAGAATCTCGCACAGATTCACTAATTTGTTTTATTCGTCCAGAATCTAATGCAATGCACACTATTTTAACAGATTCCAATACCTTTAAATAATGAATGAATTCATTAGATTTAGTGACTTTAAGAACATTATCACAACATACCTTTTTTAAAGTCTCGATGGAGCTAGCATCTGCATATTCGGGACCATCAGACCGATCATTGTTACAGAGAAGTAACATATCATGATACATTTTCAAACTGGAATAATTAAGAATAAAGTTTATTAAATAAAATAATTGTCCCGGCGAATATAGAAACCCACCGACTGGCAATGAATCTGGTGATGAAGCTTTAGTCAATCACACTGGTTTAGTATGGATTACTCGTGTAATTGAAGTCGTCTTTAACAGGTGAGGCAGCCTCCTCGCGATATTTATCGACACCATAGGAGCGTCGAATTAAAGTAGAAACAAAAACTCATAACATAAAATAATTCGCCGTTCGGATGGCGGATCTAGTCTTACAAAAACGGCTGCAAGTCAGATTATACATGATTTTAAGACTGCATTTAAACCATATTGCTAATAAAAGCTGTTTCCGTAATTTTATCTTGATGAGCTATTGACTATATATATTATCTGTCCCAGGCATTAATGGTACAATTCAAAATGAGATCTTTTGACTTCATGATCAATGAAAAGTAAAATAACTATTTGTTTTTAATAATAATTAAACAAAACAACAGCGAACACGTAGAACTTTTATTTGAGAACAAGTTCTATACCGGCTCAACTGGTTCCGCAATTGAACTTAAAATTTCACAGAAATAACAGAAAGAAATAATAAAAATGGCACAAGAACATCGAAAAAGAAATAACACTAAATAGGTTCACATTTGATAAAAATAATTGGATTTGCAACGTACTGATAAAGAGGTAGGTACTAACAACAGGCAACATAGCGCCCTTTAAATAACTTTTAATCTTTACATATGCTCACGATTTTAATAAATTAAATTAATATACGGGTAAATAAGTAGGGTGACTTACGAGTGATATAATATTAACAATATGCAACTATTTAATTAACCTCGTAGTCCACGAGAGAAACAGGAAATACATCGTAAATCCAAATTAAAAATAAAATAAAAGCAAATTGGATACTTGCTCTTCCTCGCTTATAGTTGGCGGATGGCTCCATCTTTCGTATGTTGCTTTGGTGAAATTAAAAACCCTTTGCCTTGGCTTAGTTTCACTGCACAGGGTGATTGCAGGGAAAGGTATCTGTAATGAAATAAATCTTTTAAGTAGTTTATTTAACTAAAAATCACTTTTTATATATGTTCCGGAGAACCAGTGGCGAACATTAAGTTCGAGATATAGCGAGATGGTTAAATTCAAGCTCCAAGATTTCTTTACATGAGTTAAAACTTGTTCATCAACATTAACAACATCAACAACGTATACTAACTCTAATAATATATCTTATGTAGTACTGGGTGATATATTACTTTCAAATGAAATTCATTATCAACGGTCATCGTTCCTAACGCTTAGGGTTTAAGTGCAAGACAATTGTACTATGAGGAGCTATTGCATATTTTGCAATAAAAAAAAATTGTTGTCATCAAGGACCGTTAAAAGGCACTGAAAGGCTTTTATTTATAAAACACTAGTTTTCCGCCCGCATCATTTCCCACTTTATATCGGCTATTCCCATTGAAAGGATATATTTTACCGTAGCAAAAACTTATGTCCTACACCAGATCTGTACTATCCCCATAAAAAATTGATCAGAATCCGTTCAGCTGTTTTTATCTGATTTTCCCGAAGGAAAAAAATATTTTTCTTATTTTTCCTGCATTATTGTTATACCAACTTCAATTAGACACAGTTAAGTGGTTTCGTAGCCTGTTCAATGCAAACAAATAATTAAATCTTTATATATTATTATATATGTATTTATATCGTTATTAATAATCTATACTAATATTATAAAGAAGTAAAGTTTGTGTGTTTGTAAATTGTAAGGGGTAATCTCGGGATCTACTGAACCGATTTTAAAAATTCTTTCACCAATAGAAAGCCACATTATTGTTGAGTGTCATCATCATCATCATCATCATCATCATCATCATCATCATCATCATCAGCGGACGGCGCGCGATGGCTTCGGGTTTAATTCAGTTCGCTTTCGTGCTCGCTTCGGGGATTATTAATATTATGCCCAACGAAGTGGGCGCGGGTCAACTAGTATTAAATAAATGAAGTTGAACTTTGAGAAACTACTAAACTTATTAGATAATAGATAGATGTGCGTAAAACCTAAGGGACATTGTAAAGAAGAGAAAACATTGACGATACTGCAGAAGAAAGAGTAATGGTAGTTTGGTAAATTCATTCCATTGTTCTTAATTATTGTATAACCGCGAACCCAAGATGCTTAAAATTATATTTGCTAATTAGGTAACTGTAAGTACAGATTCAATTTTACGCTCGGCTAATTTTCTCAAATTAAATAGTGTTTTCTTACATGCCAAACGGAGTTCGATGTGTCTGCAAAACTAACGATGACCGGAGTCTCGTCCCACTTGACCCAAACCTTGTGAATGAAGATCGTGCATACCACTATACTACTAATCACCATCACCACCCACCATAATCTGTGAAATGGGTTTAAAAATAATGAATAATTTTGTAAACTGGGATGGAGATAGCATGACATTTGTCACTCTCTTATAAATATCTCATGACTATGACCGGAGCAGACTCTACAGAAGATGTAGATGCAGATGTCAACCGACCGTTATAAGTCTCGATAGATGTCAGTCTCTATACTGACCTGAGATCACGCGAGCAAAGCCTCGGAAAACTTAAAAATTGAGTTACAAAATTCCACCCGATCGAACATAGTAACATACATTTAGTGAAAATAACAAAATAAATAAATAAATACAGGCCGGCTGTGGCTTGAAGAGCAAAATTTAATGGTTGCTAAGGAAAGAAGATTGGCAGGAAACTATACATTGTTGGTACCATAGTTAGACTAAGTGTACGGCGATAAAAATACCATGTATTTCTTCGTTTTTAATAATATAACAAAAAAGGTAATCGCACCATATGTCTGCAACTGCTAAATAAAAAGATAAACTCATTTAAAAAATAGAGCATAGAGGTAACGAAACGTTATAAATCACTTATGTTTTGACTTTTGCGACGCTTTGTCAATAACTATGTGTTATCAAAACGTTGTAAATGTCAAAATATGTGATTGATTTAATCTCAGATGAAGTACTACACTTCATCTGAGGATTTAATATTGACATAATCTATGCACGACACGACCATAAATGATATTGCATGTGACCACAGACAAAGTAGTAGATGCTACGTATGTTAACATAATATACTATCTGTGACGTTAACTTGACTTTGCCAGTTGACATAATGGTGACAGATTTTTCATTTATATCTAAAAATACAGGACTCGGCTAGGAATAGTAATATTACATTCATACATTCTAGTGATATTATCGGTATTCTAACTGTCATTAATCAATTATCAGAATATGTATTAATCTATAATCGATATATCTGTAACGAATGAAATAGTTATTTTTCTTATGCATATTGCGTTTTAATATTGCTTGGCACATAAATACGTTTTGTTATCAATATTCCCTGAAATTGTAACTTCAATTTTTCTTTATTTACAAAAGTTATAGATTTTTCTCAGTTAAAGAAAAATAGGTAACCAGTTACCGTTTACAAAATATTAAAAAATCAGAATCGTACATTTAGCAATGTAATGGGTACCAGGCTTGCCAATCTTCTTTATACATCTTTTTTTAACGATCTGGAATTCTTTGTCTCTCGATGGTTAATTCTAAAAGGATAGGAAGGAGGGATATTGCTAAAAGGCTGTTTTAGAAAACTAAAACAGCCTTTTAGCAATATCCCCTAGAAACATAACAACTAAATTAATCAAAACGTCTACTTGTCCACATTCGGGATGTTTCAGAGTCTTAGTCGTGAAAAATAGTGATAGGTATTCTTGACTCAGGAGGCAGAATGATGAGTAAAAATTCAAGTGGGACGATCTTTCTAAAGTTGACGATGAATTATTATATAACTACAAAACAGTATCTCTATATTATTATTATAATAAGATTAATATTGTAATAACATATCGTGATTAAATATTACCTTTCTGCCCATGAAAAAGAGTCTTGCAATAAATATTGAAATCCATGCATGGACGTACTTTCAAAAAACTCTTTGACCGTTTCCAGGATTGGTCTGGGTCTTCTCCTTTTGGTTGGGGAATCCATGACGTTAAGAATGTTTTCTTCGCCTTGTCCTCTGTCCGGTAGTTTGTGTCTAAAATATGTTTAATGGAAAAAATACACAAAAATGTAATGAAGGATTTATTTTTTGTTTAAGAATATCCGATATTAAGTATTTTATTTAGAACTAGCTGTGCCTGCGACTTCGTCCGCGTGGAATATCATAAAAAAAAATAGTTTTTTTTTTGTATTTGACATTTTTAAAACCAAAGATTTTTTCTAAAATAAAAGTTACTCCTTATTACATAAGCTATCTGCCAGTGAAAGTCCCGTCCAAATCGGTCCAACCGTTTCTGAGATTAGCCGGAACAAACAAACAGACAGACAGACAAAAATTTCAAAAATATGTATTTTGGTATGTGTGCCGTATATACATTCATATACATGTAGTAGAAAGCGGTTATTTTAATATTACAAACAGACACTCCAATTTTATTTATTTGTATAGACAACACTCAAAATTTATTAGAAAGTAAAAAAAACTTCAATAGAATATATAGTTTTATTTCCATCAGCATAGAAGATTGCAAGTAGCATCCAGTTTTATTTTCGGTTAACGTACTTCCAAGGAAATCGTTCAATTACTTTGAAACGTAGAAATCAAACTCGTCCAGTAGATTACGTGTATCTGTTTTTCTTCCGATTATATCATGGACCTGGGAGTTTCCATTATATTCTTTATATTTCTATTTTGAAACTGAACTAAGATTTCAGAGAATGCTAAAACTTTGTTAAAATATTTATATAATATTCCTATAATAAAAGGTAAGTCAATATAATAAATAAAGAGGGAAAAAATCTTCAAACGATAAAAATGCAAGTTTGTACTGTCATTTTATAACAGAAGTAACATAGAGATATCGATAGCACTAAATGTTAAAAAAAACGAGTGATGATATCACATCTCTACAATCAGGTGAAATGAAAGCCAAAATGAGAGCATCTATGTCGTAAATTAACATAAAACAAAACAATGATACTCCATGTCAATAAACTTTCATTCTGTTAATTAATAAAAAGCATTCCATTTATTTTGTTTCAGACCAATTACATCAACACACCCAGTTTACACAGTACGTCCTTGGTTAGGTCGTAGTACTTTGATGCGTACCTATTTCTAATTTCCCTGGCAGCTCGTTACATTTTCCACAAACTTGTTAATTTAACCGAGTTCATTCAACGAACCCAGAGATAATTTAGTTGTCACGAAGGTCCATTAAAAACTACTGGCATAATTTTAAATGTCACTGACTGTTACGAAATTGAATTTATGAATGAAAAAGCGGCTTTTGTGTGCGATCTGGTACTGGAAAACCGTTTTCATACCTTTACTAGTAAAATCTTGCAGACTTTCTTTGCACAATGCTGAATTTAGTAACCCCATCGACATCCAACGATTTTTCCTTAATTAGCCTAATCCAGGGACTAAGACAATTACTTATACCAATACCATACCCAATAAACCCCAGTGACATTATATGATATCAATTTGTCAATTTTGTTTTTTGTATGTAACCATATGCTCTATACCATAGACTCACTCCCTTCTTCAACATATCATCATTCACGCAGTCTATGAATCTTTTTTTTTTGTAGTCCGGCCTCTGTCGTTTTATTTTAAAGGTCATAAAGTGTATTTATTCAGAAATAGCAAGTGTGTCAACTTAAACGTAAAGGAATTATTCGATGAAACGCATTGTACAGTCTATTAAATCTAAGAAGCCCAATTTGAGTTAGCGTACTCGTCATAAATTAGAAATTTGGAAAGTGTGGGTGGAAAGTGTTCGGAATAACAACTGCCAAAGTCTATTATTTAAATTTGATATACGTAGTATCCTTTCAGTAGTAGTAGAGGCTAATTAATTATTTAACAACAAAGGAACCTTACATCTAATCGAAAGACAGTAATTTCGTTCGTCATCTTCGTTCATCATCGTTTTAGCCAACAGCTAAAACAATGTAGTAAGCCGACCTTAGGAACTAGGCGCCCAACCGTAAACCTAAATGAACTAAATAGCTTCTGCTTCCAAGGGGAGTGAAGTCCTGGACTTCACGTTTAACTTCACCAGAGGCTTGCTGGAAAATCTTACGAAACATTTCAGAACGACCTTGACCGCTCGACCACTTGATCATGTCGATGGATTAATGTTAAATCTCTTATAATTCTCATTCTATAATACTATGTTATTACGGCTTTGACGCACTTCTTCGGCAATCTTTTACGAATATTTGTATTACAAAAGACTAATAAAAATTATTGACCTATAAAACATATTTGATAAAAACTGCCAAAATGTGAATAAAATTTTTTGTCACCTATGAACGAGACCATGAATACCAGATTACTTTGTGCCCTCACTGATAAGATTAGATGATGTTTACACCAGAATAGTAGACGCCAAATTGAATTGTCTAATAATACAGCTGTTATAACTTCAAATCATTTAACCTACTTTTTTTTTGTTCTTTGATTATTAATACGTCTAATAATCAAGGAAATCAAGTTGACTTCTTTCTTTTTCTAACTCAACTCAAAATTAAGTTAGAAAGTATTTTTATAATGGTTGTTTGATTTACATTTATTTATTTTGACACACAAAACAGAATATAATCGATTATAGATACATTTTTTTATATATTGTTATTTGCCTTTTATAATAAAAAAAAACAAAGTTTTCATTCCGGATTTATATAATCTGGATTTAAAATTTTATTAATACTGGGATATAAGATCGTTTTACAGACATATAATGAATTTCATATATTTGGTTTGGATTGGATATTAATAATCTGATCTGTATTACTATACTATTTGTATAAATCTCTTAATTTTATTTTTTCAATATTAATTGCATGGATATATTTAGCATTTATCCATTTCCACTGCTATCGCCATTTTCTAGAATATGCTTACATTGAAAATACGTAAGTAATTGTAACATCGGCAAATTGAATCCAAAAGTTATTTTAATAAATAGAGCGACGGTATGTAGAGTTCACGGCATTGGCCTCAGAAATACATAATTCTTTGGTCCGTTAGTTATTTTTGTATGATCGGATCTTTTATAAGAAAAGTTATTACAACTAAGCCGATACCGGCAGCAGTTTACTAACACAGAACAAAGTCGTGATAAATCAACACAGATGTCTGTTGAGTATACAAGCTTTATTTAGAGCAACGAACATTTAGGTTACTGGGTAGAGTTATTGGAACAGGTAAATTTTCATACAACAATTCGAAAACATTATTACGGAAAATTCTAAGTACAGCATTTCATGACAGCACTAAGTCCAATTATTTTATGTATAACTAGCGACCCGCCCCGGCTTCGCACGGGTGTAGTGCTTATGTAAATATACCTACTACAAAATGTCCTTATACGCAACGTTCACAGCTTTTTTGTCATTAGACAATACAAATATGTTTTGCTACGTGCTTATTTACGACATTACATAGAAACCTCTAAATTTATCAGTGATTCTCTACTATATTATGCATGTATTATACATATAAACCTTCCTTAAGAATCACTCTATCTATTAAAAAACCGCATCAAAATCTGTTGCATAGTTTTAAAGATCTAAACATACATAGGGACAGACGGCGGATAGCAACTTTGTTTTATACTATGTAGAGATATTAACAATATTATCATTGGAATATTATTATTAATATAATTACCTATTTGCTCAAAATATACGAGGATACTAACACAATTAGCAATCCGTACTTTTAAATGATATAATAATATTTTTAATTTCTATTGAATATCATAAAACAGATAACAGGAGTAACTAGATTTTAAATCGTTGTTTTAATTATGTTACGTGCATTATAAATATTGTTTTAGCAAGCCTAACTAAACTTTTCACATTAAACGTTTAATTAATCTGCTGTTGGTTTAAAGTGCAATAAAATTCTCTTTGGAGAATATTTCGGACTACTTAGTTTATGCGTGTTGCGTGACATCAGCCAGGTTCCTACTCACAATAGGCCAATGACTTCACCTTGAAACTTAGCTATTCAATGGTGTATACTTTAGGAATATAAATAACATCTCGTTTATTGTTTTTCATCAAACTCGAGGTTACACCCACAAATTCGATCATTTTATGACATTAAGTGCTATCTAAATTATCATTCCACTGGACCATAAAATATAGTATGTATAATGACAACATACATATTAATCATATTAATGAAAAGATGTCGGTGCGTGTGAAGTGTACTACAAAATGTTTCATTTTTATTCTAATATACACTTTATTAAGCACAGAATCTAATAAATTATTTTTTTGAAATTTATTACTGCTCTATATCGACTCCGAACTGCATATATTGTTACAGGTTTTACCCTTAGGTTACCTGACAGAAATCGCTACCATAGCAATAAAACCCAGTTTCGTGTTAATGTATAATGGTAGGTATTTGATGTCTAAATTGATCTTTATTAAATAATGCAAACTTATATATTCTTTAATTAATACTTTTTACTAAAAATATTTAAGAATCAACAACGGTAATACATACCCGTAATTATCTTCCATGTCGAAAAAAATTAGAATCCCTACGGTGTGCTTTCTAAATCCTCCCAATCACAAATTAGTTTAGTAATTAATATATTTTTTTTTACATCACTGCGTAGATTGATTTGCAAAAGCGAAATAGATCAAAGCCGGTTATATTGGGCTCAGCGCGCCCTCCATAGATACGTCCGATCCTCGCGTTATTTCATTACAGACTTGTCAAATGAGCTGCGCTAGAAATAGTAAACATTCTGATAACAGTAAGCTAAAACTTCTAATAATGTTGGGTGGTCCAGTTCCAAGATATCGCGAAAATTGTATTTTTTTTTATTCTAACATCTTATGGCATTTTAAAGCTTGTGAATGTTAACTGTTAATAACATTCGAATTTTAAAAAATACTAATTTAATAATTCTGTGTATTACTAGGGATACAATTATATTACAATTATATTCTTTTGAGAGGCACAAAGTATGCTACATCTAATGGTTGGGTTATGTGAGTAGAATTGGGTGGTAAAAAAACAAACCGAATGTCATTTTTTTTGCATAAATCTACGACTTCAATATTAATGTGGCTCGACAAATTGTCGCCTATAACGATCTTAGGTCCCGGTAATTTTCTTGCCCAAGGAATTATAATAGTTTTGAAATACTCCTCAAATGCACAGGAGTCAAACCAGCCGGATTTAGTGCAACTATTACCGAGTTCCATCTGGACCCCCTTCAACCCATTCGGAATATAAATTTGTCGATTTATATACGACATAGGTAGGAAGACTGGTCCCATCTGCGCTTGCTGAAAACATAATAGAAATACAACTTTTTGAACAATTAAGAATTCTTTCAGGATACTTAATACCTCTTCTAAAAATGCACTTGGTGGCGCCAGGATTATCCGATAAATTGGTCTCATCGTAATTAAGTATGTTGGTTGGCGGTATATCTTGTAGGGTCTCCTGTAATCACCACTGCGACCTCGACTCGGCCCAGCACACGCTGGCGGAGTGCCCCGCGTGGGCCTCCGAGCGCCGAGTCTTGGTCGCCAGAGATCGGGCGAGATCTGTCTCCGCCGGCATTGATTGCGGCAATGCTGGCGGACGAGGGAGGTTGGAGGGCTGTGGCCTCCTTCTGTGAAGCAGTAATGCTCCAGAAGGAGGCCGCCGAGCGGGGTCGGGAGATGGCCGATCCCGCTCGAAGGAGGCGGCGCCGGGCTCGGTAGCACAGCTGCGGCGCCGCCGCGGGTCGCCGCGGCGCGAGGAAGTCGCGACCGCTACGGCGACCCGGGATGGACCACGCCCCTTCCGTGGCCGGGGGGCGTCGTCGGTGGAGGGACCGGGGGAGGTGGTAGCTTCCCCCGAGAGGGCTCCCTCTAGAGAGGGGAGCGGAGGCTGGGGGTTCCCGGAAGTGGCCGTTGTGTTCCCGGGGGCTCCCTACATGCCTGAGGAAGGCCATCCCTGAGGTTTTTAGTGGGTAGGCCTCCCCCTTCTGGGGAGGAGAGCCCCACATAACCCCGGCTCGCCACAGCCGGGGTATGCAATTTAATGCATTTTCTCAGGGAACAAAAAAAAAAAAAAAAAAAGGGTCTCCTGTAAATTGTTGAAGAATCTTTCCATTTCTTTTAAACTTTTTTCGGCTCGTGCTCTTTTTATATTTTGTGTAATCCTAGTAGTTAATTTCTCAGCATGTCTATTTAAAAAATGGTCCACCCAGGCATCTCCAGGTATTTTGTCATTAAAAATATATGTGCGGGAATTTTTTTGCAAATATTTAAAAACTAGCATTTTTAAATCTAACTTAGTCATTGGACTACCATAGTCTGCAGTAGCAATTACGACGTTGACTAGCTGTTCCTCTTCCTCGTCCGTTAATTTTTTCTGCGTCCTACTGATTTTTGATGTTTATTACCTACTTTGTTAAATAATGTCCGGCGAGGAATTCCGAATTGTTGTTCGGCTTCCCGACTAGATATAATTTTTTTTTCAATCATTTCGGCAGCCAGCTACATATCCATCGTACATTTGTATCGAATAATTTTATAGCTTCTGGACCCTACTAATCTTCTACAGCGCTGATTATTTTTCCGGGATTGTTTATTCATTCTGTAAACAAAGAAAATACTCAAAAGCACCACACCCACATGCACGCAAATCAAAGCCCAACATTCCGTTGATCCATTGTAAATATAATACATGCCATCTTCATAATTGAATATCCTAGACCCAAAGCAAAAGCATCAGTGAACGCATAGAGATAATCGGGGTGAATGCAAATACTTCCAATCGATTTAATTAAAATGGTACTAGTTGATAAAACAGATAGATAGGTAGTAAATGTAAAAGAAAGAAAACTATTTTTCATAGTTAACCCCACTAATGATTTTATCAATCGAATAATAATGACAGGTGAAATTAGTGTTTTTGCATAAGTTTGTATTAATATTAAGTTTTATTTGGCTTTTTGTAAGTGTTCATATATTATTAAATTAAAATATCTTTATATAACAACCCTAACGTTAGAATTTTGATGGGCAATGTTGCCAATCAGTGTCAGTCTAAGCCAAGGTAACATTGCCCACCTCCATAAAATCTATTCCGCTAAAGCTTTTACGTCAAATTATCAACTAAACACGTTTATTAATGATAAATAAAGATATTTTTAAAAAATTACATACCTGCTATAACTGGAAGTATGATTTTCGACAAAAGTTTTTGAACTCCGATTTGCCCGCTAAAAACACGTCCTAATACAATCACTGCTGCCATATTACTGAAGTGACGTAGCAGACCATGAGATTGTCGATGTTGCCAGAAATATAACCATGTTTTCAGAATAGACTATAAATTACAGAGAATAAACAACGTTGGCGTTATTTTTTAAATAAACTGAAAAATACCCTGTCGGGCAAAGTTATACCTGAAGGGCAAAGTTGCCACGTTTGACGGTATGTCTTTATTTACCTTTTTGCGATATGTAAATAAATGTTAGAAAGTGCAATATTACGAGTACTTTCATATACCTCTCGTATTACAAGGAGCACGTACCAACATTGTTATAATATCATCATTTTGTTTCCAGTGTGGAGTTACTGGAAACAAAATGATGAGTTTATAATCTTCAATATCGACAGCATAAATAATAGCAGTATAATAGTTATACGGAAATTTGTAAACTAAACGAAACGTAATTGTACAAATTATTCTTAATAGTATTTCTTTCGTTAAATACCTATACAAAATGATAGCAAACTTATAATAGAAACTCGTATGAGAGCATAAGGATTGTCTAAAATAAAACAATATTTGACAGGTATTTTATATTTTTCATTAGATGCCCAGTTACAGCCGACTCTGAAAGAAAAGAAGGTAACATGTAATGTTGCAAAGCGATTAAAGAATAAAAAAGAAGATAAAAAAGTGTATTGTTTTATATAAGATATTTTCATAAAGTAAGTTATTGTTCACAATGTTAACTAACTACTTTTCACTAACCCTGATCTAATGAACTTAATATCGCCTGATAGTCAATGAATAAAGTGCAAATATAAAATGCAGATTTCATGACTGCATTTTATTAAAAATCATGCCACTGCGTTGATTATGGGGGTTACTCACAATTATAATTAATTTAAAAATCATAAAGTTTATATATTTTGACTTTTCATGTTGTTTTTATATGTGCAATTTTATTGCAGTTATATATTACAAAACTACACGAAACATTTCGACTCGTCTCAACATCCAAATTTATAAAGGGGTTATAAAAATAGAGTCCAAGTAGAGCTTTAGGATATCCGGAAGCATAAAACGCTTGAAGATGAAAGTGACCGTGGCATTATTGAGATTACGGACAATACGATTATGCCAACAACAATAATCAAAAGGTTCCTATTGAACAGAACAAAATAATTTGTTCTAATCTAATCTAATCAAGGTTTCTATTATAATTTATCTATTAAACAATATATATGATTGAAATGAAAATATGAGATATTACTATATTTTTAAAATAATTAGTGGGTTTACTCTTGATCACAGAATACCTCGAAGGCAAAAATTTTTGAAGAATAGCGTATAAAAATTCATAGCAATAAAATTTCTGGGTCAGAAGAGCAACCAGTTAAAGTGGAATAATCAATTCGATCATGAAATCCTCAGCTTCGAAAGTCATCCCCGGTATCCCGTATTCCATATGCAGGAAGCTTGTTAAGAAAGTTTCCTTTCAAAGTACTAACTACTCTTTACTCGCTAGAGAGCCAGGTACAGAGGTTGATTGGTGACGACAGTCTGTTGAGCGCAAATGAAGTTTTTGTCTGACCACCTTTCAAATGCGAACTTCAAAAGAAAGATTTACCTAATACTTTAATGATAATATAAATAAAGTGAAAAGGTTTCAAATGAATATATTTGCGCCAATTTGGACTTCATTTGCATTTAACATTAGCTTAAACAGAGATGTGACAGCTTAAACGTAGGTAATTAAGAAAAAATATCAACATACTAAATTTCATTAAATTAGATGAGTATTACAAAACATTAACCCCAACATCAAACTCAAATATATATATATATATATATATATATATATATATAATATATATATATATATAATATATATATATATATATATATATAATATATATATATATACGGTATTTTTATATTTTATATTTTAAAAGCTAAGAATTTCACTTTTTAATCATACCTGTGGACCAATATGTATAGCCAACATTATATTGAACTCGTCCGCACCTACGTAGATCTGAGCCCGACCGTTTGCATTCACTGTCACTAATTTACCGGAGCAGAAGTCGCCGTCTCTTACCCCTGAGATAACGTCGCAGTACCTACCAGCTGGGAGACATGTCTGAAACAAATGTAATTTTATCGTCAATCCTAGCTAATTAACGAGTGATACAAAACTATTTGTCGTTTTGTCTAACTCCTACTATTCTCGGAGAAGTAATAGCAGTCAATTGCAGCTGCTTCAAGTCTTCATATATTATTAATTAGCGTTCTGTTCAGCGAGAGTCTGAGAAATTATTGGGACATTACCCTATGTGTAGATCTAATTCACATTTACTCAGGAATTGTATGGAGAAACGTTTTGCCATCTGTTTCAAGTGCGGAAAAAAAGATCTGCGCTATCCAGAATGTCCCGATTGTAATCCTAAGCTAATCAATGAGCTTCCAAAAAACTAAATAATCTCGATTGGTGCGGTGGAAAAGAAGAACTTCCCACCTTTTTACTGGTCAAAAGAAGCTAACGAAGCTTTTACCAAACTTAACAACCACTTAGCATCTGCACCTATTTTAAATTGTCCAGACTATTCTAAGCCCAGGTACATATATGACAGGTACAGAGATGCCAGTGACTTGGGAATAGGCTAACAAGAACCTAATTACAGTGCCACTAAACACGAGGCTTTGGCAATAGGCTTATTGCCTAAATTTCAGTAGTTAGATACTAATATACCTTGATGCCTATTCTATACAAAATAATTATTATTTTTGAAAAAAAATGCTTATTTATAAGAATAATTTTGCATTTAATTAAATATTTGACATTAGTCATCAAAAACGCTCATGGCTGTCATGGCGTCTTGAATGACGTCACGCCGTGCAAAACACAGCTGTTTTAGTATCGGAATATTCGGTATTGTGAAGTTATTTTAATAAAAAATGGATTCATCGTATTACAAGTACTGCATAGTGCCCCAGTGTACTTACAAGCACAAGTATAAAAACACCAAAAAAATTATTTATATACGTGCCAAACAATCAGCAGATACGTAAAAAGTGGCTGACACTCGCGAGAAGGAATGATGCCCATTCTATTTCGCACTTCCACAAGACACTTGGGAATGACATTTTGACTTTGACGTTTCGCACGGCGTGACGTAACACTGTTTAATTGGTGTTTGCTGTCACGTGACTTATGGCTTATTTTGTGCAATTTTATTTTATAAAAATATAAATAATCAAAAGTTATTATTTTATAAAACTTTGTTTTTTCATAAAATGATAATCTTAATAGTTATGCAACCTAACGCATCAGATTTGTTCATAGTGGATACAAGCCTATTCTCCTAGCTATTTAGCATTGGCGGTGTTACCTAGAAAATGGGCTTAAATTCACCGCCTACATCAGCCACTCTTCACTAAAGTGGTTTTTGAAACTAAATAATCCTACCGGGATTAGGGCGGGAGACTGGCTCGCTGGGGTGTTCGACTTTCAGCTTTCAATTTTGAAATTGTTCATCGTAAAGGATCTGACAATGTTATTCCTGATAGTTTATGACGAGCGGTTTCCATAGACACTGTTATCAATGAAACGCATAGTCAGTCAGATAACGAAGCCCATTCCAATACTAGAGATGAATGGTATTTAAAGATTTTAAGAAACTGTTTAGATTCCCCAGATTGTGTCCCTAAGTATTTATTCATAACCGTAAACTATATCGGTTCATAAGATTTCTCAATCCTCTAACACGAGAGTTCGATTGGAAGAAAGTTGTTCCATTCAAACATCGTCAGGTTATCATCGCACAGAACCATTGTGAAGCAACTGCAGGACAGTTCGGTATATTTAAGACTTTTAAACGAATATCTCGTAAATATTTTTCGCCTAATATGCATCGTGATGTGATATACATAATTGCGCTGCATGTCTTTCCTACAAATATCAGAAGACCTAAAGAATGCTGTAGGCCATTCCAAATTATTAGCATTGATTTAATGGGGCCACTTCCTGTATCTAGGAAGCAAAATAACTTTCTATTAGTTTTCTTCCTTCCTTTTTCACAAGTTTTCCTTATTCACTGTGTTCCGAGTACAGTACTTATGGACAACGGTAGACAATTTTTTTTTATAGGATAGGGCAGCAAACGAGCAAACGGATCACCTGATGGTAAGCGATAACCGTTGCCCATGGACACCCGCAACACCAGAGGAGTCACAGATGCGTCGCCGGCCTTTAAAAATTCGTCAGTAATACAATAAAAAATCTATTTAACGCTTATAATATTGTAATATATATATTATATACACCACTATATACACCTCAGATTAATTCAGTTGAACGCTACAATAAAACATTAACTATAATCACTGCTATATCAACTTTTATAGGTAACGATCACAGATCTTGGCATATGCACATTCCAAAAATTCTATTTGCTCTGAATAGCGCAGTTAATGAAGTGACAGGATTCACACCTTTCTTTTTAGTTTTCGGACGTGAATTAGTATCACGTGGCTCCCATTACATTGACTCTGATATTGTTGATCAAGTTGTTTTTTGCAACGTACGTTTTAGACTACGCATACATTATCTGTACATTGCTCATTTCAACACTATCATTTTTCGCTAGTCATCGCTCTGCATTTCTCAAAGGCAAATTATATACCTACTTCATTTAACTAACTCTTACAGTTTTATGCAAATCTATAAATTCTTATAGCATTTAATGTCAACATTAATAAACACCTACATACTACACTTAGTACTAGAGTGTGTCTAGCTACCTACCTTCCTCGGACCATTAACACCTTTTGGACACTGCAGCGACTGGATCGAGTAAGAGTGATTTGATTTATTTAGACAGTTCGGACACAGATATTAATTCTAGTTCCCACGACCAACTGTATATAGTTATTCTAAATATAAATTGTAACTAAAATTATATGAACCTTTTATTTCGCTCATGTGAGTAGGAGTAGAAGCGTTACACAGTCACAGCCTCATCATTTATTATAAGTGTCTTATATTTGCCAATACTCAGGCGTGAGTATTGGCAAATATAAGACGCTTTTCGACTCTTTCCCATGGATTTCCATAGGCATTGGCAGAGATCATAGGCAGAGATCACAGTTTTTTTATTTTCTAAGGTTCAAACATACTTCTCTAACTTTCTCGACTTTCATTAATACTTTTAGTTGACTAGCGCAGGACTGATCAGTAATTTCATTATTATGATGAATTGTGGCATACACATAGTAACAAGACATAATTTACGTGTTTCCATTGAATTAGCTCTTATTTCAATCATAATAGCGGCGGAGTTCACTGCGCAACTGTAAATCTTTGAACTAAAATGTCAAAATACAATGGAAATTAATTTCAAGAGTATATAAATGCAACGCTTTTCATTAATAATGCGCCATAGTGCAAGACTGTATGTTTACATAGGTATGTTAGTTGTATATTTTATTATTTATAATATTTTTTAGTTATTAGTATGTAAAGTTTATAAATTAAAAAATGGTTTCGAAATAATTTACCTGTAAAGTTTCATTAAGATCCCAGCTGTCGTTATTGAAGGCTATGAAAGCGTTTCCACCGCGGCAGAATGCTATTTGATTGGAGCCGTTATCCCACCAGTCATTAACACCCGCGCTGCCAGCGGCATTCCTGAACGCCACCATGGAGTAGATCTCTCGCCATCTATGCTGACATACCCACCCGTTTCCGCAGGTACCGTCCTAAAACATTACACAATATTTTTCCTTGATGCCGATTATTTATCGGAAACAATTACAAGTGATGTATTTGTGCAAGATTAAGTTAGTGAGAATATGTGTTTATAACAGGTGCCAACAGATTCTTATCTAGAAACATGAAATCAGGTTTTTAGATTATCAAACACAGATCTTATAAACCAATTTCAATTATACGACGTATAAGAAACTTACACAAAACGAATTTTCAGGTCTATATATAGGTATATATATATGTATGTATATATACATATATATATACATATAGCGTGATTTTGACTTCACTTGTACAGCGCACAAACCTTTGTGACAACATATTACCACGTACCGACAATGCCCTACGCTCCCTCTACGTACTACGTACTACGTACTACTGTGTAAGGTGTGAGTGGTGGTAATGTTGACGGCAAGCTAAGTGCAACTTGCATGACACTATTGACACTAAGCCAATAGGTATTCATAGTCATTTAACAAGATAGAAATTAATCTGGTTTACTTAATGGGTTGATAGAGGGTGAGATAATATCACCCTGATTATCCATTGGAGGGCCACTATCAGAGTTTGTAAAATCAAAACTGCTCATGAGTTGAGGTTCTCCATAAGGATGTGCTAGAAGGAATGCAATAGCCGCTTTATACGGTCGGGCTTGCTTGTATGTAAGCACGTCACCACCTCCATGACCTCTTTCGTTGTCATGATTCTCAATAAAAGTCATGGCATCTCTACTCTCGAGTAAACCCCACGGGGTTCCCCAGTCAACAAGCCAGTGTAGCTGGTTGTTCCCTCTGAAACAGTTTGACAACTCCGTGCCCACCCGGAATTCTGACACGGCCGCAAGAGGAGTGTACTCGTCCCTGCTGACAGCTTCTCCGCTCCAACCGAAATCGGTGACTTCTTGGTAAATGTACGGGCGGGCATTTTCTGGGAAACCGTGGTCTGTGTTCAGGTTGTGAAGCCGATCATAGATTATTTGAAGATCTTCTGGCCACATGTGTTTTGCTGCGTCGATCCTTTGGAGTAAAAATATGATTTAACATAGGTTTTTTTATTTAAGTTTTTATAGGTTTCATGAAAATTTGATGAGACCAGTTCATTAAAACGTGCCGATGCTACTATTACTTTCTGACGATTACTATTTAAGAAAGTTTCGTTATGTCCACTCACCTGAAGCCAGCGACTCCTAAATCAATCAGAGTGTTTAAGAAATTTACAATCATATCCCGTACGTGTTCAAGCGACTGATCCAAATCCTTTAGAAAAACAAGTTCGCAATTTCGAACCTGAAATATGTATTAGGTACTTTATTTACAAGGAAAAGGCGGTTAATGTTATAACTTATCTACATAAATATATTATATATGATTAAAGTCGATTTCATTTAAAGCTTAATTTTAAGTGGTAGTATAATATAATTGTCTTTATTTTTTAATATATTTCACACTAAGTTACTGGTGGTTGAGGAAATACATCATTTTGTTTTTTCTGTATTAATTAACACAATAACTGGTTCTCTATATTAACTCATACAAATTATTGTGTGTGCCAAAGTATAGTCAATACACGTCAAACTTCTCAAGATCAATATGTAGACAAAAAAAGTAATGAAAAGTGATGTAGTAAGAAAAAACTATTATTTTTCGTTTTTTATATAAATATAAGATGGTATATATTTTTTTGTCCATTCTTTTGGTTTCATCCAAAACCGGATATTTGACGTTTTTCGAGTGTATCGTTTCACTATTTATTTAATACCTTTATTATGATATAACAAAAATGATGCCATTTTAAATACGAAAAAATATGTATTTTCTTTTTATATAATTATTAATATCATAATTGTGTATGTATGTATCATGGGTAAGTATATTTATATATTTATGATTATGTGTGATGTATCAAATTAATTAATCATATCTATTTTAATAATGTATGTATTGTATGTAGTATAAATATGACTTTTCTAATATTTATATTAAAAAAAAACAAACAATTATATATAAATAATGTGTCCCCGCAAATCTTTCTTTAAAAAATCACACAACTATCTAGGGTTGGCTGGAAGAAATCTTTCTTGAGAGATAAGTTTTTTTTTGGACCATTTAAATTTGTACCTCTTAATATTTTTGCTATAATGTTGTTTGTGTTCAATAAAGAGTTAAATATATTAAATCCTAATTTCCACTACTATGTGGTACACAATTATAAATTAGATCATTTTAATGATTATAATTGTAAATCCAGCAATATGTATAAAATAATACATCTTACCCTCCAAGCATCATTTTTGTAGTCGCTGGGATGGATGAAGCAAGGGGGCCAGTTAAAGTGCTCTTTCGTATAAGGCACTGCGGGGTAATCCCATTGATTAAAGACGGCTGTACTTCCAGCCGTGCCTACATTTTCAACAGGCTCGGTAGTCATATGGTTGATAATGGCATCCACGTATATTCTGAAAAGTTCCGCTTTCTCAGTTTTATATAAATCGCAATTGTGCTCACTCAGTGCAATTACGTTTATACCCAACAATAATGAATTGATTAAAAACTATAAAGTTTACCCTTAAAAGCTTTCCGCAAATCAATTTTCCACAATATTATATTCTTGTTTATTTTCGTAAATTGTTTATCGTCTATTAAACACTGGCGTGTACTTTCAAAACAAAATCTTATGCAAATCTATAGCAAAGCAACCTCAAAAACTATAACAATAATTTTCTTTGAATAAATATTACAAGATACAGGTACTTTTTCTAAATTTTTTTTTGTGATTTGTTGTATTTCATAATTGCGTTAATTCTTTATTGGTAAACTGTTAATTATATCGTATTAGAAATGTTAACAAAAATTATTAAAATTCATTCACTATTACTGGGTTCCGTCATTTTTATTTGTAATCCGATGCTCTGTCGGAGATGACCCAAATCATCCCATCTTGAAGGAGGCATTTATATCTAGCAATAGAGAAAGTGGTTTATCCACAATAATTTCGACGATGACATCCGAATTACCTGACTCCGGCATCGTTACAGCGTCTTATCATGTTCGCAAGTTGCCTCTCGTCGCCTGAGCGCGTGATAAGTTTATACGACATGGACTGGTACCGCTCCCACCACGGCCGGTTGTGCCTCCACATTATCACGTTCTCGTTCGGCGGAGATATCTGTAAATCATTCAATAAAGCTAAAAGTGACGTACGTACGTCCTATTATAGATAAAGGTAATATGTGGGGTAGGTAATATTGTATTCTATAAAGCTGAATAATGCTAGAGACAAGGAAACGTAATTTTATGTCGAACGCAGTATTTACAAGAAGAGACCATAAAAATTCACTAATTACGAAAATAACCAATAACCAAAATTAAAAATAGGAATTGTTTGCACACACTATTGAAGCCAATTATGGTCCAAAAACTGACAACTACCTCGGCAAACGAATCAGCTTGGCGATCTATCGAGGTAATGCTGAAAGCGTTTTGGGCATCCTATTCAAAATTTTTAAAATTATTTTTTTAGGTAGGTTCCCAATTTACAGTTTTAGTTGTATAATAATCATTATAGAGTACGCACATTTAAATTTGTTATGTAATGTTATTTTATAAAGTAAACACTCAATAACATAATATTACATAACAAATTTAAAAAGAAAATGGGTAAGCTATACATTCGAAGTAAAGAATGACATCTTCACGGTCTCGGTAAATTACAGTAGTATTACTAATAAATTACACCAATTGCCCGAGTTTGAACGTATCAATTATGACGTGGTAATGTGGGTTTATGTAAATCCTTTGATAATACTTCAAATGTAGAACTTACCTGTACTCCTCCAAATCCATTAGGTCCTAAAAAGCGCTCGCACTCTTCGGCTATGTCGTCCCATTTCCATTCAAAGAGGTGTAAATGTACCGACCTTCCTGGTGCGTATTGGGGGTTCTTATAAGCGCTCGCAATCCCGGCAAACACTGTCACGGCCAAGATTGATAGAGGAACCTAAAATACCAAAAATGTACCAAAGTCGCCAAAGTCAATTACAAGCGTTCATGATATTCATTCCGAAATAATAGACGACTGGGCATAAGTGACTTTAGGCATATGCGTTGGTTTTAACATTAAAATTACCAGTTTATACTGTTATTATTGATATAATTAGGAACTTTTATTAGCAATTAGCATACAAAGATACATTTCATTATGGAAGTCGTACGTAGTACAGACAGCAGTACATTAAGATATACAGATGAACCACGAAAACAACTTGAATAAATTCAATATGTAATTGAAGCTATTTTTTACACCAATTCACCTGAGACAACCTATAGACTGTCTTAAGATGAACATATAAAATATAAATATAATAATTTCTTACGTTAATTAGCCTAACCCAAAGTAGGCACTGTAAGGCTTGTATTATATTTTGGGTAACGGATAAACAATATTTTTCACACATATATTTTTAAATAGAAATATATATTAACAGCCATGACTAAAACAAAAATACTAGTATTTATTACATAAACATCTGTCCCCAACGGCCACTCAAACATAGCAACATCTTAAAACCGACGTACTACCCACTCGGCTACGGAGAGCGTCAAAATATTTACAAATATTTCCTCCCATGGGGAGCAAAGGTTTCGTTAGTTATCAATCAACTTACCATTTTTGCTTAAATATTAGAAAAGCGTGATTACACTTAAACTGATAGTTGATTTGTAATGTTAGAAATTCGCCAAATATAATCTGCATTAGCTATTTATATGTTTCTTTGCGTATCTCTAAGATACGATTATTATGATAAATTCATGGGTGAACACATGAATTTATCATCTCATTAATAAAACTTAACTATTTAAGAATAAAGATAGAATAAAGATTACTTTAGAATGCAACTATAATTATTTCAGATTTTGTTTATTTGCCTATATGGTTCTTAGACCTTAGGCACAGGCTGAGTTTATTCGCTAGGTCGCGTGGTCAGATCGCTCTGGCCGCGTGGAGTCCGTTATAACCTCCGTGACACTTCCCGTTCACGTTTCGTGCTCTTTGTGTTGGCTCTCAGCCTTCCTCTCCTGAGGAAAAAAAATACAATTTTGATGAAATCTATAATATTTTTGTTGCAATATCGATGTTCAAAATGATCAAAGGATCAAAGGGTGGCTATATTCATATAGGTAGATGTAGAGTCAGATACTCGTAAGAGTTCCCTGTCTTTATGAAATCAATCCACCTACTTGAACATAAGTAAAATTACTTAGGTACTTGTGTACTTCAATTACACATCTTATGCTTATACGAACAGTAGATCAGTAATCTTATCATGAACAATTACGAAGGCAACATAGATGAACATTTTGTTTTTAATTACGATTTTATCTTTTTCATTAACATTTTCGTATTACATAAAGGTGTTTACGATAATTGCATGCAAGCAATAACAACTTAGGGGCTAATTTACGTCGATTCGATGAAAAATAGTATTCGATCTCTTTAACGGTAGTCATTCAATGGAGCTAGTGATGCAACGGATCTCTATTTCTTTTTCCGCAAGTGCAGAAGTTCCGCGCGCTTTTCGACATCCGTTTCTGCTTCTGTTTCCGCAGCTTTTATAACGGAGATTTAAACGGAAGTTTACAACCGACGGCTTTTATTTATGACGGATTACTTTTTATAAAATATAACTTGCCGCTACAAAATGTTGAATATTAATAAAATATTCAGTTGCAATATTGTTTTCTATAGTACATTTCTAATATATCTATTTCTAATCTAGATCTGGTGTATTTGATACTTAATACAGAATTATAATAATAAATAATATTTTACATAAATAATAATTAAAAAATAATATTTCTAAATTTGATTTTTTTTTTCATATTATTCACACTTCCGTTTCTATATCCGTTTCCATTTCCGTTTCTGCTAAAATTTTCTTTTGACATCTGTTTCCGTTTCTGGTTCCGCTAAGACACTTCCGTTGCATCAGTAGTCATAGGCAATCAGAATAATGGTGGAGCGCCGCCATTTTTAAAAACAACGTCGCTCGACGTGTCTCAAATAGTCGAGATACATAGTATCCTTTCAATAGTTTGTGTAGTCGAATAAGTTATTATTACATTTCTTTAAAATAAACATTTATTTAAAACTAGCTTTTGCCCGCGACTTCGTCCGCGTGGAATAGTGACTTCCGGCAGATTTTTGGTTTTCCCACATAGTTCCCGTTCTTGCGGGATTTTCGGAATGGTCGAGTTTCCGCAGAATTTTTAGTATTATTATGTTGATACAACTTAAACAAATTATTTCGACCAAATTTGGTACCATAAAAACGGTCATTGTGACTAAACCTTAAAAGATAGACATATGCCGTCGCGGACTTTTTTTTAGATCATGTATAGAGGAATAATTCTTTCATACATATTTTTTGTGTATCTTGAACCGTTTTCGCAGCGCACGCAAAGAAAGCCTTCAAAAATGAATAATTTTCCCCGTTTTTTACACATTTACCGCTCTGTCTTTGCTCCTATTGGTCATAGCGTAATGTTATTTAGCCTATAGCCTTCCTCGATAAATGGACTATCCAATAAAAAAAGAATTATTCAAATCGCACCAGTAGTTTTGGAGATTAGCGCGTTCAAACAAACAAACAAACAAACTCTTCAGCTTTATTATATTAGTATAGATTAATATCACATCAAATAAATTTAATTAACAAGAATTTTCTTCAATAAATAATACATTTATATCGATTATTCTACACTAAATAAGAATAATTTCAAAAATAATTGTGTATCAATATGAAAATGAATTTTGCATTTTGTTTCATGTTCATATATTTATTTATTTTTATTAAAACGCAATACAATAAAGCTATTATTAAATCTACGTTGAAGCTTGACGTAGTTATTAACATTAACGGTGAATAAATTTATTTTAAGTATAAATGTATACTCCAGCCAACTTGAAAAATTAAAGGAAAAAGTATTGAGTTGAATAAGTTTCGATTGGATCGGCAAGTACTTGGTAACCGAATTGGTTTTATTTGATCGTAGTGGTAAATGAAAATAAAATTTTAAAATATCCAAATTCTATATTTATTATGAATTTTATGAGAATTGACTCCCTGATCTTCAAACAATTAAACATGGATTACATAAATGAGTGATTAAAATCATGTGGTTTTGATAGTGCATCGTATCACAAATATACGAAACGTGATCGTTTCACAATTAAGTAGGTATATGTTTTAATTAATTTTTAAAATAGGTACTTTCGTCATATTTCAAGTAATTAATGTACTTAGAGATATGTTTTACATTTCGTTTTAAGCAACTATCTGCCCGCGTCTTCGCTCGCATTTATATTGGGTTTGCCACAGCAAAGAAACATTTTGCCACACATTTTAACAATTATTCAGCTGTACGTAGATAGGTAGTATATTATATATAATATAAACTTAAAGTATACTTAAGTCAACGTAGTCTAGATAAGGTTCTTTAGATCGCATTTATTGCTATTTCATTAGAAAATGAAGATCATATTTATGTCTCTTGCTTCAGAATATTAAAAAGCAAGTATTTTTTTTTATTGATGGTGGGCTTCTGATCCCGTTTCTATACTACCACATTCTTTCCTCAGTTTGTTGTTGTAATAAGAATCTTATTGACATGGCTTTGTTCCAACAATTCGTGATACTACCGCCAAATACTTATTAAACCTCAGTTGGTGAAAAGTCAAGGTAATGTTTTCTCTCACCTTTCCATCATCATTGCGTCTCTTTTTGATACAGTGGCGTGAAAAACGGTGAACCCACCCAGTTAGGACAGCTTCCACAACCCTCTCTTTGTATGCTGTTACATTAGTGCAGTCTTTCAAAGGTTGAAAGAGTACGGAATTTTGATTTGCGGGATTTAAGTGCTGGTGAGTACTCCAGCACCCAGTCCATATAGCCCGCTGCCTCTTCTGGATGGAGATGGAGCGTTGAGTTCATCCATTTATATTTTTCCGCTTTTGCGTTGAGATTCAATGTTTATAAGTGTATGATTTATATAAGTATATATAGTATAGTTCAATAAATTATTGACTTGACATTTAATTATTTCTTGATATGATTGTTGATTTATATAGTCTAAAAATGATTACATACGACATAGCTGTATGGGTTTAGTTCCCTTTTGCCTTCAATCAACAGAGTGAATTTTAATGCCTATAGTCATTCATTCATTTTACGGTATCAGAGTATTATTTTCTTTGCGGTATGTATACTAATCTGTGATTCTACGTTGGTCGCTCTTTAAGTTTGGAAGTGTGTACTTTTATTTTGGTTTAATTTCTATATTAATTATTATTTTCGAATCATTAAAAACTAGAAATTCACGCCATATAATTTTAAAGCTACACTTTATAAATGCATATTTTTGTCAATTCAAATAAAATTTTACATAAAGGACAACACTTAAAATAGTGAATAATATTTTTTTAATTTTTTTGAAACAACATTTTAATCATTACTCGTATTGTACGTGTTATTGACAATGGCTTATAAATTATACTTATTCGTTGCGTTGTTGTGTTTAGTGCCTATAATATATGCTTGCAACGAAGCTGTATGTGCCAGTGTTGTGTCTAAGTGTATGTTAACGGGGTCTTGCAAGTGTGATTTGAAAGACTGCTCCTGTTGCAAGGACTGTTTCAATTGTTTAAGCTACTTATATAGTGAATGTTGTAGTTGTGTTGGTAAGTTGTATATGATAAAACATGTTCAAATTTAAAATTAAAGTTAATAGTAAATATATATATATATAGTTTCTATAGATTTTACTATTAGTATAAATAAAAGATGAGATTTCAATATCTTACTTTTACTTTAAAGAGTCCCCAACCTTGCTAGCGAACTAATCTGACATGAATGACAATGACAGTCCCCAAGGCTGCCTCTAAATTTGAGCCAAATTGATGGACATTCTTAAATATAATACTTCTTTTTATTATCAGCTATGTTAGACTTCTTAGTTTTTCCTTTTGCTTACAGATATGTGTCCGAAGCCAAATGACACTCATACAGAACTTTCAAAGTCGTCGTATGTAGAAGAGCTATCAGATGGAGTTCCTGGACTATTTACAGCACTAACAAGTGATGCTGACCCACAGGAAAGATGGCTTTCAATAACATATCCAGTAGATATTGACTTATCTGCTTATAGACCGACTCCAGAGAAACAAATAGTGTATCATCTACGTAAGTAGACTTTTTGTAAACTAATTATAGCCCATTATGAACTGAAAATGATGCAGGAAGATTTTCTAAAAGGACCTAAACTCTAGTATAGGTTGTCATAATACAAAATAAATAGGTGTATCACTAATCTGAAGTGATTTTATGGAGCCTTTACTGCTAACAAATCACCACCAAAATAGCTGAACCAGTAGTTAAACAAGAAATGCATAAATGATTATATAAAGTGTTGAGTGATTGGTGTCATGTTTCAGTTGTGTGTTCATAAAATTTATTAGAATAATTTCTATAATGTGGTTACTACATATAATATTATTCACATCTATTAGTGGAAGACTGATGACTGCCTAACCCTATGGGAAAGATGTATAAGTATATTGTATGTATATATTATAATATGTATATATGTGTTATGTATTAATTAATTGTATTCAAATTATATATAATAATGTAATAAATATACTACAAATGACGATGCATGATTTTGTTGTTGTATATGCAATCAATCCAAAACATCATAACTAGTGCTCGGAATAGGTTTAATTTTATGTACTTGTAGAAAGAAAGTCAATGTAAGCGTAACATGGATAAACCTATAATCAGTGTGATTTCCAGGACCTTAAATAATACAGTGGCAAGTAACGGAAGTTATGTCATTTTATATAATCATGAAAATTACACTTATTGTTTATTTGTAGGTTTATAGGAGTGAGTAGAAGGAAAGAAATCATGTTCAGATATACAGATATTTATTGTTAAGTTTACAATATAAATGAAATAAAAAAATAAACATATATTTATATTAAAATTAAAGTACATAGTGTTATTCCAATGGTGTGATTATTTGTCTTCGAAATTATAAATGCTTTATAAAACTGATCAGTTGCAGAAGAAGGATAGCATATTTAAAATAAAATACAATTTACTGTTTTTATTTGCTATTAGTTTCTCTACACATTTATTGTAAAATTTTATGTTTACAACTTATTATTACAACAATAAGCTAAAAGATGAAATATTTTTACCATCTCTGAAAATAGTAAGTTCCCAGGCATATCCATACTATTGATGTCACAAAATCGAAAGTACATAAAATTAAACTACCTATTCCAAGCACTAATCATAACAACTAAATAAGATACTTAACTTTATTTATAAGTAATCCTAATAATATTGTATCTTTACAGCTGCTATTGGTGTAGTACATAAATAAACTTTTGAAACTACTATTGAACTATGTTATACATTTATATATTATACATTGAATAATAATAGTTAAGATGTAAATTCATACATGTGCATAATACATAACATTTTTGAGACAGTATTGTTAATTATCCATCATAGAATTAAAGAGATCCCAAAAGAAAATTAAATAACTAATGTGTATTATCATGTAAAGTTAGAATCTTTAAAATATTTGCAGCTAATGTTACTCTATAATTCTTTTTCCTACTATCCATTCTACCTTTACAGGCTACTTGTGGCGCGCATATTAAGCCTACTTCACCCTTCCAACCTTATTTATCTAATCAATGCTATCCACAAGTCCTTATTCTTAACTTGTCTAGTTTAAAAATGCAAGTGCAATGCAGATATTTTTGGGGTAGTTTGTGATAATTCAATTTTAAAATGAGCCAAATTTTTTTCATTAGATTCATTCACACATTATTTATCAAAATCAAAAATAAATGATAAATAGCCGGAAACAATATTTTACTAATTTGATTCTTTTTTGAATCCATGAAACCAGCCAGATAAAAATAGTACAGACAACATTATTTCAAAATTTTACTTTCTATATATATGCAAAAATACTTTTACCAGCCTAATATGAATTAGCTGATGAAGAACACCATATGGAGTGTCACGTGTTTCGACAAAAATATTATTTGAGTTTTTCAACTTCAGCTTATATTTTTCGTATACGATTTTACGATTAACCATGAGTTTTGTTTTATTTATCTTACAAGTGTTAGATAGACATCAAATTAAACTAGGATTTGTGCTTTACAGTGTTATGTGTATGTAGTATATTATTGTTTCCAATAAAATGGCTATTCTTTGCATTTCATATATAAAATATCCAACTGCTTTTTGTAAATCATCAAAACCTTAAATATTGATCAAATTTAATGAATTTTAAATATGTAACTGCGTGAGATGCGTGATATTGCAAAGCTCTCGAGGGCCTAGTTAAACGGTTACGTAATACCGCTTAGAGCCCAAGACATGGAAACGATTTACGAGTCCCATTTATTGTTTTTTACATTTTTTGTTTTTAACCATAACATTTGTGACTGAGGTTGGAATGTTCTAGCAACAATATTCACGCGCATGAAATATCATACCACACAGCTTTATATTTGGTCGATCATTTGCTGTAACGCTAAGAAATAAGGATCTATAGAATACAATCGTGAATCTGCTGAGTACACAACCACATGCATCAGAACCAAACGTGTCAAACGAGACCTAAATGCCTAGAGAGCGGTTAACCTTGACCGGGCTATTTAGTCGTCGTCAGGACTCGTTATAATCAGGACCCTGTTCGACCTTTTACACTATGTATAACGCTAAATAACACTATAAAGTTTGGCATAAAGGCATTAAACAAAGCTTCGCAATAGAGAATACTACAAATTTACTATCAAAATAAATAACTAGTTGAATTAATCTGGTCATAGTTATGTCCTTAGATTTGTCAAAATTATTTTGATTTGATTTGAGATGGAATAATTTTTATATATCGGGTAGTGTGGGTGGCGCTGTGGTCCCGGCGCTGTTCTTCAATTCGAAAGACCCGGGATGGAGCTTACCATTTATTATATACCTATATTCGTTTTTCGAATTCGTGAGGCAATCTTCTTACACAAGCGAAAAAAAAAAACAAAGTTGTATGCGAAGTCTCTATCCGCACTAGGCTAGATTACATAGGCTCGATGTAAGCGTAATCACCATAACGTCGTTTGGATAGGGTCGTGCCTGTCGGCGATGACACACATAAGCTGTAATGCATCATAAATAACGCTTTCATGAACTTATTTCTTTAATAAAACAATATTTTAAATCTGTCTGTGCGATGCTGTTATGCAAGCATTCTCAATCTGTTAAGAATGCTTGTTTCTGCTCCCTTTCATCTTGTATCGTAAAAGGCGGTTAAGAAACTTTACTGCAGTGATATCTCTATGAAGTGCTCGGACAGTGGCAATAGCCAGCTCTTGCAGTAGGAACAAATAAAATTTAGCCTGGTTTGGTTCTTTGTTTACACCGCTGCCTAACATTTCGATGAGAATATATAGACGTCATTATATAAAACTAGATATAATGTATTGAATTTTATAAATACTGTTTACAGTCGATGAAATATTATTTGACATAAAGTGCAAGAAGAACCTTGAAATTATCTGTCACTCGAAAAATCCCTCATGTATCAACAATTCGCCACTGTACCCAATAGTGGCATATTAACAGATTTTGAAAATACTACTAGTTTATATTGTTCATAGACACAGTTGGCAAAAGTTATTAAATTTAAACATTAGGACCTCACACAGCATTGTTGGCCGTTAAAAAGGCCATCCAGCTGAGAAATGAATTGAGTCATTGGTCAGGAATGCGTCACTACCTGTCGCAGCCTGTAAGTTATTCCTTAAACATGGGTGCCGGTATTGTCTAAAGTATTATAATAACGGGTGACGGGTGAAAAGGTATAACTGTTAAAGTCCAATTCATTTGCTGTATTGTTTTTGTGGTTTCTCGTCTTATGCTTAAGATATATGTTTCTTACGAAAGTTTGCAAAGTGAGATGCATGTTTGTTCCTTTTATAAGAAAAAATATTGAATACATTTTATATGTACTTGTAGATGAAAAAGACAAACTAATTTATATCACATCGATATGTTATATCATGTAATTAAGATAGGATCAATACTTTTTTTATTCCGCTGAGGAAAATGCTAACCCCGGCTGCGGAGAGCCGGTCGGTGGTTATATGGGGCTCTCCTACCCACTAAAAACCTCTGCGATAGCCGTCCTCAGGCGTACCAGAATTTCCATATCTTTTTGCTATAATATAATCTTAAATTCAGGACTGTCATATACTCTATAATCCATGTCAAAATGAAGGGCTATAAAATGAGGTATCAATGTACTAAATTATCACAATGACAATGAAAAACATAAAACTGACCTTTGCTTTACAAACATTAACAAAAACACATCAATCTGACGTGAGTTCACCGAGATTTAAAATTAATTAAACTAAACAACGATTCAGTTTTTAAATAATTGAGTGACGTATGTAACCACTATTGGCTTCTATTACATCAAAAAGATGAGACCTCATTGATCAAATAAGTCGTAAGCAAATATCGGTTCCTCAAACATATCTATCAAAAAAATTTTTTTTATTTATTTCACACTAGGATTTTTATCCTGTATCGTGGAAGTAGTAACAAAGATAGACTTACATATAATACACAAATTACTAAATTTTGGAAGAAAATATAGCTCTCGTATGTATTCAATTTTACGAAAAATAACCGCAATTTCTACGATTTATTTCTGCGAGTACACTCTACAACAAAAAGTTTTGTTTTATTTATCGTTATCTGCACAAGATATATAAATAAATAAATAAGAGGTATGTAAAATATTTTTGGCGTAGGTACTTTGTAAATACAGTTGAGAATATGTTCAAAAAAATCGGGCGGGGCTGTGCCGGGGCACACGGCCTTTGGTTTTAACGTGAAACGTCTATGTTAGGGAATCGCTTTTAAACTAAAAGATTGAAATAAAAACAAGATTGACGGTGTTTTAAGTATTTCAATAAAAAACTCAATGTCACAACAGCGAGCTGACTATATAAGTGAAATATTCACACCACATTTTTGTTTCTAAGACTAATAGTTTTTTAATTATTAAGGTGCGATGATATAGACCTTTTCGTTACGGTCCAGTTTTTAAACCTGGTACCCGTATGTTTCGGCGCGATTTTAAAGACTATTTAATATTTTCATGTCAAAATTATGCTCTCCTAGGAACGTTTTCCTGTAACTACTAGGTACAACGATTAACTGTACCATCCTTCGATCATAGCGAAGGTACCATCCCAAAAATCCACCTTGTATATTATAGGTTCTTCTTGTATCTGTATAGTATAGGTAGTTCGCTTTTATTAGTTTCTGTAGACTAAGTTTGTAATATATATCCTGTAAAAATGATGCTATTAATATCTTAACCAACGTGTATGATTATGCGTAAATGTAGAAGTTGTTTACTTTGATTACATTGCTATGATGAACATGTGCTAGGTACTTACACTATGAGTATTCTACACAATGGATTCGCAGAAAACTGATTTTAACATGAACAGAGCGGACGTGGTATAAACTTCTTCCGTTTGTGCGTTTTGACGTATCATATTTCATCCGATGATCTTCGTATTTAACTAGTTTCTGTATTGAATAAATTGAACATTATAATTCACGGCGTTTTTAACTCTATTATAGTACATACTTGCTTTCCGTCCACGGCTTCGCTTGCGTTATATCGGTTTTTGTCATAGGTAATATATATGTATTTTCCCGCTATAAAACATCTTACTAAATGAAGTCGTGTGACTTACATCTGAGAGTCACACAACAACACAACATTGTTCCATATACATATACATTCTTATTATTTGATTTCGATGATTATATATTAAGTTTCTTTATGTATTACTCATTTAAATATAAATGGTGATGTCATTGACTTAGTAAACAATACAAAATTCTTAGGTATTACATTAGATTCACGTTTACAATGGGACCCACATATTGAAGCCTTGGCAAACAAACTTAGTTCTGCAGCGTACGCAGTAAAAAAGATTAGGCTATTAACTAACGTTGAAACGGCAAGATTAATCTACTTTAGCTATTTTCATAGTGTTATGTCCTATGGACTATTGCTATGGGGATCAGCGGCCAATATTGAAAGCATCTTCGTGCTACAAAAAAGAGCGATTCGTAACATTTACAAATTACGGGCTAGAGATTCGCTTAGAGAATTGTTCAAAGAAATTAATATTTTAACTTTAGCCAGTCAATATATTTTTGACAACTTAATTTATGTATATAGAAACTACCACTCATACAATAAAAATAGTGATTTACATAATGTAAATACAAGAAATAAAAATAAACTTGCCGTTCCAATGTACAGGCTCCATAAGATTAGCTGTTCCTTTTTGGGGAAATGTATAAAAATGTTTAATAAGCTTCCACAAAGCATTATTGAGTTGCCTTTGCACAACTTTAAAAATCACATCAAAAAGACACTTATTAGTAAAGCATATTATAAAGTAAGTGATTATTTAAACGATAACACTGTATGGAGCTAGGTGTGGTATCCCAAAAGCCATGCTTGGTAACAACATAATTATTTATTTATTATTTTTTGTCTTTTCCTTTTGACATTTAATGTGTATGTAAATGTACATACGAAAATATTATATTATGTATGTTAGCTTTATTGTAGCTTTAAGTTTATTTTTTTTTTTTTTTATAAATGACTAATTGTAAATAACGATTAAAAAAGAGGAGATAAAAAATAAACCCTGAGAGTTTCTTGCCAGTTCTTCTCTAGGGCCTCCCAATTTCCGAACTGGTGGTAGAGTTTGACGTCAATAAGTGCCTGCAAAGGTCTATGTTGAATAAAGAATTTTTGAATTTTGAATTTGAATTTTGAATTAATAGAGAGCGTGGAGCAAGAGTCGGAGCCGGCGAGCCGCGACATCGTCACTCTGAACTGCACCGTGGCGTACATGTCGCAATGCATGTCCTGCAACAAGTGCCGCGCGTCTTGCCGCTCCATGGGTGCTAACAGTATCAGGTCAGGTTACCTAAAGTTACCAAATAACATTGTCGTCTGTCTGACAAAAATTAATGTTCAGTATTGCCCAGATATTTTCCCGTTGAATACAAAATTAAATAATTAAATTCCATAATATTAAAACAGAATATTAACCGACGTCTATTGGTATTACTTGGTGTTAGTCTTTCTTTCTTTTTGTATCAGATGGTCAAGTACATATGATATTTAAAATACATATTATTAAGGGCTTCTGATTTGTTTGGGGAAGGCAATAGATAAAGGTAAAATAGATTGCTAAATCGATGTGTAAAAAAATATATAATTACAATTAAATTGACTTATTATATGTACATGTCTATACTTTATTTACAAAATTAGTATTTTATTAGTACGATACAACTATGTTAGTATATAATAAAACTATGGATATTACGCTGTATATAGTATGCTTCAATATATAATATTATAGTGATTGGATTGAACTACATCCTATCCTATCCTATCATCTGCTATGCTTGTTATATATAAGTACATAGCTACTAGGTTTACAATAAAAATAGAATTAATTTGAAATTAATAGGTATTAAATATGTAATTCGATTATACAAAAATATCGTATTTCGATTATAAAAAAGTTAATATAATACGCCATTACATATACTTATAATATTTGCATATTAAAGATAAAAAAAACTGACACCTGTTCGGTAATTGAGAGAATCGTCTCAAAAACAGGGAAGAACTCGGGAAGTTATTTTTTTTTATCTCTCCATTTATTTCATGTATTTTCTTTTGTTTGTTGCATATAATACATATTTCATTTGTGGTAGTACGATGTATAGAAGTATGAAGTCCCTTGAAGAACTGTTTCGTTAATATTTAAATTTGTATTACGAAATCATCGTTATTCCGTCAGCTCTTATGCAGTCTCAAAACCCAGTATGTAAACTCGGCTGCGTTACTGTGTGTACGTACAAATTAAAAACGACTCAAAAATAATTCGCGAGCATTAATTGTCTCGGTCGAGTCCAGATGTTTTTAAGCCGTCTTGTAATCTATTGGCCTAAATTTAAACTCGAGGTATTGCAATTTCAGGTGGTTCCACGACGGTTGTTGCGAATGTATCGGCGAGAAGTGTTTGTACTATGGAATCAACGAAAGCAGGTCAGTGGCGTGAATTGTTTTGTTCTATTTATAAAACTATTTCATAACACTTACATACACTCTGGAACCATTGATCATTGACATAGTGATTATATATTTTTGTGTTTGTTTGCCGCAATAACGTCAAAACTGTGGCGACCAATGCAATCACTCAATATGGATACAAATGGATGTTCATAAAGTTATTATTTAATTTAGTAATTACAGTTATTCGTTATATAAGTTTGATGTCTATGAAAATATAAAGCTATGATATCGATAAAATATGTATATATAAAATTGACAAAAAATTTGTGATCTCTGCCTATCCCCAAGTATTATAAAAAAATAGATCCGAATCACGCGGAAATCTAGTCAGTCTACTCAACATACAGATCCAATTTCCTACAAATCAACTTTGAGTTTGTGATTTTTTGTATTTCCACATGGGTGTCAAATTACACTCATTCTGCACAGATTTTAAGCAAACTCAGTGATATGTCATTTTCTCAAGATACGTATCCTATCAATGCTAGTCACTAATTCCTATTGATCAAGTTTGAGATTGTGATTTTTTGAGTGGTTACATTTGTACAAAGTTGGACCGTAATTGGAAAACCGTATTGCGCAGTTTTTGAGTTATTATTATAATTTATATGATATAATTTAGTTTTTTCAAAATATTAATTCAATTTGGCGCTGGTGATGCTCAAGCGTATAAAAAATATCCTAATATAAATACCGATATATAAAATTTCTTCTTTCTAAAGTAACATCCCATAATATAGTCGACCTGCAGAACTGATTATGGATATAAATTTAACCTAATTAATTCTGAATATGTATGTAAGATAAAGGTTTAATTAATATGAGTGATCCAGCATAACAATGTACTTATCGCGATTATGAAATGGACAGAATACAGAAGTAATTGTGTGTCATGTCATAATTGTTACTCAAAAAAAAGGTTTGAATGTAGTATCGTAATATATATTTAATCTATAGATGTTAGAAATTGACGAAACAATTAACAAGTGTAAGATAATCAACATCATGTTGATATTTACTGTGTAATTTGATTAAATTTTGTATCATATACGATATATAATAGTTATTATACAGTTCCCTAAGGACATAATTCTTCAAATATGTTGTCAAGGTAGTTCATTTTATAAATATCTTAATTTCATAATGTATTGCAGAATTATTTTTGAGACCTCAAATTGATGTATAAGTAGTAACAGTGTTAGTTATAGACGAATTTCATAATTATTAACAAAGTTATATCTTTCAAATACCACTCTTTAAATTAGAGACAGATCTCGGGAAGTATTGTAACCCTTTTTTTTTTTTGTTCCGTTGAGGAAAATGCATTGAATTGCATACTCCGGCTGCGGAGAGCCGGTGGTTATGTGGGGCTCTCCTCCCCAGAAGGGGGAGGCCTACCCACTAAAAACCTCAGCGATGGCCATCCTCAGGAGTTGTAGGGGGCCCTCAGGATCGAGTGTCGCATCTGAGGACCCCCGGCCATTGCTTCCCTGGGTGCGCTAGGGGAGCCCTTCTCGGGGAGGAGGGATCTTGCCACCCCTCCCCTCCAACCTCCTACGACGTCATCCCCCGGCCATCCGAGGGTGAGGTCCCTTCCGGGTCGCCTCCACGGGCGCGAACTGTGACCGTGACCCGTGGCGACGCCTCAGGCCAGGCTATCTTACCCGAGGCCGCCTTCTTCGAGCGGGATCGGCCATCTAACTATTGTAACCCTAAAATGCCACTGAAAGTAAAAGGGCAAATTTATAAAAGCATTTGTAAAACCTGTGTGCTATAGGAATCGAAATGCTATGCCGCAAAAATAAATGACAAGAGGTGAACCTCTTGGATGTGTCTGGTTTAGATGAGGTAAGGAATGAGTCTGTTACAAGTTATTATATACTAGATAAAATGAGTTAGTAAAGACGGGTGTGGTAAGGAAATACAATGCATAGGGATGAATAGCAAGTAAGAAGAAAGATAATGAGTGTGAATGTGAGTGAATGGAAGCATAAATAATACTTAAGGAGGATTGATTGGATTGATTGCATAATAGATGATGCAAACGTTGTTGAAGTGAATGGTAGGGTGATAGGTAAAAGATATGAATGGAAGAGCTCTTATCACAAATACATTGGGAAACCATTACCATTGAAACACGTGTGTATGAGTACACAAAAAGTTGCTAAGACAACAGTTAAGAAATAAGATGCAGGTAGATATGATAACTAGCTCTCGTCTATTGTCCGTTATGCATCAAAAATTTTCACCAAGGTATTCTACGGAAAATCTTTGTATTACAAAATAATAACACGGATGTAAAAGATATATTATATTAAAAAATATGTACAGAAAATTTAAAATGCATTAAATTTGGTGTTTTTTTTATAACTAACCCAACTGGCTAGTCGTAAGTGTACTTAGCGGCATGTGGTTGCTTTACTGCATATTGATATAGTAGGTACTTAAATTCTAATATCCATTATACGTAATTGAATGAAAATGTGTTTTCATTCAATTACGTATGATGGATATTAGAATTATAACGCGGGCGGAAAGGTTTTATTCCATTACTTAAATGCTTCTAATAGTATAAAAATATGGATCACTTAAGGTACATAGGATATTCCAAACCAGCTTGCATCATTTATTCCTCACAAATTATTTATCAACATATTACAGGGATTTGTAATAAAATACTTGCACGTAAGCTGAAAAATATAAATAAAAAAGAAAGAAAATATCGCGATCTCTGACGTCGTTAAAAAAATATAGTCATTTTTAAATTTTAATGTACGATTCTTTTGGTGGAAAATGACTTCTTATTTAGGGTAATTTTGAGTTTAGCTCCTGTGTAAAGTTTTCGAGCGCTGTTAATTGATATATATAATACTAGCTGGCCCAACAGACGTTGTCCTGTCAAATGTCTCAAATGTCAAATGTCTCAAATGTCACGTTGTCTCACGTTGTCTCAAATGTTTTTAAATAAATAATTTAGCTGAAAAACAATATCTATATGACCGTATTGTGAATCTAAACCATTCTCAAGCCCCCTGGAATACACACAAAAAATTTCATCAAAATTGGTCCAGTCGTTTAGGAGGAGTTCAGTCACATACACACGCACACAAGAAATATATATATTAAGATGATGATTGAACATAAAGTTGTTTGTTATTTTTATGTCTAGAGATAAAACATACTGGATTGGATTAAAAGACGTTTCTTCTATCCTCATATATATTAGCTTAGCTTAGATCAACAGCCACAAGGTCATCTTGAATGAATTAGCATCGACAAAGTGGCCACAGATAGTCATATCAAATCACCAACAGGTGGCAGTCATTAATTATGAGGTAGCATATTAATTTGCGATTAAATCGTGTTGAACGTATTCAATTACATTACGTTAGAACATTTAATTTGTATACTGTAGTTTGATATTTTTCCGATGCTTTTCTACAATGTAGAAAATAATCGTTAGACAACCTGCATACACCTGCGAAGCAATTCAGAATCCAAATTTTTATTTTACGTCACAATTCAATGTAAAACTAAACAAATTGCCAAGAAACGGTCTAATTACTTTAAAAAACAACTTATTAGCTTATTCAAAATTATACGCCATCTCTTTCTTGCATATCAGATTTCTTTATCTCAAAGATAAATTAAATTTTGTAAGTTTGTGGCTTTTACATTAATTAAAAAAAATGTCTGTATATTGTCTATAATTAAAATGATATGATTGATGATGATAATAGAAAAGAATGCATATTATCAATAGGACCAGAAGGTTAGAACTACGCACTCGAAGGACGTCATTGCTTTACGCACTATTATGGACAGCAAAAAAAAAACAAGCAGGCAACTCTTTTATAGTAGGTTTTTCTATTCTATTAAACCATGATCGAGGCTTTTCGTTAGGACCACCCTTTCACATTAAGATAATATGATTAAAACATAATTCTGTGCTAATCAATTTAAGATAAATGACTCAATCAAAACAATTGAGAACCTAACATATTTCGTGGGTGTTGTGAAATTGATATTAAGTGCTGAGTAAGTAAGTATTGGCTACGCTACCCACATTATATATGTATACTTAGTAAGTTTTACAGCAATCAGGTCAATAGTGACGGAGTTATGACTGAGCGTCAATCCATTCGTGTTCACCAATTTTTGCTTCTACTGTTAGAATTGATTTACGACATATTACATGTGGACAACCCCCACATATGATATACGCGCTTACCCGCGTTTTCCAGAAGTACGTTTTTACGTATTTAATACGAAAGAAAATATACTAATGCTTTGTTGAGCGAAAGTTTATTTAGATAAAGAGAGAATTAATTTTGTATAAATTTAAACATTTTTAAATTTATAGATGCACCCAAATTTAGCAATCGCTGCTTAGTGTCGCGCACATAGTTTCCGCAAGCTGTAACAGAAAACCAGCGATTTGCTCATATAAAATATGAGCAAATCGCTGGTTTTCTGTTAAGGAAATATTGACGCTGAGTTATGGCCTATTTGAGTTGCTGCAGTATACACACGCAACATACGGCACACAGTATTGTGATCATGTTAATTGTAAAGTTATATTTAAGTAATGTTGTGTTTAATAATTTTTTGTATGCTATAATTGTGATATTGTATTGAATTGTTGTTATTGATAAGTTATATCTCAGATTTTTTCTGTCTGTCTGTTCTGTCTTTTACTTATTGTGTGTGTGTGTATTTGTAGACCAAATAAAGATTCTATATATCTAGAAATAATGGTAGATTTAAACTATCATAGAATTACACCATTCATAAATGGTAGTTATTAAGAATTTGCCATATTGAAAATTATATTAATATTATATTATTAAGACATTGTACAGTGGCTTTTTATTAAAAATCCACTCAATACAAATATTGTAAGAAAATATAAACGTGTAAAAAATTGAAACGTTATCTCCAGATGCTTGGCCTGCCCCGGTGGTAATTGTAACAATTATATATTGAATTGAAACGTTATCTCCAGATGCTTGGCCTGCCCCGGTGGTAATTGTAACAATTATATATTGATTTGAAACGTTATCTCCAGATGCTTGGCCTGCCCCGGTGGTAATTGTAACAATTATATATTGATTTGAAACGTTATCTCCAGATGCTTAGCCTGCCCCGGTGGTAATTGTAACAATTATATATTGAATTGATTGAAACGTTATCTTCAGATGCTTGGTCTGCCCCGGTGGTAATTGTAACATATATTGAATTGAAACGTTATTTCCAGATGCTTGGCCTGCCCCGGTGGTAAGGCCACAACCGACAATGCCCTGGACGAAGACTTGAGCTACGACGACTTCGACTACGGCGAAGAAGACACGCAGTCGCTATAAACCATGGACATTACCGGCTACTACATACAATCTTGCTGTGGTTGGTGTTCGTTACATTCGACTTTGCATATTACTATGATGTATTTAATTTAATATAAATGGACTAGGAATCCAAACAAGATACCAATATTGATATTGACAATACAAATAGGGTTAATGGTAAATAGCAGAACCCTATTTGAAACTCATTTTAAAATAAAACGGTGGCGCGTGGTTCTTTGGTAATCTTAATTATTTACGCATAAAAATACGGCGGTCAATACTTAGGGTACTAGAATGTTCTCTGAGCTTTCTCGATCCAGTCTGGGGATTCCGCCTAAACTGTCTGAGGGAGGGTTTAGCCAGATAACCGGGACGCTATAACCCTGGCATAACGGAGTTACTGATTGCAATCCGGCGTCATTTTCAGTCCGACCGGATTCCCAACGATCCGGCCGGATTTATTAAATCAAGTTGATTTTCGCTTTTTGTACAAAATAAGTGAGTTCATCAGGTGTCACTGCACTTATATGTAGATAGTTTATAAAAAATAAATCACAAATATATAAAATCGACTTTATTTCCTAACCAATGTTAAGACAAATATATACAACAAGAAAACAATTAAAATTTAGTAGTGTAGGTAACTAGTTATAATTTGACGACGTAACGAGTAGCTCAGTCTTTCTAGATTTCACTTTCACAGATAGATCAATTTATAAGTAACAATAATAATTATTAAGTAACTATAATATCTAATAGATACAATTAACCTTACGAATAAACTGAAATGAGATCAAAATCATTATTAAAGTATTTGATAATGATTACTAACTGCTAGCACCGGATCCGGTATATTGGTACCGGATCCGGTAACCATTAAATGATGCCGGATCCGCCGGATTACCGAATCCGTTTTTCCGGATTGCAATCTCTCAACGGAGTCCAATAACATGCTTTATAGGGGCGTGACATTAAGAGTGACCTCTTAAGAAAAGTTAAAAATCTATTATTATTATAAATTATTTTTACGTGGTCTATTCAAAAAGTAACAGGTTCTCTTAGATAATATATTTATGAAATTAAAATTCTTACATTTGTGGTTTAAAAGCAAATATATATAACACATATATACTGGTGGTACCCTAACCACCAGTGCAGATGGAGAAATGTATTATTTTAAAAATCGGATTGATTTGAACCAAGAGCATTAGTTTGTATTGCCAAGCCAAGCTTGATTTATGATTATGCCAGATACCATCATGATTACTAACTACTACCACCGGAACCGGTCATAGGATCCGGTTTAAATGATGTCGGTTCCGCCAGATCACCGGATCCGTTTATCCAGATTGCCATCCCTAATCACAGACGATAGAACAGCTACACGTCATTAAATTATTAGTCGTAGTTGTGTATTTCTAATTAAAATGTACCTTCTAAAAAAGTTGCTTCCATTCTTTTAGGTACTAGTATTATTGTAGGTCTAAGATATACTATACGCCATGGTAACCATTTTCAAAAAAAGTACCTTTAATTTTAATTAAAACATACAATGTGTAAAGAAATGTTTCTAATAAAAGAAATTTTTAGTTGAGGTTATATATCCTTATAACATTTTTTAATAGTACTAGGTACTTAGTTGAACATCTTATATTTTAATAAAAATCAGAGTACAACTTCTAAGACAACACTGAAAATAGGCTATTTTAAAAATCTATTATGATGAAGTCATAATTTCTTATAATTTTTGTCAACCCGAAAATATTGACATTACAATAAATAAAATAAACTATGAAGTTTTGAATCATGAAACTCAACTTACATGTTATTGCACTATTACGACTTCCCGTCGTGATCATTTATATATTATACTGCTATAAGATTATTTTAATAAAAGTACATATATTTTTTCCTTAAACATATTGAAATAGTCATTCATTTAACCTAGTAATCAAATATATAAATTGTAATGGTATAGATTATTCAACATTTACAGGATTTTTTATTCATGAGTTTATATATCTATGTGATTAATTAAAGTTATTTTTAATCGTACGCAATGTGTTTTGCGTAAGAATAGAATATATATCGAGTGTGCTTACTATATTGGTTCTTGATATTAAGCAGTAGCTTTAAATGTAAGACTTTGTCTTTTTATTGTAACAAATTTACATATTGTATAATTTTATTTTACAAATCGGGAATAAGGTTTAATCAGTATACAGTATTAGACTTAAGCTACGAGTTTAGACGAGTGATGTAACAAATATTCATATAAGCTATTCTCACATTTGATATTCGTATAAAGACGAATGTCATAGGCAAGTATTTTCTTAATGTAGGTAGCCCTAATAAAAATGTATGAAGCCTTTTTACGTTTCTAGCCGTATGTTTCGCGTTGGCCGTATCGAGCCTTACAAAATAACATTATAGGCCCGTTGATCACTCACGTTGGCAATACAGTAATAATAGCTGTCACCATTTTGTTAAAGTATTCAATTTATTATTGTCTTTTGGGGATAATTTTTATGTAATATGTTAAATTTGGCTTTATAAACTCATTAGTTGCTTGCTTGAAAAATATATAGCGAATCCAAATAAAAACAAAACTAAGTCAACAAGATACGGGAGCCAGTAGTGAAGCAAGAGTTGCGGATGTATGGCAAACCTTTGTGACAGTAACAAGCCAGCAACAGCCAATATACAGTACACGGCTATAATAATATTTTTTTTTTGTCAAACATTGCTCTCGTATAATAGACTTGCACACATCTATTAGTCGGAAGGAATAATACGAATGTCATTGCAATTTGTCGTACTTAATTGACACATAAAAAGACGAGTAAAAAAATGTCGCCAGAAGCTTCGTTACAAGCCAATGCGTAATATAATATTGTAACACATAAATTAATATATAACAATCGCTAAAATGTATATATGCGCGTAACTTTTTTATTGTGGGCCTCGTTGACTGGACAAAGTTTGTACAAAAAATATATGAATATAATAGTTCTTTATAAATGACATAAATTGATATTATAATATCTCCTTTAATATTCCGCTATCTTCCACAGTTGCGAACTCACGTAACTGTATTGACTGTTAGTTGGTAGACACTTTGCCGGGACAGTTTTCTATAAAATAATTTGAATGGTCAACATCATGGATCAGAATCAGACTAAAGAATTATTAGAACTGATAAGGGATTTTCCAAATGACAAATTTACCAGTAATTTAAGTGGATCATATTTTGTTTCCTTTCGTTCCAAAAAAATCAATCCTCTCTTCATAGACAATCAACTGCGGTTATAAAATTCCACAGATTATAAATATACCGATTGATTATTTTACGACGACGTGAAATTTTGCTCGGTTACTTTGCGGACTGAAGGCTTCACGAATAGGATATGACGTGTTCCCTTATGATTTATATAATATTTGTGGTAACGTCAGGAATATTGATACGCCCCAATATAAAGGTATTGTCAATGAGAGCTATTGTTATATACCCAACCGTTCTGTGTAATATACCGAACAACTTTTGTTCTTGCCCCATTATAGTTTTAATTTATAAATCAAAGCTAACAAAACACCTATGAATAAGAATAAAAACAAATTTATCTACTTAAAACTGTATCAATGTTACAATGATATCTAATTTAAATTAAGTTTTATTTTATTTGGTCCGTCCTTGTACTAAGTCCATAACATGACAATTTTGTTTCTTTATACTTAGTTGTTAAGAATCTATAATATTTTTTTAGAAAAGATTTAAAAAAATGTTTAGTTATTCAGTAATACATATATAAAAAGTGTACAGCTATTCTTTACATGAATCTCTTAGTGCCAAATGAATTGCTTGTACAAATCATGCCATTATTTTAGATATGTTTATATTGCTTTAATATTGTATTTACTGATTCGATAAATGTGAAGAATGCCATAAAACTACTTATTGTGACATCATAGTGCCTTAACCTTAGTATTATTGTAATTGAATTATAATCGTGCCTTAAACATATTATGAATTGAATTTACTTCTACAAGACTTATCGCGATATTTTATAAGTGTATAGCTTTTTATAGTGAATTTTATTAATAAACTATTCTATATAGATTTGTGTATTTATTTTATTGAAGGTTAAATACATAAATCGTACGTGTAAATAGTAAGTAGAATATCCGCGGTATTTATTTTTTCAATAGTAAATAAATAATCTCGCCAGGTAAGTAATACAAAAAAGTTGTTTATACAAAAGTTATTTGTAGCGTAAGAAACAACTTTTCCATTTAAAGTTTTCCATTAAAATTATATTTTCAGGCTGAAAAGTGAAAAAACACTTTTTGAGACTGGCCCCACCTACAATTCCCATTTTTTGGCGTACGACATTGCATTAATGACATAAATTGTAGTGCTCAACGCCCTCTACAATTATGGTCAAAAAAAGATTGTACAATGCATACAAATCAAGAAAAATGCATTTCAATTATTTCAAAAAACTGCTACGAGTTGAACATGGCCATCGCCAATATAGCTTAGTGACGTCATTTTACAACAGAAAAAACAAGACTTAGGTACCCTTGGGGTAATTTTCACTGAAACTATTATTACAGTCAATCATCTGTCATAAAATAACGACAGAATGATTGTAATAATAGGGGGCTAGCCACGCCTATGCTCCCCGAAAAGTTTTAGGTATATGTTAAGAAATAGAAAATTTTTTACCCAATTGCGAAAAGGATGGATATGTTGCTCGAGATTGTTATTATTTGGTATGCCCTGCAACCGGAACGGAACTTAATCGATTTTAATTCAAGTAAAAGTTAAAGGTGTCGTTAGATTCGCATTTACTTACTGTGAGAGTGACGATGAACATATCAAAATAAACGGTAATTTATAAAATCCGAATGCGTTTCTGTATAATTTGGACAGAAAACAACCCAAAAACAAGATGATCCCAGCAGTCGGGATTCATGCTAGAAATAAAGGCTTGGTGAACTGAGATTACGTCAATCTACTAGGTTTCTAGGAGGTAGACTCTGTACCAGGGTCGTCTGCATGGGTACCTCCGTCTTACCTATTTCCGCCGCCAAACAGCAGGGTTCGCTTTGCTGTGTTCCGGCGTGAAGGGTAAGATAGGCAGTGAAATTACTGGGTACTGTGACTTTACATCTTATGTCACAAGTTGGCAACGTACACTGTGGTTCTCATGAGGTTTGCAGATTTGCTGCGAATCTCGTGGGAACCACATGTACTATAGGCGACTGTTACCACTTACCATCAGGTGGGCAGCCTGCTTGTTTGTCAACTTTAGCAATAAAAAAAAAAACTAGGTAAGCGGCTGAGTTCGTAGACTACGTCTTGAATGCTAGGACTGTCTTCTTTTCATGGCGGTAGAATCGCGAAAGCGCACCCCGCCATGTGCCTAGAGAACTCAGGGAGGTTTTAGATGGGTAGGCCGGTCCGTTTAGGCCTGAGAGCCCCACACACGACCGCACCTTGCCAGCGGGGTGACATGGTGCAAAAGGTCGCATTTCCACTCTCAAAAAAAAATGACTGTCATCTTTTAGGTTTTTAAATATCAAAATTACAATAATACGCAGTCAGGTTTTCAATTTTTTTTGAATTTTATTAGTATTATTCTACTGTATTTTACTAACATGTACTTAATGGTTATAACTTCGCCAGTTAAATATGCATTAATTTTTTCTATTTAGTAATTCATGTCTATGCGAAAGATCGGATAATGAATTCCTATTGAATCTTTATTCAATAGGAATCCATTATCCGATCTTTTGAGGCTTTCCTTTGAAAGCCTCAAATTTTATACGTACATATAACGATTTAAAATTTTAATAATGCTCTTCAGGTTAAATACCTATATTTTATCCGTATAAGATCATAGAGAGATCTTGTTTAGCCTCCGTGGACTTGACGACATCTCAATAATACTCATGAAAGCTATCTTTATGATTATGATATAAGAGCTTATTCATATAAATAATAATATGAAATAATACTAACTAATATCAAATGTGCCATTTATCGTAGCGTTGACATAAATTATGTAGTTACTGAAATTACCTACAATCCCGGTTTTTGTGAAATTATTATTTTTTTAATTTTATCTAATAAGTACAGCAAATAGCGACGTTGCTTGACGTTTTATACAAGACAGATGTATATAATGTGACAAGACAGATGTATAGTATGTACAGATACAAACCAGTTCTGACGTCAAGCGGTTGTCTTGAATAAAACATTTATGCATAAAAAGTATAAATTATAGTTTGCGAAGTGGCCCGAACGTAATCAACTTGACTTCTTTACACGCGATTTATCTATACGTACATGGCAACACCATGCCAATCTGCCTTCTTTTTCTAGTATAGGAGCCACATCTAAACTCGTTCTAACATAATCACTCCTCACCTTATCCATTCTCATCATACCACTAACCCATGTGAACATTCACATGTCTGCTGAGAGGAGACACCTATTGCCATTTAACATTAGGATCCGTATCTACAGCAACCTAGGCATTTTATATTTTACTATTTAGTTACAACAGCATTTTAGGGTCACAATTAGACCCTGGGGTCTAATTGTGACCCTAATATGCTGTTGGCCTGGGCCTGTCTCCACTTCATGCAGCCCAACGAAAACAATCTTTTGACATCTCTATTATAAGTATTTAAAACTATCACAAATACTCTTTTTAATAAAATGTATACAATACATTTATCAATAAAAGTTTTATAGTATCACGCTACGACCAATAGGAGCCAGCTATGCATCTAGCATAGAGAGAAGCCAGTACAATTTCTGGAACAGTATAGCAGCAGAAGTGGAGTAGCTTACACGAGCTCAGTGCCATGCACATGGTCGCAATCGCGCACATATGGTCAGAGAGGTGCTCCCAGTTGGATTTAATAGATAGTCGCGATCCATACAACCTCTGCAGAGGCAAGGAGGTGTTGAACAGGTAGCAACGCAGAGGTTCGGACGAAAATATGTCCGGTCCCCGAGTCACTTCATGCATATAGGTATGCACTACTTTAGCGCAGCACTGCACCGAGCGGATGGTCGTATTCTAAACGCCTAGAATACCAAAGAAAGCTAAAATCAAAGACAGAATTTAGCCGTTAAAAGTCCGACATACAGAATAAGTCTTCATGGGAGGGTTCTCTGTATTTCTCTAGAATGATATAAAACAAACAATTAGGCGAAGAGTCTATAAAAATACGTACACGTGATTGTTAATATTCACGTGAGTTTTATAGAAAAGGCAATTATTTCGTAAATTATAACTATCGATTTTGATATACGGTATGCCCATAAATATTTTGAATCTAATCGTAATCCTTTTTAAATATACTTTAGCGCACACACCTCACCAGGGGAGGTCAAGCAAAAGATAGCCGTTTTATTGTTATATATTTAGCATAACATAGTTATCTACTCAACATCAATACATAGTATAAAACAAAGTCGCTTTCGCTGTATGTCCGTATGTATGCTTAGATCTTTAAAACTACGCAACGGATTTTGACGCGGTTTTTTTTAATAGATAGAGTGATTCTTAAGGAAGGTTTGTATGTATAATAAATGCATAATATAGTAGAGAAACACTGATAAATTTAAAGGTTTCTAATGTGATGTCGTAAATAAGCACGTTTTTTTTGCGCTTATATTGCAAACGCTGGCTGAACCCTACGAGATAGACCAAAATAATGTACTACAGTATTGTACTTACAAAAATCCACAAAAAAGTCCGCGATGGTATATGTCTATCTCTTAGGGATAACCCACCATAACCATTTTTTCACTGCACCCGTGCGAAGCCGGGGCGGGTCGCTAGTATATGATAAAATAAATCTACACCACTTTCCTACCTACAAAACTGCTTATTAATAATTTCGGGCACTTATATCTACAATTTAGAATTAATTCTAGTGAAACATATTAAACTTTCTAATGTCTTATTAATATACTAGCTTTCCGCCCGCGGCTTCGCCCGCGTTATATTCGAATTTCCCACAGGAAGGATATGTTTTTAACAATACTGCCATACAACCTTTCACCCCTCCTTTCAACCTTTTACAACCCTTTTCTGCTTTAAAAGGTAGCCTCTGTCCTTTCTCAGCCTCTAGACTATCTGTGTACCAAATTTCATTTAAATCGGTTCAGTAGTTTTAACAATATTTCCATACAACCAATAATCCCTCCTTTCAACCTTTTACAACCCTTTACAACCTTTTTTGCATGAAAAAGTAGCCTATGTCCTTTCTCAGGCTCCAGACTATCTGTGTACCAAATTTCATTTAAATCGGTTCAGTAGTTTTAACAATATTTCCATACAACCAATAATCCCTCCTTTCAACCTTTTACAACCCTTTACAACCTTTTTTGCATGAAAAAGTAGCCTATGTCCTTTCTCAGGCTCCAGACTATCTGTGTACCAAATTTCATTTAAATCGGTTCAGTAGTTTTGGTGTGAAAGCGGAACAGACAGACAGACAGACAGAGTTACTTTCGCATTTATAATAAATTAGTATGTATGTATGTATAGTATGGCACAAAACAATGAGCTTTTCCACAAATACTATTTTCACAGTACTTTTGATTAAAATTTCACCGTCTTCAATTTTCACAGATGACACTCCAGTATTATTTATTTGAGTTCATTAAAATGACGATAACTTTTTTTTTAATGAACCGATTTTGATGAAACAAAGTTTAGATATTATTCTGAGTTTAAACAAAGCAAATAGTGAAAGTTTCAAGCAAATCGGTTCAGTACTTTCGGAGATAACGTGAACATACATACAGACAGACAGACAAAAAATTCCAAAAAATTTTTGTTTTCTAATAATCTATTTAAGTGCCCTCTATCCATTTCAGTCAAAAATACTAAATGTACAGACAAAATATTTTTACTGTCTTATTATATGTATAGATATAGATTAAAATCACGACCACCTGTAATTCATGCCACTGACCCTAGATCAAAATGCATGTATCAGATTAGTACACATCTCAAATAGCTCAAAAATAAGGCGCCGGAGAATGATGAAGCATACATCTTAACTTCCGTCATACTTGAAGGCAAAACGCCTAAAGCATAGCATATGAAGTATTAAAATGAAATACATTTTTATCGTATTTTGACAATTAATCGCGTTGTGTCGTGTTATCGTTGGCATTCATTTGCTAACCCGACTGACTTATGTTTATAAACTCATCTCACCCAAATGATATGCCGAAAAGAACATATCAATAATTGTTTCTCTTTGCTGATGATGCTCTTGACCTTACATTCCATGTGTAGGATTGCTAAGCCTGTAACTGCGGCATACTCTTTAAGCTGGCTGTATATGTTTAACTGATAGTAAAATCAATGCCCTATGAAGAGACAGTACTTTGAATATAAAATATAACAATTTGAACTCTAAGGGTTCTTTGAGTACGAGACATAATTTATATTTTTAAAATTAAAGTAAAATTACTTTTGTGTAAATTTTGATATTGTGAATATTTTCCCTCTAGTCTTCCAACTAATTGTATTCAGCTTTGACTTACCCTGCCCCAAACGAACGACTGTCCAAGAAGGAAAAGATAAATTAAAAGGGACAGAAAGTCGATGGAATAACAGATGTATAATTCAGGTATACATAACCGAAAAAGTGTGGCCAGTTTCGTTAAGACATACAGTGTAATTTTCATGAGTAATTTCTTTAATAGTCAAACAAAAACCCATAATTGGTGAAATAATAAACAACAGAATTTATTTTAATCGAAATTGTCGGTAATATATCTATATAATTATACGATTATTCCCTATTTTACAAGGCTGTTTGAAGAAATGCGATTTTTATTTTACATATAAATTATTATACTGAGATAACCTACGTCCGCGTCGAAGCTCAAGTATTTTATCGCATTTATCGTCTGCCCTTATAAGGTTATGTTTATTTTTAATTGTAAAAATAAAATCAACAAACCATATATTTATTGCTGAATATTTTAATGGTTTTTATATGTGGAATCATACTTACCTAAATGATAATTAGTTCGGTTATTTTAACTATACAAAATCAAGAAAATGTTGAAATGTCTTGCGCTCTTTAGTCTCTCGTTATTTTCTAGGCGACCAGTGAAATGAACATAGTGGTATCCAGTGTTGCCAACTCAAATTGTCGAAAATTGGTAGATTAATGTGCCAAATGTTGGTAGAAGTTGGTAGAATGTAAAATGCAAAATTGGTAGATCTACCATCTTAATTTAGAAAAAAAAAATAATTAATTTCGCAACACAACCAGCGTAACAATCCAAACCGTACGGTTAAGTAATATTTACCATAGACTAAGTTGTAAGAAGAGAACAAGTCTATTTACCACAACTAACCGGGATTGTGCCACAGACAAAACAAATAGTAAATAATGTCGATTAATAGACACAATATGACGGTAACATGGAAATATTAAATATGAAAGTGGTGATATGTGAAAATTAAAAAAATAGGTAGATTTTAGGTCTAGGGTGGTAGATAGGTAGACTGAAGTGAAAATTGGTAGATCTACCAAAAAGTTGGTAGATATGGCATCACTGGTGGTATCAAAGGCGATACAGCAGTAATATTATTTTCCAAAAGGCTCGATTCCTCTGCGCCTACTGTTTTGTAAAGAATGTATTTCAAATTTAGCGTTATTTTGAAATAGCCCATTCGAACCCGGATTTTTTCAATATTATAATTTGAGGGTAAAGTAGTCTAATACTTTTTTGCAGAACCGTATATAAAAGTTATATCAATCCTTTATTCTAATATCTACATTTGAACGCAAATGTCTTTTCTTAACCAAACATTTCCAAAAAACAGTAAAAACTTTAACATTCTCTATCTGCTGAAGTATGAAACTATTATTGATATGATATCAATAATAAAAAAAACCTTGTTTGTAATTTTTTTGCACTAGAGATTAGATAGATAGATAGATAAAACGTTTATTAAATTCTGCAAAATACACATAAATATCTAATAAAACAAATGGTAACAATTAAGAAAAAAACAAAAGTACAATAAAGCACTATAAACATATGTATGCTGCAGAAAGCAAAATGTCAAGGCTCAGCTAAATATTTGCCTAATTTAGGCAAATAACTGATTTTCAGCCATCAGTTTTTTTTCTTTTTTTTTTTTGATTGGGTGAACAAAATATAATTACAGTAGTCAGTTTAAGAACCAAATGCTTCTTGACCAAAAACCCTAATAAGGTCATCATTAATATGCAGGCGATAGAGTGGAGAATCCGGCGTAGAATGCTGACGTGCAAAAATCTTGCCATCTCTAGTCCACACATAACGCCAATTCAGACGTTCCTTAGCTTGTCGCGCCTGGCGGAAAAGGAAGCGATTGATTTTAGTTAAGCGCTCGTTGAGATAAAAACGACGCGGAGAGCCCTGCAGCCCGATGCCTTCAGTAGTAGCACCACGCCGCACGCGTGCCGCCTTAAGCAATTCATCCAGCTTTGCACGCCTAACAAGACGCACCACAATGGGGCGGGGCCGGGAAGAATTCACATCAGATTCAGCACGCACAACACTGCCAACACGCAAGGCACTCACGATGTTCTGCTGATCCAGCTTCACACTTAACTTGTTTGTCAAAGCTAAGACGATATGCTCTAAACCTTCTTCTTTCTGCTCTAAAACTCCCGTAATCTCGATGTCGTTTAATAGCAATTGTTGATCACGATAATTTAGTTCAGCCTTTAATATTTCTATTGTTCTATCCTTCTCACTTTTATGCACATTCTTCAATGTATCCTCAAGTGCATCCATACGAACGCAAAGTTGGTATGTCTTCAGCTCGCAATTTTCAACTCTATTTATAAGATTGGTCAAATTCGTACTAAATTCATTGACCCACTGCCGTGTAGCAATCATTTCCTGTCGAAAAAGTAGCAATTCCTCCTACAATGACCTAATTTCCTGTAGGGCTAAATCATCATCTACAGCATCAGGAGGGCTCTGAACAGTTGCGCTTCGACGATGCGTGACCTTGTCATCATGACCTGCCCGCACGGGGGTGTTGCTGTCTACCTGTTTTGGGTTCTTTGCTTTTGCATGCCTCACACTTCCATTTTAGCCGATGTTCACCAGTCAGGGTGTTACTGAAGCGCTTTTCTGATATATTGGCGCATAATAAATCATAATGATTTAAGCATACGGAACAACGAAGAAGTTGCCTAAATTTAATTGTTTGTAAGCAGCCAGCACAAGAGATTTTCCCGGAAGACATTGTTGAAAAATTATTTAACAATTCTACGAAATTTAAAGTAAAAATAAATAATAAAAAAGTAGTCCTTTGATTGGGATTTGAACACAGTTCGCACTAAGAAATCTAACGCGACGCGTTGCGCAAGCCAGTTAATATCTGTATTGGCGAATTAAAGGACCGTTATTACTCGGGAACTTATAATATTTCTTCTAGCTGAGGATCAACTAACACTTGACATCAAAAACACTTCACAAACACACTTGTTCACATTAAACTTACAAACCAACTGCTTACGTAGATTTGTTCTTCGGACTTCGAAGAATGGAATTTACTGTAAATGATATTGTAGCTTTGAGATAGAACTTTAAGCAAATACTTTTTAGAAACGGAGCTATAGCCAAACACGTCAATAGTGTGTTAGTGCACACTACCCACTCCTAGATTCTAATTCAAACCCCGAAAAAATAAAACAGAATAATCTAAATTTACATTCTGTATTAAATTTTGTCACGAAAGTATTCAATCAAGTTTTAGTGTTGTAATCCAAAAAAAGATTCTCTCAAACCTTGAAACATTGTAGCGATCTATATAACGAAAATCTGGTGACAGTGGTGATTCGAAAATGGTGACACCAAGTAGTCACTCAAGCTTTATAAAGCATGAAAAATTATGCGAAGCGCATCTGCGTACGAAAAGGTGTCCTAAAAGTATCCTTTCGATTTGCCAATTTTCTTTAGCTTGGGAAAATTTGTATATATGTTTGAAAATTAGAGTTGAGTAAACACTTTAAAATCAGAGTAAATTTAAACTAATATTCCGTTTCTGGCTTAACTATGTACTTAGCGTTAATTATCCAGTAGAACTGGATTGTAACCGGTTTGCCTTTGACGACATTAACGAAGCTCGGTGGAAATTCTCATTTGGACACATTTATTTTATGTCAATGTATTGTGATGATTATTAATCGGAAACACTTCGACTTTGCAACAAAATCTACATTTCGATATGTCTGACCTCCGTATTTATATATTTACATGGTGTAAAGCATAGTCACTCGCACTTTCGACGGACGCTTAGATCTTTTAAACTAAGTACGCAACGGATTTTATAGAAATAGTCAGCAATAGATAGTGGTTTAAGATCTATGCATAATACATGGAATTCATAGTAAAGAATAGCACTTTGCATCCATGAAAACTCTGGGCAATTATATCATAGTAACTACACTTATTACGAATTTATTTAAGCTAAATTGTGTAAAGCTAGATGGCAAAGTTTAGGTTATTACAACAAACAACATTAATAATAACACAGTCGTATATCCGCCAAGCCAAGAGATATTTTCAATCTGCAAAGCTATCTTAATGACGTTACATAACATCAATTTACTTGCGCATACAAGCACCTCACATTCACAGTAATTCATGACGTAAACATTTATGAGGGGCAAGTTCTTTTTCTTTAACAGTTTTGTTTACGCAGATGTGTTTATGAAGACAGCGACGAGTATTTTGAAGTTGTATCGCGATATACTGCATTCAAATAGTTCCATATTATTTATAGTGGACGAATCAGCTGATGAGCATTCGGCTAGTAGCGACTAACCGCCACGTTCGGTTAGAGACACCGCGCGAGCGCGACGCGACCGGCGCCCGCGCATTATCTTACCGCGTTATCACACAAAATAACACTACACGTGAATAACCGGCTCTTTGCTGTTTACGACGGCCGGGCACACAAGTACTAGGAGCGCCGCTGCAGACTGACTCGCAGAAATCACCATCGGGATCAGTGAATTATGTTGTGACGTAATTTCAGAGGGACACTTTCGATAATTAATCGTTGCGTAAACCTCTCGATTCGTGTGTGAAGTTTTTGTGCGGGATCGATACGCTCTCACTGGATAAACAAAATGTTTTTATAGGGAGTCCTCTTGTTTGAAGTTTGAAATTAAAACATCTTGCGTGGTGTTAAAGTGTTAAAATGAGAAGCGACGTGTTAGCACCTAGTGAGCTGGAGGGGACAGACTATCTCCTGTCTTCGACTATGAGACTGGAAGACAGCTTTCTGCAAATATTGGGTAAGCGGCTAATATCTATGTAATTAGTTTGTTTACAAATACTTATACACAGTAATCCCAACTAATATTATAAAATGCGAAAGTGTGTTTGTTTGTTTGTTTGTTTGTTTGTTTGTTTGTTACCTCTTCACGCTTAAACTACTGGAACCGATTTCAAAAATTCTTTCACCTTTGGAAAGCTACATTCTCCCCCAGTAACATAGGCTACTTTTTATCCCGGAAAAATCGACAGATCCCACGGGATGCGCAATAAAGGCTTCGCTCAAAAACTACTGCACAGATTTTTATGCGGTTTTCATCAATAGATAGAGTGATTCTTGAGGAGTTTTGCGGCATTTTTATCTCGGAAAAACGGATAGTCCCACGGGAAGCGCGATAAAATCTTCGCACCATAAACCGACTTCCGCGTATATGTAGCCGTGGGCAAAAGCTATGACCCTTAACCCTCTATACACCCAATCCCGAAATCCACGCGGGCGAAGCCGCGGGCAGAAAGCTAGTATAGGAATAAATTACATAGCAATCATGGAGTGTGTTGTAAATGCACTTAGTAATAAATAAAACTCTTTCAAATCGATGAACGAATGATGATCATGTTTTCATTGCTCTATTGTTTATAGAATACATCATAATGACTTAATTATTAATGTAATTGACTTCGTTATAGCTATTCTGTGTATGATTTAGTTGGAAAACAATGCTTAGTTACTATTTTATTCACAGAAGTCATGCAGTGTCGGTGGAATGGAAATAGGGCAATAATTCAAAATGTGATCGTTAACGATGTGCAGGAAATCACTTATTTGGGTGCCTGCCTACCTCCCATACCCGCGTAATTGACTTATCGCGGCTCTCTAGACCCTAAATCATAATATATACGATGTTACCGTGTGTATTAATTCAGTAAACACATAACTTGAGTAGACGCCAATAGGCCCTGACTGTCGTATCTTAATTTAATATTAGTGAAATACGTTGTCTACGGTATTACGTGATCGACCGTAGCATTGACCGAGTTAAAAATGTTTGACACTGATAAAAGTACCCGTTACCTCGTATTTTGTTTGAAAAATACATTAAGAAATATATTTATAACATCTTTACTAGTTACTGTACTGTGCGGGCATGTTAAAGTTTTCATTCATTCATATTTAAGAATTAGAACTTGTCTATGAGCAGATTATTGTCTTGGAACACATTTGTCACTGTTCCTTTTCTTCCCGCAGATGTTCATGAGAGTTTTGCGTAATTATATTTATTACAGAATAGATGAAATTTTTTATCTATATACAGAATACATTTTTAAGGGGGTGTGGATTGCGAAATCCGAAATATGCTATGAGGAATAGTAAAGGATAGTGTTGCTAATAATAAATTCTGGAAAGTAATGGTATAGGTAAACTTGTATATTACGAGTTCCCTAATATCTGAGAAATATCATACAAGGAACAGCGTATCTGCAAATTGTTACCTTTGAAGACACAGTAACATGTTTGTGCCATTGTAATGAATCGCTCAATAAGGCTTCATACTTAATTAGTACTGCAATCGTAACGGCATAATTGGGTAAAGTCGCTTAAATTTATATAAATTAATTGTACTATTATAATATCAATTATAATGTAATAATTAGATTTACATATTAATTATAATAAACTACATATATTAATATAAATATAATAATTAGAATGGATTCTTGTACATTAAATAAAGAAATTTAAAATTATAAACAAGTTATAAGTACCTACTACAAGTTGTTACAATATTATTGAGAAAAATCATATTTTTTGCCTTGGGCGTACCGTTCGAGTTAGGAGAAAAGTTTGTGCTGACCATAGTCATTAAATTCTGAAGATGTTCATCGGTAAATTTTATACAGCGATATAATCGCCATCTTGAAATTTATCTTTAGTATCTTGATAGTTCAAAGTGATAAAGGACTTTAATATATTGTTGCGTTTTCCCGAACGCCCGTTATTTGCTTATATTATTTAATTATATAATAATATTGCTTACCGGTCCGTAGCTCTGGCTTGGCTTGAAGTGTGTTTTGTGTGTACTAATGTGCCCTACCGTATGTGGTTATAAATATATATTATATATTACAATACTTGTAGTATAAAAATAGGAGAACGCGTGGCCGACCACTTTTCCAATCCAATCCCGTCGAAACCGTAATATGCAAATATTAGTCCAATGGTATATTTAAATACACTTCCGTAAATGATCAATTATTAATCCGCCGTAAATAAACCAAAGAATATATTTAAAATAAACTCAATAAAAAATGCCGTGAAAAAATCCGAAGTGACAGTCAAGTACCGAAACCGTAATGTCAAAAATCTTTTTTTTATTACTTTTTTAAATTTCCTTTTCCGCGGTCCGAAACTCATAAGTCCTAAACAATCCCCCACCCCGAGATGAGCAACCCTCATCTCGCTAGTCTACCGGTAGACGGGACAGGGTTGCCACCGCACGGCGCATCACAGAGTCGCCGATCGAGACCTCTGCGAACCGAGGTACACCGTCAGAGCCTGGATAAAGCTTCAAAATGCGTCCTCTACGCCAACGTAGAGGAGAAAGATTTGAATCCTTAATCAGGACAAGATCCCCTACCCGTGCAGGAGCCGTTTTATCTGTCCATTTCAGCCGCTGCTGCAACATGTGCAAATACTCCGAATAAAACCGTTTATTAAAATTTTGTGACATCTGTTGCAGTATTTGAAAGCGAGAAAGTCGACTCAGTGGTACATTCTCAAAGGGATACTCAGGGAGAGCTGCAAGGGGCTGGCCGATGAGGAAATGACCCGGTGTCAAAACCTCCATATCGTTGGGATCCGAAGAGAGTGAGCATAAAGGCCGTGAATTTAAAGTTGCTTCCACTCTGTAAAAGACCGTAGTAAGTTCCTCGAACGTAAGAACCGTTTTCCCAATAACACGTCTCAAATGTGTCTTAGCCACCTTCACGACAGCCTCAAAGATGCCTCCCCAATGAGGACATCCAGGAGGATCAAACTTCCACGTAATGCCCTGAGTAGCCATTGCTTGTCCCAAGTCCGTACTATGTTTCGTTAAAAAATCATGGACCTCCTTAAGATACCTGTCAGCACCCTGATAATTTGTGTCGCAGTCCGACCGTACCAAACTCGGTAACCCCCTCCGTGAAACAAAACGTCCGAACGCCGCGATAAACGCTTCCGTACTAAGCGAAGATACTATTTCTAAATGTACTGCCTTCGTTGACAGACAAACAAATACACATAAATAAACTTTGTAAGTCTTAGAGGTCCGCAAGTGAGAAGCCCTGACAATAAAAGGACCAGCGAAATCCGTACCGACACCGTGAAAAGGTCTGGTGACACTAACCCGATCGCTAGGTAGGTCACCCATCATAGGCTGCATGGTGTTAGCCTTAACCGATAGCAAGGTATACACTTAAATATAACCGATCGGACGCACCGTCGCGCCGATAGTATCCAAAATTCCCGCTGAAGAATAGCAAGCAGTGCCGTACAACCTGCATGCGAGTTAGTAATGTGCCGATCACTTACTATCAACTGCGTCAAGGGTCCGTCCTTGGGCAGCAAAAGGGGATGCCTAGCCGAATACGGCAGCTTCGAGTTGCGCAGCCGTCCGCCAACACGAAGTAATCCCTCGCCATCAATGAATAAGTTAAGTTTCTGTACGGCACCCTTTAACCGACCCGTCGTCCGTAACGATTTAAGCTCGTCAGAAAACCGTTCCGATTGTACCCGTCGTACCCAAAACATGAGAGCAGCACGCCGTTCGCCTGCCGTCAGAAACAAAGATGTATTTCTTACAACCGGTTTGCGAGTATTCGTTATAAACCGACGCATCCATCCCGTAACGGCCAGTAATTTATTAAGAGAGCTAAACCGCAGTAAAAGAGGGTTTGTGACGATTTCTTTCTCCACAGCCATGACACGCACACAGGGCAGCGGATCCGATCCGATTAAAACCGTAGGGGGCCATGACGACTCCGGTGCCGTCAACCAAGCAGGTCCCCACCAAAGGTTATGACTCACCAACGAGGAGGCATAACAGCCGCGAGAGGCCACGTCGGCGGATTCAACTCGCCGGGTACGTGCCGCCAATTCAGATTCACTGACGAGTTTTGAATTTGCGAAACCCGATTCGCAACAAATGTTTCCAGCCTATGTACCGAGGTCTGGAGCCACGCCAAAACAATTTGGCTGTCAGTCCACGCATAAACGTTGCCTATGTTAATGTGCTTCCCGAGTGTATCACAAACATGATTCAATAACCGAGTAAGTAACGCAGCTCCCGAGAGCTCCAATTTGGGTATGGTTTGGCGGTTGCGTATAGGAGCCACCTTGCTCTTCACCGTGATTAGATGTAACGCTACTGAACCATCTGGCTGTATCGTCCGAAGATATACGACTGCCGCGAAACCCGATTCCGAGGCGTCACAGAAACCGTGAAGTGACGCATGATACTTCCCCGGTGGAAGTATTTTACGAGGTATAACAACCCTTCCGATAGTGGGTAACTGATCAATAAATGCGAGCCAGTCCGTTAAGAGTTCAGTAGGTAGGGTCTCATCCCACTTAAGCTCAGCCAACCATAACCGTTGTAGAAAACATTTAGCCCAAAATATTATAGGAGCGATCCACCCGTTAGGATCATAGATACGAGCAACCGTAGACAGGACTAGCCGCTTAGTCCATATCTTTTCCGTTATTGTTAAAACCCGAAAGGAAAAGATGTCAGGAACCGGTAAATACTGAACACCTAAAACCGATGTTGAACGAGGAGAGTCCGGATTCTCAAATAACAATGGATCTTGAACGTGATCCGCTGGTAGTCCTTCTAAGAGACGTGGACTGTTCGAAATCCATTTCCGTAGTTCATAGCCAGCCGTTGCCAATAACGCTATGAGCTCGTTACGTAAAATTAAAGCCTCCTGTTCCGAAGATCCACCCGTGATAACGTCATCGACAAAAATTTCCGACTCTAAGACGTCCGCCGCACGAGGGAATCGAACGCGTTCCCGTTGAGCGAGTTCCAACAAGCACCGCATAGCCATCCAGGGGCTAGATTTCAAACCGTACGTGTTTGTGTTCAGTTCGTAGACGCGTAATGGGTGAGACGGGTCCTCGCGCCAAAGAATCAGCTGATACCGTCTATCAGCCTCATCAATCACCGTTTGCCGGAACATCATGCGTATATCCGTCGCGAAGACCACCTGGTGTCTACGAAAGCCGAAATAAGATCCGAAATATCTTTATGTAGTTTAGCACCCGAGTGCAGGATTTGGTTCAATGAAACACCGTTAGAGGAAGGGGCCGACCCGTCAAACACGACCCGTATCTTACCGCTATCCGATTTAAAAACCGCGTGATGTGGTATGAAATAGTGTTCTTCCGATGAGTAGTCCCTCCGTGCCAGGGACATGTGACCTAATTGTACATATTCCATATTATTAAATATGTATAGGCCTAACCGTCTCGCCAAATTAACTGTTATCATGCAACCTTGCGAACCCGTGTCCGCTAGAGCCCGTGCTCTAACATAAAAACCGTTAATATCACAAATCCTTACCGCAACGGTAGGCAAAATAAAATAGTATTTAAAAAGGTTGCATTTGGCGAGGCGGCGGCGACTACCTATTCTTGAACGTCACTGTGAAATGAAGCATTCACCCGATTAAAAACCTGGGCTGCCGACAGCGCCAGAGGGTTATATGTAGGGGGTCTCGAGCGCCCCAATGGTGCCCGAGTCAGGTGCCAACTGGCATCCGGTGTCCGGTAACCAACCGGATGACCGAAAGATGGCGGCGTGTTCCTCAATCGCGGCCATTCCGCGAGTGGTGGTGAGAAACCCCTCGCTCTCGCTGCATACGAAGCCGCAGACGCATACTGTTCCGCAGTGACGTCACGGGATTCGTCCGCTTGAATATGCCCTATGCCCGCTGCATAGGGTGCTTGTACCATAGGCCCGGTGCCTCCCCCACCCGTATGTGGAGATGCCTGTGAAGTAGGCCTAAAGCCACCCCCACCCGTATATGGAGGTGTCGCGCGCACGTCCACCCGTCGAGGCGACGCTCGTCCAGAATGAGGAGGTGAAGTCCGTACTTGTCCGCTTTGACCCCCTCCTGAAGGAGAACCAATCCGTCCGCTGCAGGCCTAACTCCACCATTCCTATTCAGGCATAACATCCCGTGATGTTTGCCGTTACAATGAATACATGGCCGTGCCACTGCACAACTATTAACAAGATGATCCCCTAAACAAAAATAACATAACTTGTGATTTTGCACAAAACGCCTCCGCTGTTGAGGGGAACAATTTATAAAATGTTGGCATTTAGATATAAAATGGCCTATGATGCCACAAAAGGTGCAACCAACCCGCTTGGATTGCAACCTATTATTAATAGTATGGTCCGATGTAGCCATACCTACCCTAGTCCCCGAGTGGGTGGCCTAATCCTACCCTGACTGAATACAGGTCTTCCCTGACTGGACACAGGCCTCCCAGATGGCCCTGAGGTAGCCGTTGCAGGAGGTGAGCCTACATTGTCAACAATCCGTGCTTCTTCCTCCAAGAAGGTCAAAAGGTCAATAAATTTAGGCAACGGGCTTGCCTCATCTCCGCTTCCATATTTTTGTTCAAATCTTAATTTTAAATCAGAGGGTAACTTATTCAATACAATATGGAGCAACAAGAATGACCACTCCGTTACTGGTAAATTTAATTTCTCCAAACAATTATAGGCCACCTTTAATGGATTTAAAAAATCATCCCTTATAAACATGATATTCCTTAAATAAGGCAAATTTAATATCTTTGCCACATGGGCATCCGCAATTAACCTAATATTTTGATATCTGCCCATCAATAGCACCCTTGCAGTCTCATAATTGTTATCTGTTATGGTTAAATGTGAAATAACCTGGTGAGCGTCTCCCGATAGACAACTCAACAGATAACTTAATTTTTGTGAGAGTGATATATCCATCCGACAATGTACCAAAGAATCAAAAATGTTAATAAATGACATCCAAGTTTCATACCCACCAGAATACTTGGGCAAATTTAAATCCGGCAATCTAGTATAAATTGAGGCATTACTACTTGACTGACCCTTAACCGTGGGACTACTGGCCAGATCCAGTGTCCTTACCGCCTGAATAATGCTGTCATAATATTCTAAGCATTGCTTGTAGTCTGCCTGAGCTTGAATCAACCTTGCCTGCAAAGTTTCATTGTCTGGATTCATGTCAGCCCTATCATAACACATTTGTAAAGCTTGATCCAGATCCGCCATGTATCTGCCCGCATTTGAAGCCCGCTCTTTCAAGGCCTCAACCCTGTCTGGTCTACTCACCAGAGAAAATGCGCTTACCAACCATTGCAATATGCGACGAATTTCGTTGTAACCGTCCGACATTTTAATAATTAAAGTAAATACAAAATAAACAGAAAAAAAAACACATACCTAATATAACCCCAAATTAAATTGAATGTAAACCCGTTTGACACCGATGTCAAATATATTTGTTACGCATATAAGTACAAATTTACAAAATAACAGGTCCGTAACCGAAAAGTAAACCACGCTCTGCTACCAAGAAATGATGCGTTTTCCCGAACGCCCGTTATTTGCTTATATATTATTTAATTATATAATAATATTGCTTACCGGTCCGTAGCTCTGGCTTGGCTTGAAGTGTGTTTTGTGTGTACTAATGTGCCCTACCGTATGTGGTTATAAATATATATTATATATTACAATACTTGTAGTATAAAAATAGGAGAACGCGTGGCCGACCACTTTTCCAATCCAATCCCGTCGAAACCGTAATATGCAAATATTAGTCCAATGGTATATTTAAATACACTTCCGTAAATGATCAATTATTAATCCGCCGTAAATAAATAACCAAAGAATATATTTAAAATAAACTCAATAAAAAATGCCGTGAAAAAATCCGAAGTGACAGTCAAGTACCGAAACCGTAATGTCAAAAATCTTTTTTTTATTACTTTTTCAAATTTCCTTTTCCGCGGTCCGAAACTCATAAGTCCTAAACATATATAGAATTTCGGCGGCCATGCTACGGGGACATAAGATAAGGCATCAATCATCAATTCATCTTACAAGTCATAGTATTCTAGTCTTTACAGCTTTTATTTTCAACTAGTACATAAAGTGTTATATATACTTAGTAATCAGATTACAAATGTTGAGAAAAAATGTTTTCATAGCTAAAATGTCTAATTTACATGTTTCTGGCTGTACCTATGCTGCTTCGTAGCGTCAAACGTTTAGAGCTTTGCATTCTGAGGTTGAGCTACGGCTAAAAATATTTGTTGTTTTTTACCCGACTTTGATATAACTCATCGCAGTACCTGACCTTACAATCTGCTTTCAAGTGATACTCAATATATACTATTTTCATATTATACTCTTGCTTCTATAATGTTTATTTTTCCTTGATTGATACACTTACAATAAATATATACTAGAATATATTATAGTTTTGTTATTATCGTCGAATTAAGTACATTTTTTTGTTGGATTTATCATTAGGTCACGAGTTAGATCCTGCACGGGACATATATTTTGCTACACCTACGACACAGGGTAAAGCCGGGTTTGGGATGACGTGTTTAAAAAAAAGTAACTTTACTATCTGTATTACTATGTGTTACTATCTCTTCCAAAATAATATAAATAAATCTCCAAAATACGTACGCAAATAATTCAGATGTTATGTGTTAATATAATAACGAGGAAAGCTTTGTATTATTGTGAGTTTGTAATGAATGCATTCAAAAACTGATGGAGCCATTTTGATGGTATATTGTAAGGAGATAGTTTGAGTTTCGAAACGACATGGATTAACTTCTCTTTCTGGTAACGGAAAAATATACCTTTCTCATTAGAAAAACCGGTACAACTTGATCAACCGATTGTGATGTAATTCGGGATTGAAGTAAATTGAATTTCCGATGAGAATAAAAGTGCGTCCATGTATGCTTATTATACAATTTATAATAATAAATCCTATATCTGCTATTCAAAATTACGTTTACCTGTCATTTGGTAGAACAATTTTTTTAAAGTTCTAGTTACACTATAAAGTTTGTATTTAAATACCTACTTAGTTATTTATTCGTCTTTATAATTAATTGCTTGAAATTTATAATATTTGCGAGTGCCTAATTCTTATCATAAAATAAATCGCTAAGCATCAATATATTTCTTAATATCTACATTATTTACTACTATTGAAGAATATATAAGAAATTTGGCAATATCCATCTTTGATCATAATTACGGCCCTAGTTCTAATCTACCTGCTTTGTTTCTGAAGGTTTACATTTGTTATAGTTTCTTGTAGTAATATATATAGTTCATATTTTATTTTACTCTTTCGCACAAAACTATTGAATCTAGTTTATTTTGACGCGCCAAGCTATTCTCGGCTCACAATATTTTTGTGTATACTTGTAAAATATTACCACTGAATATAATGGTAGACAAAGATTTTTTGTTAAATACTCATGGGTTTCCGACGTAGCAAGAGTAATATTCTATTAGGAATAAATAATAATATCTAAATTATAACTGTTTCTGTTCTAGGTGAGTTAGATTTTGTCTAATAATGTATCAGTAAAACCTAACACAATGTTTCCTTTGTGCTACACCTACCTAATTAACTTACTAAACCTTTATTATAATTATATAATCATGAAAACAACACATTTATCAATAGATAATAAAATAATTATAGTAATACAATTGTTATGTGAAGAATGTTAGTTCTCGAAAGTTATAACTTATAGTTGTAACAAATAAATGTAAAAAAATTGAGGGAAGGGACAGGAGCAATTTTTTTTTGAAATGAAAAGATAAATAAATTTATTAATAATTAATATTAGATGTTTACATTTTTATGATTTAGACAGTGAAAATAAACTTCAATAGTTCTTTAATTACAAAAATTACAATGTCGAATATATAGGTATGATGGAAAAACTGTAAATTTTTTCATTCATTTCATTTTCATTGGTAAAGACCAATTATTTTTTTAAACTGTAAATTATAACCTGAAACAAAGTACCTTTTTCTCTAAGTAAGGTTTTGATAAAGAAGGTAGGTTCAAATTTATTAATTTGACGATTTCAAATGATGTTTATATCATGTGAATTAAATATGCTATTTTTTATTTCTATTTCAGTTTATATCTAGACTTATCTCAAAGAGCAGTGTTCGTAAGCTTTGAGTTTGTTTTAGTACCGGTGTCGACACAATGTCAGCACGACACGGTTGACTGGTCGGTCAGAAAACGGAACGGCTGCCAAAATCGATGCATAGCCACGTGTGCAACGAATACCTACAAATGATGTGTGTTCAGCCACAGCAAGACGGATCAACACTGTTCAATACCAAAGAGATAAAAAATTAATTAATACCTGAATCTGCCTTGTCTCATAGGAATTCCTTTCCACTTAAGTCTAGTTAGACTGATTGTTGTAGTTTTTCCAATACATACTGTGTAAGTTGTATTAAACAATATTACCGTGTGAGTAAAATCTCCCACTTTGAGCACTTGGTGTCAGGGCACCATGTTTATGAAGACCTCATTAATGTAGTGATCAACATAAGCGCAAGGAATTTGCGGTCCAATGTAGGATATGATTGCCAGCAGGTTTGCTAGGTGTAAAAGATACTTAGAACATAATAATTATGGTGCGATTATACGCATATATATAATGCATTACGCGTACAACAATGCCATCAGAATACTGATGGGTCTTCTCAGATACTTAAGTGCATGAGGTATAGTCATTGAATCAGACATTAATAGGTTCCACGCTGTCTTAAAAGAATAACCTGCTTCAATTTTTTGCAGACTAGGGAGGCGATAGTATCAGTTTAGAGACTCGATTGTTCTATTCAAATCCTATTGAATTTGGACGCATGCGGGCGAACTTAAGAACTTAAGGCAGTAATCTACTAACAATTTTATATGGATTTTTTAATAAAAGTTCTATTATTATTTATGAAAATCGAGGCGAGCAAAAAACATGAAAATAGAATAAAAACATCACCAATTATAGATATGTATGATCGAATCGACAAAAATTGAGTTCGTAATTGTTATCGATTGTAAATACATTTTAATAGATTTATTACTTATTTTATATATATATATATCGCGGTAGAATCGCGAAAGCGCACCCCGCCACATGCGCCCCGATATGGTCCGGTTCTCTCAGACCGGAGAGCCCGACACACTGCCGCGCCTAGCCAGCGCGGTGTCATGGTGCATAAGGAGCATTTCCCCTCGAAAAATAAAGGCTACCACTGTCTGCAGACGTCAACGATAATAGATAATATATATAAATATTAAATACATAGATACCGAATAGATGAACAGCATGAGTTAATCTGTTATGCGTAAATGTTACATTAAATGAAAGATATAAACTGAATGTTTATGTTTCATATGTTTATAGGAGATTGTATAACAAAGACAATAAAAATTTGTTAAGAAAAGGATCAAAAGAGCTACTATGCAATACAGTTTAGACGCGTTTATTATCTAAGAAGGTTTGAATAGTGGGCCAATAACCAATAACTTTTAAAAACACGTAACTCTCACTAGATTACGTCCTATTGTTATACCAACCTCATCACCACTGAGTCGAGACTTACACCTCATTAAAATGTATAAACTATGACGACGGCCATTGTTGCTTACCTTTCCTAGAGCTTGGATCGAAACGGACTAACTATAGTAACTAATTCAACTTCCTTATCAGATATCTCCACTTAAGCCCACGTCAATATTTCAGATGCCGCATGTCTGGAAACATTTTTATCGGTAGATTGAGATTTTATTGGAAATTCAATGAATGATAATAAGCGACAATCCGAAGCATCTGTTATGTATGAAGGACGTGAATATTTAAATAGCTGTACTTATATATGAAAAATATGACTAAATTCAATAAACCCATTAGGTATAATATCATATTTGTCTAGCGATGTCGCCGAAGACGTATGGAAGACATGTCAGTATTCGTTATTACGGGATCCATTGTCTTAATTTAGTAACAAAATATAAGCGAATGTAACTGTATATTACGTAATTACGCCTAAACTTTTAAACTAATAATAAAATGACATAGAAAAAAGAAACTTGATAGAAAAATGTGATAAAGACTGTAAGGAGTTGAAATATGAAATAAAAGTATATATGGAAATTATGTTATTTTTAAACCTGAAGCTTGAAACTTATGCAATAATCTTTTGTTTAGATATGAAAAATCCGAGATTCAAAGATCACCCAAATAATAGGGTAAAACATAGAGGCAAGAAAGTTTTTGATTGAATAAGCTCTGAAACTTCGAAACCGATTTTGAGATAAGTTGATATAGGGCCCGGGGAAGGATAAATAAATTTTTATATGTTTTTATTATAAATAAAAAATATATTTTTCCTGCACGAAAATTTGAAAATAATAGCTGAGTATGTGCCGAGGCAATGTGATTAATCCAAGGTCGCCCTATTTCTTTAAATATTATTTAAGAGAAACCTTATATATATTAATACTAGAAATAGCACCTATTGTTGATAAATTGGGAGAAAAGATACTTTCCTGGTATAGTCACGTATTAAGAAGAAAGTTATGGACATTGATGAGCATGTAGGGAGAGAAAGACTGAAGAAAACATGGATAGAATGATGATATATTGAAGAAGAGTGAAGAGTAAGTGTCAACATGGCGAGTGGTAGAGGAGAGTCGAAGAGGAAAACATGTTACGTCGACCACAAATAAAACTGCGAACAGGGCAAGAAAAAGAAGAAGGGTTGTTTATAAAATAAAGAGGTGGTCGATACGATAATTCACATCGTATTGGCAGCAAACATCACAAATTAATGAAGACGCACTGACTGTTTTAGTTAGACAACAGTTCTTCCCTATCTCATGTCTGTGGAGAAATCGTTTCCCATTTCTCCTGTTTGAGGACATTGTCGATTCGGTTGTTTCCTCCTTGCTTTCCATACCTCAGTACCACGGCCAATATCTCGATCCGCCTGATTTCTGGCCCCGTACTGTTAAAATCGAACTTAGGTATATATCTCAATTTAATTTTATTGTGTACATGAAAGTTAGAGTGGAGCGACAGTATCGATGTATTGTGTTTAGATTGCATTATCAAGTCAAAGGTTCCACAGTCCTCTTTTAGTACTACGTAGCCCCGTATTACGGAGCAACCCAGGTTGCCCCGTATTATTATGTTTATTTGATGACGGCGTGACGCGTCACTGCGAAAAATGCTACATAAAATTATTCATACTTTTTTTTATAATAATTTGGATAATTTGATTTTCAAGGCTTACGTGACTTTCGATAATGTAAGCTTTCAACCAAGTTTCATTGTCTTAACCCAATGCAACAAAAAGTTTCATAGAAAATATGAAATGTTATAAAATTCTGTACAGTGCATTTTTTATTTCATTTTCATCCTTATCGACCTCTTACTTTATAATAGGAACTTATTATACAAAAGAAATTTTGGAATATCCAACCTAAGGGCCCTAGCGACAGCAGCCAGTATATTATACAATAAAATAACACACACATATATACTTTCTGGAAAGCCTTGCTTTAAGATACATAGGACATAGTGCTTTCATACAACATCCAGTTACGAGTATATTCATGGAAGTGCATATGATTTTCAGCGGTGTAATATCCTAATGAAACTGGCTACGAAGCCTACGTACGATCACCTTAACCGCGTCGGTGGCGCTCGACACTGGTCTTCTAACATGGTCGTAACGTCATACGGCAAAATAGTTTACTGTAATAAGAAAAAGTGTTTTTGAACAGTTCAGAAATTGTAAATTCATCGGCGCGCGCGTACGTATACATAAATATGCATAAGCTCTAACTTTACTCACAAATAAAATGCACATACTAAATAGGCACGAATAAACTTCTCAAATTGTCCATTACTGACATGACTATTTAAAAGTATTTACTTCATTAGATAGAAGGAATTATTAGAATAGAAATTTAAATACGTATGAGGTACTTGGTGTTCTAGAGTTAGTTACCTAACCTATTTAGTTATTACCTTACCGCAAAATAGCAGTGTTCGCATTGCTGTGTAAAGGGTTTAAAATAAAATAAATTATTGTGTAAAATATGTTTTGAAATTACTGAGTAGTCTGACTTTTTCACCTTATGTTATATGTTAGCTAACATTTAACATAATCTGTAACCCTAACAAGAACTACAGGGTACATAACTATGTACCCTCTAGTTTTTGTGAGAGTTGCAGATTTGCTGAGAATCTCACAGGAAGTACATGCACCGTAACCAATCTGTTGGACAATCTGTTTGTTTGTCAATATATCACATAAAAAGAAAACAAAGGTACGTCTATGATTTTAATAAACTTGTGCTCATATAGTTTTTAACTTAATACGGATAAATGATATTTTATTGTCGATGTCTTGTAACATATATTTCTGAATAACATTACTGTTCTAAATTATTGTTGTTTTACAATAATTGATGCTTGCTAAGATGCCAGTAGGCGGGAAGTGTAGCAGTACAGTTATATGAATTTAAATTTCGAAAGCGTATATTTTTTTACGGTTTCCTTACGATGTTTTTACCGTAAGAGCATCCGATAAACGTACAAACGAAATTCGTAAAACGAAAAACATATTGGTTCATGGCAGCATCGACCATGCGCCCCCCGAATTATTCGATTCGATAGACCAATGCCGAGACCACAACGCCACCGACGACGCTTTCTTTTTCCTCAGGAGAGGAGGCTGAGAATCCTCATGGATACCACCGCAACAGGCAAGCAGGGATGTGGTGATTATGTCGGCTCGATCCAACAGACCTACCGACTAAACTCAGCCTAGCCTTGGCCGTAAGGGCCCTACGGCTTGAATGGAGGACCGACGACGCATTCGCCCCTCTCCTGAGAAGCGGTCGCCCTCATGATTTGCCTGTATGGTTCTTAGAACTTAGGCACAGGCTGAGTTTAGTCGGTAGGTAAAAAAAAAATATCGAGCATACTCGAATATTGACCATTGCTAGCGTATACTCTCACCTTTTATTACGTTTGTGCTTAATAGAAACTGGCGAATGTATGTATTCTGCCAAACCTTTTGAGAGAGTAACTTTTGGTTGGTTATTTGTAGGTACATATACACAATTAAAAATATTTATAGTACATACAAGATTGTAAAGTTCGTACGACTGCAAACAAATGAGTATTTTACCTTCAACATAACAAGTATTTTAACTATGTTTTTGTACAGCTTTATTTAGTAGTTACTCGTTAATTAGTAACCTCAAAGTATATGAAAACCTGCATCTTCGTAGAGCTCAAGGTTAAATAATAATAAACAGTAACAAAAAACATATGTAATAGCATATTTACTAAACTAGTCATTGTGTACTAAAGCGATGCTATTTTTAATACACAGTTTTTTTTCTATGAAAATTGTGATCCACCTTGATCACCTTATTCTTAGTTCTTTAATTTCGTTTTATTTCTGCAAAAATCATAGTTTAATTATAAGGAAATGTATGGTTTTGTAGCCAGACTGGTATGACAAACCAGTTGTACTATAAGGAAACAGCGTTTTAAAGCTATTTTCATAATGTAATCAATGGAAACTGTTTGTCTAAGTCATATAACTTTTTGTCGATTTGAAGATTTGCAACGGTACCGTAAATCAGGACAATATAAATGACACTATTCTACGTAGTACCTATTGACTAACCTATTTAGAGTTAAGATAATCCAAATTGCGCCATCGTTATGTTTATTGAGCAAGTCAATTAACTAGAGAACCCGCACTAATAATTGAAATTTATAAATCTTATAATATAAATATTTGCAACTTAAAATGTTCAATTGAATCATTCAAAAATAATATTTGAATGCGCAAATCGTTCGAAACGCTGGTTTAAATAGAATAAAAAAAAATTTAAGAGGGGAAATGCGACCTTTTGCACCATGTCACCGTGCTGGCAAGGCGCGGCCGCGTGTGGGGCTCTCTGGCATAAGCGGACCGGCCTACCCACTAAAACCCCCCTGAGTTCTCTAGGCCCATGCGGGACACATGGCGGGGTGCACTTTTGCGATTCTACCACCATGATGTAAGCACCCTGCGGCTTGGATGGAGAGAAAATAATTTTGAGTCGGATTCATTTATACGTTGCAGACTACATAATATAACTGCGGTGACCGATAGAAAAGGTTTATCGATGAAATCTGTGGGCGAAACTAACCAATTTTTCACTAAAAATGACGCATATCCATGTTGTGCTACTTCAACTGACCCCGCATTACAGGCACGTAATAAAATAAAATAAAAGTAAATAAAATAGCTCATACTCATACTCGTAGTTGAGCGAACAAAACAGAATCAAAGTTAATAATGATTTCTTCTCTCTTGATATTACTACGCGAATAAATGAAATTACACCAATTACCCGAAATTTTACGGCACAATTTCGACGCGCTAGAGCGATGTCTGCTATCATCTTTGTGTATAACACCATTCTTGTTGGTCATCTAGGTATCTTGTTTGTATATAAAATCATTACATATACATATAACCAATAAAACCTAAATTTCACGCATATTCCTCATTAGAGTCAATTGAAATGAGAGAAGTTAATAAGAGAACGTATGAGAAAGTTTTAAATGTTGTATTTATATATTACCACTTTGTTTCTATATATACCACAGATATTATAATACTACAGTATATATACCATTTTTTATAAAGATATACATATTCAAGGTACTATTAACCTGTCCGATTTTTGTCCGAGATTATGTCCGCAGAAAGCTGTAATAATCATCGTGACTATTATTGCGGGCCTTGATTTTGCTGTAAAAGTTATAGTAAATCAGAGTTCATCAAATCATTAATTTCACATGTAACAATGATTCCAAAAGTTGCAGTCAATATTTAAAAATAAGGATGATATTTCTATTTCATCAAAATATTTTTATCTTATCACCTCGGTTAACTTTAACTTAACCTACATACAAAGTATTATAATTATGACACAAGCGGTATAATAGGGTCTTGGACTTTTTCATGAAAACCATTTCAACCTATTGTTTACTTATCTAAAAAGCTGCTAAAAATATTTTCCTACTGAAATTACTTTATTCTTTGTTAAAAAAATAGATAATTATTTTTTCACCTTAGCAGCTCAAACATACTGTGTTCCCTGCTTAAAAAGAGGAAAATTGATTTGAATTTAGAATGCTGCGAATTATCATTATGTACGAAACACGTCATTCGAAATTCGATTTATTAAATGTCAAAAAATTTTAATAGATACTTAGTTTTTGCAAATATATGTGGTTTCATTTTATATTGTTATATTCATATTGTTTCATTTATATCTCTAATAATGTTCTCACTGCTAAGGTGAAAAGTTGTATGTGTCACGCGAGAGAAAAGTTATTTACATCTTGTGCCTTTGAATCCCTCGCGACGCTCAGGATTCTAATGTAGAATCACTCGCTGACGCTCGTGATTCAATTATTAGAATCCTTCGCTTACTCGGGATTCAAAATTAGCACTCGCTTGAAAAAACCAACTTTCCTCTCTAGTTGACAAATAACTATTCACATTTGAATTTTGCGCTAAAACACCACTCTTTTATTATGTCTCGATTATGACGTCATTTATCATACAGAGGTTACTTGCTCATTGATACAGCGTGTGTAAACGTTCGGTTTTATTTCGTAATCTATATCGAAAATTAGTGCAATTAAATATTATCAGTATTGTTCAGTTCCCCTGTGCGAAAATAATACAAATAAGACACCTGACAAACTATTTATACCTGTGCCTCATGATATAAATATGCGAAAAAAATGGATGGTACTGGCAAGACGAGACTGGAAAAATCAATCAATAAAGTTGATGATTTGCACAAAAACAATACATTTAAGGTTACATTGCAACCAACCATGGGTCACGTAAAATCAAATTTAAAGAAGTTTGGATTCACTTTTCATGTGTGTAATGATACTTACGCGACAGTTTTTACATTTCTGAATTCCGATGAGATAAAATCAGGGTTTTTAACGAAAAATTCTGCCACCATCATGACGTCGATACGTGGCAAATTTGAAATATCAGCTTTTACGAATTTCTTTGCCATCGTAAATAAACTGAAATTTTACTTCAAGCAAACGACTAAAACTTTAAATCACAGAGAATATGCAAGAAATAAACGAGGTTTCGAAATCACAAACAACGTAAACAAGTAGTAAGTGACAAGTGACAATGAAAAATGACGTCATGCGCTGTGATTGGCGTTTGTAGTCACGTGACTTTCACATTAAAAATAATAATTTATTATGTTAAAAATAAAGAAAAGTTATGATTCTTATCTAATTATTCCTGTTAATAATTAATTCTAATCGCATACACTATATCCTTGTACAAAACAACATATCATTTTATTACTACAGTCGTAAAATGTTCGTACTCAGAGTGATGGAGTTTTCCAATAAAAAGATTCCGATATGACTTCAAAAAAAACCGAATTTATTCTTAAAATATTCCGTACAAAGCTATTTTCAAATTATGATTTTTTTTATGTCACAATTATTTTTTTCGACATTGTCAAAGCCATAGACATACTGCCGCCAAAAAAACAAAGTTTTTTTACTAATAAAGTATAAATAAGTAAACAATTTCATTTCTAATATACGCATTTCTAATAACAAAAAGTATTTCATGCAACAATTCATTATAGAATCTTATCAATGAAATAAATAATATCAGAGTAAATAAAAACAAGATCAATTGAAATAAAACAATACCAATAAACAAATCATTTGAACAACTAGATTAAACAAGATTGGTTAAAATGAAAGAATACGATTAAACATAAATCATTTAAACTACGAAACAAAATATTTTCCTAGTTCATTAAATAAGAACACAAGTTTTTATTAAAACGAAAACATTTAAAACAAACATAAACATAAGTAATACACTCTTATTATTTTCTTATTTGAGTTATTAATCCGTTGGAAGAACACATATTTTGGATGTACAATAGGTCGTTTTATTATAGAGTGTTTAGTTTTTATTGTGACTACACGTATTATACTATATTTTCCCGGATGTTTTTGTAAAATAACCCCATAAAGCCAACGACATGGAGGAAGACCATCCTCCTTGATCAAAACAACATCTCCTAATTTTGACTCCTTTTCTATCGTATACCTTTTGTAGCGCCGGAAAAAATCTAGTTAAAAATTCTTGAGACCACCTATGCCAGAAGTTAAATATTTCGTATTTGGTTTTACCTTACGCATAAACCTCTTACAATATGCAACAACTTTTATTATTCGTGAGTGATGAAAATCTCTCCATAAAATTAGTTTGTACAATATTTACACGATGAACTTTAATTGATTCCAATTCAGTATTTACATGCTTAGGTTTCGTATATTCAATTAAATTTTTTTTAAAAAATCGGGCCCATTGAACCACAAACGGGACGAGGAAGACCTCGGCGAACATATTTCGAACAAATCGAAAGTGTCCTCAAAAAAGGCCAGGTCAGAAGTACCCGCAATCGTCGAGCATGTATGAGGAATGTTATGAAAGTAGATGAAGCGAAAGAGATATGTAAGGACCGTAGCAAGTGGAAGGACGTAATCTCTGCCTACCCCCGTGGGAAAAAGGCGTGAGTGTATGTATGTATGTATGTATGTATATATAGTATCATCTGATTTTATCTATAATAAGCTAGGTAGACGCACAAAATTACAGTCTTAACTTCTATTACCTCAGCTGTAACATATCATAAACATAAGTACCTACTTATGAATACTGTTCTAAACAAGATTTTTAAAAACGACAATATAACGATGAATTGACGTTTCTCGAGATAACACAAAATAATCAACAAATGTGTTTGTTTAACAAAGCAAATATGATTCCTATACCTATATAACCAAATATTTATGAAATATGCCTATCAAAACATCCTATCTTTAAATTAGACATCGGTTTGAATGATTAATTGAAATGTCCACAAAACGAGACAATAAAATTTAATATTTTAGTCGGAATGAAAATCGCTTACATAAACTAATATATCACGACAGCACCTACGGTGTATTATATACACCGTGTATAAAATAAACGCTAGAGCAAACAGACAAGATGCTCTACAGTAAACACTTGGTTTGTTTATTTTCCTCTAAGTTACCTCGAGAGATGACAACATGTTGAAAGCTCATATTAAATTCACAATATTTTTATGTTACCGGTATCTTTATATTACCTAAACATGATAAATTACATACCATAAACTTAGCATAATCAAAGTAAAGAAACCTCAACTATTGAGCGCCACATACCAAAAGCGTGTGTCTTTAGTACTCACTGCGTGAAGCGAAATTAAAATTTAACAATTATACAATTAATTATTAAAACTAGACTGCAGTTCGGCAAAAAATAGACAATACTAATTGGTCATATTTTGAGCCGTCTCGACAGTACCAGGAGTCCGACATAATCAACGCATCCCTGCTTGCCTGTTGCGTTGGTATCCATGATGGATTCTCAGCCGCCTCTCCTGAGGAAAAGAAAAAAAAAAAAAAAAAAACACACATCACATCAACACATTTCACAATCGTCTACATAAAAAAAACATTTTTATTCAAAACAATGTGAACATATATAACTTCAAATTCTGACAACCATCGCAACAATATTAAAACATTCTTCCATTTATTATGTGAATTCTGTTGAATCTCTTAAAACCAAAACTAAAGAAAGAATAAACGAAATTACAACCTCTAGTACCAACCAATATAAAATAGTTACTGATTTAGAATTGAGCAAATACATTTTTTTTTTAATATGTGTATGGAATTCTAGTTGACTTACATACACCTTTCCACAGTAGGCCAACGAGATTGATTGTGGTGTAATCCCCGTACGATAGGGCGGGTTCGTGTCCCTCGACAGTTTACTTCGAAAATCCATTTCTCACCTCATGTTTGGCCTTCTATTTGTAGTCTATTCAAGTAAAGTCCATCCCGAGTGTTTACAATACGTCCCGCTCCTCTCTTTGCCACTTCATGTTCATCCTTCGATTTCTAGGCTAGTCGACAAACTCCTACTAACTGCGCAGAAGTTCGCACTTTATATACTTACACAAATTTTACTAATTATTATTTACAAAAGCATCCGCTAGCTAGAGTTTAGAGAGACCGCCTTTTAATCATACACATTCAGGATTAGATTCCTCGGGAACAGGTAACAGAAGTGTAACTGCTCTTTCGTTAAAGTGGTTAGTGTTCGTTCGTTAGTTAGTTCCGTTAAAGGAAGAGATTTATAGCTGTTCTTCAGCTCACCTGGCTAACTATCGCTATCTTATCTAAGTTTGTCGTCATATTAACAACGTTGACAGCATGTGTTCCGACAATTTGGAAGTTAGATTGATGATCTCAACCGAATTGGATAAAAGATATATGCCCTTCCATGATGGATAGATGGATTCCTGAGGATTTTCTGCTATTTTCTGTGGATGAAAAAAGGCTTGCAAGCCCACAATTACAACTGGAACCACTTTGGTCCTTAAATGTATTTGTACTTTCTTAGGACACCCCTGCATAGCTCTTTCTCTCTCCTATAATTACTAGTTAGTGAAAATCCAATAATCTGATCATGTGGTTCCATCTATAAGGATTCTTTGCCTGGTCCTCATGGAAATGAGAGTCATGAGCGCCGAAGATCCGATGTCCGATCTTTTTCACGATGATTAAGAACATGCTTCAGTATATAACAGGTGGTTTCATACATTACGACAAAATTGCATCTTAGAGAGAGATTATGTATTACGGCTAACTTCAAAGATAGCCGGTTACTAATTCTATTAATCATACCAGAATGTAACATAATGTTTTTCAAAGCTAATCAGTATCTAACCGCATTAGATTATTATACGATTATATGTTTATGTGCCTCCTACGGTAATAAATAGCGTGAGTAAATATCGGGCCGTTTGATAACGACCTTATTTAGAGATAACATTTCCAATTCCTAATCTTTTACTTGCTTTATATGACATTATGACATTAAAAACTTAAGTAACGTCATCTATACTAATATTATATAGAGGTAATGTTTGTGAGTTTTTATGAAGATTGAGACATAAGGACAGACATAGGATAATTTTACCACAGAAAAATGTGTCTTTTCTATGGGAAAAAATCAATATAAAACGCGAAAAGCTGATAAGTTTAAATTAAAATTATCCTACTACATATAAGCATTATTACTAAATATTTGCATTGTTTCTTTTTTATATCTCTTGAAAGATATCAATAAAATATTTTAAGTGCGTGTAATAAAGATAACCTTAATAACCTAAAGGTTTGAAAAAACAATTCCAATAGTTTCAAACTTCTTCGCTTATATAATGTTGTTATAATGTGTTATGAAAGATAATATTCCGATTCTTCAAAAATACAGACATCTGTGAACAGTAATAAACAATAGGACGACTGCAAGCCCGATACAATGAGAACAAAGCACCAAATACTTACTTGCATGTTTGAAACGTAGGTACTTGGGTCGAAATAAGTCATTTTGATGTAAAATTCAAGAATTGGTGTGTACCGTAAAAGCGAGGTGAACAACAATGGAGGTTATGACCTCTGTAGCTCTACCTACAGCTAAAGCTTATTATATATTGTGCCTATAGATACACTTATAGATATAGTGGGTGCAAGTGAATGCTACATTCAGATGATCATTCACAGGAATATATTTTAAAATCTCAATTGCAGAAAGGATTTTCACCAATCACATGAATTGCAATTTATTTAGAAACTAGCTTTCCGCCCGCGGCTTCGCCCTCGTGGATTTCGGGATTGGGTCTATAGAGGGTTTAAAGGTCATAGCTTTTGCCCACGGCTACATATGCGCGGAAGTCGGTTTATGGCGCGAAGTTTTTATCGCGCTTCCCGTGGGACTATACTCGTACGTTTTTTCGAGATAAAAAATACCTTGCTCAAGAATCACTCTATCTATTGATGAAAACCGCATGAAAATCTGTGCAGTAGTTTTTGAGCGAAGCCTTTATTGCGCATCCCGTCGGATCTGTCAATTTGTCCGGGATAAAAAGTAGCCTAATATTTAATCCGGACTTTTATCTTTACGTCTACAAAATTTCAAAGCAATCGGTTCAGTAGTTACGGCGTGAAAGCGGAACAAACAAACAAACAAACAAACTCACTTTCCTCGTCAGAGCCTTGTCTGTTAGTTGACCCAGTGCACCACGAGCAGATACAGTTGGCTTGGGTACCGTCTGGTGTAGTTCTGAGCCCCTTACATCTTCCGCGCATTTATTGAACATTTTTTAAGTCAATTGACTTGACGTAAGTCAATTGTAAAGATAGTATGACATGTTCTAAAAGTGGTAATATAAAGTTGTTGTGCACACTACAAAGAATGCACCAAATCATAAACTTAGGCTGAAACCAAATGTATTTTTGTATCTGTAATAAACAGTATAAAGAATTCGAAAACATAAACTAATCTATACTTATATAAATCTGTAGAGAGGTCAATTCTATACATAAAATATATTTCCAAAATAACTATCAGGGGGTGATTAGGGATCGATACTAATGTCAAAAATGCAATCTGTAAAATTTTTGTCTGCTATCTGTCTGTCTGTCTATATAACGATTATAGAAACTGGTTATAGTATACTTTTAATCATGCTACAATCAATAGGAGCGGAGCAGTAAAGGGAAATGTTGGGAAAACGGGAAAAGCTGCTCCATTTTTTAACCTTCTGTCGCGTGTGCTAATGGTTATAGCTACACAGAAATCACCTATGACGGAAATGTTTTCGTTAAAATTATATAAAAAATATCCCATGACAGCATATGTCTATGTTTAATGGTTGACTCACAATAACACGTGTAACTCTCGATAGCTTAGCAGTTCGAAGCTTTCTGATTATATTTGTCTACTCTTACGTTCATAACACTCTCAGTCAATAAAAATGCTATAAAAATTACGATTCCACGCGGACGAAGCCGTGGGCACAGCTATTAGATAAATAAACTGTGTTATACACTGTTTGTCTAAAATTTGGTACTTTTGCTAAGTGGCTCAAGAAAATATTACAAGGGACACAAAAAAAAAATATTTATTGCAAAATTATGAATTTTGTAAAATTTTACAATTTCGTTGGTAAACAATAATTTAATACACAGTTTCTTTACGAAAAAACTCTTGCACGTAAAAACTACCGATTGGATTTTAATGAAACTTTACAATTATATAGCTTATATATCAGAATAAAACATCCACAATTTATAAAAATATTTGCCACGCTAATATAAACTATTTGAAACACTAAACTTGCGCAGACCAATACGCGAACACCAATTAGTAATTAATATATAAGCTGATTTAAGAGTTAACAGTTTATGATGAAATTTAGATATTTGCGAAGGAATAAAGATGTGACTATCCTAACTAATTTATGGTGTTGATGACTCAATCAACCACGCTGGAGCAGTGCGAGTTACTTTTTGAAAGAAATAGTTACATGAAAGAGATTAAGCTAAAGTAGAGGATCCTTGCACTGTTGTGTTTTTGTCGTTCGGTCACGACGCAATCAAGTAGGTAGTCCAATTTTATGCTCTAGTAATAAATTCCTATATAAGGAAATACTGTATCTACCATTACATGTTGTGGTCTTAATTATCTTGCCCGAGTTAGGTTGTATATGGCCACGTAACAAGTCACTGCTGTACAAGCAAGATTCAAAGTAATCCAGGAAAAATATATATAAAAATCTATCGAATGATTTGTTTACTTCAAATTTCCTTAAGTATTTTTATTGTAAGGCCAAGTATATTATACCAAAACACATTTTTTAATATCATACCATTGTGAAAACATTTGCATACTTAATTATTTACGGAAATAGACGGCATTTTTATTTGGTTTGATGATAATACAAAAAATATAATTTACAACATTTGGTGGTAATGGCATTATGTCTATTAATTTTATAGTCAGTTTTAATGAGCGATGATTCCCGAAATTTGAGCACGTAAACGTTATCTATTGTCCAGTGTTGCTAAAACTTTTATTCTTTTTTCATAGAATATTTCATTGTCATTTAACTATATAAAATCTAACAAGTAATCATCACATTTATTGTAAGGGAGTGACGCGTGACGGAAATAATTAAATCACTGTAAACCAAACCATAAAATACAACTAGACTGCCATTAACATTTTTGTTCTCATATATAAGCCAATATCATCAGGACATATCAATTCTATTGTTCTATTTTTAACATTTAAAATACAAAAAACCTATTGTTCTACTTCTAATCGACAGAATACAAAAATTCTATTGCTCTACCTCTAATATTCAGAACACAACAATTCTGTTATAATATACTTTTGCCTCATTAAGAATCTAACTTCAGGACTCTACATTAATACGCGTTGGCCTCAACTACAATTTGAATAAAATAATTCAAACTTATACGAATTTAACGAATCTATGTTAAAAACATTCTTTAGTACGTATGTCTTATACCTACTATACAAGGGATGTGGAGTACTCGCCTATTAAACCGAATGACCGTTGATTCCATTCATTACTATTCCCTGACACAATAAAGACCGATTGGTCTGGTTGGAACTAAATCTTTATTGGTGCAAATGCACCACTTATTTCTATCAGTCAGTGGCCGGCAGTATGTACTTACGCGACCCTCGCACGATGTACACGAACAAATACAAGGATATTTTATTTTCCAAAAGGACTAAAATTTATAAAATGATTTAAGGACAAACACATCAATTGGTAGTCCAATTGATGAGTTTGCCCTCAAATCATTCTTATAAAACTGTCCACTATTCTACATTAAAGATTAATATCTCTCGCAGAGATTATTGCATTCATTGATTATGTTTCTATACAAAATGATGGATGATCGATTTATAGAGTTGCCCTTTAGATCTATAGGCATTCGTCGATCACAAATAGCTCCTGCGAGCTATCGCCATTTCATCTAACTTGCGCCTATCTCTTACATCTCGTTCATTGTCGTTATTATGTTGGATAAATGACCCGAGATCCTTGAAGTCAGAGCAGACTCGTCGCTTAAGGTGATTTGGGAGAAACTAGAATGAATCGTTCAAGTTGAAAAATAAATTCCATAATTACTTTTTGTTATTTCATCAGTATGAGCTGACATCTGATAGAATAAGTATATCTACAAAACAGCTAATAAGTAAAACTTTAACAGCATATTTTTATTTAACAGCAACCGTTCCAGGAGGTTGATTAAAAAAACATCAAAATCAAAATTAACTTTATTAAAATACTAGCTTTTGCCCGCGACTTCGTTCGCGTGGACTTCAGGTTCGTCCCGTCTAGTCTAGTAATAAGTAAGAAATACGGTAACTAAGCACTGCAGAGCCCTAATCATAGGCCTATAGGTAGCTACTGCAGTATGCTCCTATAAACTACATTTAACGATCTTTTTCCTTTTGTAAGAGATAAACATATACCATCACGGACTTTTTTGTAGACCTTTTTAAGTTGTACAATACTGTATAGTAAATTGTTTTTGATCTATCTTGTAGGATTCAGTCAGCGTCAATGTAAGTGCAAAAAATGTGTTTTTTTACGACCTCATAGAAACCTCAAAAATTGTAGCCTATGTGTTATTCTGATGTATAAGCTATATTGTGGTAAAGTTTCATTCAAATCCATTCAGTAGTTTTTACGTGAAAGAGTAACAAACATCCATACTTACAAACTTTCGCCTTTATAATAGTAGTAGGATAGGATGACTTTATAAAAAGCTCTTTTGAATCGCCCAAATTATTTTTCCTACCACCCATTATTTATTACCCACGTTTTTTTAGCTGATAAGAAGAATGGCCGTAAAAAACTTATCAGCTTTATCAAAAGTAATAACAACATTTACATTAAATTATGTCGTTACCATACAACGTACATATGTGTTTACAATATAAGGGAAAACAAATATTTACACTTTAGAAGTAATGTCTTCAAATCAATACCAAGCATTGTCATTGAGTAACAGTGACTTTCGAACTCCATCTACGATTAAAGTCCTTCGTTTGCAAGTTTGAAGCGAAGGGGTTACTGGAAATTTAAAAAAATATCTAAAATAATAAGGTGAACACAGTCATTTACATTAACTGGTTTTTCATGTAAATTGAGACGACAATGACATTTTCAAATTCTTTGACTTCAAATAATGCAATTGAAATGTTGACTTGCCTTGAGCATTGACACAAATGTCTCTACTCTGCGCCAATGCATTGTTAGCTAAGAACAATCATGAAATATTCTTTTCTGGGTCCTACATTGAGTATTAATGATATTTTAAAACATCATTCACAAACATTTATAAATGACTCTTGTGACAACTCAAACTTTAGGAAAACAACACATTTATTTTCAGTTATGTTCATAAACATGTGTTAAATAAACATAGGTCAACCTAAGAACTTAGCATAAAGTAAATTAAATGATGCAAATAATGTGTTCGTTCATTGGAACCATTTTAAACAATAACTCTTAGAAAGATTTTGTAAGTAGGTATCATGTGCGAAACTTGAATGAAAAATATGCTTAATGTTTACCTACTTATGGTTTACTGATTATCAATATTTTGCACAATAATATTATCCAGGTATCTCTCTGAGTTGACATTTAAATATTATCTTCTTAATATCTGGCCAACTTATATATCAAATTCTAAAATCAAATCTACCTGAGCTACAAATTAGACAAAATGTATATTTGGCTGCGTCAAATTTTAAGACCCTTTTAGAAATACCAAGTTATCATTAATGCAAGCTTTCTGCACTAAAGTCTTAACTAGGTAGTCAGCATAGCAAGATAGTTCATTAAAAAGGCGAATTGTATAAATTAAAAAAAATCGATCACAAATTACACAAAACGAAAACGCAACCTGCATCACAGATACGAAGAATTATCATTAATATGCTGAATTTGTGTTGGTTCTTAGGTCAAATTTAAAATTTTCCCTTTCTTGTCATGTTATACACACACAATGAATCACATAAAGGCGCATTATAATTAGGAACACAACTGTGTTCCTAATTATAATGCGCAACTATGAAATTACAATATTACTATAAATTAATGCTTAACTATGAAATTACAACAAAATAAAACTTTATTTTGTTGTAATTTCATAGTTGAGCACGGATATTACTTTACTCTTTATTTCGTGTATAAAATTCGTTAAAACGACAAAATCTTTTGCACCGAATGCTAATTTCATTTTCATAATTTTTTTTACTGACGAAAGTTCTCGCAATATAAACATGTCCTCCTCTCTAAAAGAATTCAGAAACAACGAACTTTAACCTACCAATTTAGAAACATTCTATTCAAACCATAATTGACTAGATACTGTTTGAGAGAACTGAGTTTTTGAAAAGAACTATCCTGACCTTTCACTCGCTTACCGAGGGCTCGGTGGCATCGCATCGGTATGAATGGATCGCGTCACCGCGTCAAAGGGGTTATAAATGAATCATGTCATTGAACGCCCAGAGGAGAGCACCCTGTGCCAACTTTTAATGCCAATATCAAAGTGACGTCACGGGCATTATTCATTTCAGCACCACGCCCGTTGCATAATGCGTGCATGTATTAGGATAAACTATTTTGGATATCGTAACTAAATTTGTACACATCGACATTTTGGACTGGAAGGGTTCCTTTTAGCTTTTTTTTTTAGCAATTGTGCACGATTGATCGATTAGAATCTCACTATAAGTTTGATCAATCAACAATCAAACTATAATTATTTTGAATAAATATATTGTATCTAACAACGAAACGCGAAGTAATCTTAAAAAAGAAGTTATAAAAGTCAAAATATAAATCAATGCGAAATGGGGTAGCCACCTTTAAACTCATATGATATTCTAAACGGTATACATATTAGTGTATGTTGAAAGATTTTTTTTTTTATAGGATAGGGCAGCAAACGAGCAAACGGATCATTTGATGGTAAGCGATAACCGTTGCCCTGGACACCCGCAACACCAGAGAGGGTCACAGATTTTTTTTTCCTCGCGGGAGGAGGCAGTGAATCCTCATAGGGGGCGCGCCACCACAGTGGTCGCTACCGGATACCACCTGCGCCCGGTCTACGGCGGGTGGTTATGTTGGACTCTGACAGAAGGCCAGCCTACCAACTAAACACTGCCTAATGCCTTTGGCCGGGCAGAAAGCCTGGGGCCCTATCGGCTTCATCGGAGCGCTCGCCCTCTCAGGGGAGGGGGCGAGGCAGAGGGTCACAGATACGTTGCCGGCCTTTTAAAAGGGAATAAGGGGGGAAGGGGGCCTCCGGTACCCTCACTCACTCGGCGAAACACAAGCGCTATTTTACGCCTGTTTTCTGTGAGGCCGTGGTATCACTCCGGTCGAGCCGGCCCAATTCGTGCCGAAGCATGGCAAGCTAAGCAAGTTCTATAATAATACTTTATATACTTTTATAATAACACATATATTGGGTGTGGCTATATACTTATTGCTACTACACCTAAACAGTCAGGCTGGGTGTTTTGTTGTGCTGTCTAATGTTCAATCTTTCAAAGCACCTTTACATTTTATTTTACTTCCTTTGGTGCCTATAAGAAATATTTATTGATATTACGATCTCACAGCAATATTGGAATAATTAAATTCCCCGACCATATTTTCCTTGTAAATATATTTTCTTGTAGAAGGATTTACCCTATACGCTTTCGCGAAACTCAGACTAACCTCATACCAAATAAATATTCTTAAATATTACTCAATATTCAGTTAGCTGTAGTTAGCTGAATTTATGTATTTCTCTTGGTATCCAATTTTGTTTGAAACTGACACAGAGTGCAGTTATATTACTGCTTTATAAGATTCAATGTGACAATTATCTTCATAAAGTATGTAACGTCTATACTATTAGAATATTCTGTATTCTGGAAATTTCTCGGAACTTGCAATTATATGTAAAGTTTTAATCTTCTAACGGAATGCTCTAGAATTTTCTCAGGTCTTGTAATTATAAGTAAATTGTTATCTTTTAACGCAAATCTGCCCATCTGCTAGTTTTCAAGCTACGCTCATGCAATCTACGCATCTGCATTTCTATAATTAATCGTGTCATGCATGTATAGAGTTCAAGTATGGGAATATTGAACACCTCTAGATAGTCGGCACGGATTGCCCTAGGAAAGTGCTCGCTACACCCAACTTGTATGTAGGATACACTGGGGGTACTCCCCCACAGCATTGCCGTTAGTGTTAAGTGAGCTGGACAGAGGTGATCTATTAACACCCAAGCCCAACACAACTTTGTGTTGATTCCATTGGGAATCGCGTATAGTATTATTGTATGTGCAAATGGGTTGTGTTCTGTCTGTAATGTGTACTGTAGGAGTACTGTAAGTGTTATGTTTGATATGCTGAGAACTACACATATGCTATTAGCTATAAATCATAATCTACTAGAAAACTAATAGATGGACAGATATATTTATTACTTGATAGACTGAATTATATGTATCATTGACTTCTCTGTTGCTACCTACCTATGTAATGTTCAAATATGAGTCTTTGGTGTAACTACAAATAAGAATGTCTCAACTTTACCTTGGAATAATATATTATTTTCAATTTAACTGTTTACAAATACGTTTAACACTTATAAACCAACTTATATTATGTAATCTTATTGTATCACTAAATTGCACTGTTTTGGCTTATATCTTTCACTTTTAAAACTTTTATTGTACTGAATACTTGTAATTTACTTTTCTCTTTACTTTTTGCTGTATTTTTGTTATAATTTCTTAATAATTTTTATTATTTTCAACGATTTCTCTTGTTTTGTTAGGAACATTTTAGAATTTGATAACGTATGACAACAGTCCGACGTGACGTCACATACTTCCAAATTTCTAAATTTGAATATATTTATTATTTTTCATGCCATGTTAGACTCCTTTTTATGATTTTTATGTCATCATTTTAAATTTTTGTATTTAGTTTCGAACACCATATCTGGCTATTATATAAGGCGGTCCAGGGTCTCTGGACGGACATTCTACTTCCACTTCTGAAGCTACAAACAACCTTCAATACTAACTGAAGCTCTCTGTGAAGAAAAAGTCTTCAATTCTAAAAGTACTGTGGAAACTCTGCTACATACTACACCATAAGAACCACATACTATTGCTGCCACATCGAGCCTCCAACGCTTCTCTGCCTACCTGCCTGCTACTGCATCCCTGCCTGCTGCTGCATCCCTGCCTGTCGGCTGCGGGGTACTGGCCAGCCTGCTGCAAAATACCAACCAGCCTGCCGGTGAATACCTACCAGCTCGCCGCTGCACACCTGCCAACCTGTTGCTGTGTGTCTGCCAGCCTGCCGCTGAGTACCTGCCAGCCTGCCGCCGTATACCTGCCAGCCTGCCGCTGTATACCTGCCAGCCTACTGATACTTGGTCCACTTAGATCCTGGTACCGCCTTCCTTTCTTTCCCCTTTTCTATCATTTTATTGTTATCTTGTATTTTTAATTTATTTTTTATCGGCCGTGTTATCTTAATAATTATTTTAATATATAAGTCTCTTGTTCTTATCTTTTACTTATTATCCTTAACCTATTTTGCTCCGTAGCCTTCCGCTACGTGACAAGTAGCCATTAAAAGTTGTTTAAGGCCTGCATAAACACTGCGCCAATGACAGATAGTTTTATAAATGCACATGTTAAATCACTTGTTTTAAATCCTATCCGGCGCTTGCTGCAGTTAACGCATATTATAACATGTACTACACGTAGGAATGCATCTAACGCACAACGCGAAACATACATATTTAGGTCGACGTGTTATAGCTTCCGAAAAGACAGTTTATTTAGTACAATTGATGAGGGACGGCACACCTTTTTTTTTAGAGGGGAAATGCACTTTATGCACCGTGACACCGCGCTGGCTAGGCCCACGCGGGGCACATGGCGGGGTGCGCTTTCGCGATTCTAGCGCTAGTAGGGACGGCAGACCTATAAATCAGGTGTATAGCGACTATTGCCAATTATATTTTAGAGCACTGGCAAAGACAAGTAGTTGTTCTTATATTTGCTTATTAAACCCAAGACTGAGGTGTTACGGAGAGTAAATGAACTACTTGAATCTTTGGTGTTGGTAGTCTCGTACAGTCAATACTTTTTAATGTTTAAATGATGTCATCATCATAGTTAAAGGTGTTCAGATAAGTAGAGTAGTATATGTTTTAATGTGGTTAAAATTGATTTTTAGGTAGCAACAGTAATATAATATTTTATTATCACATTCAAAAACCTTTAATACCTATGTTTGATATTAATACTCTTAATTATTAATCACCCAAGGAATCGTTGAATACTTTAATTGATAATAAGTTGAAATCAATAATTTCCCTGATAATTAAGTGTGGGGTTATTTTGTATTATTTAAAAAAAATAAATGAGCAACTAATGTTCCTTTTAGTTATCAGTCAGTATATGATTTATAGCATTGTACACTATGGTACTAGAAGTCATCATCATCCCGGTTAAAAGCTCGGAAAGGAGCGTTTCCTTGATCTGAGTATTGGGAGGAAAACGCCAGTTCCCACAAGCGGGCGGGAAATTATCATACTATTTCCTTCCCTCCTTAGGGTGGAAAGTAAAATTTTAAAAATAGAACTGAATTAGGTTACGTACATACAATCTTTGGTACAATGATAATAAAAGTATTTGGCTGAATGGCCAGTAAAAGGTAACGCGATGTGTCCCAAATTTAAAAATACCTGTGAAAAAGATAATTTTGGTGGGAGGGGAATCTGTTACGCTGTACTGAAATCTTGATAGTGTGATTTAGGTATTTAAGAAAAACAATGAATTCAAGCGATTCTGAAATTTCGACTCCAGATTCAGTCACGAACGAAGCAAATACAATACTCGAAAATCTTTTGCCAAAAATTTCAAAGGAAAGATATTTAAATACATATTCCGACTTTATGAAGTAGTGAGATGCAAGGAATATAAAATCATTTTCTGAAAATGTATTTCCTTGCATTCGAAATGAAAAGTAGAGTGCTACACACGGGTAAAAGGAATCAAACCCTACTCGGACTATAGCCGAACAAGCTCGTAGAGATTGATTCCTTTCCACCCTTATAAAGCAATCTACTATTCTTGGAGGATTTCCATACGGTTTGTTTGGAAATCAGAGGAGAGTTTTAGGTCCTTTCTCGCTACACTGGCCCAGTGCGGCGGGTAGCGTCAGAACCTAGTCTATTTTTCGGCAGGGGACACCGCTAGCAGGTAAAGTTGGTTTGGGTCTCGTTAGATGTAATTTAGAGTTTCTTACAGCCTAGATAGTAGAAGTCTATCTTACCCATATCTTTAAAGGGTAAAATAACCAGTATACTTTCTGGGTATAGGGATTATATATTATGTTACAAGCACTTACACTGTGATTCTTGTTGCATCAACTGGGTGACGTAGGTGACTAACCAACCGACAAGAAGACTCCATATAAAATCAAAATCAATATAGGATCGGTATTCTGTTGTTTTGTGGACTTTCTCACTCAAAACAGGCCTTTAATTCATTCTTTGAAACTTGACAAATCATAAATAATAACTTGAATTTGAATTATTTGCCGGACGACACAATCAATCTATTCACAAGCGAACCGGTTGTTAACGTCAACATGTTAAACAGTCAAATTTCAAAAATAATAAATGTAACGTACGAGTATCACCGTAAATCTCATAGGTTATGGAAAGAACCACAATCGTTAAACTGGTTGAAGTACTAAACAAAAGCAGCAGAGAATTTTAGCATTTAATCTGATTATCTGTGAATGAATTAAGTGTTCTGTCTGCTACTACTATATGACTGACCGACCGTCGTTGCCATGACACAGCTGCTCATTGTTGATAAGCAAGAGCAAGTGCACTAAAGTCGCTTGCCCGTTATCACTGTGGAAAAAACTGGAAAAATGACATCGCTACTTTTCTCTCGTATTATGCTTCGATTATGTAAAGTGAAATTCCTTTTGTCAATCCTAAAGCACATTTTCAAAAATACTGTTTGTAATAAACTTATGGTAAATACACTATGCGGCGAAATGTGCATATAATATTACTAATTATATAATATACTATTTTGTAATATGAATGTGCAATAAAAATATAATTAGTTTTCAAATGATATTTTTGTAATAATCCATTTACAATAAGTTTCCACAAAATGTCATAATACTCGTATAAATTTAAACATCATATCAAAACGACACACTTGAGTAAATACTATTATAAAGAAAGTGATCATATGGAACTTGGGAAAATTCATATTTGATAACAACATAATTTATTTATTTTTAACATATAATATGTATGACCTTGACCTCCAATATGGATGACCTAACCCTAGTTTTAAATGATGAGCAACAATAGATTAACTAACAAAACTCTGTGTTTTTTGGGTTCTAGTCTGCGTTTTCCATCAATACCCCTGGGGAAGTAGCGTCGATCGGCTAGGATACCACGGACATATATGCCAACGAAACGCAGAGGCAGCTCCTCAAGACACGCTGCCGCTGCCTTGAACGATGCAATCCGCCGGGCTCTTGTTTTATACAATGTGCAGACCTAGTTAGAACCTGCTGGTATAGTGCGGGATGACTGCAAAAAGCCGAGCGGGATGCCACAAGCGTAAACTGGCCTAGTCTTCTACGAACGTTAAGAACGCTAAGAGCAGCAGTAAAAGCAGTATAAAATTAAAAAAAAAACAGTAAGTATAATAATCTCGGATTTCAATACTGTTTCAGCCTATTTAGCGTCGCTACTCTTGCTTCGTGGGGTTTAAGGTCTTCTAGGTCTCTTCACAGCTATATCGACCAGAAGTGAACAGGTGATCGAAGAGCTAGCAGTATCCTCGCTAAACGTATTAGCCTAGCGATCTATCGAGAAAACGCTGCCAGCATCTTAGATACAATGCCGCAGGAACCTTTTTTAGATTTAGTGAGTAGTAATACTTTAGTTGTAGTTTATATTAGTTTTATTTATTAATAATAATTTTCGTTTATTCAGTTTATTCTTTAATGTTAATTTTGTAACAGATTATAAGATGCGTACTTACAAGTATCTTAAATTTGTATTTATTATAAATGGCTTATTGTAAATGATGATTGAATAGAGGAAATAAAAAATAGACTTTCAGAGGTTCATGCCTTTTTTTTTTCCCTGAGGAAAATGCATTAAATTGCATACCCCGGCTATGGTGGGCCGGCGGTTATGTGGGGCTCTCCTCCCCAGAAGGGGGAGGCCTACCCACTAAAAACCTCAGGGATGGCCTTCCTCAGGCATGTAGGGAGCCCCCGGAAACATCAAGCCACTTCCGGGAACCCCCAGCCTTCGCTCCCGACGCCGCCGATACAGGGGAGCCCTCCTCGGGGTAGGCTCACTACCTCCCCCGGTGGAGGAGCCACCGACGACGCCCCCCGGCCACGGAGGGGCGTGGTCCATCCCGGGTCGCCGTAGCGGTCGCGACTTCCTCCCGCCCGCCGGCGACCCGCGGCGGCGCCGCAGCTGTGCTACCGAGCCCGGCGCCGCCTTCTTCGAGCGGGATCGGCCATCTCCCGACCCCGCTCGGCAGCCCCCTAGAGGTTCATGCCTGTTCTCGAAATGGTCTTCCCGTTTTTCAAACAGGTGTAGTCTTTCATTCCAGATTCGTATGCATATACAAGATTTCTAATTATCTCAAACATACATTTGTTTTAATGTTAATAAGTGTATGTAACGGCGAATGTTAAATAAAGATAATCTTGACTGATTTTGATAATTTAATTATTCAGGTCCCGTAGCCCCTTCTGAAAGCGGCCCTCTTCAGAAATTTTACCTACTATGTATTCTGTGGCAGTCAATCACAGTTTATCTATTTATTTCTTACAGATCTATATAAAATAAAATAGCTTATTAATTTAAGAGTTTCTTCTCAAAATATATTCAATAGTTTAAAGGATGACAAAATTGGAAGCGGACATCGCGTCTTCCGAACTTCTCGAATGCACATATACCATACCATTCATAGCTGCTCTTGTGAATTGCATCTTACATCGCATTTTCTCGACTACTTCCTTACAATATGAAATGACACTATTAATATTCATAAAGATAATGAACGATGATGACCATCGTAATAAATATTATCCGCTGTGAAACGCATACAGCACATATCCTTGTCACTAAACCCACGGCACTTAAATATATTTTTTTTATAATTTATATCTTTAAGGTAGTCCTTGTTCCTATAAATTCAAATGTTGGTTACATAACCAACTTATCATCACGTTTGAACAAGAAGCCTAGCTGCCAGAATTCATAATTGACGTGTCGCGTTACCACCCCAATGCGTCACAACTAGCAAATACTGACGGAGCATTTAAATATTACAAATTCTTATTACCTTCGCCGGTAACTACGTATCATTCGCATTCGTTTCGTTATCTGTATCTATTCTATTCTACATGACTGGATCTTTCTAACGAAATGATCTCGGATCTACTTTGGCTGCAGCCTCTAAGTAGCTTTGTACAACTAAATCGGCAGTGGCCATCATATTGACTTGATTATTTTGTCGGTTTGAAATCTTTATATCAATGTATTTTGTTATTATTTCTGTCAGTACAGGCATAATTTCGAAATTAGTTGAACATTAATGAACATAATTTCGTTTGTCATTACCAAAAATTTGTCCACAATTACCGAACAATTGGCGCGTGTTGAAAAAATTGTTATATTGTTGTTGTTGTCACGCAATGTCCTACTCTAGCGATGTGTAGATGTGTAACGATATCGATGACGATATATCGTTTATAGGTATATCGTTTATAGGGTTTTTATAAGTACGAGACAAGTAGGCCTACCATGATGCTTTAAGACAGGAATATTACCGTAGTAAGCGAGATAGCGCTATACGCTGCAAAAGCGGTGTCTCTGTTTCAATATTGTTTTAACCATACTTTAAGCAAGCATGGTAAGGCCTCTGTTAACCCAATGATCTATTGGATGATAAGTAGAAGTTACATAGTAACTACTATCTAATTTGTGTATTTTTCTTTTATCGTATAGATGATGCTGCAAATTGACGTATTGGATCAGTATCAAGTGCGATCTTGGAAGACACAAAAACAAATTTTTATGGTCTAGATATCATTCATATATATATATATATATATATTATATATATATATATATATATAAATAATTAAATTTATAATTAGAATACGACTATAGGTTTGTTTCGTTTGGTGAAGAGCTCTTATTTTCTCTCATACGCCAGAAATAAACCATCCTCTTAAGGAGACGGGAGAGTTATATTAATTGTTAATATTTTAATCAACGATTTGTTTCGGCTAGTTTGATACAAGACTGAAACTCCAATCTCTGCTCAAGTACAGTTAGAAAAGGACGACGCTATGTGCTCATTGCATAGATTTTGTGACGGGTGTTGCGTCTCATCATAACATGAGCTTATATATCCGTCCCCAACAAGGGACACATGCCTACCCTAAGTATGATAGAGCGATTAGGCCTGAATCAACTACTGATGGCCCAGTTCGGATTAGTCGACATCACATATTCCTTTGAATTACTACACGTACACCTGACAAACCTATATGGTACCTCACGATATTTTCTCGATGGCTTGATCTCGGGTCTCCCGAATCTCGCGATTCGAAGACCAGTGCATAATACCGCAATGCCACCGACGTACCAGGATATTTAGTGTATTCAAATACAATTTTGATTTGTTTTACTTTTATGTATTATACGAGTACATGAGTATTTGACACATTTTTTACTATATTGTGAAATTTGTCATCACCGAGCTACGTGATTTTAACGTTCATTTCAGCGTTTTTGATTACGCAGTTCTGCAATACTACTAACGATATTTCATTGTCTATGTCTCATAAAAATATTCACCATACATCTCACTCTAACATTATTGTTCGCATGTAAGCTAGAGCAGGGTGTACATTTTAAACACAATAAATCCATATATCGTTGTCATACAAAATATAGGATTGAATCATAATTTCCTAGCCAGATTTTATGTATTTGTGATTTCCATATAATAAACTATATACCAAACTATATATATATGATTGACTTATTATAGAACTAAGATACATCTTTTTTTTATTTTTTTTTTTGTTTCCCTGAGGAAAATGCATTAAATTGCATACATCTTAACTAAGATACATCTTTAAGATGCATATTATTAGTTAGTAAATGATTTGTACTGTATATGTTTTTGCCTAACTTGTTTGTCTTAGAATATATTATATTTTACTGAATTTGTTACCCTATACAACTTTGTGTTAAACTTGATTATTCTTAATTTACATATGTAATGATAAGCCTGAGATACAGGTTAATTTTAGTTTTAGTTCAGGTGTACTTACAGTTATATTACATCACTCTATTTGTTAAGATTTTAGACAAGAAATGTATGTTATATTTGTATTTTGATTTTGTTGATTGTCATACTGCATCCTACTCTACCTCACATGCCCACAGGTAAGTTAAAGCGAGATATATAGCAATATCCACCACGATACATCGTAAGTTCGGTTTTAAGAATATTAGGCTCAGCCTGACTAGCATGAACACTAAAACACAATATGATAACCAACACAAACACGACCAACTTATAATATAACATTAGATTCAAAATCACAGTACGCAATAATTTCACTACTTATCTTACTTACCCTTCATACCGAAAGACAGCAGTGCGAACACTGCTGTTTTCCGGTAGAAACAGACAACCCGAGTCTCCCTCCAATAAACCTAGTTTACGATGAAAAAAACTCTAGTTTACGATGTCACTGCCGCGGCACAGATGCCTTAATGTTTTCATTTTAATGTGAGGTACTTATATTCAAGGCAAACATCTCGACTTGTAATTTATTTGGCGTAAAAAAACTAGTTTTACATTGTAAACGTACCGGCAAATGTACCTACGCTTTCTTTTTTAAACAGTTATATAATCAAGAACGTTGACTAAATTATTTCTCACTTGAAAAGGTATAGTAATGATACTTTTGATATGCACTGATCCTATAACTATTTGTGAACTATAACAGATAAATAATGATCCGGATTTACCTTAATAAAACGAGAGAGTTCTGAATAAACTTGATTTTTAGCTAAATTGTTGGTTAAATTAGACATAAACCTAAAGTAATAATTAAGACGGAAGTGTTGAAATGAACTTTTCCGGAACCCAGAAAGAGACACATGTGCTGAATTAGTTTGTCACGTCTTACACAACCCAAGGGCCGTATTCTCAAAACCAAACTAATGTGAATATGCGATGTGCGACAACGACAATACAACAGCGCGCGCTGAGTATTTATATTGACACTTTGTTTTAAGAGTATACTCTGGTTATAGCACGAAGTTTTAGGATATATACTATAAATATACCATGAGTTTATATTCGTTTGCAAACGATAACGACAGTATATGTTTTTGTATAAAAGTTTCATATAGTTCCTAGCGAAATCGTAATAAATTAAAATTGTGCTGATTTTAGATAATAGATTGACATGACATCTATAGTTTACTAAAACTCAAATGTCTATAGAAAACGTTAGCAAACTCATGGTAGAAGTTCGGTGATTAACAAAATACCACGCATATTTATTGCTGTTGATCTAACGGTAATGCTTTGCTAAAGTTATTAAGCCCGTAATGGATTAACTATTAAGACAAGTTCGGTACAGTGGATCAAACGATCTACCAACTATATTTTGAGTTGAACAAAACAAAAATTTTCAGAGTATAATTGACGGGTTGCTATCGGAATCACCGATACAAATTAAACATGAAGGTTGACAGTTTTGGAATGATACGTGAGTGATATTAAAATCTTTGCGATATTCAATCGCATCATTCAAATACATATTACGAAGACATTTTTCGGAATCTGCCTAAAATTGGTGTAATAAAGGATATGTTATATACATATGATATAAATAATTAAGGATATGTATATATATTGTAAGTATGTAATAAATTTGGTATATTGATATTTATTTCTCATGTTAGTAATAAGAGTTATTTTATTATATTTGTTTTTTGAAATCGTACTCCGTCAAAAATTATTTTTACATTTACAGCTTTACTGGACTATGACTAACATCAGAGCCTTTAGAAGCGAGCTCGACATTAAGATCATATAATATTGATCCTAATATTAATCTTAAATAATATATTTCTCCAACATAGGCCTTTACAGGTACAAAACAAGTTTTAAAAAATTGTCCTTAACTTTACATACGGACAATCAGCAAGAACCGTGCCGACGCTGGCCGGTTATGTCGAACTCTTTCTCTGGTTATGGCACCACCCCTGTCCTAGGGCTATCTTACTTGAATGACCTGTTGACTCGCACAGTTCCCTAGATATCTAAGAACAAAAAATCACTTTCCAGTAAGGTTTAGAGAACTTATCATACTTCTAAATTCTCACTTTCCCTTTACATTTGTGTTAAGTCAAATTAACGCTGTAAAAGTTGCGACCAACTGTGGATCTATTATAAGTCTACTATTATTATATATATTTACGAAACGTATAGTAAATTAAAGAAGTCATTTTAATGAAATAAATTAAATTAAAATAGAACGCTAGTTCATTATGTTTCCGCTTGGGGCGCTGAACAAAGTTTCCATACAAAAATTTACACTGTCGATATTGACTGCAAACAATGTAAGCCCGACGCCCGAGGTAACACAGTAACACAGCTTAATTTTTTTTTAATATCATGTAATGCTAGTCAAATTGAACCTCGAGCTTATAAATAAACACGTACTTGAGTTTTTATCGCGAATTTTAAATATTGGCTATTTTTAGTATAAACATTATTTCATAAATTTCAATAAATAAACAAACTTACTGTTCAAACCTAAAATTCAACTTCTCTAGCTACTCGTAGATATTGTGAAATGGGGCACCTACATACATCGTCTCAACAAAGCGAACCGGTTCGACAAATAGGCACATATTTACGTCAGCAAAAATACTTATATTTCATTTGGTTAGACAACCATAACACCTATCTTTGTTTTTAGATAAATGATAAATCAAGAAACTGTAATAATAATAATAACATAAGCCGTGGAAAACTTTGCTTTTTGTCTAAATCGGGAAATAATTAAACACGTATATAAAACCGTCTTCAAGTTTTTTTCAATATTAAGTTTTATACTTATTTTATATTAAGATTTGTCTTGATTTTTTTCCTTTATACAATTTCTTTTGTAACCGTAAAGCAACAACTGTAACTGCTGCCATATTTTTTGAGTTGTGAATTTTAGAAAGTTTAAAATTATCGGCAGCTGGGCCTAATTTCCAAAGGGAAATTTCGGACTATTTGCAGTCAATTTTTGGTTCAAGTTACGCAAACAAAATAAGGTTATTATTGACTTATTTTTTAACTCTTCGCGCGGCTCACAAAATACGGTCGTCTTATTGCTTTCGTGTCATGTCTATGTTTAGTAGAAATTAAATAAACATACTTAATCGTCCATTTCACAGGCATTATTAGCTTTGTGCACAGCATTTGGCCACTGCATATTGGCAACACTACGTGAATGTATCCAAGATATTGCACAATAAATATTGCATTATAGATATAGTAATCTAGGTCTTTATATTCAATTAAGAGACAACAGGCGAGACCATACACTCACGTGCCCCTTAAATATGTTTGCACGTGCACAGCCAACTGCAAAGATCGTTTGCTTATTGTGCTTGTCAGCTTGTGCACTTTATTGTTGTTATCTAGAGAAATAGCAGTCTCAATTACACGTACAATTCTCTATGGTGCATAGTGGTTACCACGTATCGTTCATCCCACGCTAATCATTTGAGTGTGCTCGCAATAAACATTATTAAAACAAAAGAATATGAACACAGAACCTTCGATATATTAATCTGTTCTTCTCGGGGAAACTTTTCCCTGCTTATTTCTGAACATACAAACTCGTTTTTAGGCTGCAAGAGGCTCTTATATGATCACTTTCTTCTCCGTCTGTCATGTCGGTATTCACGTACAAAGATAAAAAACCAAAATTACTTTAGCTTTGTATGTTCCTTAATAGTAACATGTTGAATAACGTTTTATTGATTCTGTGATTTTTAATCGCAATCGCTTTAAAAAAGTGTAATAATTGTTAAATAACTTTATGACAACTTTAAATTAATTGTAAGCTTAATATAAAAAAATGCAATAATTTTTTAGTATGATTCTGCAATAGGCCACACCACACCACCACATACGCAAATGTAAAACAACTAGTGCCATCTAGTGATTATTAAGCAAATTATACAAACATAGATTATGCGAAGACAGGTAGTTCTAAAATATTACGATAGATGCCGCTATAAAACTATTGTACAATTACATTCATTCTTTTATCATTCAATCATTCGGTTTCAGAAAGAAACGTCAAAATAATGACAATATGTCAAAGTCATAATAATTATGTATTAAAAGCTTGATGTGTATTTTATTGGTGTTTTTTAATAAAATTACTTTTTTTCATTGCCATTGCATATTTAGTGACCGTATCAATTGTTCATAGTAATTATGGGCCTCTGTGATGATGGTATGTATTTAAACTATTAAGTAAAGACTAATAGTTGAACGATTTTGAATACGTACGTGTATATTTGTATTTTTAATAAACTTTTCGTTTAATAAGTGCCCTAAATATCAAATATTTATCATAACACTTTAAAAGCATTAAGATCAATAAAGAACTAACATTCCTTTCTATACTTCACCAATGCTTATGACGTATAAGTTGTGAATGCAAGTGCAGTAACATGCATCAATTACTTATTGTGTTGTTGACTTAGATCTTCATATTTACATAAAATCTTTTTGTATTCCTTAATATCAATTGCGGAACTAGCTAGTGAGAACAGGTTTGACCTCTAAATATGTTACCCAATGTTTAACTACTTGAGTTATCTGACGTTATGTGGGTCAATATAGTTTCAAATTTGTCGTGTAGTCGGTATTTGTAACCCGTGACTCAAATGTCGCTGCCCTAACAATATGTGTAATATAAGAATGTATAAATTTTTACTAAAACACATATTTATACATATTTAAATAATGAAATTAGAATGTATTTAGGATCATTATCTTCTTATAAAATATATATAAATTTAAAACATTAACAATATGATTTAAAGAAAAGAAAATAACTGAATTTTTTGCTGTCATTATTGCTTTATATAATTTTTTATTCCTTTTTTAAAATATGGAAATATACAGATTTTTTCTTTTCACCTAATTTGCCATTGAATTCTGATACCTTGGAGTTGTAAAGAAAATTAGTTTCAATTTGTTCTTACTGTCATTGTGTTCATTAATTATTGAACATGCCATATTTATTCCTCAATTACTGTAAATGTCCTAGTTTAATTATATGATATAATTAGTATGTCATATTATATAAAAAAAAGTTGAAAATATTTATCCTTATTTATATTGCTCTTTATTTGCACCTATTAAGCTTGAGAGTCATAAACTTTGAAGTAAAGGTATGTGTTGACAATATCATTGATCAACTACAAGTGCTATTTCATATTAGTGAATTATAGCCATAGAAATAAATTTAATCAAGTGCATCAGAACTGATCAAATAGCAATTACACACACAAGATGGTGAAATGAAAAACCAAATACCAAACTTATTTTCTTCTTTTCTTATCTACCTCCTTTCTATATAAACTTTTCCAAATAAATTCTTATTATTTGGTTCTTAGTTCTCTCCAGGTTAAGAAAGAACTGCAGAGTTGTAGTCAATATGCCAGTAGATCCAATTAGTGAATTCATCCAGTTAAAAAGTAAATAATAGAAGATATTTTAGCTATTTTTTTTTGACAATTGTAAATTAATTACATCCGCCTATTAAGCCATTTTACAATTAACAACCAATTTCTCTAAAGGTACTGATATCACTACTACTAACACCAGAATTGCACTTATGAAACATATTTTTTGATACTGAGGAGAATAAGCAACGAGTAAATGGAGGTTTATTGTGACCTTTGTAAACTACAGTTTTTGATGTTTAGATAGAGCTGTAAGCCTTTTTTTTTTGAGGGGGGGAAATGCGACCTTCTGCACCATGACACCGCGCTGGCAAGACGTGGGTGTTGTGGTTGTGGTGAGTTCTCTGGGCCCATACAGGACACATGGCGGGGTGCGCTCTCGTGATTCGACCGCCATGTGTCCCGGGGCCGGCTCGACCAAGAGTTGGTCAAGCCACCGCCAAAGGAGGGACTGTCCGAGAACCCCTGAACAGTCCCCCAGACAGAGAGACTTCACCACGGCGTGCGCGCTTAGCCGGACGCGCACGCAGCCTCACGGTAGGGTCACTAGACAGGGAGCACCGCAGTGGTCACACCGCGGCGTCATATCCCGACGTGCGACCTTGTGCAGGTAGTGGCCGAAGTAACCATGCCCGGTCAGTACCTGCACCATGCGGAACGAGAGGCTGCCCTGCCGGCGCTCAACCCACTCCTCCAACACCGGACGAATGGCTTCAATCGTTCGGAGGCCGGCAGCTGGGAAGGCGAGCGCCTCACTCCCTCCACTTCAGGTGGAGCGAGCCGTTCCCCCCGCTCACGTGCCGCGACCCGATGTCAATACACAGCGGCGTGCACCTGTGCATCGACATCCCACGGCGTGTGGCCCGCTAGAACGCAGGCCGCGCTGTGGCTGACCGTGCGATAGGCTCGCACGGCCCGGGTCGCGATGACCCTCTGCGGACTTCGCAAGAGGGCCACCGTGCGGGGGGAAAGCCACTCGACCCACACAGGGCTCCGTATAGTGCCATCGACCGTATCACCCCGTGATACAGCCGACGGCACGCCGACCCTGGCCCTCCCAGGTTAGGGAGGACCCGCCCGAGTGCGGCTGCAGCGGCGATCAGCCGTGGAGCGAGGAGCTTGAAATGCTCCTCGAAACTCCATCGGGAGTCCAGCATCAGGCCGAGGTACTTGAGGCGTGCCTCGATCGGTATACGGACTCCCTCCACTCGGACGCGGAGCCCCGGTGGTGGTTGTTTCTTCCACTTGAAAAAGCTCATAATATCCGAACCTGTAAATTTTTTAAACCTATATGTACTCGTATGAGTATATTTAAATAGCTTATTGTGTTCTCTTATTTCAAACTCCTAGCATCAATAAATGCCTCTAAATTTCGACTAGTACTAGTAGGAATTTACAAGTAGTAGTGTACTAATTGGGTTCTATTAATAAACTAGGCCTGACTTCACATGTATATATGGTATATATAAACTTTTCTCTTGATAAAATTATATCTCTATGTATTGCTAAAAACTATTAATTAGAAGTAAGACAGCGGAAGCAAAATCATTTTATACTAGTACTATGTAAGAATGTTCTTTGTGGGATTACTTTAACTCACTTTAATATGGACTATTATCCATTATTGGCACATTTTAATAAAAGGCTATAAACAAGCAATACTTTAAATATTACAAACCAAAATAATACAGAATTGATGTGGTCAATTTATGGACTACTTTCTGCAAGTGTTCATCGAACTACTAAGAAGATTGCGAATGATGTGATGCTTTTTGTGAGAAAATTAATTTGTCCATATGTGTGAGGTCACTCTATCATCAAACAATATAGTTAATAGGGAATTCCATCTTCTTATATCTAGGCACTACAACAAAGTAGATACTAATATTTTACCTGGCATCTTTGTGTAATTTCAATTCTCCTGAATATTCATAGGTCTCGTATATATATTTATTAACAGATTGTTACTTTGTAGCCTACCTTGAAGTGTTGTTAATAGTATGCATATGCGACGCACAACATGCGTGATATATGATGTTGTTAAGAATAAAATATGCCAGAGTTTTAAGAATATACTTTGTATTGTTAAAAGCAACCCCTAGCTGATAGACTTGATAACAAATTGACTTATTGTGGGTCGAATGTTCAGGGCACTTCGGGATGTTCAATTCGTAAACAACTTTTTGTGACACTTCTTTCATGCTAACGGTATAAGATATAAATAAACAAGCGCTAAAAAATTACGAGCTTCAGGGGAAATTCGTTCCTAAGATATAAGGAATAAGGTGCTATAGTTCAATTAACAATGATCCTCGAAAACAACTCGAAACTACTTCTAGAACTGTCTGCGACTTAGAGCACAGGAAGATAAATAACAGCAGTGATTCAGCACATGGAAACAGACATCTTTGGGCAACGGCAACGATTCAAAGTGATACTCGAAGCGATCTCTCATAACGAAAACAAAAATGTACAGCAAGAATACGAACTAGATAATTATACTAATTCGGATTAATTTGTTTATTTCGGATTAATTGGACAATTTGTCTTACATCGACTTTACAAATAAATAATAGTCAAAGTCAAAGTCAAAGTCAAAATATTTATTTCAAGTAGGCAATTAGATATGCTCTTTTGAATAGTCCAAATTTTTTTTTTCCCTACTACCCATTCGGACTTCTTTTAGTTATAGAGAAGAACGGGCGCAAGAAACTCTATAACTTTTACAGAAGCAACGACATTTACAAAAATATATATCGTTACCAAGTCATACAAAAGTCAACTTATAGGTACAAGTATAATTACAAAGGTTCATGGCAATGCCTGGTGGAACTAAGAAACATTAAGTCCAAGCATTCATGTCTTTTATATAATCAGTAACCGTATAATAGGCTTTGCTAATAAGTACACTTTTAACAATGCTTTTAAATTTATTTAGGCTTAATTGTACAATATTGCTTGGAACTTTGTTGTAAAAACGCACACAGTTACCTCTGAATGAATTATTAATTTTATGGAGTCTAGTGTGAGGCAAATGTAATTTATTCTTATTTCTAGTATTGAAGCTATGGACATCACTGTTTTTACTAAATAAATGAATGTTTTTATGGGTATATATTAGATTTTCATAAATATATTGAGACACAACTGTCATTATACCAGTGTCTTTAAATTTATCTCTTAAAGAGTCTTGCATTTTTAGATTATAAATTGCTCGAATGGCCCTCTTCTGCAGCACAAATATAGTTTGAATGTCGGCAGCATTTCCCCACAGCAAAATACCATACGACATTACACTATGAAAGTAACTAAAGTACACCAATCTAGCTGTTTCTACGTCAGTTAATTGGCGTATTCTCAAAACTGCAAATGCTGCAGTGCTGAGCCGTTTTGATAGTTTATCAATATGTGGGCCCCACTGAAGTTTGGAATCGAGAGTAATTCCTAAAAATACTGTGGTGTCCACGAGGTCCACATTTCTATCCTTTATAATTACTTCGGTTTTCACCTGTTTTACATTTGGCAATACAAATTTGATACATTTAGTTTTACTTTCATTTAGAAGCAAGTTATTAACGTTAAACCAGTGGACTACTTTAGAGATTGCATCGTTCACAGTGTCATTAATATTTTGTCTCCGTTTAATTTTGAATATAAGTGATGTATCATCTGCAAAGAGTACAATTTCGTGTTTATTATTAACATAAAAGGGAAGGTCATTTATATATATTAAAAATAAAAAGGGACCAAGAATTGAGCCCTGTGGGACGCCCATCTTAAGCAAAGATCCCTGAGATCTCGTACCATTAATATCGACTCTCTGAATCCTGTCACTCAAATATGAAATAAGAAGGTTCAGAGAAGAGCCTTTGAAACCATAATAACGTAATTTCTTAATCAGAGTTTCATGGAGAACACAATCAAATGCTTTGGATAAGTCGCAAAAGACACCCAAAGCATCGTGTGAATCCTCCCAGGCGTCAAATATCTTATTTAAAAGCTCTACACCTGCATCAGTTGTTGAGCGACCCCTACTAAAACCGAACTGATTATTATGCAGAAGATTATTAATACGAAAATAGCTTTGCATTTGGTCTAACATTATTTTCTCAAAAATTTTACTAAACGTTGGTAGCACTGAAATAGGTCTAAAGTTTGTGGGATCAAATGAGCTACCAGACTTAAACAAAGGAGTTATCTTGCTATGTTTCATTAAATCAGGAAAAACACCACCTTCAATAGAATCATTAAATATACAAGCTAGAATTGGAGCTATTATTTCAATTACTGATTCTGTGACAACTACGGAGTTTCCCCAAAGGTCCGCGGTTTTCTTTTTATTTAATGTTTTAAAAGTCTTAATTATATTAACCGATTCAATTTGTCGAAATTTAAAAAGAGTCTGACTATCCTTAACATTTTCTTTTAGGATGGATTCTGCTACAGTTGGGGAAGAGTTTAAAAAATTTGTTGATAAAATAGGAATATTGGTAAAAAAGGTTTCAAACTCTTTAGCTACCTCACTATCTGAAGTTATTCTTTTAGTTCCTATATTTAAACTGTAGTTACTGTCACGAAGTTTAACTCGTCCAGTTTCAGCGTTAATAATGCTCCAGGTCATTTTAATTTTATCAGCACTGTTTTTAATTTTCGAACTTAAAAAACTTGACTTTGCTTGGCGACAAACCATTTTAAACAATTTAGAGTATTTTTTTACATATTCATAAAATTCTACACTCGTGTTATAGTTACGTTCATTATAAAGTTCAAAAAGTCTTTTTCTACTTTTATATATTCCGGGTGTGGCCCACTCACTAAAAGTAACAACATCATTAATTGAAATCCTTTTTGGCACAAAGATATTATTGAATTCTTTGCAAAATAGATTTAAAAAATCATTGTAAAATTTATTTGGATTATTTGTGTATTTTAAGTAAGGTATTTTATCAAAAAGGTTACTTTTAAAATGTTCTAATCTATTTATAGTTTTAGGTATAACAGTGATGTCTCTCTTTGCCTCATGTTTACACTGATGTGGGACAGCGATTATTAGTCCACAGTGGTCAGAATCTAATTGATTGATAACTTGTTTAGATTTTAGAATAAGATCTGTATAAATATTGTCAATACATGTGGCAGAGTTAGCAGTTATTCTGGTTGGCTCAAGAAAAATATTTTTGAGATTGTATGATTGAAATAAGCTAATAATTTTAGTACATAAACTAGAATTTTCCAATAAATTAATATTAAAATCACCACATATAATCAAACTCTTGCCCAATTTACAAATCTTCCTTAAAACTTCATCCATGGTAGCCTCAAAGCAATCATATAATGCTGAAGGGGGCCTATAAATGCTTAATACAACAAGATGCTCCAGTTCCACACAAGCAATCTCAATCGTTCGTTCAACTGAGAGATTCACAACATCTCTGCGTTCTTTAAATTTAATTTTCTTTTTCAATAAAATTAAGGAGCCACCACGTATTGCATTTTCACGACAAAAAGAACTAGCTATTAGATGATTGTTAAAATTAAGCATGATCTGATAATTTTTAAGCCAATGCTCTGTTACACAAAATATATCTATATTATTACAATTTATAAATAATTCAATTTCTAAGTCCTTTCCTAACATTCCTTGAATGTTTTGATGCATTACTTTAATTACATTTTTACTATGTAGATTAGTACTAAGTGGACTCTTTAAATTTATTTCAGTATTACTAATGTTTTCTAAGCGAGAGGAATTCTCTTTTGTCTTAGAAATTAATTTAAAGAAATATCAATAATATTGTCAGTACAAGAATTACTGACAGTCAAATCTATAAAAGCACATTGCTCAATAGGAGCAGTTATTGTAGCCAAGTTCTTGGCTGTTACTGAAAAAAAATAAGATAGCGATACTGCTATTTGTCGCTTAAAATAATTACAAATATAATATTTATTTTTAGTCAAATAAAAATTACTAACTAGTCTGTTAGTGTCAATCATATGCAATTTTTTATTACTGTTGCATACAGTATTTAATGTGAGATTTAATTTATACCTATAACTATTTTCAACCTGTGACAAGTTGCTGCAATAAGGCAATGAGAACAATACAATATTGTGTATGTTAATGTTACAATTTAGATTATCTAATAACTTTAATAGGGTCCTTTTATTCAAATCACCTCTATTTCCTATGAGAAATATTAATGTTGTATCAGGTAAGTAATTTTGTAGTGTTGCTTTTTGCAATATTTCTATGAAAGAGGCACCTGGCATACAATTATTGACTACAGAATTACCCATATTACATAAAATTTGACCCATGTTTTTGCCAATTTCATCACTGAATAAAATTGTATTTTTTGAATAATGTGATTGTACTACTTCTGAAGGTATTGACTGAGAAGCTCTGTATTGTTGATTAGACTCATTTTGTACTAATGATTGTAATCCTATTATATCAGACTCAGGAGCAGTATGTGACTGTGTCGATACCTGTGTAACAAATTGAGTATCGACCTGCTGTTGTTTTTGACTTTGGATACCCAAGCACTTGCACAATTGTTTTTTTCCTAAAGATTCAAATCTATCAGAATTATAGTTACACATATCAATCATGTCATTGGCAGCCGTTATTTGGTAATTAAGCTGTTTTTGGGAATAGCTACTTAAACTGTTATACATTTCCCTAATTGAAAGTTCCAGGTTATCAATTTTTTCTTCTAATTTATTAATGTCTTTGGAATATGTATTGCTATTGGAAGAGGACTGATTTTCCATTTCTTTCATTTGAGTTAATAACTGCCTACGTTCTTTTCTAAAGTTACAGTATTTAGTGTACTGATTTTGCCTTTTAATTAGATTTTTAGTTTTTCTGATGTACTTATTAATTTTAATATACTTTTTTAATTTTTTTGAACTATTGAATTTTGTTACCTTATTGCAGCCATTCATACAAGTATTGTCACAATGTAAAACAGAGTTTTCACAGTGCTGTAGCTCACTGAACAAGCTTTGAGAGTGTCTGTCTTCTATTAAGTTTTTATTGTCAGACTCTAATTTAGACACTGAATTCTGAGCAATTGAAAGACTAATTTCTAGGTCATTTATGCGATTCAATGCTTGTTCATGATCATCACTACACTGCTTGAAAGAAATAATAAAAGTTTCCATCTGTTGACACTTTTCTACCATGTCCATATATTTCAGGTGGAGGTCAGCAAGGTTGTTCTTAAGTTCAGTGTTCCTTGCAACGACTTTTAAGATCTCACTTTCACTGTCCTCACGCTCTTGTAGTAAGACATCATTTAGTTCCTTAGAAGCCTTGAGGTCCTCGATCGCTTGCTTTAATTTAAGCTCCAGATCCTTGGTTGTTGCTTTGCGGGTCATAACACTATATCGTGAGCTTGCCATGATAAATTATTGTCAAAAGTCAGAATCTAAAAGGTAAAGAAGCCTTTGAGTGACAGTATAAACTAAACGTTAGAACAAAATATAGAGAGAAATAAAAGGGAAAAAAAAAAAAAATACAGAAACAGTGATATATATAGTGAAAATAATAATTATTAAATATTAATATAAGAGAAAAGAAAATATTGGGGCTAACAAAGAACTAAAGAGATATACCTACCTAACAAATAAAATGTCAGGTAATTAAAAATAAACAAAAGAAATAGGTTTGTAGATTTAAAATAATTATGCTCACATCAAAGGAAACAAACCTGCCACTGTATCCTACACCCACAATTAAGCCAAATCACCTATTTCTTTTTTAATAGTAATGAAAAGAAGTTTAAGGTAATCTTAAATTTAAATTTAAATATTGTATACTAAATATTAATAAACTTAGTGTATAGTATTGTCCGTACAAATAAGATTTTGGGCACATATACTGTTCAGTGTGCTGTAAGTAATGTCTGAGGCTATATGTGTTGATGAGTCTCAACTTAACTTCCACTTTACGTCAAGTTAAGAGAAACACAACTCAGCCGAGTGTGATACTGGATGTGTCTCACTTTACATGAGATTTGTTCAGACTTTTAAAAGTGCTTATTATGTGTAGTAAATATATAATAAATGATAATAAATGTTTTAGGCTACTTTTAAAAAAGTTACAACTTTGGCAAGTGGAAACAATGGCAAATTGTGCTAACAGATACAAGTGCTGTTTTAGAATAACTGCAGCTTTGAATCAATTTATTAAAATAAATCTGAATACAATACTTCCCCGGTTTTTATGGTGGGTAATCCGTTAATAAATCACGAACATTCAATGATTTACTAGAAACTGCCTCAATACCCCAAGTCTTGAATACTATATTTATACATATATTAAAACAATTTCGATGTCTCCATTCGCTCGAGTAGGGCTTAAAATTGAATAATATCTTCGTTGATTTTAAATTTTTGACAGCCCGGCTTACGTCGTTAGTCGCCGTGTATTTAAAAATAAATGTAACACTTCGGATATACTTATAAGTAGTAGTATATCTCAATTCTCACATAAAACAAGTTTCAAGATACAATAATTTTACACTTTTCACAACAAAATGTAATAAAATAACTAATTTTTTTGGTATCAATAAAGTGGGTGAGTGTATCTCGGTATTTTGAGATTTGAAAACATATGCCGACTTCGGACGAAATTTAGAGGAGGACTCCAGCTGAGGCCTCGCGGCAGCAGAAGGTTAAATAAATGCCATCATTCTCGACGTTAGCGCCTAAAGCACAGACACTAGCGTGAACGCTACGGGGCTGATGTGACTTTGTTCACAAAGCCCCACTACCGACTTCGTCGGTACCTGCGGTATCAGCGCCCGAGTTGTTAGCGGCACTAAAGGAACACTCGTGTGCAACAAGAACTCGTCAAGCTGCGGCAACAGAACGCAACGTTTGTGGAGAAAATAGCAGCTGTTGTAGCTTAGCAAGAGCAGCTGATAACTGATGTCATCAGCATGAAGACGACCTTCAAGAGCATTGTTACTTTTTAATGTGGAATTTCCCTTGAGGTGTTGACTTGATAACAACTACGTATGTTTATCACTTGTATAAAGCTTAAAAATCTGTTACAAAATAATTGTTTAAAAATTGAACCGAAAAATATTGAACATTCCGGACGTAACAATATTTTCATAACAATCTCATAAACATTGTTGTGTTTCGTAAATTATATTAATTTTTAAGAAGGAAGCAATACAACATTTTCTTCTTAAACTTTTTCTGACTGAATGGTAAAACAATGATAGTTGTTAAGTTTGTCATAGTTATGAACATAAGAGATTTAATTAAATTATAAAATTAATAATAAAAAACAATTTTCGATTTTATAGTCATTTACTGTAAGGTCTGAGAAAATCCGAAACGTTTTAAAATTTTCACCACATCTTTTATCGTGTCCATTTCTAACTTTTTAAACCTGATTGAGGCACCATCGTGCACCTGATCGGCACTCGGCTCGACTTCACGTTGTGTTTTACAGTAAATTATATTTCTTTAGTTTCTACATAGACATTCCCAGTACGCGTTGCAATGCCTAAGCGACTTTTTTATTTGGCCAATTTGCCAAAGCTTCATCAGAATATAGTTAATATACCTTTAGAAACGTGCTATCGTCTGCTTGCCCTCTAATATTGTGCTTTTTAGTCCCCTCTTAATGTTATTGAATATGACATGAATGACAATCGTGTTTACTACGTCGTGTCTCCGGTCGCTGACTGCATTTTTATTGCACGCTATTAATGGTGTCTAAGTGTCAATTATTTCAACGTATCCTTAACTTTAATGTAAAGAAATAAAGTACGTATTTGATTGTGATAAAAAAACAGCAACGCGGTGCATAAAAAGTTATCAAACTTTAAATTAGATTAAACTATGATAGAGGCGTGATGAGGCCTAGTGTTTAAGCAGAATTCAAGCGGAAATTCAAGAGGTTCAAGTTTTCAATAGTAGTAACTAAATAGATAATAAAATATAGGAGTGTCCTAAGTTTGTTACTTAAATTAAACACAGAATGAATCAAATAACTTTTATTAATTTAAAGTTCCTTGATCCAAGTTACCGCCATCAAAACGTTTTTTTCTGAAGTAGCTATTCGGAAGGAAGCTTATAAAATCATACGAGAAGTTTCGAAAACATGCCGTCTACTTCTTTAATACAACGCTTATGTTCTTAAAACTATTAAACATCCAATTGTAGATGTAAATACATATTTACAGTTCTGTAAATATGTATTTAGAGAAAGAATCAATTGCAAAAAATTGTAAAATGAATTTTGTTACATTAAATCATATATAAAACTTATTTTTTAACAAATATAAAAAATATCGGCGCGTAAATCGGTAATGTTTATGTTCAAATAATAAAAATATCAACTTCCAAGCTTACCCCAAGGAACGAATAAATGGTAAACCTTAAAAATTTGCCGAATTGCTATTTAATGTTAATTTGATCCTTCCTGTAAAACCACGTTCAAATATGAATAAAAAACATCCGAATTTAAGAGTCTAATATATAAGTCAGTGTTCAATAGATCGGAATTATTTACAGCGGTTACGAACCAGTCTTAACGACGTCTCACATCGACCTAGATACACAGCACCTTTCCTAGGGTTTCCATTTCCTAAAGTAAGTGCATCCTGACTGATCGATTTTAAAAAACCACCGGATATTTTTCCTCAAAGCTGAGGACTTAATCTATTATAGCCATAAGTAAAACACATCACTAAAAAAAAACTATCACAAGCGTGAAAATTTGACCGACCATTTCCGGCTAAATCCGAATATAGAGCAACCCTAATCTTACCTGGTCCTTCAAGAATCGAAAAGAAAGATCAATAGAAAATATGCACACTTTTATTATTATTTTAGAATAAGCTAAATTATTTTTTTATATCTGAAAAAGCCACAGAGTGACAAAGCTTTTAAGTTGTCGGTCGACCGAGAGTTCAACCTCACAGTACCATACACATACAAAAATCCGTTTTGAAAAAAATAGAAAAGCACGTAAAACATAAAATACGTATTAAATAAATAAATAAAAAAACTGATTTTCATACATATTCCCTATTCCGCATTGGATCGCCAGAATCGATGTATCATACTAAACTACGATTTTTAATTCGAGTCAGTAAAATGACAAGTGCAACTGTCACTGATACAAAAAAGGGTGACCCACTACATCCCACTACAATAGTGATGTTCGGCAATCAATAGATTTAGACATTTAGTCATGCTTTATTTTATTAGGTATCAAAGCGTTTTTTTTTTTATTGTAAATATGTAATACATACCATATCAAATAATATGATTTGTGACACATGACACTGGAAATGTCATTTTACTGACTCGAATTAAAAATCGAACTTTAGAAGACATTACAAATCACTTTCTTTTTGGGGAGGCTTATACCGTTACGTAAAATTATCAATGAAAGTCCAGCAAGCTAGGAAAGTATTTTGAATCATATCGAGTGGAAAACTGATATTTGCCATGGGAGAGAGGTGTTACTCACACATATGTATTTAACGACAAAGAAAGTTACACTGATGTATTCCTGTTTATTAGTTACCAATTACTTTTTAAAAGCAATTCTAGGTAATTAAGGCAATTATTTAGAATTTCAACACAAACAAAAACTTGCGTTGCATACGTGATAGGATAAATACGAATTTGCAAATCATTGGTGTTCTGCTTATAATGTGTAACTGCGCATAGTAGGGTTGGCAACGCATTATAATTGTTTTAATTCGGAGAACATATAATATTTTGTTTGCATGTAATAATCATTCTTTATTGATTCTTGACTAGAAAATATTTCACCTGTATGCTTATATTTCTAAAGAAATTTGTTTTAGAAGTTATCAGCTTAACGAATATCTTTTGCCTAATCGCATCTTGACTAGCTCCTCAAATTTTCATAAAACTTGTCAACTTATTATTAGTTGCTCCATTAAGATTAACTAGATGAAATAACTTGTATAACTAACTCCAGAAATGTGTACAGAACACATTTCTCTTTGTTTTTCATATTTTATGAAAATCCGTTATGATGTTCTGTAAATAAAATGCCGTCAGTTATAATAGTAAGCTATCATTTCATCTTTTTATATTTGTTGATAAGGAACAATTTTTGTTAAAGTAATAGTGCCTACCATTGTAAAAACAGAATAACCTTTGAACCCTAATTGTAATATTTAATTTTTGACCAACATCGACAACCCTAAAGAAAAGTTGGACTTTGCACAGCAGCTATCTAGAGTATTGAATAACACAACATTTCAATTCACTTCGGTCGCTGTGACGACATATGGGTTCAATGTGCGCGGTAGAATCTAGGCTATATGCCGCTGCATTAAGGTTGGTAATAGATAAACGCTTTTTATTAGCAGTCAGGTTAAAGTCCAGCTTACGTCATTTCAGCTAAATCGCCATCCATTGACAATATTTTTGCGATTTTAACGTTTCTCGTTTCACTTACGTCAGAGATTTTTTACATACAGTTTTCATTTTCACTGTTTAACGCTTATCAATATCCTGCGCAATTAAGAAAGGGGCTAAGATTTGTATAAAATTACAAATAGTGAAGATAAAAAACATAACACAAACGTTTGTATGAAGTTCATGACAGTAGGAAGAAGTAAAAGTAAATTATTGTCAAAAGTTTACAAAACATTACTTTTACTTGCGGTTCAAGCATAAATACATATATAGTACTATAAGAACGAGAAAATAACAACACAATATAACCCTTGAAAAAGTTCTGCCTACATCATAACAGGCTGCGCCAGCGCGGTTTGGTGCGAGGCACCGATCTGGCTAGCACGAACACCAAGAACCGATATATACAGCCTTATGATATAAGGCTGTATATATCGTAGAACTGTGAAAATAAAATAAATTAGAATCGTATTTTGAAAAGCTTTTGTTGTTAATTCCGGGTAAGCCTCTGTTGATAGCCACAAAACTATTTTGTGGGAGATTTGATTTGGTGAAAAAGCCCTTATACTAATACTGGGCGTTTTTCGCTGTGTTATATGTTTCGTTGGTACTCGTAAGAATAGTCTCACGAGTAAGTAGTAGGTAATTTTTGTATGTGTAATTATAATCTTGTCATGTGTAACCAACTCAATATGCTATTACAGTACTGTATGTAATTCAGTCTCCAGCTCCATTGGAAAAAATAGTAATAAAGTATATTTTCTTTGCTTTTGAGGACTCATTCCTCCCTTGATCTGTCCTTGTTACCGTCGCAATGGGAACCGCCAGACCTTTGACTGTTGATAAGCGAGGTACACTACGTCCATTGCAAAGCATCCACCTGACGATGGCTCAGTTCGACCCATTCTCTGTACTTCAAAATACATAATATCAACTTTACTTTCAAAGATACATATGTATGCAATAAATAAATAAAATAAATATTTCTTACACCAATTAATTAGTCTATCCCAAAGCAAGCTCTGCAAGGCTTGTGTTATAGGATCTAGGGTAACGGATAGACATACATATATTATACATATATAAATAGTTTTGTTAGAAATATATATTAACAACCATGTCTAAGGTACAAATACTCGCATTCATCACACAAAGATCTACCCCACCGGGCTTTGAACCCGGGAACTTAAGATCTCAACACCTAGAAACCGGTGTACTAACCACTCGACTACGGAGAATAATGAGTGACACAACAAAACAATACACCGAAATGTATGTAGCGGATATGTCACTTATTTATTGAATATATTTATATTAATTTATTATTAACATTTAAAGTAATTCGATCACTGGTTGTTATATTATATAGAAAAAATAAACTAACGCCACAAATACAGAGTAATCCCGATACATGTTTCATAGGCAATCATTCTCGAATCCCATGAAATTTTATTTGGCACCTCTTGCTCATTTTTTATCGCGGTGATGATTAATTTTAATCCTCATGCTTTTACTTGGTCACTCAGATCACTGGCATGACTTCTGTAAAAATATTTTGACAATCCCATCAAGGATAATTTTAACGTAAATTTTATAAAATTTATGCGGTAACGATTGTTATCATTCGTATATCTGGAGTTACCCCATAACATATTTTATAACCACAATTTGAACTTCGTTCACCACTTTACATATGTTGGTTTGTTCAAGCCTCATTCAAAAAATGCCGACATTAGAATATGCAAATGCAATTGTGTATATATTTGTTTAATAAAAAAATATATCTAAAAACCCAAATTAATGATGCAGAATAAAATTATTATGATGTAAATTCCCATTGTGTTGTATATCTTTCAAATTTCCAATTCATCCGATTCTTTATGATGAATTAGATTATGATGAATTTTGGATATATTTTGGGTACCTTTATGGATAGGATACGAATATCTTTGAATTAATAGCTGTTGATAATATCCTATTGACACAGTACTCAGCGGTCGGCCACGACCTTCTTGGCCGAGTAGTGTTTTGAGATAGATGTTTATGTGATAGATATTTGCATCTGTGCCATATTGTTGTTGCTGTTAACATATATTTATTTGTAGAAATATTTGTGTATAATATATGTTATATAAAAATATGTGATATATGTTACAAATATGTATGACTTTCTATCCATTACTCTAGTTCCCATAATACAAATCTTACAATGCTTACTTTGGGCTAAGTTAATTGATGTGAGTGTAAAAATATTATATTTGATTCGATACTGTTGTTGCTAAGTTTGCACTTGACATATAATTCGCCAGTTCTATCTGTAAAGTTAGTTAGAGGTGTAATAAACATCTATACTTTGTTTTTTTTTTTATAGTGTTCCGTACTCTAAGATTGCTCCGTTGCCCGTCTATCAAAATATTTTTTTTAGAATTGCGTAGAGGTATCAAGTCGGACTTTCTGCAATGTCTTGCAGCTGTGGAAAAAAGAACTTCTAAGTCTAAGGAGCAGTAAAATAATATTTGTTGTTACTATTTTTTTTAATTCGTATATTAATAAACAATTTATTAATTTAATTTACCCTTTAAATGTTGTCGGTGAAAGACCACAGAGAGCCACTAAATGTTACAAGAGATTATAATCTCAATTTAGTTGGTCAATCGAATTTATGACCATTATAACTGCGTAATTTGCTTATCAGTTATCATATAATTAAATATTAAAACATTCAAGTCCTAATGTATAATTTTATTTATATTATACCAAACAAGTAATAAGAAGTGTTATCATTTAAAAAGCGATAGTGAAACTATATCTATATATCAACAAGATTTTAATGACTATTTACTGTAATTCCACAATCATATCTCAGCGAAGTTTCCGGACAGTGACAAAGAGTTTCGCCCTTGTTACAATGGAACATAATAAACATTGGCTAAATACCGTATTTATTACACCTCTGCCTAACATTTAGAAAAAAATAGGCATGAATATTTTGTAATGTACTCATGTAGAAACTTCATGTAGTAATAGTATTTACATCCACATTTATATCAATAAATGATGGATCAAATATTAGTACTTAGCCTGAAATCCCTAACAATGAATGTATGTATGAATAATACAAATCAAAGTGATACCTAAATGAGTCACATATATTGTGTTATTATGAATTAGGTAAAGGAAAAGTTAAATTTATAAATATTTATAAACAAAAATATGCACGCAGACGCCACCAGTGTGAATCATTGGTTTGAATTTGCAACTATCGCAAACTCGTAATTTTAATTTTATTGCCATATCGTAATATGGGTGAGGTTACAAGTTTGTGAATAATCCAAGGTATAAATAATGTTTTGCAAAAAAAAGTTAATATTCCTTATGGAAAATTGGCATTAAACCAATTAAAATTGTCTGTAGACAGAAAAGAAAATCTTTAAACTTGACAACTCTTACGCCATCAATGCAGAACTCTGTATCAATTGTTCTTAAATCATTATCATTCACCTTACCATTTCTTAATTTATTAAGGAATAAGTCTTTTCCTTCCGCTCATCTCTCATATCTGTCAGCCTGTAATCCAATGCATCAATTCAGATATTCACGTGTTCTATCCATCGTTTCCTAGGTCTTCCTTTATTCCACTTTTCCTACATCGTTCCACATTCATACTTATCACCTTTCATATTGTTACGAGCTGGGGTCAGTAAATTAAACGGCGGTCTACCAAAACACTGAACTTTTATTAATTACCACACTAACAGTCACTAATCACTTAACTGAAAGCACTGAAAGTCGCTTCTTAGTTCTCCAATATCACTTCTTAGATGTTTTCGCACTGTATCGCAAAACCATAACCCTGCCCGGCGGCCGGACACAGCCTTATATAGTCCCCTAAGATACTTGCCACTCTTGCCAGAACATTCGCGGACACACTCGAATGTGTAGTCCAATACGTCGCGCGTTCGAGACGTTTCGATTATAACTGTCTCGATACTCGAATATTCTCGATACACAATACTCGAATATTCCCGTACTATCTTTCTCGAATATTCTGTGTTTGTCTATCTCTTTCTAATGATGTTTTCTCATTCTAATACTTCTCGAATGTTCTAACTATCTCTGTCTCTTTCTACTATTGCTATCTCTTTCACTCCTATTGAAATTTATGTCCTTTTACTGAAGTAGGCTTAATGGCTCATAAGGGGAAAAAAACGCCTGAAAACGGGTTTTCAGGTTATTGCGGCATTGGATAGAGGGTAGCCTGAAACGTACTGAAAACATGTTTCAGGCGCCTGAAAACTACTGTAACTTGGGTGTAATTTAGATTTTTTAGACGACGTTTCAGCCTGCTGAAAACGTTTCTAAGTCACAGAAAATCACTTTTGAAGTTTTACTAAGCCACCGGCGTAACACTACCCCCTCCTAAGACATGCTCGTCCCGAGCATCATTATTTCCGTGGTATTTCGCCAGTCGGTCAACGTGAACAATCTTACAGGGACTACGTGCATTCCGCTGTATCCGGTACGTGACGTCGTTGATCCTCTTCAAAACTCGATAGGGTCCTTCCCATTTGGCTTGAAGCTTCGGAGATTTCCTTTACTGCGGACTGGTTATGTAACCACACCAACGAACCCTCTTCAAAGCCCTTGTTGTTTACATTTCGGTCGTAGCGGGTTTTCATCTTCTCAGACATCTGTTGGCTTGATTGTCTGACTTGCTCGTGTACGTCGTTCAACTTGTTGCGCAAATCATTCGCGTACTCGGTTATATTCCGCGGGGCATCAGGTGGAATTCCAGTAAGTAGATCCGCAGGCAACCGTAGTTCTCTACCAAAGTTTGCAAATGCTGGTGTCACCGAAGTACTTTCATGCACTGCGCTTCGATATGACATCAGGAATGGTTGGATGTGCTTGTCCCAATCCTTTTGCCTGCTTGACACAACCTTTGCAAGATACCTCTCCAATGTTTGGTTAAATCGTTCCACCATTCCATCAGATTGCGGATGGTAAGAAGTGGTCCTCGTTTTATGGGTACCCATAACTCGACACATCTCTTGAAATATTTGAGACTCAAAATTTCTTCCCTGATCACTATGAATTTCCAAGGGTACTCCAAAACGGCAGAAGACTTCATGGACTAATTTATCCGCAACTGTTGAAGCCTCTTGGTTAGGAATAGCGAAGACTTCCGGCCACTTAGTGAAATAATCCATCACAACCATGAAGTACTTGTTTCCGCATTCACTTTCCGGAAATGGTCCCGCAACGTCTATGGCAATCCTTTCCCATGGTGCACCAACGTTATACAGTTTCAATGCACCTCTGCTGCGTGTATGAGGTCCCTTTACTGCAGCACAACTAGTACACTTGCGGCACCAATCTTCAACATCGTCACGGCAATTTATCCAGTAAAATCGTTCTCTTATTTTCAACAGAGTTCTCGTCACTCCCATATGACCTCCCGAACATCCGTTATGGTACAGCTGTAGAACATCCGGTATCTTGGCTTTGGGTACAACCATTTGCAGATGACAACGGTCTCCCCGAGCGTTTTCCCATTTGCGGCACAAGACTTCATCTTGGATAACCAGGCTGTCCCATTGAGCCCAATAGCTCTTCGTGATGGAACTCATCGACGCAATATCACTCCAGGCAGGTTTAGGAGTACCGGCTTTGATCCATTCGAGAATTGGTTTGATGTCTACATCATACTGCTGAGCGTGCTGAAAGGTTTCTTTCCATTCATTGCTAAGATCCGTGTTTAGCATTCTCACAGGTAGGTCTGCTTTTGCCTCTTGTTTTACGCAGTGCTTGCAGTCTTCAGAGCAAGGTCTTCTTGACAAAGCATCTGCATTACCATGAGATCTTCCAGAATTGTAAGGGAGACTAACCGGCACAATGGTTTCTGATTTTGGGGGTAGAGCGGTTTTCTTTAAGCTATACACTTTCCCCGGTGTGGCTCCTTCCATGAACAATTCTTCTCGTCCACAACTCATAATTCCTTGCTTGACGTCGATCTCACAACCATTCTTCCTCATAAAGTCTAGTCCAAGAATGCAGTCATCGACAATATCAGCCACAATGACGTTGTGCAGGTAAACTTGATTACCCAACTTCAACTCCACCTTCTGTTCGCCTCGGACGGGTATGTGCTGACCGGTGGCGGTTACTAAATTTAGTCGCTCCAGGCTGTTGTTTCTGAAATCCCTCAGAGACCGATTCGCAAGTTGGGAACCAACAACCGTGCGAGAAGCTCCGGTATCGATTGTCAGCTTACATGACCTTCCGTTAACCTTGCCATTGATGATCAGGCTGTTCCCATCGTGGGCTTGTGAGATCGAAATCCTTGGAGCTCTGCGAACACCAGCCAGCACTCGCCCCGCAGTCCTGGCGTTTACTCGTTTTCCCTGCTGTTGTTGGACAGCGCTATTAGCTGCCCTGTTCTCCTGAGGCCCATCTTCATCATTCCCTGAGCTACGCTTAGGACAACTTGATCGGAGGTGTCCCTTTTCGCCACAAGTGTAGCATCTAGGGCTGTATCCCTTGAAGCGGTCACGCACAGGTGTTGCAACTACCTCCCTGACACGGTGAGACCGATGGTCTTGCCTCACAGCTTCCACTTCTAGCGCATGGGCCAGGGCGTCTTTAAGGGTTTCGTGGTGCCCGAGTCTCACAGCAGCTCTCACTTCGAGGTCCCGAATGCCGTCGACAAAAGCCTGTACAAGGTTGCCCACAATTAACGTCGGTGCGGACTGGTACGCTTTACGTACCAGTTTTTCTACCTCTAGGGCCCATTGCTGCAGGTTTTCACCAACACGCTGAACCCGATCTTTTAGCTGGGCCCGAAACACATGTTCAAGGTGTGCGTCGCCGTATCTTGCCTCAAGCGCTTCCAATAGTTCCTCATAGCTCACCTTCTTGTCAAGAGCTTCGAGGACTGTCAAGGCTTGATCTCGGAGGCCTAGCTTGAGTGCGGTCATAGCCTGGGCTTTAGTCCACCCATTTGCCTCCATTACAGCCTCAAACTGTATTTTATAGGCTGACCACGAGGAACTCCCATCAAAAGGTGGCACTTTGAACCCTCGCACCGAAGGAGCGGCACTGACGATAGTGGCTGTCCCATCTCCGACCTTCAGATTACCCAAAGCCTTCTTGACATCGGCAATCTCAGATTCAGCTTCGGTGAGACGGTTCTCGTGTTGCAGAACCTTATCTTCTATCACTTTTACCTTATTGCCGAAAGTCGCTTGGAGATCTTTGATCAGGACCATTTGTTCGTCTTGGCCGAGCTGCAGTTGTTCCCTCAAAAGGCGAGTCTGCTCCTCCTGACGGCGGGCCTGCTCCTCCTGACGGCGGGCTGCTCCTCCTGACGGCGGGCCTGCTCCTCCTTATCACGCTGCAACTGCTCTTCCAGACGGCGTGCTTGCTCCTCCTGGCGGCGGGCCTGCTCCTGCATCATCGCCATGAAAGCCGCCCAATCTGGTGCGGCAGCCGACGTTGAGGGAGTGGCTTCCATAACTGACTGCTGGTCCTCGTCAGTTGGCGGCTGAGTAGCTCCGAAGCGTCTCTGGTCGGCTTCCTGTTGTCGCTGGCTTCTTGTCCGGATTCTTCCTTCCGTGTCTTCCTTTGGTAGAACCGGCATACTGATCCCACTTCTGACACCAAATGTTACGAGCTGGGGTCAGTAAATTAAACGGCGGTCTACCAAAACACTGAACTTTTATTAATTACCACACTAACAGTCACTAATCACTTAACTGAAAGCACTGAAAGTCGCTTCTTAGTTCTCCAATATCACTTCTTAGATGTTTTCGCACTGTATCGCAAAACAATACTCTCCCCGGCGGCCGGACACAGCCTTATATAGTCCCCTAAAATACTTGCCACTCTTGCCAGAACATTCGCGGACACACTCGAATGTGTAGTCCAATACGTCGCGCGTTCGAGACGTTTCGAGTATAACTGTCTCGATACTCGAATATTCTCGATACACAATACTCGAATATTCCCGTACTATCTTTCTCGAATATTCTGTGTTTGTCTATCTCTTTCTAATGATGTTTTCTCATTCTAATACTTCTCGAATGTTCTAACTATCTCTGTCTCTTTCTACTATTGCTATCTCTTTCACTCCTATTGAAATTTATGTCCTTTTACTGAAGTAGGCTTAATGGCTCATAAGGGGTCCTGAAAACGACGCCTGAAAACGGGTTTTCAGGTTATTGCGGTATTGGATAGAGGGTAGCCTGAAACGTACTGAAAACATGTTTCAGGCGCCTGAAAACTACTGTAACTTGGGTGTAATTTAGATTTTTTAGTATGTGAAAGAGCTGAACGGCCTGAAACGACGTTTCAGCCTGCTGAAAACGTTTCTAAGTCACAGAAAATCACTTTTGAAGTTTTACTAAGCCACCGGCGTAACAATATTATGTCCGTTTTTATGAGCAGTAATTTCTCGATTTCCGTTCACTTTTGCGTTTTCTATTTGGGTGTAGTCGGTTTAAAAATGAGACTAGTTAAGAAAATTTCAAGTTTGCTTAAGTTGAAGCTATATAAAAGCGTCCGGATCGAATATCCATTTTTTTTCACTTCGGTCTTACCATCACCATCTAAACCAGTGTTTCCCAACATGGGGCGCACGCCCCACAGGGGGGCAATTTGATAATTAAGGGGGCAATTAAAAAATGGACTCGACACGACTTTAACCCTTTCGCTTTGAGTTATTTAAATGCAATGCTAAATATCGGTGACAAATTTAACAAAAAAGAACAAATTAATATTGAAAAATCTATATTAATATTATTTTGAATTTTAGTTTATAGTAGTTTTTATTTTTTTTTTTCATTATATGTTTTGAATTTTTACTTACAATGTTTTGATATCAATTTCATAGCGATTTGTTCATAAAACTTATCATTTATATTTCTTAAGATAACAAAACAATTTTAAAGGTTAAAATTTATATATGGGGGCATAAAAATTTTAGAAATGTTAAAGTGGGGCATGGCCTAAAAAGGGTTGGGAAACACTGATCTAGACCATCAAATTGTAACTCGGGATCTGAAAATATTTATTAAATTTATTGGGCTATAAATCGTGCCTAAAGCTCAAAGTAGTTCAAACATTTTTGTTGTTTGTAAACAAATAATGTCTTTGTCATTGTTACTCAGCAAAAATAGTTATTCAACTTTGGTGAACTTATTTCTCATATCGTTGTGGTGTTCTAAAAATACGCTCCTAGCGCTAGATCTATTTTTAGTTGAATGTATTTGTAGTTACTGTAGTCATATACATTATACTATTAAAATACACAAAAGCCATCAACTTCCGCAAGGATATTTTGTGCATGTTTATGTTCGTACTCGTTGGAAAGTCGATAATTGCACTAGTAATATGTGGTAACACTAATTTCTTGAGAAAAAGCAGTTTGTGTCGCTAGCTAGCAGACCATAAAAAAGAAAAAGATAAAAAATAATTAATTATTGTAAAATACCATAATTTTAGATTAACTAATATTTTTTTAAACCAACTACCAATTAATAGATAGTGATCTACATACGATAATCCAATAAATTCACATGTTGCTAACATGACTCATATTTTGGAGTATAGTGTGATTCTGGTGGTAATAATATCTTATACATAATGCAGAACTCCTAACTGACTCATCCGAGTAAATTATTCTAAATATATTAAAATGGCGAATATTATTTTTTTTTTCTAAATAAATAGCACTCCATTTAAATAGATATTTAAAAATATATAAAAATCACTTTGCAAAGCACGTGCGAGTGCAAAGCAACGTTCGTGCTTTCTTTTATTTTTGCTTTGTTTTTATAATAACAGTGATAACAGTGCTTTCAGTCTGCTCTTATAGTAGACTGATAAGGCAAGCAAAGCACCACCATATACGTTTTAAAAAATTGTATACAAAAATACCAATAGGGAAACAAGCAATAATGATAATACTAATAAGTCAACTTGAAGAATTAGATAATCGTGTCATGTTTGTTAATAATTTATTTATTTATCAATGATAAAGTATTAAATAGCTACATTGTTGTATCAATATTGCCACTTGCACTGTTCACGTGATCTTTTCATAGATATCTGTACAGCAGAGTATTACAGAACAGAAAAAAATTAGTAAAAAGTTAATATTAAACGATAAAACTGTATTAAAAATAATCTAAATTCAAAGAATAGTCCTAGACGTCCTTTGTTCCACTGTACATGTTTGGTCCATCCAGTTCCAGTTCAAATGTAGTGTATATCGAAGAAGAATTTTAGAACGAGAGCAGAATTGCAACTGGCCCCAGATCGTGTAAATATATATCTGGTTATGTCAAAGGTATAAATTAAAACCTAGCTCTGTCGGAAAATAGCAGTATTCACATTCCAGTGTGAAAAGGCAGTGAAATTTCTGGGTACTATGAATACCTTATGTCACAGGATCCACGTACTGCGGGCAACTGTAACCAATAGGTGGGCACTCTACTTGTTTGTCAATATGCAGCAATAAAAAAATGGCTTCGGGCCGAAACTTTTTTAACCAACCACGTTATGTTTTATGAATAAAAATTTGTATAAACATAAATTTTTGAAAGTTCAATATTTTCATCTATCTGTTTAGATAAGAGCAGAGCTGCGGAAAATTCTATTGAAATCAAACAAATATAATACCAAATAGTTACTTATAGGAAGTGATTAATATTCACCTATAGAAGATGTAAAGGTTGCATTTATGTCCGTGATGATAATAAATTTGTATTGCAACTTGCAAATAAATCAATTACATACTTGTTTTACTAAATTATGTGATATTATTAACGAAACACTTAGAAAAAGAATAATAAAACTAATACATACATCTTCAATCAACAACAGACTTATATCACTGATAACTTTTAATATGGACTTGACAAAAAACGAATGCGCTAATTTGTCGTTGACTAAAAAAATTGTAAATGATTCTATTATGATTACAACGAAGTTAATCCTGGCAATAAAACATTATCTTAGAATTTCAAATGTAAACATTTTACAAGTGTTCCTGCTTTTTATCAATATCAAAATCTGAACATAAGAAATAGTAAAAATGAAACTGTCATTTAAGTAGTCACAACCGTTTATTTATAAGTAATCATCTTCTGTAGTTCAATGTACAAATTACAATTTACTTGAAAAAAAAATATTATATAGTTTGTATAAATACTATACATAACTAAATTGTAATAATTCGTTAAGTATTTCCAATTCATATAAAATTTAAGGCACAGACCTATTAGGTAGGTCCAGCTTCCAGAAATAGGTTTATCGACAAATCTAACTCAGCTAGGCAGCGATCGATAAATTGGATAGCATATTCTAGGCTCAACTACAGCACTGTGTACAGACGAAAAACCTTAATTCGGTCGTGTTGCCAGTGATAGAATATGGCAGCGAAACTACTTGACCACTCAAAAAGGGCCTTATAATGAGTTTTAAAGTCGCAAATAACAAATAGGATAATGAAAGATTATGCGTTTTTTTGCGTGATTTTTTTTTTTATTTAAATTATAAAATCCGCAGAAGAACCACAGTCAGTAATATAGCCGAAGAATTACGAACTTTAAATCGGTAGAGGTAAGGGCACATACACCCCCCAAGTACTCTAGTTTCAGGCATATGCTGAGAAACGCAATGTTAGTATGTCCCCCACAATTAGACCGATGATTTGGCGAAGATCGCACAAAGACACTGAATGCTAGCAGCGCAGGAGCGATTCCTGTGGAGATCCTTGTCGAGCCCTTAGTCCAACAGTGAACTTCTCTCTGCTGGAGTGATAGTGAAGAGTAGCAGACAATTCTTACACATCGAATAAGTGAAAATGTTGCCCATTGACCTTTATACTTTAGAATTATGATGTTTGAAGATATTGATATGATCATCAGGTTCTTTTGATAATTTACCTGGTGCCGTAATTCATGAACCTGCTAGATGTGGTTATTACGAAGCGGGAAAACTTGTAAATAATATTGGTCTGACTCACAACGCTATTGATATCCGACTTCACGACATCTTGTTTTGTCTTGCAGTGTTTATTCAATTTTATCATCGTTCATTTTCAAAAATTAACTTAAGTACTTATTGATTATTATAGTAGGCATAAAGAACCTTAGTTGCATCGATATCTTGCATATCGTTAACGATATTTTTGGTAGAAATACATAATTTTCATTGTACAACTAAATATTTATATATGATATATGAAACTCGTGTGTAGCACATAACACATCGCACATCGTGGGTAGCAGTAAATAAACAGGACTTATTTTATACAGCGACCGAACCGTGCGTTTTATCAGATATTCAACATAAACATAACATAGGTGTCAATAATAATCCACAATATATTACCTAACCGATTATTAAAAGAAAAATCCCATAACTCAGTCTCATAAACATAAATTACTTTAAACTTTTTTTCCTTAAAGTCAGCGATTTTTCAAAACCAACCTCTCGAACCGGTTTTGCTGCGTGAATTTCCTACAACCTTTTGTAATGTATTAATTTCAACCTTGACGCAGCTCCGTCACATCAATTAAATAGTTAGTTCTCCGACCATATATGCAATATTTAAAAAAATGTGTGTTTGGTGAGAACTTCGGAAAGATGTGACGTCTTTAACTTTTGGTGGCTTTTATGACATTAACACGCTTATTCATAATTTTCAATGATTCTGATTTAGTGAATCTATATTTTAGCTATTCCTTAGACAAATTATAACACCAATATTATATAAATAAATCTTTTATAAAATAAGCTGGCAGCTGAACTGATTTTATTTTTCAGTTGTTCGTGCGATTCGTCTATCAATAATAATACTATCAATAATAATACAATATAACAGTACAAATGTTAACAAAATAGAGAAAATAAATTATACACAAAACAATTTATGTATTAGTTTTGGAATTCCACTATTTTCCGTAGTTGACATATCACGTTACTGTCATTGGTTGTTAGTTGGCAGTACGACAGATAAGTTATTATAAAAGTATTATGATTTAAATAAAGGAGGATGGTGGCATGATAGATTTATTATACACGGTAAATAATAAATCTATGACTGGGTATATAATAATACGACGGAGTTTACGAACCTATATTATACTTTTTTTGATAAAAATTGAATTACTTGTTAATATATAGCTAATGCCTCCTAATAGCCTTTTCTAGTGAATTAGACGCATATTTCGACTAGTAAGAATTTTTTAGGAACCATTTTAAGTATCTATTAAGTCATAAAAATTGTTGCATTACAGTGCCTGAAAATAAATCTACGAATCTGTCTACCGACTTCTTATATTTAATTATCAGTTCCAAGTAAAAATATCACATTATCAAACAATTATTGAATAACTTTAGATTTTACTTAAATTAATTCATGTCACCGGGTATGATATCCAGGTATACCTTGGTGAAGATGCGTCATTGGACGTTAGCGTTATGGGTACTAGATAACAAACCGATATACGAGTACGAGTACATAGTACGTGACGATACGAGTTTATTAACCAGATACAATTATGTATTAACAAATTAAATACGGATATCATTCATACTCATGTGGTCAAAATATTTACTGTGCAGGGATTTTTACCCGACAATGCAGATTTAGTCCTGGTACCTGTGTCATAGGTCTCTTGAATTGCAACATTTAAAACATTGAAATTTTTTTCTTCTCTTTTAAAATATAGGTATCTCTCTCAAAATTCTGGTAAAATGTCAATGTTCTGATACAATCTACTCATATGTATATATCCATGCGACAAATTATAAATAAATAAAATATCAACATACAATAATAATACATTTATCGATATGATTTTGATACTATTGTAATCATAGGCGTTTCTTAGTTTTTAAATAAAATGCATAAATGTCCGTCTATACCAATAACTTTCTTACCAAAAACATTAATTCATTAACATTAATAAATTCTTATTGCGACAGTTAGGATACGATTGGTGGCGATATCGAAGTGAGTGCGCTTAACCATCGTTTCAAATCACCGTGAGCACATGCGCACCCTAACCTTATTGATGACGTCATTACTGTCGCGATCTTACATTTACGACGACAATGATTTGCTGTAGTCGCTGTGAGTGTCCTGTCATACGACTATTAATTGTTAATGTTATGCTATGTTCACATGCACGCCGTGCAGGGCTGCTGCTTGCCGGGCTGCGCGGCATGCAGCCCGTCCCAGGCCAGCGAAAATTCAAGCTGTTCACACACACGCCGTCGTGTCAGTCTGTGCCAGCATGGCGGCCGGCGAGGATCTCGGTGTTGTTGCTGTCATATCCTTTGGCTTATTTTTATTGGAAAAAGAAACAAAATTATGAACAACGGAGAAAAAGACTGCAAAGAAGAAGGTGGTGGATGATAAAAGCGATTTTTTTTAGCAACATTGAAAGTCCACTCGTTACGAAAGCGCGAGAGAGACTGACCGCCCGCGCGCGTGAAAACAGCCACCAGGCGCCCGCACATTCATCCTTTGAACTTTGCCAAAAAACCGTTTACCGGCTCGGGCGTACTGTTGAATGTCGAGTTGAACGCGTGTGAACGTAGCATTAGATTTGTTTTTTTTTTTATGACGGATAGCGAAAAGTAATACAGAAGTAGAACTTTCCACATTCCACATAAGCCGAAAAGAGCGAAAAATGTATGTCAAATATAGGGCGAATATCCCATCCGAAACGGGCATGAACGCTGAGAGATATAACTGCTGTATGCATATTCGAAACAACCATTAATAACATACTTTTCCACTAGGATTCACACTTTCGATACCCGCTATAAGAAAGTGCAATCCCTTCATTACCGTATAGTAGGGAGCTTCCTTGGCAATTATTACTACCAGTGTTGATTAAAAAACATAGTAACTATAAATTATTACAGGTCAGGTAAATAGATTTGATAATCACAATAATTGATTTAATTTTTAATAATCGCCCACAAATCAGTCAAAAAATAACAAATAATCATATTTGTCTTATCGGTGTCTCGGGGACATTATTCGTAAGGATGTCCTGGACGTTTGACAGCTCCGCTTGATAACAAATCGTTATTATCAATCGAAAAGGATATGTAGTGTAAAAGTTTACATACCCAATTGAATCATACACTGATAATGTTTGAGTCATAATTTGCGTTGAAAGTTTTTGTGCATTAGAGTAGAAATAGATGTTTTCGAGCCGCATTAGCTACGCAATTACCACTGATCATATCGATTGAACTCCTCCATTTGTGAGGGAACGATCACTAAAATTTATGTTAAAAAAGAAAAAATTGTTGTTGTATTTTATATTGACTATGGGATGCATGGGTTATATTATCTATTCATACCGAACATATTCTAATGGCCACCTGGTAGTGGTATCAGTACAGTTTTTTGTCAATTACCATTGTGTAATAAGCTACAGTCGGACAAGATTTAAACTGATAAGCACATTTACGGGATATAGTTTTCGATTTAAGAGTAATAACAAAACTCCATGTTATGATGGAAACGTCGCAATTGAAGCTACAGAATATATGTGTTCACTCGTTATCACAAAATGAGGATAGGAATGTATACAATTTTCAGTGAATCGAGGGCTAGATGGGCCACGTCCCCTCGCTATCAGGTGGGTCGCGACCCCGACTCGCCCCGTCTGCTGATAACCAGCGGAGATGTTTACATCTGTCGTCTCCAACTTACCGAGCCCCAAAGCTGTTATGATTTGTGATGACATTGTAGTGAATCGTGGAAGGATGCACGTCGGTTTCCTTTTGAAAAAAAAAACTGAATATAATCTAACTATACAGGGATACGGTGCAGGGCTTAATATATTACGCATAGGACATACGTGCCCGTGCATTTATGCTTTTTCGTGTGATTTCTCTAAATCAGGAATATCCAATAAAGTTGACAGATGGCCAATTTTACTATTTCTGTTATTTTGGTGAGCTAAAATGTACCTCGTAATAAAATGATTTTCAAATTAAAATTAAACAATTATTTATTACTAAAAACGATTTTGAGCATACTATAGAACTACCTTACGTAACGTAAATACAATAAAGTATTAATTACATTTAGAAAGGGATGGCACTATCACATTATTTTGTACTCGAGCATAGATTTGAGTATGAGTTTGATTTTAGAATGCGATCCTTCAGTTTTACCCATATGTTTTAATTCACTTGCCGGACCCACAAATGTTATTCGTAACGCCTACATTTTAAATATTTTCTTCAACGCACAAAATAAAATATTGCTATAATTGGTGCAGTATATCGGTATAAAAGGTGCCTAATTGGTACGGCATCTCCCTCATTTTTGTGATAATACAGCGTCTGATTGTAATGTACATCGGCGCACTTGTGCCGCGTTATCATATCTGCATTCGTGTTAATGTGATGCTCTCTACGCGCCCTCAAATTATATCATAAAGAACAGTGATAATTGAAAATATTCATTAAAATGCTTGCTTATTTTGGTACTTCTGATAACTTTTTCGTCTGCCGCTACTCTACATTCACTCTACATTCCCAACCATTTAACATCTCTTCTGGTCTCGCGAAAGAAGTACTTTAAAAATGGCTATAGCTCAAACATATATCCCACCAAAGTTAGTAATTGAGATATTTTCAGAGTATTCTTCTGTCTCGTTTTTTCAAAGTCAATAAATTCAAGTTAAGGGATGGTATACCTTGACTCTCAAATGCTTTTAGTTATAAGGTTAAGTTATACTTCACTAACTAGTATTCCGCACGCGCATGTTTACTTGGTCGAAGAAAACTAAGCTGTAATCTACCTTTACTTAAAAGTGTTGTGTTTAACAGTTAATTTAGTCATAGTGTGCCTGAATTTATAATAATATTGAACTATTCATTATTGTAAGTTATAATTATCAAAACATTGTTTGATGTTGCTAATTACCATTTACAAGTACAACATAATTAGCTAAGCTGAACTTTTGCCTGGCGATTCGTAATGCATATTGATAAACATAATGCTTTATTATTTTTTGACGAAGCTTGGTAAAAGTAGTTAATGAAATTCTTGTTCCCTACGTTCCTGTAAATTCAGATCTCGATATTACAATAAGTGGCAGCACTTGTATTTCAAACGTCTCACAATTGTATTTTTTTTACTTCCTTTTTACTTACTACTTTTACCTAATTACCACCAATCAGCCGTTATTCGTATCGCATAAACTTGTACGGATTATTTTTATTTAATCGTTGATATATTTTGTAATTGAAAATCGTAATTTATATTGACTCTAGTCGTGTTATCTTTGTTTTTGCATAAACCCACCGCAAATGGATAGGTAGTTACTTACGTGTCCTCAGAACACAGTAGCAACAAAGGGACAAAGAGAGCGCATGCATTGCATATACCGGTAGCCAATTAGTCATTCGAAATTATATCTCGTAATATTGTTTATGGCAAAAGCTTCCAGTCAATCAGCTGCTGCCAAATGAGTAGGCATTGAATACGCATCCGTTGCCAGCCTGATAACGAATGAGTCAGATCGACTCGCCTATGGCAGTATCCAGTCGCGCTGATCCCTATTATTGAACAGGTCATTCATACAACTGGAGCTAATCGCGCTCAGTGGATTTTCATTAAAGCGGATGTTGTCAGATACTCCTGACACTGGCCAGCAGACGTCAGTAGCAAACGTATTGCGCGCTAGAAAGGTCGCGCCGTCCACTCGCAGCTCGTGAGCTGTCACACGACTCCTTGACGATTTGTAAACAACGATATCGCGGGCTCGTCTTCGCTCAATTAGTGATAAAAACCTAAACAGCCCGGAAACTATTTGGTTGATGGTCGTCGCAACTTTGTATTCGGTGTAATGTTCTTGTACAGTGTGGGACAAATTTGAAGACCGCAGTAGTGATTAAGCGATAAGAATCTATGGAGAGACGCTAATTCGCGAGTTTATCGTGGGTATCGGTGATTTGGGTTTTCGCATTCAGTTGTAGATACATTTTGTGTGAGTCGTGCGTATTGTAAGATGCCAGTGCTCGGCTACGACAATATGACATCCCAGGATATATGTATGATGGGCTACAACTCGACGGGCTACAGCGCGTCCCCGGAATATATACACCCAGCACAACTGTGGAATAAAACCTCAGAATCCGGGTACACAGGCTACGAATGTAGAACCAACATGGAACACAACACCGGCACCACGACCAAATACAATGAGGGTCTGTTTACAAATATACTTCTTTCTCATATCATTACATTACTCATAGTTTTTACATTGTCTCAGCTTTGAATATTGTCAAAATATTTTTATATTTTCTACGACTCGCAATATTGACAATTTATATTCAATATATATAAGGTTTTTGCAATTTATATTCACAAAACATTGGGTTGCACTGATAACTAGATAATATTCATATAATCTTGATATACAACCATTTTTTTTTATCCAAATAAACATTTAATCTCATTATAAACTTCTTACGACATAAAAGACCACAAATAGATTCTATTATTTCCATTTATAAACATTCACGATTCGAGATCAGAGTGAAACCCATAGTAAAAGGAACACAACAGCAATCTCTAATTACTCGTCAATATCAGATTATTTTTTAACAATGGATTAAGCTATGTTGACCGCAGTAATTTTTTACTTTCCTCCTGAATAACGTAAAACTTGTTTGTGCTGTCTAATGACTGACGAGGCGCTAAAATCCTCTTTTATTATTTAATATTATAACGAGACCAAATACCTAGGTAATCATCGATTGGTAGAGCTCTTATTGACGATATAATGAAAATTAATTCAAAGTTATCTATTCAACAGTAGACAAGTTAAAAAAATACTGAGATAGTACTTTCTATTCAAATATCAGTAGTATATTTATTATACAGGCTGTTTTAGGGCCGGCGAAATAATATTTTAAAAATTATATCGGAAGTGAAGTTTCTCTAAAAAAAAATATTATTTTAAATTATATTTGTACAAAATTTTCTACATCAGTGTGCGACGATTATTTGAAATTCGCCATTGCACTTACAGGTTGCTAGCATTTTTAACATATTAACAGCAGACAATAGGGGGGCCATTTAACCCTGAAAGTTAAGTTAAGTTTTCAGGTCTTAGACAAGTCTCTAATATCTAACTTATATGCCCATAAATTTGTTATTTGTTGTTATTTTACCTAAAACTACATTGTTTTTAAATATCGTAGTCGGCAAACGAGCAAACGGGTCATCATTGGATGACGATGTAAGCGATTATCACCGCCCATGGACACCCGCAACACCAGAATAACATATGCGTTACCAGTATAATGCAAGGTGATTGTTTCTCTTTGACATAAGAAAACTTCTTAGTACATATTTAAAAACAGAATACTTTGAGACGAAATATTATAATGTTAATGCATAGGAAATAATATAAACTTCCGATTTTTACATAAGATACTTTGATCTGTACCATAGTATGCTACGTAATTGTCTCTTGTCCATTTGTGTCAACAAGCTCACATAAAGAACTTAATAACCGATATAACGAAAGATTATTTATGTCTCACTACAGATTCTATAGATGAGTTTAAGTATGGATTTATTACATACAACAATAAATCTATGTATCTAACTATGAATGGTGGCCTGTAGATTTATAGACAGCGGTTTAATTTTTATCCGGCTGAAGGTAAAAAATTACTGCAACTGATATCACTCTGAAATAAATGGTGTAGCTGGGTACTTTCATTTTCATTAGATAAAGTAAGTTATATTTGTGAATATTTTGTTATATTCGCTTTTATGTTTTTTTAGGGTTTTGTAGTACGGACCAAAAAAATACAGTAACTATCCAATTCGTTGTTACCATAAGTTGTAAAACACTCAAACCTGCAATCCCTTGCAGCAGTGAAACAATGAAACTTCTGAGGCGACGCTCCGGTTATTTATTAGGTACTTAATTCTAAACACTCGTAATTGTAGCAAAACACACAAAGTACTTCCCGTTGACAAAGAATCATGAAATTTGGCATGATTGGGTGTCATATAGCACAAGCAAAAGCAAATATCCGAAAACCGTGAATATGTAATTGCAGCATAAAAAAAAAATAAAGTTCTTACTTTAATTGGTTATGTTATTTGCAGTTGAACGCGTGTCCGACTTAACCTGTCCGATTTTTGTTCACATCCGAATATTTTCTTGCGAAGTCCTCTCATACGCTCTCACTCACACTCAAATGATTAGTGTGGGATGAAGAAATAAACGTTACAGTTACCGTTATCTTTCTAAACCATAGACTTAATTTGTATAATAAATAACTGTTATAAGTAAAACAGCATTTTTTTTATTGTATGAATTATTATTAATAATATTTATTGTAGAAGAATAGAATCATTTATCACGGTAGGCAGCGGCTTAGCCGTGTCCACCCATTGAATTGCTCAAGTCCATGAGCAGCGATTAACGCTTAACATCAAGTGTGCCACTTGCTCTCCGCCACGTACAGCAATAAAAAATATATATTTATTGTATAAATATTGTTTTAAATTATATTTGTCCTTTATAGGTGACTATGTGATAAAGTTAATCATATCAACCTTATCATAAGCAACACATGTTGACAGAATTACGATTTTGTTATTTCATAAGCAACGTTGCATTTACCTTGACATCTCCGAACCTATTTACTAAGAAAACATTTTAATTTACATACCTAATTAATAATAGAAGTACCTTAATAAAAGCTCTGTTTTACTTTTTGTATAATTTATATTTTTGTCTACTACGTTACAAGGTTGAAGATTTTATTTTGTAGCTAGAGTACCTCAGCTGCGTACTATGACGAGCCGAGAAAATCGTTTTGAGTTATGAATGACAGATGTCAACCACATAGTTTATCTGTCAAAATGTAATAATAGTTTTGACAGATAAACTATGACAATGACATTTTAGTTTTCATATTTTTGCCTTAATATACTTTTTTTTGTTAAAAAAGGTGTTTTGTTAACAAAATGTGTTCTTTATAACATAATGCATAACAACAATTTTGCGATTGCACTGATTAATAGTTCATGACATACATCGATTTAATCATTTTAAACAACCGTTTTTGATGTGTAAGGGAAAAAGCTTATTTACTGATAATTAATGTAAAACAATATCTATATTGCCCCTGTAAGCGTGTTGTAAGCAAATAACAAAATTATGTAACAATTGTCAAAAGACTAGAGACGGCATCAATCCACAAATCACACTAAAAGCTCTTACGCTCAAAGCTCTAAAACTCATAAAAACATTATGCGACCTCTTAGCATCGATAAGTAAATTGAAATATCAGAGTATTCCTAAAACAGACCGATAAGTGCCCAAAGTAGAGTAGTAGTTTTATTACAGAAAGAGTAGTAGTTAGATTACAATAAATAAAACAAATTTATTTCATAAATACAGATGTTACAAACAATTTCAATCAAATAGAATTATACCTATAAAATGATTTGGTGAATTGCCGATAAAGTATATAATCAGCTCTCTTAACATATCTATTTGACATAATTTCTCATTACATTTCGAGATAATGATATGATACATACTTATCCTAGTCAGTTTACTGTTTAAAATGGTTGTTTTAAAACTATAAATATGAAAAAATACGCATTTACTGAAAACTGTGGAAGCAGACGAGATTTGAACCTGCGTGCTCAATCTGAGTTGACGCTATAACCAATTAGACCGCCGAGTTCTTATCTGATCAAAATCTAGTTTTACGAAATAAAGTTCTTCATCTACTTTGGACAATAAAGGATAAATAGATATGAATGGATATGTAGTCGGTGTGGGTACTGTGTTTAAAATTATTTTTATAAATCATCCTCTTTCCTACTTTTGCTATGCCCGATGGACCCTCCATGTTGTGCATGGTCGATTGGTAATGCCTAAATATATAATTGTGGAAAGCAATATAAATAAATAAATCCTTTATTATTCAAAGTAGATATTATTTTGTATCATGTCATCAAAATTGTTTTGAAATTTGGTAAAACAGTAACAGTTTAATAAACATTGAATAAGGTATAAACATTTAATTTGTATTTTTAATGAAAATTAAAAAAAAAATAATGATATCATAAATAAAAATGTTTTTTTTTTTAATCAATGTACGAAAATTGCCCCCTAAACCTAGTAACGACATCCGAAAATGCCTGTACGCATTTTGCACACACATTGGATGCAAATATTTGACTTTATCAATAAGCACAGGTGCGTAATTGATAGCTATGTCTAATATCATCATACACTTTGTGTTATGTGTCGAAATAAGTTTAACTTGAAAAGGTTTCAAAGGAAAATCTGTCGTGGTACATGTATCATTTTTGCACGACCAAGCAATGAATGAGTGTCTGCTTTTTACTAGAAGAAGTGCAGAATAAATAATAATTGTGAAACAAGCTACTTTTATTCTCCATTTTAACTCTATAGGGATTGAAGTGCATTGTTCCATTCCATTTTGTTCTAAGAATTTGCTCTGTTATGCGGCAACGTTAAATATTTCCCATATACGATAAAAATTGCTAAATATATTCAAACGTGTGCTGATATAATGCTTCCTCGTGGTAACTAAATTCACACACACGTGGTAAATTGTATTATTTGTTTTTAGCTGCAATGTAGATGTTACTCTTTTAAAACTACACAATGCTGCTAAAGGAAAGATCACTTAATGTAAAAAGAAATTGTTCTTGTAAATTATTTTACTTGGTAATATGCTGATAGATTCGCTAATGTCTTAGAAGTATGGTAATATGTTTTCAACAGATTTGCTCTCAACGTAGATTTAGTTATCTTATTTTTTTTTTATGATTATTCCATACAATTTAACACATAACGTTTTATTATAGTCCGATGAAGTTTATTATAACTTTTTAATAATTACAATATTGCAAATAGAATGTGTCCACAAGATATACCCAATTTATTCGCATAAGACAGTTTTGTGAAAAGTTATGTAATCATTACTAATATTTTCAAATTATTTATAAAAATAGTGAAATCTGTTAAACTGGTAAAATGTTAGGGGAAATTTAATTTTATTTTTCCAAATTCGATTTTTAAAGACTACAAAACTTTTTTAAAGTAATCTTGTTTTGTACCGTCATAACTTTTATATGAATGGACATGGATAGGTTTTAGCTTTAAAAACATAGATTAAATATGATCAGAATCTTGTCCATTTTAAATACACCACGCATCCATTTGATCCATACTCTCTCTTTTGAGCGGTCTCTGCATCTATGGAAAAAAGAGTCGCAGCTCTCCTTTTTTCTGTATGTTATGTATTCTAAATCCGTGACCGTATTTGTCGTTTCTTTAACTGTCAAAGTCAAGTGGCAACTACGACAGCTCGAGGTACAATATAACTCGCCCATTTTCATACAATATTTTGTGTTTTTAAATTCTTTAAATAGTCGCATGTCCACCGACATGACACCAGTGAAACAAGTTTCTGATTTTTTGTCGTTAGTTACACGTGCCGTATAGTTTTTGTGTCTTTAATAAAATTAAACTCGAAATCTTGTATTTTGGTGATTTATTTTTACGTCTTTCGCAGCTTTATCAGAAATAAAATAAATATACGTCGTCGTATAAATTATCTTTATTATTATTTATATTTATTTTTTATTATTATTTTTTACCTTTGCTGTTAAGCAAGATTTTTACAGCGCCATATTGGTAATTATTCAGGAAATCAAGTCGAAAATTGTGAAAAATCCTCGACCTATATAACTTTTTATAACATTTCACTATTTTAATATTCTCTTGGCAAAATAAAATAAGGAGGCATGTGACGTCCTAAAACGGAATTGCAACGTTTATCATGCAACGACATACAAAATGTTTTTGTTATAATGTTAAGCAAGTTGATTAATGATTCTATTTGTGACACTTAGGTTCCTTTTTCAACCTAATTGATATAAAACGTTGAGTTATACCTACATTGCCTAGTTTTATTTGTCAGAAAAAAGTTAACAGCTTCATTATGTTTTGAATTATGTTAAGGCTAGTATATTATATAGCAGCATATATGGCTGCTCTGCCATGCCAGTGTGTCAACATTAACTGTTAAACACTTCTGTTCGTAAGATACAACTTTTCACTTAATCAACACTCACTAAATGCATAACAAGCAGATTTTTGTATTAACATTTAAATAATTTAAAATTTAATTATAATAATTATTTTTAACAACATATATTTAAAAGTTATGCCTTAATATTCATATATATCTGAAGAATCTGCGATTTCGTACAAAAAACATGATATCTTTTTGTACATGTTACCTCGTCTCTTAGGCGAGGCTTATATTTGGATATATTGTTGATATATGTAAAACTTATTAATGAGACAACGGATGATTAGTAATAGAGTTAGTAACAAGACTTATACCCGGCGATTTTAATATTAAATACAAAATTAGGAAACACACACATACACACTAAAGAACGCAAGAATGAAGGAAGGTGTCAATTGTTCTAGACAGCGACATACAGTTGGAGACCAGCAGCAGTGAAGCGAGCGCGACCAGTTCGACCCCACTGTCGCAGCACTGCGCGATCTGTGGCGACAGGGCCACGGGGAAGCACTACGGCGCATCGTCATGCGATGGTTGCAAAGGATTCTTCAGACGAAGCGTCAGAAAAAACCATCTATACACATGCAGGTATATAACAAACAAACGGTCCAACTTTTTTTTTTATGCCACTATGATGGCAATCACATTCTCATTTCACAATCGACGGGTACGCGGGAAGAAATTCCTTTGGAACCGCACTATACGGGACTTAGGTTTCAGTGTGTGAGCATGAACTCCTTGTCATAACCCATTATATAGGCGGTAGAACACACATAAGCAGGCAAAAAAAAAATACGATACTTCTCTACAAGCCAAATTTGGCAATTTGTAACTTCGTAAGTACTTACCTTATCAAACCGACTCAAATAAAAATACACAGAATGCCATAAACTATTCTTATCTGTTTTATAAGTTTATCTATCATAATAATAGCTCCTGATAAGTTGCTAATCTACTTTGTGACATGTGTTCGCGGGAGCTAATAGTTTTATTAGACGTATAGCTAACTTTACTATTACAGTACTCAAAACAAAAGATCCTTATAGAAAAAATTCAGCACAAAATAACCTCGATTAGTCGAAGTTCTGAGACTTGGTTGATGCCACCCCTTATCCCTATGAATAGTACTCCTGTTAACGTATTAAAATTCTTAGGTAAATTTAAGCGTCTATATTGGATGGTTTATGTTGTTAGTTCTTTTTTATGAATCCACAGACTAAATTTGCCATAAAGTCGACGTCGACGAAAGTCGACGGAGTAGTTTCTTTATTGCACGATAATCGCTGATTTTTGCATACTTAATGATTGCAAAGCTTGTAATGTGGTCTAACGCAAATGTTTTATTTTTACTGTTTAATAAAAAACAAACACGATTTTTTGGAATATCCAACTTCCATATTGAGGTGTGTATTTAAATATACTCATATAAATATGAGTCTGGTTTGAATGAGACTTCTTTCATTTTTTTTTCAAGAAATTGATGGATCGTTATTTCACAGTTTACACACAATTTAATTTGTATTCCTGAGAAATAAGACGTAATTAGCAATTTCTGTTTTCTATTTATTCGTAATATGAAAATATCTACTTGTACCACCAAAATTTTCAATAACTTGCCTTAAAGGACTTCGTTCGACTTCGTGAGGTACTGATTTAGTAGGCTTTATTAATTCTGTCCTACGATTAGCATATTTTCCTTGTTATTTTATATTTGGACAATGCATAAAAAGTAAAAAGACGCACGCTCACATAATTACTAATATCTACAGCAAACAGCGATATCATAAAAACACAATATTTATAATATTTACAAGTGGTTAAAATACTGTGTATAAATTAAGCAATTAAATCCCCTGCATCTGATATTGCACGAGCTCGATATATATTTTCTTTAATAATGAATTTGAAACACCAACTCTATTTTTAATTTTTGTTTCGTATTTTTTCCAGATTTAGCAGAAATTGCGTCGTCGACAAAGATAAAAGAAATCAGTGCAGATATTGTAGGTTAAGAAAATGCTTCAAAGCTGGCATGAAAAAGGAAGGTGAGTTGCACTATTTTTATGTACCAAGGCAACACCTAGTTTATACATACCTTATTTATGATATTTAAATCAATAAGAATGAATGTTAAAGAAATAAATTTTATTTAATTTTCAACTAACAATATTTTTTGGTTTCACATAATTCTGAAAACAGTACACAAAAGTAATAATATACTGATTATACTTATAATTAGTACGAAATATCAACTTATAATTACCTAATTACTTAACGTATTTACAGTCACTTGTAATAATTTAATAGATATATTAACATTATTAATTATTTACAATAATGATTTTTTTTAACCTAAAATCTTCGAAGCCGATGCTAATGAACATTGATTGTCCCATTGATCCTTATCCAAGAAGGATACAGAATTATTTTACCTCAGAAAAATATATCATTGATATGGGAAACATCGACATAACGCAGGCGAAGTCGCTGGCGGAAACCTAGTGATATTTAAATCTCAAGTTTTAATTGGTGCATATGTAATAAGTAAATTACAATATAAATTGTAGCTCACATTATTTGGTCCAAATTAAAAATACGACTTGGCAAAATGATGGTGCGAACATTACGAAATTTACCACGCAGTGATCACGTGAAAGAAAACAATTAACAAATTAACACCGATCTATAAAATCATCTTCATTGAAATACAAGAAATTACACTGGCGTAAAATTCCATTACATATAGGTATTTATATAAACAGTTCATCGGAAGGAATTTTAGCATTTTGATACCGCACCTGGACCTCGCGCCACCGTTCCTAACCAACGACGACGTTCTCCGAGGATGATGATATTTGAAATCCATTTGTTTTACACCTGTATCTTGGTATATAAGCACCTTTTAAATGCGTGTTCGACTATCTTCACTTAAATATTCCATATTTCACAAAACATTCGAACGTAGATACCGTGGCCGAATCGTGTACCCCAGTTTTCAGGTGTCGAGGTGTCGCCGTCTTTGAGGGTTCAAATCCCGTTGGGGCAGATGTATGTATGATTAATACAACTGTTTGCTTCAGTCTTGACTGTTAATATATGTATATTTTTCTATAAAAATATCTAAGTTATGATCTGTAACTCAACATTCCACAACACAAACCTTACAGACACTTAGGCCTAGACTAATCGCGTGAGAGTAATTTATATTAAAATATATTCATTCCACTTCGTCAAAAATGATTTCCTAAATCTATATTACAGACCAATGTTTGTAAGAATTGAAACGCAACGTACTTAACTAAGTTACGAAATTCATGCGTTTGGTTTTTACTATATGAATAGTATACCTACACAACGATGGCGCCAAACAACTTATCAGGGTGTTAATGACCGGAATTATAATTTTGTAATGAGCCACTTTAACGATGGCCAGTATTCCGTTTTATTAAACTGCTATCTTATTTAAACACACTATCCATTCTAGACAAATAAATATATATAATCATTAACGTAAACTTAATGTCGTATCCTATGTATGTCTAAATGTTTGTGTTACTTGTTAGACTGAAATAAATTCCGTTACAGCCATTAGGATTTAGGAAACTATATATAGTCCTTTCGATAGATTTATGGCAACCCGTTTTATGTTAATAATAATTAATTAATATTAATTACATTCACTCTAATTAGTCTAGTTTAAAATAAACACTGGAAGACTTGTGTTATGGTATCTAAAATAACGTATCTTAATTCTACATAGATACAAATTTATGATAGAAATTTATATTAACAGCTACGACTGAAGCACAAATATGGCTGTATTTATCACAGAGTCTCCCCAGGACTCGAACTTATAGATAGCAACATATTAAAACAGGCGTACAAACGTCACGGAAGTCGGCGGTCCATAATAATGTGCACAAAAATGTTAACAAACTATTTACATTAAACAATTTTTCGGAATCAACTTGCTTGTACTTTATGTTTTACAAGTTAATTATGTTTTCTCGACGTTTCGTACGCTTTACAATCACGGGATGACAACGAGCTCGTTATCCTCATACGTACTAGCTGATAATAGGATCTAGAATGGATGTGCCTTCCGAATCTGAAGTATGAGCACTTATTATATTTATATATATATATAAATAGCAATCCTATCCCATGGACCGTTTTATACGCCAACCATGTGTACCAACGACGACTTTGAAAAAGACAAATGACTGATAAAAGTTATTCATCATATCAGAGACTGATATAAGAAAATAGGGTTGCAAGTTTTTGGCGTCTTGTAATCGTTGTATATAGAAAAGAAACATTATTGATTACGCGTGAATTAAAGTTTTAATATTTCTTCGAATAACTTTTTCGGGATAACTCCAAGATAAGAGTAGCTACAGAGCTATTGTACACACAGCAAACTTAGGTTTTACATGTCGCTCGTAAGAGTAGCGGTTTTTGTAATGTAAATGTAAAACTTGACGTGCTGCTGTGTTTCTAGTACAGGTACTTTAACAGTAAATAAAATTTCTTAAAAGAAAGGATATAGCCGTAAAAATACAGAAACTCGCGGAGAAGATTAGTAAGAATGCAAACAATAATTTATCATGTTTCAACAAGATATTTTTCTTAGTTAACATTTACCATAAATAGTATACATGAATATTTAAATGATTAGCAGCAGATCGATCACAATTTTCATTACTCACTCTCAATGAATCATTACTACAAGGCGATTCCTGTTACACGGTAATGGTCAACAATTTTTGTAATTTGTACACAATTGTACTAGAATAAAACGCTCAAATTTCCGTGGAATCTCTATACATTTAAAATGTATATAGTTCTATAGTTTTCGTGAAATTATTCCACAAAAATGATTAAGTAAAAGTTATGATCCCCTGTGTTTTTGTAATATGAATTACAATAATATAATTTTTGCAACTTACTTAGACTCTTCGTGAGCAGAATTTAAGCATATTGTAATTGAGTAGTTGCATCACACTATATTAACTAAAGCCGTTCGTAAAAATATAAGGAATAATCATAAATTATGTTAGTATTACCAAATACCAGACTCCAAAAAGAAAGTTTTTCTCTACAGATCTTTATGGACGGTTCTGTAATGAAATCCCAACGAATATTCAGGAACTGTCATTATAGAAATTTAAGGCTAAAATCAAATACAAAACTACTGCGGATGCGATAAACAAATGTTTTGTCTTTCATAGTTGCACTTAACGATGTCTGCTTTGAGGATCTGTTCCGATCAGTTCGTCAGGCTTTCTGAAAAAAATTATATCAGTCATGTAATGTTTATTATTTATTTATTATTTATTTTATTATTATTTATTATTGTTTATTATTTATTATTGTAACGATGATATTTGTAATAATAGACGTTGATGTAACATAGTTTCTTATCTATTCTTGGAAAGACTCACTCAACTTCCGAACTGCTAGAATCGTTACCTTGAGTTGGCAGGACGTGTAGAACTTCGAAAAAAACGTAAAACATTTAAACTCTACAATGTTTTATGCATATTATAGATCCCTTGTCGCATGATAACCAGTGTCAACGACTTATAACGACACTGATTAAGATTTGATTTAACCGGATGGTATATACGCACAGAAAAACTTTCGTTATAAATATTTAATATGATAAGATATTGTTTGAAATCGTTATCTTTCTAACACGTGTAAAGTTTATCTGTTTAGCTTGATACGCTTAGCTTAACTAATTTATCTGTTGCTTCATATTGCTACATAGTTAAATTAAATATCATGATTTTGTCATGAACACGACTAGCATTTCAAATAGCATATTGGTATAATCCATTAGATCTTACTAATCGCGTTTATTAAACAATCTTATTGAAAATCAACCGAAATCTCAGTGAAATTAGGACTATTATACATTAATAAGTAGTAAGCATTGAATACAATTCTTTATATATGATTTAATTATGTATTATATTATAAATATAAAGAGGAATTAAACATTTTCCTTCAGATTTTCTTCCCTTGTTCTTCTCGAGAATGCTGGTCCAATTTCCGAACAAGTGTACAGTCATATTTACTTTTTTCTTGTTCGTATGTACATACAAGTATATACAAGCTTCAATAAGCACTTTGTATTTTTTTTATAATAAAACCCGTCAAAAACAGCAATGTGAAATGACAACCAAGTTCATTATTATGATACGAGTATGCCCATGATTCTAAGTCAACACTTAAACAACAAAAGAAGTGACATCTAAAAGTATGCCAAGTTCAATAGTCAATCCTGGAATTTATTTATAACGGCAACTATTATTTTATAACTTAAAATATATTTTTTTCTTATAATTTAGTAGTCGCCAGATTTACTTACTTATAGAATACTTTTAACGACAAGCTGTTATATGTAAAAGTTTATTTTGTTCTTTTTAGCGCATTTAATAAAAGCATGTATAAATATTTTTTTTAAATTATTTTAAGACTAAAAATCCAAGCTTAGCAAACCCTTTCATTTGATACCCATATTGTAGGGGTGCATTAAAAATAATTGATCCGCCATCTTGGTAATGCCGCCATGTTGGATTTAGAATGACGTCACACACACAACCATGCATTGTCATCCGACTTACACGTGCATGCAAAATTTCAGCTCAATCGGAGACCGGGAAGTGGGTCAAATTAAGATTCCAAGATTTTCTTACATAATTACAAGTAAAGCTAACATAAAAGCTTGTAAAAATGCTATGTTTTCGATTCGGGCAAGATTTGCATCGGTCACGGTGTTTACACTATTTTCACGTAATTTTCAATAAGGTGCACTATAGGAGTAACCGGTATATGAGATTACAAGACTATGAATAGTAGTATCGAGTTTGATCAAAATTTACATAACAGTTTTTGCATTATGGAGTAACTCGCAACATTAACAGATTTATACTCGTATATTGTAGGAATACACGATTTTTGAAGTCTAACCGGTTATCTAGGCTTAGCTTAGTTTCGTCTTATCAAAACGCATCCTCCATTGTCATGATATTATTTAAACAGTTCATAATATTGACTTACGATACACCACTACTTAAATACGACAACGTTCATTAGTCATTATCATAAACATGACACATGTCGAGAGACCGTCCAGTCGCAGAAACGTAGAAAAAAGTAATATTTTTTATTCACTAAAATACATATTTATAGTGTCTGCGTATCCGGAATTAAGTTATTCGATATTTAATATCGGAAACGATAAGTACCAACCATAATGTCTTAACTTTTTTTACAAAAATTCACCATCATCTTTACTCATTCTGCCACATAATAGGTGATTTCGCAGAATAGTATGACATGGCAATTAAAATATTGCGTACAATTGTTGCGTGTTTCTTGTAGGAATTGTATATTTGTAGTTAACCTCTCAATGGGCTACTACAGTCACTTACCATCTGATGGACAGTATGCTTGTATACCGACATAATCGTCCTACAAACAAACCAGCAACTTGACCAACTTCATAATTTAAAAAAATTGTCTTGATTATGGTATTTTTTGCATTATCAAAGTTGATCTCATAGTGGAAGTAGTTCAGTTTGTTTTTAGCTTTAAAGCAAACTTTAAAGCAAATAATTATGAAATATAATCTTGCATTATTATTATTTATTAAATATGATAAGAATATTGCATTCATGTACATAAGTATTATTTGTTTTAATAACAATTTAACAAAAACTCGTAACAATAAACTATTATTTACTTCACATCATCAAATCGGAACTCGCTAGCATAAATAAAAAGCAAAAAAAAACCGGCAGTGGCTTACCTACGAAGTGCGAATTCCGAGCAACATAGGGGCTGTGACTTAAATTGCTAACATTTCTCTTTTGACGAAAGTTACCCTAACACTGAATCTCTAATCACTCCTTTTGGTGTTTGAATCATATTTTGACAATACACATTAATTGCAGCCGTCCAAAACGAAAGAGACCGCATCAACTGCAGGCGGCCATCGTACGAGGAGCCCACGCAGGCCAACGGGCTCTCGGTGGTGTCGCTGCTCAACGCGGAGTTACTCAGCAGGAAGGTCATTGACGAGGTCAGTACGTGTTTTGTGTGTAAGACTGCATCAAATTTAGATATTTTTTTATTGGTAACACATCATAATACAATAATCATGTCAACAAACCAATTAACGGTCCAATTACAACGAAAAATACGGACATAACATCTCTATCTAATTACATGGCGGGAGTGAGCGGCGACCTCGCGGTACATATCGGAATTCGTCTAACCGACAATTTCTAAGAAAACATTTCAGTATTATATGGGTATATTCTCTATGTATATTCTAGGATGATGTCAAAAATGTGTGCATGAGTCTCTCATAGAAAAGAAATATTATACCGCGATCAAAGTTTCCCCGTATCCTTTGGCGGGTTTTAAACTATCTCCATACCTAATTCATCATTCAGAATCAGTTCAGCTATTATGAACATGTGAAAATGTAACACAGGTTTACTTTCACATTCTGAGATAATACACTATCATCAAACACGGTCAGCAAATCGAATGTATATTGTACGTATGATCGTGGTCGTACGTATTGAATGCGTACACTCGTATTGAGTTTATTTCTCTTTCAAAAAACATAAGATATGAAATGCAGTGATATCCCTTTTGTAAATATCATTACTAGGAGCGGAATAAATAATTTATGTCCTCTTATTACTCAGACACTGTGGCGGCGTTTTCGCTTTCGCAGAACCGTACGAGTGCCGTAAACATTTATTAAAAGATATGAATTTTGTTAATAAAAGAAAAATAAATAATGACCTCATTGTTTCTTCATTTATATTATAAACATGTAATTGAAAAATTCTATATACATTTTTTCGAAAAAACATAGCTTAAAATTACATAAAGTTCGAAATTTTTTCGAACTTGGAAACTGCATAGACTTAAATATACGTACGACTAACTCGCACCAAGTGTGTGCGCTCCCATAATCGTGTTCATACAGTCATTATTTTAATATGTATCTAATTCCTGCTACAAAATAATGTACCACCACCGGTAAATACTACTTTAAAATAATATTTTGGTACCTTGAACTAAATACTTAAAACTGTACGAGTAAAGTTCGCTCGTCCAATCTGCACACAACTATATTGTTTATCGGGTCTCTTACCTCACTATTTATTATGTTCAGACGATGAACGTCTCGGACGCGGAGATCGGCAACCGCAAACTGGCCAAGATCAACGATGTGTGCGACTCCATCAAGCAGCAACTTCTCATACTAGTCGAGTGGGCCAAATATATACCTGCCTTCACTGAGCTGCATCTCGATGATCAGGTAAGATTTTCGTGGGACTCTTGTACATTTTCGATCAACTTGACGATACACTACGTCACAAAAAATATGAGTGACATATTCACAATAAATATACTTATTTCACTGGATTAAAAGAAAATAAAACCACACAGTTGAATATTATAATACAGCTGTGAATCAAAAACCATGTTAAAATATATTATATGTTTTTAATTACGCGTATCCATTTAATCGTCTGCAAAATTTTAAAATACATTTTTATTTTAACATTGACTGTACATACGTACCATATTTAGCAATTACGGCTTTGGCGAGTGAATAACGTATAAATTGCCTGCGCCTATTGTGCAGGAGACGAATTTTTGAAACAATTCGCATTCGAAATCGTGATATTCGTATACGAATTCACTATTTCTCAATTTCGTGCGTTGTGCAACGAATGGTTCAACCCACTCGTTTTTAATTTCTACTAGTACAATATCCAACGCTGACGTGACCTTGACAGTGATCCGTTTCACGTGTGAGTCATCGCCGGATTTTTGTTTTTGTTGTTGTGGTTTTGAATTTTTCTGTGTGAAACGGAATTTAATTAAGAATTTGTTCTTAATGACAACACTGAATTCGAGTGATTCAAAAATCTATAAAATTGTTAACAGTAGAAAATAATTTCGTGCACGATTTGTATTCGTATTCGAATTCCAAATACACGTGTAATAATTCAAAAATACGTCTCCAGGTGGCACTGCTGCGCGCGCACGCCGGCGAGCACTTGCTGCTCGGGTGCGCGCGGCGCTCGCTGCACCTCAAGGACGTCCTACTGCTAAGCAACAACTGTATCATCGCCAAGCACAACATAGGTATGTATGGCTCGATCACATGTATATTCTATTACATATTACTTAATGGGGAACATGCAATAGGCTATTCTAAAATTTTTTCAAATATTTTTTAAAATGTTCGTTTACATGCAGTCAAGTGTTATTTTTATTTTCGCAAAATATTTATCCTGCAAGCAGAAAAAAAGATATTATCGTAAAATAAAAGCGCCAAAATGCCGACCGCCATGTCTGTGACGTCAATTGTACTAAAATAAAGAAATGTCAAAGTTGTCAAACGCCGAAGATAGTAGTGATGTGCCAACACGGAAAAACAAAACTCGATTTAACGCGAGTTAAAATTCACTTAACTCGGGTTGAACTCGAGTTAACAAGATGGAAGAGTTAATGTTTTTCCTTCGCATTAATAGTAAAAAAAAAAATGAACAGACAAATGATATTTTTATCTGCTTCAATTCTTTCATTTTTTTTTTTTATATTATGTGTTTATAATGTATTGGAAGAGTTATACTAACTAAAGTAAAAAGGAAATTATTTTTTGAAATCGAATAATTTATTTATTCATTTTTGGGCTGAATCTTCATTTTTTAAAATATGTATTATTAATAAAACTATGTAATTATACAGTCTTTTCAAATTAAATTCAAATTAACATTACGAGTATGGTGCATTATGTACAATAACATAGGCTCATGATTGTATTTTGATTATAAATAAATGTATAATCACAATATTTTCAAGAACAAGAAAATTAACTAAATACTAGAGTTTGGCCAACGAAAGCTGAACCTATCAAAACGCGGCAAATTTAAAAAATATAGGGACGCTATCACCGAAAATAGTAGGAATAACTAATTTGATACTTTTTATTAAATATATATTTTTTTAATTTCAATGATTCCTGCTTTGATTATGCCAATTACGCTTCTCACTCACCTCATTTTGAAACCGAAATAATAGTGTTACGCCGGTGGCTTAGTACAACTTCAAAAGTGATTTTCTGTGACTTACAAACGTTTTCAGCAGGCTGAAACGTCGTTTCAGGCCGTTTCAGAAGTAGCTCTTTCACATACTAAAAAATCTAAATTACACCCAAGTTACAGTAGTTTTCAGGCGCCTGAAACATGTTTTCAGTACGTTTCAGGCTACCCTCTATCCAATGCCGCAATAACCTGAAAACCCGTTTTCAGGCGTTTTCAGGACCCCTTATGAGCCATTAAGCCTACTTCAGTAAAAGGACATAAATTTCAATAGGAGTGAAAGAGATAGCAATAGTAGAAAGAGACAGAGATAGTTAGAACATTCGAGAAGTATTAGAATGAGAAAACATCATTAGAAAGAGATAGACAAACACAGAATATTCGAGAAAGATAGTACGAGAATATTCGAGTATTGTGTATCGAGAATATTCGAGTATCGAGACAGTTATACTCGAAACGTCTCGAACGCGCGACGTATTGGACTACACATTCGAGTGTGTCCGCGAATGTTCTGGCAAGAGTGGCAAGTATCTTAGGGGACTATATAAGGCTGTGTCCGGCCGCCGGAAAGCATTATTGTTTTGCGATACAGCGCGAAAACATCTAAGTGATATTGGGAACTAAGAAGCGACTTTCAGTGCTTTGAGTGAAGTTAGTGAAGTTAGTGTACTAATTAATAAAAGTTTAGTGTTTTGGTAGACCGCCGTTTAATTTACTGACCCCAGCTCGTAACATTTGGTGTCAGAAGTGGGATCAGTATGCCGGTTCTACCAAAGGAAGACACGGAAGGAAGAATCCGGACAAGAAGCCAGCGACAACAGGAAGCCGACCAGTGACGCTTCGGAGCTACTCAGCCGCCAACTGACGAGGACCAGCAGTCAGTTATGGAAGCCACTCCCTCAACGTCGGCTGCCGCACCAGATTGGGCGGCTTTCATGGCGATGATGCAGGAGCAGGCCCGCCGTCAGGAGGAGCAGGCCCGCCGTCAGGAGGAGCAAGCACGCCGTCTGGAAGAGCAGTTGCAGCGTGATAAGGAGGAGCAGGCCCGCCGTCAGGAGGAGCAGGCCCGCCGTCAGGAAGAGCAGGCACGCCGTCTGGAAGAGCAGTTGCAGCGCGATAAGGAGGAGCAGGCCCGCCGTCAGGAGGAGCAGACTCGCCTTTTGAGGGAACCCTTTTGCAGCTCGGCCAAGGTGAACAAATGGTCCTGATCAAAGACCTCCAAGCGACTTTCGGCAATAAGGTCAAAGTGATAGAAGATAAGGTTCTGCAACACGAAAACCGTCTCACTGAAGCTGAATCTGAGATTGCCGATGTCAAGAAGGCTTTGGGTAATCTGAAGGTCGGAGATGGGACAGCCACTATCGTCAGTGCCGCTCCTTCGGTGCGAGGATTCAAAGTGCCACCTTTTGATGGGAGTTCCTCGTGGTCAGCCTATAAAATACAGTTTGAGGCTGTAATGGAGGCAAATGGGTGGACTAAAGCCCAGGCCATAACCGCACTCAAGCTAGGCCTCCGAGATCAAGCCTTGACAGTCCTCGAAGCTCTTGACAAGAAGGTGAGCTACGAGGAACTATTGGAAGCGCTTGAGGCAAGATACGGCGACGCACACCTTGAACATGTGTTTCGGGCCCAGCTAAAAGATCGGGTTCAGCGTGTTGGTGAAAACCTGCAACAATGGGCCCTAGAGGTAGAAAAACTGGTACGTAAAGCGTACCAGTCCGCACCGACGTTAATTGTGGGCAACCTTGTCCAGGCTTTTGTCGACGGCATTCGGGACCTCGAAGTGAGAGCTGCTGTGAGACTCGGTCACCACGAAACTCTTAAAAGACGCCCTGGCCCATGCTCTAGAAGTGGAAGCTGTGAGGCAAGACCATCGGTCTCACCGTGTCAGGGAGGTAGTTGCAACACCTGTGCGTGACCGCTTCAAGGGATACAGCCCTAGATGCTACACTTGTGGCGAAAAGGGACACTCCGATCAAGTTGTCCTAAGCGTAGCTCAGGGATTGATGAAGATGGGCCTCAGGAGAACAGGGCAGCTAATAGAGCTGTCCAACAACAGCAGGGAAACGAGTAAACGCCAGGACTGCGGGGCGAGTGCTGGCTGGTGTTCGCAGAGCCCCAAGGATTTCGATCTCACAAGCCCACGATGGGAACAGCCTGATCATCAATGGCGAGGTTAACGGAAGGCCATGTAAGCTGACAATCGATACCGGAGCTTCTCGCACGGTTGTCAGTTCCCAACTTGCGAATCGGTTTCTGAGGGACTTCAGAAACAACAGCCTGGAGCGATTAAATTTAGTAACCGCCACCGGTCAGCACATACCCGTCCGAGGCGAACAGAAGGTGGAGTTGAAGTTGGGTAATCAAGTTTACCTGCACAACGTCATTGTGGCTGATATTGTCGATGACTGCATTCTCGGACTAGACTTTATGAGGAAGAATGGTTGTGAGATCGACGTCAAGCAAGGAATTATGAGTTGTGGACGAGAAGAATTGTTCATGGAAGGAGCCACACCGGGGAAAGTGTATAGCTTAAAGAAAACCGCTCTACCCCAAAATCAGAAACCATTGTGCCGGTTAGTCTCCCTTACAATTCTGGGAAGATACATCGATGTGTACTCATTGAAAGATTAGATCATGACCAGCCATGGAAGATGGCACGAACTCTGGTAAGAACCACTGGCTTTGCAGCAGTTCGTGTACTGAATCTTGACGATAAAGAACACGTGATCGAAAAGGGGAATGTTACTTGGTACGAGTGAGGAGGTAGACTGGTTGCGTCGTTGTCAAGACACGACTCATACAAATGTCAACAAATATGAAGGAATCAGCGTGTCAAAACTTTTGGAAGACTGTCGAGACGTTTTGTCTAAGGAACAGATAGACAAGGCTAAGAAGATGTTACTCAAGTACGCTGATGTTTTCTCTACTAACGACGAGGACATTGGGAAGACGAGTTTAGTTCAACACAGAATTAACACTGGGAACGAATTGCCTATCCGCCAGCGACCAAGAAGACTACCGATAGCACGGGAAAAGGAAGTGGAGACCATGATTGAAGGAATGGTGAAGGAAGGTGTTATAGAGCCTTCGTCCAGCCCATGGTCTTCACCCGTGGTGCTTGTTAGGAAAAAGGATGGCAGCATGCGTTTTTGTGTTGACTACCGCCGCGCTGAACGACATCACAAAGAAGGACAGCTATCCATTACCCAGGATTGATGACACGCTGGATATGCTTACCGGAGTGAAGTGGTTCAGCACGTTAGATTTAAAAAGTGGCTACTGGCAAGTAGAAATTGACCCTAAGGACAGGAGAAAGACTGCATTTTCTACTGGAAAGGGACTATGGCAGTTCAAAGTGATGCCGTTCGGGCTGTGTAATGCACCGGCGACTTTCGAAAGGCTGATGGAGCTGGTACTCAGCGGATTGATTGGAGAAGCCTGTCTGGTCTATTTGGATGACATCATCATCGTGGGCCGTACGTTTGAAGAACACCTTCAGAATCTAGAACGGGTGCTATCAAAAATTCGAAGCGCCAACCTGAAGTTAAGCCCTAAAAAGTGTTCCTCTTCAAACGACAAGTAAGCTTCCTAGGATACGTGGTTTCGGAAGCGGGTGTCCAGACAGATCCGCAGAAGATCATCGCCGTAAAGGATTGGCCAGTTCCGAGAGACAAAACACAAGTAAGAGCATTTTTGGGTTTGTGTTCCTACTACCGGCGATTTGTGAAGAACTTTGCCGACATTGCCAAGCCTCTTCATAAACTCACGGAAGAAAAGAGAAGTTTTTGCTGGGATGAAAACTGTGACGTCGCATTTCAAGAACTGAAACGACATCTGTGTAACACACCTATTCTGGGGTATCCCGATAATGAAAATGAATTCATAGTGGATACAGACGCAAGTGATACTGGGCTAGGTGGTGTATTGTCGCAACGGAAAGGAGATCGCGAAGTTGTTATAGCATACTTCAGCAAATCTTTGTCCAAACCTGAGAGAAATTACTGTGTCACGAGAAGAGAATTACTGGCAGTGGTGAAAACTTGCAGCATTTTAACAAATATTTGCTTGGTCGAAAATTCCATCTGCGTACTGACCATGCTGCATTGAAGTGGCTATTACAATTCAAGAATCCCGAAGGACAAGTTGCGAGATGGATCGAGTTACTTCAAAGAATGACTTCGTGATTGAACATCGCAGTGGAAGATCTCATGGTAATGCAGATGCTTTGTCAAGAAGACCTTGCTCTGGAGACTGCAAGCACTGCGTAAAACAAGAGGCAAAAGCAGACCTACCTGTGAGAATGCTAAACACGGATCTTAGCAATGAATGGAAAGAAACCTTTCAGCAGGCTCAGCAGTATGATGTAGACATCAAACCGATTCTCGAATGGATCAAGCCGGTACTCCTAAACCTGCCTGAGTGATATTGCGTCGATGAGTTCCATCACGAAGAGCTATTGGGCTCAATGGGACAGCCTGGTTATCCAAGATGAAGTCTTGTGCCGCAAATGGGAAAACGCTCGAGGAGACCGTTGTCATCTACAAATGGTTGTACCCAAAGCCAAGATTCCGGATGTTCTACAGCTGTACCATAACGGATGTTCGGGAGGTCATATGGGAGTGACGAGAACTCTGTTGAAAATAAGAGAAACGATTTTACTGGATAAATTGCCGTGACGAGTTGAAGATTGGTGCCGCAAGTGTACTAGTTGTGCTGCAGTAAAGGGACCTCATACACGCAGCAGAGGTGCATTGAAACTGTATAACGTTGGTGCACCATGGGAAAGGATTGCCATAGACGTTGCGGGACCATTTCCGGAAAGTGAATGCGGAAACAAGTACTTCATGGTTGTGATGGACTATTTCACTAAGTGGCCGGAAGTCTTCGCTATTCCTAACCAAGAGGCTTCAACAGTTGCGGATAAATTAGTCCATGAAGTCTTCTGCCGTTTTGGAGTACCCTTGGAAATTCATAGTGATCAGGGAAGAAATTTTGAGTCTCAAATATTTCAAGAGATGTGTCGAGTTATGGGTACCCATAAAACGAGGACCACTTCTTACCATCCGCAATCTGATGGAATGGTGGAACGATTTAACCAAACATTGGAGAGGTATCTTGCAAAGGTTGTGTCAAACAGGCAAAAGGATTGGGACAAGCACATCCAACCATTCCTGATGTCATATCGAAGCGCAGTGCATGAAAGTACTTCGGTGACACCAGCATTTGCAAACTTTGGTAGAGAACTACGGTTGCCTGCGGATCTACTTACTGGAATTCCACCTGATGCCCCGCGGAATATAACCGAGTACGCGAATGATTTGCGCAACAAGTTGAACGATGTACACGAGCAAGTCAGACAATCAAGCCAACAGATGTCTGAGAAGATGAAAACCCGCTACGACCGAAATGTAAACAACAAGGGCTTTGAAGAGGGTTCGTTGGTGTGGCTACATAATCCAGTCCGCAGTAAAGGGAAATCTCCGAAGCTTCAAGCCAAATGGGAAGGACCCTATCGAGTTTTGAAGAGGATCAACGACGTCACGTACCGGATACAGCGAAATGCACGTAGTCCCTGTAAGATTGTTCACGTTGACCGACTGGCGAAATACCACGGAAATAATGATGCTCGGGACGAGCATGTCTTAGGAGGGGGTAGTGTTACGCCGGTGGCTTAGTACAACTTCAAAAGTGATTTTCTGTGACTTACAAACGTTTTCAGCAGGCTGAAACGTCGTTTCAGGCCGTTTCAGAAGTAGCTCTTTCACATACTAAAAAATCTAAATTACACCCAAGTTACAGTAGTTTTCAGGCGCCTGAAACATGTTTTCAGTACGTTTCAGGCTACCCTCTATCCAATGCCGCAATAACCTGAAAACCCGTTTTCAGGCGTTTTCAGGACCCCTTATGAGCCATTAAGCCTACTTCAGTAAAAGGACATAAATTTCAATAGGAGTGAAAGAGATAGCAATAGTAGAAAGAGACAGAGATAGTTAGAACATTCGAGAAGTATTAGAATGAGAAAACATCATTAGAAAGAGATAGACAAACACAGAATATTCGAGAAAGATAGTACGAGAATATTCGAGTATTGTGTATCGAGAATATTCGAGTATCGAGACAGTTATACTCGAAACGTCTCTAACGCGCGACGTATTGGACTACACATTCGAGTGTGTCCGCGAATGTTCTGGCAAGAGTGGCAAGTATCTTAGGGGACTATATAAGGCTGTGTCCGGCCGCCGGAAAGCATTATTGTTTTGCGATACAGCGCGAAAACATCTAAGTGATATTGGAGAACTAAGAAGCGACTTTCAGTGCTTTGAGTGAAGTTAGTGAAGTTAGTGTACTAATTAATAAAAGTTTAGTGTTTTGGTAGACCGCCGTTTAATTTACTGACCCCAGCTCGTAACAATAGTAAGCAAAAAAAAAAAACAAGTGAAATGGAATTTTCGTCGAATATATTCAATCTTATTTATTTTTTAGTTAATACATAATATAATACAGACAAAATAGTTTATATTAATTAATTTAAAAAATTGAGTGATTCTAACATTAATACTACTGAATATTTATACTGGGGTACCATAAGTGTATACAGTTCTTACAACATCCTATAATTTCAAAATACATATAATCAGAATTAGTTCAGTTGTTATTAGCACTTTCCTACAGGAAAGATATATTTCACCTTGGCAAAAATTATTCTATTTCTTTTCTCGGATCTCAAACTGTTTACCAAAATTGATCAAAATGATTCAGCTGTTTGCACGTGAAACGTAACAGATTATTTTCACAACTATATTAATAGGGATTATCACCATGTAAGTAGATAAAGTAAAACTAACTGTACATAATTAGATATTAAATCACTCATGTAATACGATTATCACACTTAGTGGCTCCTCATGTGATAAAACCACATAAGTGTTTTAATATATAACAAAGAATAAGCATGAATATCATATTTTAATTTGGTCACACATAATAATGCAACAAAATCTAAACTTGCTAAAGAACGGTCTAATTATAATGTACATTTAATATACAATTTTTTACCTATTAAAAAAAATTGCAACTAATAAAATCGGAAGATAAAGATTTATTCTAAGTTGATAACAAATAAGAGTGCATATTACTCGAAATAAAAATCTATCTGTAGATTATGAGGTTAACCAAGTCATTGAAAACATTTTCTTTAATATTTGTAAATTATTCAAGACAGTGGCAGTATGGACTTTGATACATTTAACTTCGCCTATGGTGTATTAAATAATCTGTAACTAAGTTCGAAATCGTAAAAACGACGGCTGAAGGCCTTTCCAGCCATGGCCAGTAAAATAAATTTTAAAAAATCCTAAAAACGAGTATACAGCATGTCACTTTTTTTTTTAGTTCAAGATATCTCCTATTTCGTCTGGTTAGTTAAAAACTATTCGCATCCTCTATAGTACTATGACTTATTTCACAAGTCGGTAACGTTAATTGTAGCTCTTGTACAGGCTCCAAACTTATTGCAAATCGCACGGGATTCATAGGTAATATTATTGATGTGCCGAGTCGACGTTTTGGTGGATCGAGTCGATTCGAGTCAGTTTATACGGTATTCGAATCAGGACTCGATTCCCTAGTTCAAGCCCAGTACTCGAATTCTATGTTTGGTATTCGAATATTTCTAGACTCAAGTCCAATTCCTAGATTCGAGCCTAGAAATTCGAGTCTGGAAATTTAGAACAATAAGGAAAAATAGAAAGGAGTTAGCTTCAAACAGCGTGTAGGTTAGGTTAAGCACAATGACACAAAAATAATAATACTGTAATTTTTATTAAAAGATAATAAACATTGAATCAAGACATAGAGCAAGGAGCTTATGTAAACAGTTTGCAAGTACAAGCGAGTTAACCAAACTCGAATACTATCAGTAGGACTCGTATCAATAGAATCAAATTAGCGAGTACTGACTCGAGTATCGGAATCGAGTCTGCCGTACTCGAATCAAAATAAATTGGTATTCGAGTAGGCCAGTCCAAAGCTGGAATCGAGTCTGACTCGAGTCAAACCGTACTCGGCACATCGCTACTAAATATATTCACTAACATTCAAATGGTTAATCTGCTTGTTTCTCCATTTATGTATAAAAATGGTAAATAAAGTTATGCACCACCATTCCAGATGGGCGTATGGACATTGATATCAGCATGATTGGCATGCGCGTCATGGACGAAATTGTAAAGCCACTGCGAGAAATTGACATAGACGACACGGAGTTCGCCTGCCTAAAAGCCATCATCTTCTTCGACCCCAGTAAGTACACACATAATCACGCGTTTTAGCCGCGAACGCTTGGGCAGAGGAGTGTTAAACACACAGCCAAGTTTAATGATTCCTAGGGACCTAAGCTATTGTCACTGTACGGGCAACACCTCGGGATATAATTATGGTAAATTCCCTACACTATTATTATTATTATAGTACACTATTATTATAGTAGTTCTTGACGCAACAACGACAATTGACAACATACATAACATTAAGAAACTTGTCATTCAGTACTTGGTTGCAATCGAAATCAAACTTCCTATATATATACGCTCACCGGAACCCTAAGACAAAAGGGTACGCGTTCAATTCGATATCTTACGACAATATATGGAAATTACGAAATCATTTCCATACATTTCTTTCCAACGAAAGGAATGTGAATTTTATTAGTGTTACATCGGCTATAATTAGGGTTGCCATTATTAAAACCCGTTAACTTTTATTCATAATCCAAACATAGTATCTAGCCCGGTAGTTTTATCAGTCTTAAGTTTTAGAATCCGAGGATATAACTTTAAAGATACTCCCTTATTACTCTTATTACCTTTATCTACTAGCATGCTATTAATCCTCTATAAAAGAACCTATAACAATTAGCTTATATAATTAAAACACTCAATGATATTATGATCATTATATCATCCAAACGCGTGATATTCATAAAATATCAAAAAAGAAATTCTCATGTAATGACATATCCAACAAAATCCACGTGTCAAATCAAATTTTAACTTTTCTTGAATTTACATAGTTCTTACAACACCCTATGGTATGAGAATCTTTTATAGAGGATTCACATCATGATTGTAGATAAAGTATGCAACTGTTATAATTAGGTTTAAATATCCCTGATTATACAACAGTTGCATAAATAACTATTAGTCACTTACAGTTACTTTAACCATAAAATAATTCTAATGTCAATTTTATAGAACGAAATAATTCGATGCAATTTATCTATATTAAACTCGATTCAAAACGTTTGTTTATAGATAGGTTATCATAATGTAGAAACAATCGCCCTTTGATTTGAGAGCCCGAGAATTGATACGTTACTTGTAAATAGATAATAAATTAGGACATTTTTTTTCCCTCAGGAGAGGAAGGCTGAGAATCCTCACAAGGAGTACGAAACGTACCCAGGATACCCCCGCAACGGCAAGTGTCACAGAGGTTATGTCGGACTCCACGCGACCGGAACGGTCCAGCCACGTGACCTACCGACTAAACTCAGCCTGGCCTAGGTTCTAAAACCATATAGGCAAATCGTGAGGGCGACCGCCCCTCAGGAGAGGGGCGATGCAGCGCATTATGGGCCCATAGATGGGGCCCAAAAGCGCTAGAAGAGGCGCGGGAAGTGACGCCGGCCTTATCATAAGGGAACCTAGTCTTGGCGATGCTGAAGGCTGCCGAACTAAGGGATCATGGAGGAAATTTAGGACATAAAAAATACTAACATATAAAAAAAGAGTGCGGACCAAGGAGTCCGCAGAGGACCAACAATTATTATTAAAAAAATTAGTCCTTTTTTCCTTTTGAAGTTATTTTACACGCTATAACTTGGTGATAACGTGTGTGGTCCCCAGACGCAAAGGGCCTGTCGCAGCCGCAGAAGATCAAGCAGCTGCGCTACCAAGTGCAGATCAACCTCGAGGACTACATCAGCGACCGCCAGTACGAGGGCCGCGGCCGCTTCGGCGAGCTGCTGCTGTGCCTGCCGCCGCTGCAGAGCATCACCTGGCAGATGATCGAGCAGATACAGTTCGCCAAGCTGTTCGGCGTGGCGCACGTCGACAGTCTGCTGCAGGAGATGTTATTGGGAGGTGAGGTACCAGAATAACTAGTAACGGCAATAACGACTGTTTTGTAATAACGAATAACACTGTTGTGTTATTTTCCTATAACTGTTATTGTAAATTGTTATCTGTTATTCTGTTATATTGCTGTTTTGACAAATGTTGTTGAATACGATTGTTATTGTTATTATAGCTAGCTTATTATAGCTAGTTATTCTTAACAATGAACTTTCCTTTATACATTTTCAGGCTTAGGGCTGTCAGAATATTAGGCAGTAATTTAAATATGTTAAAACTAATTAATCAATATAATATTCTGGTGTATTTAAAAGTTCATTGATCTGTACATAATTTGTTATTTACATTCAATATTTACATTATTTACATGCAATATTTGCAATATTCTTCCATTTCCATTTATTTACAATATCTACTCTAATTATTTATTAGTTACTTCAAAAGTACACGACACTAATTATTGCAACGAATAGGTAATTTAATTTGCATACGCGAACACACAACGGCAAATCCAAACACGACACTAATTATTACAACGATCACAGAACTGTAAATAATGCGTAACTAAAAAAATGACAACAGCTTAGGTACCAACAAGCCAGCAACAGTTTACCTAATTGTTATTTCAAATCACACTCTAATACAAAATGAATCTAATTGTCATACGCGCGAAAGTACAAAATTGTGAATTTGGTATTAGTAAAATTACTATCAGAAATAAACAAATAAGAACTTTATTTCCTTGTAAGAAATGTTAATATTATAAGAATAAGCAGTCAAGCAACAGAGCGAGCGCCTACGCCTACACAATGGTTTCAAGTGGCAACAACAACAATGTCAACTTCTTTTGTCAACAGCAACAGCAGGATAACAGTATAAGCCGTTGTTAAATAATGTGTTATTCGTTACGGGAAAATAATTCATTATATTATCTGTTATTGAAATAACGACCATTACTAATCATAACGCATCATTTCGCACATGATCCAACATAACAGTTTGATGTCACGTGTCGCATGTGAAGAGTTTGATACAAGAGGTGTTGTTGGCAAGGAAGTAAGAAAGGCCTGACAGATAGACCGTGCTGCAAAGTTATGGTTGGTATGGTTATACTGCATTCGGTTCGTCAACAATTTGCGAAAATATGACCATATCTCCGAGCATAGACTACGGTTGTACTGCCAGTTCAACCGTAGTTTATGCTCGCAACACACCCAGCTATTTGAGTCCCTATTTTCAGTATTTGTGCTTCTCATGATAGGTCTCTCCGATCATCATCCAATTTGCTACTGAAATGTCCGTCTCACCATTCCGAAACAATGTTACAAATGTGGAAGTAACTGTCTGTCTGTCCATCTGTTACGTTTTTACGTACGTAACCGATTTTGATGAAATTTGTAAGGGGATTGTTTAAGATCCGGGAAATGACATGGAATATTTTTTGTTACTGAAACGCGGATGTAAAGATTTATTCCGTGGTATTTTATAGAAGGTAAATAAAGCTTTTGAGTGTAAACAAATTGTCATTAATTCTTACTGTTTACGTCGGAACTGCACGTAGACTACCGCGTACTAACAACCGGTCGCCGCGGACATCGTGATTTCTATACATCGTAAATGCAGTGGCAGATCTACAAGCCAACAGTGTTTGCACGTTGCACATCTTATGCAATGCTGACAAGTAATATATTATGCAGACTCGACCTATTGAAATCAATGAAATTTATATATTTATGTTTATTTGTAGCCTATAGATATAGATATATATAATAGTAGTAGCTGGGGATAATGGCTTTTCACTGAAATTTTAATCGAGTGACCGTATATAGGTTAGTTTATGTCGATCTATAGTTTCTGCTCGGGTACGGGCATACCTTTAATTTCCATCGCGTAAAAATACAAGACTTAGGGGTGGTCAAATCTTTATTATATTATATTGCAGTTAATTAAATAAAAACAGTGATGTATATAATGTGAATACTAGAAACAAAAATAAACTTGCTGTTCCAATGTTCAGACTCCATAAAACTAGCTGTTCGTTCTTGGGGAAATGTATATCTATGTTTAACAAGCTTCCGCAAAGTGTCATTGCCTTTATATTAATTTAAAATCCATATCAAAAAGACAGTCATGAGTAAAGATTATTATAAAGTAAGTGACTATCTAAATGATCACGCTATTTGGGAATAGGGACACTATTCATAGAGTCATATTTGGTAACGACATTGTTCATAATATTGTATTATTTTTATATGTGTATGTAAACATACATACGACTGTAATCGTATTAGGTATGATTGTATATTAATTTTGTATTATTTTTAATATTATATTATAATAATTATTAAAATTGAAAAGAGGAGATAAGAATAGATCTTCAGAGTTTTTTGCCTGTTCTTCTCGAGAAGGCTGTCCCAATTTCCGAACAGGTGTAGAGTCAAATTTTTTTTCCTTTTTCCCTTGTTCGTACGTACGGACAAGGTTTTTGTTTTTTTTTAAGCTTTTTTTTTGTTTTGTTTGTTTTGACGTCAATAAGTGCCTGTAAAGGTCTATGTTGAATAAAGATTATTTTGATTTTAAAAGTAAGTAGTATTTCTAAATCCAGTTGTGTTTGTTCGCAGGCGCCTCGGCAGAAGGCGCCACGGACGAGACAACGGGCGGCGACTCGTCCCCCCCCCTGGTGCCGCAGCTCTCCGCCCCGCACGCGATGTTCGAGCCCGCGCCCTTTAAGCAGGAGCCCAACATGTGAGCACTGTGCACTGACATTAGTCGCCCCACAATATTCTAATATTATAGCTCGCGGCCTAAGCAAGAGCCCGTCAAGCGACATACTATCATTTCACTAAATAAACCGATAACGTATCCCGAACCGTGATCAGTCTCCGAATTGACGAAATTATCATAAAAAATCATTATTTATTATTATTGAAGGTAACTTTCTTTTTATTACATGTCGAAAATTAAGAATTTACTTGTTTTGTTATTGTACACTATGTGTCACAGAATTGCCTTTGGAGAATTTTGAAATGAGTAAATTTAATTCAAACACATTGTTAGACTTTTACTTATGGAGTTTTGTAAAATATGTAATTTATTAAAAGATGTGCATCTGGTCGGCGTACTTTTAAATATTTATAATACTTACGCGTCTATGTGACACTTCAGGAATTCATAAATTTTGATTTATTTGAAAATTTATATCGTAAAAATGTTAATTTTTTGTTTAATAAAATGTGTAGATTCCAACATACAGAGTAGTTTCTCTCCAGAGGGCATTATTTGACTCACCTGTACACTTCTTGTATTTCATGAAACAGTTGAAATATAAATTTTATATATGTTGTTTATCAATTTTGTCAAACCCACAAATTAGGTTTTTTGTATGATCTCAAATTGTTTTACTCACTCTTTTCTTTTATAGTTTTAAGAAATCCGTAAAGCCTTCACGTAAAGTTGAATGTTGATATACGTATTCATTAACAGTAAATAAAGTCTACTTTAGCTTACTACGTGCCTAAAGGACGGTCAGTGCTGGGTGACCTAATTGTATCTTATTAAATCTCTTTTTTCTCCAAGGCTGATTCTCCAACAATATTCTTTGACCTAATAAATTGATATTTGATAAAAATGAGCTTGAACTGTTTATGTGTTCGTAACTTTCATCCATCTCTCTTACGTATAATTATAATGTCAATCTCTCTTTGTTTACGAATTAAGTCCTATACTCATGGTAACTATAATGAATGGGCGTATCGCTATAAGTGGGGCCGCATTGTCTTATTTGAATAATGTGATAAAAATTTCTGTCATTTAATAGTATCTCAAAGTTAATAACGCAGAGTAATGTACTGCTTTATTTGAATTAACCTTCAACAATTTTTATACATTTCAGCTGTTTCGGAAAATAGCCACAAAATACTTTAAAAAGTTATATAAGCTCTTATTTTAACATTGTAATCTGACACATGAGTTTTATTTATTTGTATAAGTAAACTCATCTCCAACTTTAAAAAAACAGACAATATGTAAGACTGCAAATGACAGCTATCAGATCACAACAGATCAGATTTAGTGGCGGCTTGTCTTAAGTAATGTTTCCATTTTTGTTTGTGCCCAGGAGTCCGGAACACGCTTCGCCAATGAGGGCCGCCGATATAACGCTATTGTAGTGTTAGTAACATAAAAGATTATATTGAGCTTTTGATAACAAAGTCTATGTGCAGCCTGTGCAACTTTTGTGCAACAAACGACTCTGAAAAAATCGGGTGGGCCTGTTCCGGGGCACACGGCCGTTGGAATTGTCGTGAAACGTCTATGTTAGGGAATCGCTTTTAAAGTAAAAGATTGAAATAAAAACAAGATTGACGGTGTTTTAATAAAAGACTCAATGTCACAACAGCGAGCTAACTATATAAGTGAAATATTCACACCACATGTTTGTTTCTAAGACTAATAGTTTTTTAATTATTAAGGTACGATGATATAGACCTTTTCGTTACGGTCCACTTTTTAAACCTGGTACCCGTATGTTTCGGCGCGATTTTAATGACGTTTCACGTCAAAAGTAACGTTCTACTGTTGTGTGAAATTTATGTTATGAACAAAAAGAAACATGATCAACCTTATAGATAATAAGTACTTTACATATACGTTAAAAGAATGTTACTCTGTCCGAGCCCATCAGTGTGAATATTAAAACGTTTGCCTGTTACTGAAACGTACATTGCGTAATTTTTATATTGACAGTAAGGTGCATGGAATCCCATTTTGTGGTGTCCACATTTCGTAAATTTTATTACATTTTAGGTGTAGGTGTTTTATGCCAATAATTTTACTATTGATGTTTGTTTGTGTAACTGTCAACTATCAGCTAGGTCGAATACTACTACATAATTTTACTCGACAAAAAATATTAAAAAACTGGTGTTTATTGTATAACGTCATACTCGAGTGAGATTATGTAATGCGGGATTCAGAGTGCAATTAAATATTTATCTAAGTATAGGCTGTGTAATTGTGTTGCATACATACCGTGTGGTGTATTTTTTAACGAAAATACATATCATATTATTTGTTAAATTTCGATTTAAGATTTTTGTACTGATCCTATTGAAAATAATTCATTTTTCATTCGTATCACGTATAAATGCTTGTTGCATTTGGGATCATAAGTGCATTAGGGTTCCGTACCATTATACAAGGACAATGTTCGTGTTATTTAAATACTATTCTTGTATAAAGATAATTTGGACAAAAAAGGGTATGCTACTGAGGGGTTGTCTCATTATGTCATGTGAAAAATTACAATGTTGGAACGGATTTAAACAGAAAAATCGTTAGTATAAATTTAATTTGATTTATAGCGGCAATAGAAAAAAATGCATACTAATTGGACTATTATCCACCTACTATATTAAATTTTTATTTATTTGAATATTTAAGAAAAAGTTTTTGAAATGCACCATCTGTTGATCTTTTCAGGATCTTTATAATATAATAATTCTTAATCTCAGTTATTTATATAGCAATATAACCAACCCCTATTGTGAGTTGTATTATTTAATTTTAGACTATATTAAACTCTTTATAAAAATAGTAGTATTATTGCAATAGATCCAATTTGCAAACTTGACTAATTTGGTTCATGAGACTTAGTATCAATACGTACCAACAGCTTTTGGCTACGGAACTCTAATAGCTATTTGTTGTTTAAATTGTAACTTAAAATGGTAACGAGTAAACAACATTGTATGCTTGCAGTAAGCAAAGTAGGTAAAAAAATGTTACCAGTCCATAAGGAATATAAAATTATATTTTTGATTAAGACTTATTGATATTTCGTGCCTGTTAATGAGTGGTATTGTATCTACATATAGTAGAATCGGTTATGTAAGATTTTCTGTATCAATGTAGTATGAATTTATAGGGTCATATATTATGAATATATTTTCGAGTGCTCAATTGTAGTTCCCAGGACATTATTTGGATTTGTATATTTATAAGGGTGATAGTTGTTACTACCCGTAGGTGTATTAGGGAATGACTATTTAGGCGTTTTATTGTATGTTTTATATATATTTCTACCATAAGTGCCTTGTATCCTAAGTAGACTGGTGTATTGTTGAATGTACATATGTTACAATTTGTAGAATATATTTTAATAAAAATAAATATATTGTTACCGAAACGTTGTTGATTTTATATACTGTACCCCAATGCAATATTAAACTACTTGATTTAATTGAATACAGACTATGTTTATCTGATATTAATAAAATGTAGGTACTCACATTTATTATAGTATGTACTGTATCAACGCAAACTAGAGTAGTAACTTTAGTTATATGTTGTGAACTTTTTTCCTATATAAAATATGCAAAGTCGTTGTTTGTATACTTAAATAACCAAACGAAAATCAATTTGTATTGGGCGAGCTTATTGCCACTATCAAAGCACTTCGCGGAGATAAAATTGCGGTTAACCCCGTTAGTCGGCTATTAGTCATCTCATCATCAATCTCTGCACCAGAGAGAACACAAATGATGTTCATTATACCTTCTTGTTTATTGTATACATTCGTGGCCTTCATCTTACATGATGTTAGTGGTAAGTGACGATAAAACTAACTTAACGCAATCGAATATATTATTAAAAGCAATATATTTAAGAAAAAGTAATTATTTTTCCTCAGTATGAACTTATACTATAGCTTAGCGTACCTACATACTTAAAATATATATGTCAGTAGATATATAGTCGGTAAATGTTTAAATAAATTTTTAAAGATATATATCCCAATTGGTGATGCGTGGTGAGATTTAAAATTACCCAAATCACGTGTATTTTTAGTACTTACAATCTTAAAATTCTTAGAAATACAGGTACAAAATATAATCTTATTTTACTCTGTAATAATTAAGCACCATGATATAATTGACTAAACTACGATTTTTAATTCGAGTCAGTAAAATGACAAGTGCAACTGTCACTGATACAAAAAAGGGTGACCCACTACAATAGTGATGTTCGGCAATCAATAGATTTAGACATTTAGTCATGCTTTATTTTATTAGATATCAAAGCGTTTTTTTATTGTAAATATGTAATACATACCATATTAAATAATATGATTTGTGACACATGACACTGGAAATGTCATTTTACTGACTCGAATTAAAAATCGAACTTTAAACAGGAAAGTTGCCTATTATTTTTGATTGGTAAACGAATGGTGCAATCATGTGAATAACATATATGTACTTCGTTCGGCAAGTGTGTAGTGTAACCTTCAGTCACTAGACACCACTATCGGTTTGAAAACCGTGCGTTTGACGAAGAAATAAATACACGTGATACCTATCCTCCAGGAGGAACGATGTAGGTTAAGTTTTTCTGGTTAAGAGCTGAGTATATTGGATATTATAAGCAATCATTGCTTATAATAACCAATATAAACTCTAAGATATGTTAGTATATGTCTATACCTAGTTAATATATCATATGATTTTTCGTTTAATGGACCAAACTAACGAAGCTAGGCTACGTGACAATAGTTTAGTGATAGCTGACTGCTGCTGTCGGTTATTCCAGCCGATTATGGATCATATTTCAGATAAAATAGATTTTAGTGGAATTAGAGTAAATAGATAATTAATATCGTATATTGTGCTTTTCAATTCAATTTATAATTTATATTCGTATAACAAGAATATAAATAATATTGCTCTGAAAATTTATTTTGTTATTGAAAATAATTTATTTTGAGGTCACTCTAGAATAAACGTGAGAATTAGTCATTAATTACTTTTAAATAATTTGATCCAAAAGACAAAAAATAAAACAACACGGACCACGAGTTAGTGGAGAACAAATTTAAAAAAATATATATTATTCCTCCCTACTGTCTTCGGCAGAGATATACGGCAATAGCTCGTAATATATTTTAATCCCGTAGTGAAAAACCGGTCTTATTAGGTAGCTGGTAGTAAACTGGAACTCAACAATTCGAGAAATGCCTATCTGGAATACACATCGGTGTATTCCAGATACCTAGGCATCGGCCTAGAATATTATGATTATCTTGGGTAAAATATATATATTTTTTTAGCTCTTTTTGGTTTTCTGCGGACTCTTTGGTCCGCACTCTTTTTTGTTTGTGTTAGTCCTTTTTTTTACATTTCCTTATATATTATTTATTCTACAAGTAACATATCATTTGTCGATCAGGAGAAAGGTATTGTTCTCCGTTTTGTGGGGACAGATGGTCTTGTCCCCCACAGTCGTAGCCCCATCTATATCTATGTTCTAACTATTCCTTAAGACGAACAATGTTTAATTAGTATCTATGATTAGTATTTACATTTGTGTGTTTAAATACTAAGATTAATTATAATTTAGAAATCATACATATTACTTGATTACATTAGAATTTATTGCTAATTGTTTAAGCTAGTTATTTATTTATTTTTATTATTACTATTATTATTTTCAATTTGCTATCATTATTGTTATTATACATATCGACCTATGCATAGAATCATCATCATCATCTACGAAGAGCTTTTTACACTTTTCGCCCTCCCCGATGCCATTTACTAGGAGCGACGCCATGGTACGTACCTACACGATTCTTGTCCTGTTTGCCTGCCGCAGCTGCTGTTCTGCTGCGGGGGTCTTTCGCGGCCTCAACGGTCACGGTTACCGCTATGTCGTGCTTTGTCTTGAAATGTTTTGGGTAGGTAAAATATTTAGTGTTTAGTTGGTAACCAAATACAGCAGAAAAGCAATGCTCTATAGTGATCGAATCCCGCACATCAGAATTTACACTCGATGCTATCAACTAAACCAGGGAAAAGTACTAAATAGAAAATACTAATAGTAGATTGTAGTTACCCTAAGTTCGAAACAGGAACCAATATACATATAATTATGTATATATAAAATAATTGCGACATTGGTGAAAACAAAATTTAACAGTACGTATGTGATCATGAATTGTCTTCCGTAAAGATTATAATATAATTTACCAAAACACACCTATTTTTAAATAAATTTCACGGCTTAAATCCAATAATAATAATAAAAATGTGACGGGAACTCAAGGTGGTTGTTTTATTCGCAATCTGTATTACAAAAGTAGAAGCAAAACGCTTAGTTTGAAGTACAATATAGCAAATAAGTAATTATAGTAGAGAACTTTATTTACTTTATTTTTTTTTTTGTTTACATATTTTTTAAGTTTATATGGTTACTAGTTATTGCGTGGACTATCACAATCCGGGCGGGTCGCATAGATTCAGATTGCGGCACTATAAAAGAAATATGATTCTAAAGACACGAAGTTCACCGATTAGTAATTGACAAGAAAAAAGTTAAAGAAAAAGCATATATTTATAACTAAGCTTTAGCTTGACAAATCACTCCAGTGTGGAAGGCTTCTCCTTTACGTCCATATAACCCTTCCTCCTGGTTAATCGATTCTTGCAAAGCAAGTAGAGTATGGACAGCGCCGACACCGCAGTCATCACAATCAGAGGAATGTACACTTTCAACATAAGGTTCTCAATACCCTTAATCATGTATGAGTATGAGAAGCACACGATTTAAATAAAATCCTTATTCACTCGCATTTACAAAAAATCTATGTCCATACTTTAGTATTCCTAGTTAATATATTTCTATAGAACTTTTTCTATGTATATATTTTTCTAATACAAATACTTTTTTATTCCGTGAAGTAACGTCAAAATTGTCAGACGTAGGGATACAGTTACTCTTTAGTAGATAGATAGATGAAATAAGATCATAAATATAACTTTGATACTTCTACTAAGACTAGAAGCGGAATAGTTTAATAGGGTAGACGACTACAGCTGATTATGGCCGTTTTTATACTATAATTATCTGATTTGAGCAATTTATATCTCATGAAATTATGTCAATATAGAAATTTCAGTTTAATTATTAATTTAAATTGTTTTTAGATTTCTAAAAAATGAGCCATTATTATTTACGTAATTCTAATGAAACGAACACATTTCTAGCATTCTCACATTAAATGAAACATTTTTAAATATAGAAAGTATACCTATAAACGGACAAATAACAAAGTTATTTTAAAATTTGTTTATACGCTCATACAAATTAGGCGAGTTTACTTAGTTATGACGTCACGATTGCAGTGTTTTAGTACCTATGGAGCGTTTTCGAGCGACCCGCGACAGCGCCGCAAACATGGCGATGTATCTTCAATAGGCGCAGGTGTACTGTTGGTTCTACAATATTTCTCACTTAAAAGAGTACTCTTATTATATATAGAATTTAAAAAATTGTCGTCTACCCAATTAAATGTTACAAAGCGCGCACTAATGGAATACCCCCCATTAGGTCCACTGAATCTCATAAAACATTCCATAGCTGCTGTAGTTTTTATCATAAAATTATTATTTTTTTAACTATATACTACATAAACTTTATATAATCCCATATAGTTATTTTATATCATCTTGCAGTTGACAGCTTATTATACAAAATCTCTAAAACATATTACATTATAAAGTTGTAGTGAAGTGCAGATCTCGAATGAAAGACTATGTATAGACTTGTTATGCAAAAAAATATATAGATAGGTAGCTAGATATTACTGCAGTAGTGTAGAATTGGAATAGGGCTGGGCAAAGGTAGGGCAGCCTCTAACCACGTGCTGCATATTGTCCGGGTATGAGCAGCTATCATCGTTTTGCCCCAAGAAATAAGTCATTTGAAAATCAGAAAAAAACGTTTTAAATAAAAATTATATATTGCTTTAATTTTTTTTAATAATATGCCACAATAAATAGACAAATATTATAATAACATTCGGAACAGACACAATTAAGTTCAATTATTGGAAATTACACCGAAAAAAATAGTCAATAATATAAAATACCCTTTATTTCTCTTATAATCTAATTTTTTAGTTTACATAAAATTCTATGTTATATTACGTTAAAAACAAATTTCAGTCAAATTAAAATTCATATTAGTTAGATGAACCGTTTGGCGCATAACGATATATAATTAAAACACTAGATAATTTTTTGGTACAATATAAAAAATGTACATTAATTTCTTTTTGTGCAATTAGTTTTACCACAAATAATATAATACTACATTATACATTTTAATACACTCCAATATACTATTATCACAACAGATTTAATAATTCTAAATGAAAATAATGCAAAGTTGTTATGCTTATTATTATTAGTTAGTTCTAACTTCCAATCTCACGGATAGCTAATCCACGAGATTGAAGTAAACAGTCATGATCTACCACATTATATTGCAAAACATGTATTGTACAGATATACTTATTATTTTTTATTAATTATTCAATACAGTGACAGTAACACTTTAATTACTTGATTACATTATATGAATAAGTAAAATATGAACAGTTAAAATTGGTACAGTAGGCACCACGGCAATCTATGAATAAAGTACAAATTATATAGCTTAACGTGGCACCCGAAGCAAAATATTCAAACGCAACATTTTAACAAAAATAGCAGTAAATCTAATTTTACATTATAAACTAGGTGTGCATACCGACTTGCCTAGCCAATAATATAATATATGTCACGTAACCACAAATCTGTGTATACGTAACTACACAGTGTATCGAATCGTCCCTTGGCGGTGGCTTGACCAACTCTTGGTCGAGCCGGCCCCGGGACACATGGCGGTCGAATCACGAGAGCGCACCCCGCCATGCGCCCCGTATAGGCCCAGGGAACTCGGGGGGGTGTTAGTGGGTAGGCCAGTCCTCTTGACGGGAGAGCCCCACACACGGCCACGTCTTGCCAGCGCGGTGTCAGGGTGCACAAGGTCGCATTTCCCCCCCTCAAAAAAAAAAGTGTATCGAATCGTGTATCGTTAGTTTTAAATAGCACCAGTCAATTTTATAAACTCATATAAAATATAGCTAAATATACGTTATACGTACTCAGTCGCGGTACAGATTGTACATAATTTGGATAGATATTGAAAAGATTAAGTTTCACGAAATAACTAAATAGAATGCAATTTTCTATTGTTCATTTCTAGTATAAACCTTCCTCGGATTTCCTCAGAGAAACCTTCATAAATTATCTCTAACGCGCTGCTTAGTTAGTCTAATATTCAGTTATGGCACAAGTTTCATTACTCTGTAACTAGCTTCGCCTATAGAGTTTTAGTTTTATTAATACCAATTTAAGTTATAATGGTTTTAATATGTGTAATCAAAACAAACTATAAAAAAGAGATTGACTTGACTTTTGTTTTACATTCTAATCACAGATTTAGAGATCATTGGTGACAAACTTTCAGTTTTAAATTTAATATTATTCCTGTGTATACCTAATCATTTCATTCTTTTTGAATAAAATTAAAAAGCGGTCACCCTTAACTATTTCACCGCCAAATAGTCACGAAGAAAAAATCGCAGGACTTTTTTGTTGTATTCATATAAAAAAGGTGTAAAAATCATATTAATTGCATTCACATCAGAATGTACGAGTAAGTTATATTCATATAAAATGTCGTTCAAATGATTACTAGCCACATTTAAACAGAAATTTAGTTTTAGATTATGTGGTATTACGAGGTTGGCGGTAAGGATATGTTTACACCTGTATATGATCCAGGCGTCGCCAATCACTAAATCAAGCAGTCACTAGGGGAAATCGATACTCATTATAATAACTTCATATTTTGTACATCTAGCTGGAGAGCTGGTGAGCCCTGCAAGTAAAGGTCTTCCAGTAAGGTTAGAAATTTGTAAACTTACGATTTATAGCATGCTAAGAGCAATAGCAATAACCTGACAGGCTTCAGCCCTGCACGTCATCAGCCCCTTTATTTACTGAATTGTAAATTAAATTGAGTTTCAAAACTTGTTTCTGTAAGCCTAAAAATTGAATAGGATGGAGTTTATTTATTGTAAATCTTGAAAAAATATTGTCAGGCAATTACAATTAGCAAAATTATATGACAGGTGAATTAAAAAGAGCTCAGTTGATGAGGTTAAATAAACTTTGTCCTGTATAGTTAAAATTTTGATATGTTTTTAAGTAAAAGTTTTAGAATGAATATGTACAATGCCAGGCGGTTTTGAATAGCATAAGACCTTGACAGGCGAGGGGACAGCTGCTAAGGGTGTGCGAGTAAGAGGTGTGATTTTTTTTTAATTCAACACAACATAACATCGATTTGGAAAAGACGTTATCATACCCCATTACATCTGTTCCAATGCCATTGTGTCATGAAGATGGTACAATACATAAAACTCAGAAATCAGCAATGGTTGAAATTTTAAAGTTAACAGTGAAGAAGACCGTTACTTGCCCCTGCAAGAGCTAGTAAACCCTTTTACTAGCTCTTGGACTAATCGTAAACACTATAACATACTAAAAAGTCTTCAGTCCTCATTCATACTTATAGTAAAAATTGCATGTTGCTGAAATGGGTATGTTAAGATGGATCTGTGGAGTGACAAAAAAGGACAGAGTGCAGAATTATTATATCAGAGGAAGTCTCAAAGTAGGTACTATTGTTCAAAAATTGAAAGAAAGGAAACTTTACTGATATGGTCACGTTAGTTTAAGAAGAAAAAGATCATGTTAATAAAAATGTTATGGACATAAAAGTGTATGGGCATGTAGGGAGAGGAAGACCGAAGAAAACGAATGTTGAAGAAGGAAGTGAGAGTCTAAATAGCGAGTGATAGAGGAAGACATGTTGCGCCGACCCCAAATAAAATAAGGCTTCTCTAGCCTTACATACATACTCACGCCTCTTTCCAGAGGGGGTAGACAGAGATCACAGTTTTCCACATGCTACTCTTACTTAATTGCCTTACTTAATTGCCTAATTACAAGTCTCTGTACGTATAAAAAATTGACTCGCCAAAAAATAGATGTCAAGTGTGATACTGATGCAAAATCTACATTTATCTTTTTTCTTCACTCGATTAATTCGGTGATCCGGTTTCGAGTGCAAGATATTTCTGGAAGCCGTGATTGTATATCTTGCGTCAAATATGATGTACGCTAGTGTTTGTGCGAGATGGAAATTTCTTACGAGTCTCGCAAAGCATCGTGAATGCGGTCGGCATATTTGAGTCAACATAATATTATATATGTCGCATCGTCGATCCCCTTTTTCGAATCTTTCCATCGTTTAAGCTTCGGTCGCAAAAATAATGAGCACAGCCGTTGCATTACGAAATACTTGACAACTATTCGTAATAATAAACGCGAAATTGATTATGATCTAAGAGATGTTTATCGATTTAAAACGTGGCGATCTCAAGATGGCGTAACCACACGCGTTCACTCGACACGTCCGGTCCGTTTAGGAACTCTGACAATAATTCCTTTCGCAACATCTGTCCAACTCCCCACTACCTAAAATGTCAATGTCAACAAAACATCACTTTCTCTAGTTACGCCATCTATGATTTCACCCAGGAAACATTTTCCTGACGTTTTAAATGAAACCAGAAAATAATCATATGGCTATATAATCTATGAAACGCTGTGACAGCCATAGTCTATTGCAATGCTGCGACATATATAACAATTTTTTTGTATATGTTCTTGTTATTGGTGTACAATAAAGAGTATGTTATGTTATATTTACAGTACAGATTTCCATCGATTTATTGGTAAGTCAATCACTGTAAACTGTCAGTTGCTAGCTCTAGCTTTGTTCCTAGCGCTATTGACGCCGACGTAACAAAATTCTGTATCAATGCCGTTCTGCTGCAGATAGTGCATCCACTGAATTTGCTTCATCGAGGGCTTGTCTGAGTCGCTTTTAACCTCCACAAATTTAATCTGTAATATATTATTTTTTCATTTAATTGATACAGAAGGAAATAGACAGTACTTATTTAAATAACTAGAGGAAGATCTACCACGTATCGGACAGAATAGAAAAAAAAACTGTACTTCCCGACAAACATCGGTTCCAATTATGGTCTAATAATTAAAACATTAAAAATAACTTACATGATATTTAAAAATACTAAATAAATCTGTTAATATATTCACTTTTCACTAATATAAATTTGTAAACTTTAATTAATTCTTAAGCACATTTCAAAAAATCTATAAAAGTTTTTAAATTAGATAACATAAGTAATTATTAAACAGTCAATCTACATTGCCTTAACAAAGTAAAAAGATAAACAATTCAATATTTCGATTGGTTTGGATGTGCGCGACATGAGTTGCGAATTTTGCTTGTTATATTTGAGCCGTTTATTTTGAAAGTCACCAACTCAGTTTTTCATTTTTTTTACGGTTACCATGGTTACATGTACAACTTCATGTTATTTATTAGTGAAGCACTTCAGATTGCTTATATTCAGAGAAAATACGATACATTTTTTACACATAAGTTTTCCGAATTAATTGAATAACTGAGCCGTGTAGTTTGAAAGTGGCAAAACTCCATTTATAGTTACATCAAGATATTGACTATTGATAATGTCGGAAAGCAGTGATGAAGGTAATTTCAATTAATTAGTATTTACAAGTTAACCTGATTTTTGGGATAATCGCGTTAGTTCATTAACCTGTACGTTTAATTAATATAACACTTAAAATTTAATTAATTATATTATAGAAATTATTTCACCCATGAGGAAGGACAGAATAAGACCACTTAGTTCTGATAGTGACGAAGAAATAGTAATTAATAATTAAAAAAAAATCGAATAAGAAAAAGAGTTATAGAACAATATTCGTCGTTAGAGGATGAAGATCCGAATAACAATGGAGAAAAGATTGATGCACCATATATCCAAAAAGTGCGAAAGATTAAACGATTTTAACGATTTTTTATAAGACATCCACGAATAAAAATGAAAATTTTAAAGTTCTGAATTTATTACCACGTCGGGGTAGACCAAAAAGGTTCGAAAATATTGTATTGGCACCATTGTATAAAAATATTAGGCAAGTTACAACAGCAAAATTTAAGGACATGATTGACCTATTACGATACATACCACCAGAACATCATGATTTTTTCAAATCCCTTTCACACGCACAAAATGTAGATGAATAGTAAATTGTTTTGTAATAAATTTATGATTATAATTGTGGCCCAACTGCATTCCTTATAAAAAAACGCATGTTATTTACTAAATAATTGCCACTATTTTAACAGGAACTTTAAATTTAACATCCTAAGATACGCTTAAGCAGTATGACTCCTTAGTATCTATACATATATTTTTAAATTCATTGAAACGCAAAACTTTCAATATCTCGATTTGAAGATAAATGGAATTAGGCCACTTTCAAAATAAGCAGCTCATTTATATAAATATAAGAAGCAATACACACCTTTTTTGTGACAGAGTTCCACAGAGTGAGATCAGGGAAGCCCGATCTGGCGTACCAGAAGTTCCTCGCCAGGCGGCCGCAGAGTATCGCCAGGCCCGGCCCCTCGAGGCACTGGCACACTTCGCACAGCTCGCCCAAGGTAGCCACATCGCGGTTGATTCCGGACAACTCATCTACGTAGACCACAAGAAAAAAAAAATTCAACAAACATACAAGAGCAGTAAAATTACTTATAATTAGTAGTGGTCGTTATTTCAATAACAGGTTATATAATGAATTATTTTCTGTTATTCTGCTGTTGCTGTTGACAAAATAATCGCCTAGTCGCATTGTTGTTGTTGCCACTTGCGTGTGTGCGGCACGGAGCGAGCGAGCACGACTGTGCTACAAGCTACAAGTGCGAGCGAGAGAAACCTAACCGTTGTGTAGGCGTAGGCGCTCGCTCTGTTGCCTGACTGCTTATTCTTATAATATTAACATTTCTCACAACGAAATAAAGTTCCTATTTGTTTATTTCTTATAGTAATTTTACTAATCCCAAATTCTCAATTTTGTACCTACGCTCGTATGACAATTAGACTCATTTTGATTTCCAGTGTGATTTGAAATAACAATTAGGTAAACTGTTGCTGGCTTGCTGGTGCCTAAGCTGTTGTCATTTTTTTAGTCACGCATTATTTGCTGTTGTGCGATCGCGCGCTGCATACGCGCATAATTAAATTATTCGTTGCAATAAGTAAATAATGTAAATATTGAATGTAAATAACAAATTATGTACAGATCAATGAACTTTTAAATACGCCAGAAAATCATATTGATTAGGTAATTAGTTTTAAATTATTTAAATTACTGCCTAATATTCTGACAGTCCTAAGCCATATCATTATTAAGAATAACTAAGCTAGCTAAAATAACAATAACAATCGTACTTAATAACATTTGTCAAAACAGCAATATAACAGGATAACAGACAACAGTTTACAATAACAGTTATAGAAAAATAACATAACAGTGTTATTCATTATTACAAAACAGTCGTTATTACCATCACTGCTTATTGTACACATCTCAAGGTCATTCTATATCCTGATCCGAATTTCCATTAAAGGAATATTATATGTTATTGCAGAAGTTTGAGATTGACTACTACCTATCTATATGTATAAAAAACATTTAAATGTTTGAATTACTTACTACTGCTGTAACAAAACAAATGTACTTACGTTTAGGCCTTGACCTCCACACATCATTCATCATACACAATATATCATCCATTGACATGCTTTTTAATTTGTTGATTTTAGTTTCAATGTCTTCTTTTCTGTTTGTGTAAAAGCTTTGAGAGAACATATCCAATGGATATTTCTGAAAACGAGACAGGAACAAGCCATAGCATTCCAGAGGCTTGGTGTATATCACGTCCCAAAACAAAATGAAGAAGATTGTCTCTAATATTCTTCCCTCACAGTGTTTGCCTAAAACAATGATATAAACAATAATAATATATAAAACTAAATATTAATACTTTTAACAGAACTTGTTATTGACTTATGTAATAATATATATATATATATATATATATATGTACATTTATTTAATAACTTTTATTGACCTTTATGAGCTTCTCACTTCAGCAGATTCTGAATTGAATTCACCAGACTATGAACTAAACAGATGTACTACCAAACAGAAAATGTAAATTACTATTATTATACCTAAGTATTATAATGAGATGAGAGATGATCAGGTGAACTTTGTATCAGCAACTTTAGTTTTCTATACTTTCCCACCATTGTTTAAACGGCAAGATTAATTTACTTCCGTTATTTTCACAGTGTTATGTCCTATGGTATACTATTATGGGGGTCGGCTGCTAGTATAGAAAGTATTTTTGTTCTTCAAAAAAGAGCAGTCCGCGCTATTGATAATTTACGAGCAAAGGATTCTATTAGAGATTTATTTAAAGAGATTAACATAATGACTTTAGCGGGTCAGTATATTTATGAAAATTTGATTTATGTGTACAAAAATTGTAACACATTTTATACTAATTTTCAAATGCATAATTTAAACACAAGAATTAAAAATAAACTTGCCGTTCCAACGTACAGGCTACAAAAAACAAGAGGCTCGTTTATGGGCAAATGTATAAATTTTTATAACAAGAGTCCACATAGTGTAGCTGATTTGCCTTTTCATAAGTTCAAGGTACATGTTAAAAAGACGCTAATGAGTAAGGGCTATTATAAAGTCAGTGATTATTTAAATGATGCCAATGCTTGGTGTTGATTTGAGGATACATTCTAACCTGTAAATATTTGTTTACCCTTATAAATTGTAATAACATATGTATATTGTATGATAACGACATAATTTATTGTAAATGTTGTTATTACTTTTGATAAAGCTGATAAGTTTCTTACGCCCATTCTTCTTATCAGCTAAAAATACGTCCTGAATGGGTGGTAGAAAAAAATTTTTGGACGATTCAAAAGAGCTTTCTATAAAATCATTTTTGAATAAAGTTGATTTTGATTGATTCTCACAGAAACTGGTGAGACAGCTTTCAAAGGGAGGACAGTCAGTCTGTGGAACTCACCTAGCATGACTTATTCACAGAAGAACGTTAATGCTTGCGATGACTTGTCATCATGACCCTTACTACAACCGGCAGCAATAAGTCACTGTCCACTAATGATGAAAAAACGTATCTTTGTTGAGATTGGATCATTTGTATCTGGATCAGTACAAAGATTCGAATCAGTAAAGTGCTTCATTTGCATCATTTGTATCAGTGACTCTGAACCGATTAAATCGGTTCAGAATCACTCATACAAATATTCTGATATCTGATACAAATACGCTGATATAAATATTGATATTGCTTCATTTGTATCAGTGACACCGAGTCGATCGTGCGAGCGTCGCGTATCGAATGAAACTGAGATGCAATTGAGTGACGTGTCTGAAGCGCTCCGACGCTGAACTATTTACTTATCTCAATCGTGCGAGCACCGCGTGCCGATTGAAACCGAGATGCAATTGAGTGACTTGATCCGAAGCGCTCCGACGCTAAACTATTTACTTATCTCAATCGTGCGAGCGTCGCGTATCGAATGAAACCAAGATGCAATTGAGTGCCGTGATCCGAAGCGCTCCGACGCTGAACTATTTAATTATCTCAATCGTGCGAGTTCCGCGTGCCGATTGAAACCGAGATGCAATTGAGCGAATGATTCACTTGAAGCGCTGTTATAGATTTGAATCAGTGAATCACTTGGAAGAAACGACTCATTGAGTCGTAACATACATATCGCACTAATAATACAATAGTGTATCAACTCAAACTCGAACATTTTTCAGAATCAACAAAAAACTTATTACTCACTTCATGTAATAGTTGCAAATTGAATAACTGTCACATAAGTTTTTTAATTTATCCTTATTCTGTTTTTGCACTAATCGAACGACGGTCTTGATCACGCGTGAGGAATCAAATTTTGCGTGTGTTTATAGTATTATGTCAAGTACGGCGTTTTGAGTTGATACACTATTGTATTATTAGTGCGATATATACTATGTTAGAACAAATGTAACATTTATTAACTGTTAATAACTAGGTACCTACATTATACCGCGGGCGAAAACCTAGTACCTAATATATTTCTTTACTTTGGAACGTATTAAAGACTTCCATATGACAAATTAAAACTTAAAGCCATATAGACGACTTTTAGCTATTTAATGATTAGATAGACACATCGTACCCACTAGCTTGTTTGTCAATATCATCATGTGCTGATCTTTAAATAAAATTGTTTAATGGTATCTTGTCACTGCTCAGTGCTACTTCTCTAATGCCCGATTTCTGAGTACATTTTGTCAATGGTTTATCTGTTGAATAACGCTATCAGTTCGATAGCTCCTTTTTTTTTTGTTCCCCTGAGGAAAATGCATTAAATTGCATACTCCGACTGTGGCGAGCCGACGGTTATGTGGGGCTCTCCTCACTACCCTACCGACTAACGACGACCGAGGCCGAGGACGGAGGACGACCGAGGCCTATATACCCACTAAAAACCTCAGGGATGGCCTGCCTCAGGCATGTAGGGAGCCCCCGGGAACATCAAGCAACTTTCGGGAAACCCCAGCCTCCGCTCCCCTGCCTAGAGGGGAGCCCTCCTCGGGGGAGGCTATACTACCTCCCCCGGTCGCCTCCACCGACGACGCCCCCCGGCCACGGAAGGGGCGTGGTCCATCCCGGGTCGCCGTACCAGTCGCGACTTCCTCGCGCCCGCCGGCGACCCGCGGCGGCGCCGCAGCTGTGCTACCGAGCCCGGCGCCGCCTTCTTCGAGCGGGATCGGCCATCTCCCGACCCCGCTCGGCGGCCTCCTTCTGGAGCATCACTACTTCACAGAAGGAGGCCACAGCCCTCCAACCTTCCTCGTCCGCCAGCATTGCCGCAATCAATGCCGGCGGAGACAGATCTCGCCCGATCTCTGCGACCAAGACTCGGCGCTCGGAAGCCCACGCGGGGTACTCCGCCAGCGTGTGCTGGGCCGAGTCGAGGTCGGATGCGCAGTGGTGACAATGTGTCGATCCCTCCCGTCCTATTCGACACAGATACTCACCGAAGCAGCCGTGCCCGTTGAGTATCTGAGTCAATCGGTAGGTGACCTCCTCCTTCCCGTGGAGCCAAGCTTCGAGGTGCGGGAGTACGGCACCGACGGCCCGCTGGCGCGCGCAGATCCGTAATTCGAGCTGCGCACGCCAGGCCGCCACAATCCGTCGGTGCCACTCCCGCTTAGGCACTTCGTGCGCGGGTTCCAGGGCGCTCCCCCCATCGCCCTCCCGGTCGACACGCCGTGACGCATACGTCGCCGCGTACATGCCGCCAGGATGTCGAATGGGGGGGAGCGTCCAGAACCGTCGCCGCCTCGTACGAGATTGTACGGTAGCCTCGCACGATCCGTATGGCCATTATCCGCTGCAGGCTCCGTAGCAGAGCTCTGCAGCGGGGGGACCTCGCGCAGTCTTGCGACCACACGGGAGCCCCATACATGGCCACGGATCGCACGACGCCCTCGTACAGGCGGCGAACTTCATCCCTCGGTCCCCCGAGATTGGGCAGCAGGCGATGCAATGCGCCCGCCACCCTTTTGGCTCGGGGGACCAACCGCACGAAATGCTCCTCGAAGCTCCAGCGGCGGTCCAGGGCCCAGGTACTTGATGTACGGCCCCACCGGGACCACCGCGTCACCCACCCACCGTCACCACCGTTAGCTACATTTTAAATTATTATATTTAAAAAAGACAATGAGTTCTACAATATTAAATACGAGTAGTTCTTTAGAGTCGGATACAGAAGTACTGGAGTTCATTATATTATATTTTATTATATTTTTGGGTTAGCGTCAGTCTTCTAGTTGTCTATTATGGCAATAAATTCCTTAGCTACTTCAATAAGAAGCATCTTCTCCGCTCAGTAAAATGTTTGCTGCGTTTACTCAAATCCATGTAGAAAAGAAAATAAAGTACCGCGACACTACAAAGTAAAACAATCAAACACAAACGAATTCAAAATCCGTGCGAAATCATGCCATTTCTTTTTCATCAATAATCTTTTTACTTTATCGATTTATGGGTATTTTATTATTATTATTATAATACAACAAAGCCAATTTTTAATTCGTATTTTGTGAACAGACCCATGTAGTGACATAATTTAGAACTACTTAACTGTTTATAGCTGTTGAAAGCACGGCCCGCATTCAGAAACTAACTGACAGTTAGGAGACATTTATCTTTTCGATAACTTTGTTGAATCATTAGTTATTGAGAGTTTAGCTAAGGTATTCAAAAACCGGGCATATGTCCAACACCAGGCAACAGCACATCAAATAACCTTACCTTTATTAAAAAGGCCACCATTCAAGTAATGAGTAAGGGCAACATCTTCAACCGACTCAACTTTCAACTCATTGTCCGAACGAGTACGAAACTTTAACTTGCCTTTAGAGCCAGTATTCCTGAAATAACAATATTAATAAACATAAAATAACACTGCAAATAATAAAAATTATTTTAGTATATAATTATAGTAAAATTATTATAGTAAATCTATAAAGTTAACTAATTACGGTATCCCATAGAAACAATTTCTCTCAAGACTTATGCAATTAAGGAAATAAGATCAAAATGAGACAGACAAAAATGAAAGTAACTCTGTTGGTTTTTCAAACTAAAACTACTGAACCGAAATTTAAATTAAATTTGTTACACAGTCTAGTCTGAGAAAAGAAATACGCTACTTTCTCATGTGATTAATAAAAGGAGTTGAAACAGGTGATAAATGTTTGTATGGAACATTAAAGATTGTAACTTCTTCTTTCGACTTTTATTTACATGTAAATACATTCGACTATAAAAATTTTACATTAAAATTTATTTTATAAACCAATTTCTTAAATGTTTAAATGATTTTAAAAAGTTCAAAATTTTACCTGACCTATGAGTTTCGAGTTGATTTATCATTTTTCCGTACGAAATGTATGGGAAACGTTTTTGGCGATTTCTGTCTTTTCTAGTACTGAAAGCTAAAATGGTCCCATAGAGTTTTTTGATCCCCACATGAAATAGAATCGATTGGCATAAAAAAAAATTTTGGACTTATTGCATTTTTTTGCCAACTGTAAGTTTTTTACAAAATCTGTGAATGCAGTTCAAAATATGTCAAAAAGTTAGGGAAGGTCTACTAAAAACGTTTTGCTGTAACTGCAACGGTTAAGGTACTTGCCCTTACTGCCCCGTTTCAAAAATACAACCTGTATATAAGAAAAATGCACACAAAATTTTGGACTCGGTGTAATTTTGAATCCTTAACTATTAAGCGACCGATCACTATCCGTCACAATCGAATATTTTAAATATATTCTTCACATCTTACTTTGTGAATCGAAAGTAGATTTTATTCAATGTTGTAACTAAGCATCATCATTAAACTTTGAATCCTCACATTTTTTTAGAGTTAAGACTAAATCTTGCTTACTAAATTGCATTTATGACTTTGCTTTTCATTAAAAAATTACAAAATAAATTAATATTATAATAAATGCAAACAAATTTTTTCCCTTATAAATGTGTTAATATTTACAGCTGTATGCATTAACTTTAAAAAAATGTTTACTTACTCCATTGGTTGTTTATAAATGGAGACACAAGGTAAATTTTTTTCCAAGATGGTTTCTTTATTGGCGAAAACCTGCAGGGCAGTAGAAAGTTGTTCATCGCCTACTACCGTCAATAGCCTCTTTGCACGAGGTCGCATTACGTCCTTCTCTTCTTGACTGCCAATTGTATTAAATCCTTCTAACAGGACTCGCGCAGCCTACAATTTTTTTTCAATAATTTAATGTTTATATTATGTTATAAAAAACGTAAACTTACTCAAAATGAACACATACACACATGAATGCTAACACAAAATTTTGGGCGCGTTACAAAATACCTTTAGATCTCCATTTTCTGTGAAATGGGCATCATTAATTAACGTAGCCCCAAATTTCATATTTATGTAGCAGTATAAAATAAATTCACTTACCTCATCATGCTTTTTAAGCTTCTGTAGCACCAATGCTTTCTCAGAATACCATTCTGCTCTCTTTTGTTGTCTGCACAACCCTTGCGACAAAAGCTCAGTTAGAATATCCAGAGCTTTAGCATAATTATTGCACTTCTTTAAATCCTGAACACCAGCTTCCAAAATTTTGCTAATAAGATTCATAGGAGTGAAACGCCTAAGCCACACTGGCAATGATTTTACCCTATATAACAAAACAAGTGAAATAAATAGTTACGGTCTGTTTCAAACTAATATCAATCATATTTTGAACCAAAGCAGAAATGTCCGGTTCTTTCGCAGGTTAAGATATAGCAGTGACACGAGTACACCATTGGAGAGTGACATGCGCTCATTCAAGTAGATCTTACGTGAAGTACAACTAATCGATGTACGTACTACATGTGGTTTGTGCGAAGCAACATTCGTGCGAAATATATTATTAGTTGTGCGAACCGTCATTAATGTTCTGATTAATTTAATAATTTATAGGGCAGCATCCGCAATCTTAGTTTGATTTCATTTTTTATCTGTGACAGATTTGTGACAGTGTACAGATTTAATCTGTGACTACCGAAAATCACGAAAACTATTCCCTTATTGAATTTATAACATAAATTCCGCCCGATTTAACTATTTGAAATCTAATCACAAACACCCCCTACTAAACACACAAATACTTATTAATTCTAGCAATTTCAAAAATAAAATTATCTGCCACAAAACATCAGTGCTATGGTCCACTTTGATAATACAAGCAGTGAAATTACTGGGGACTGTGACATCTTACATCGCTCCGCAACGTACACTGTCAAAGAAAATAATACTCTGTGCACTGTGGTGCTTGTGCAGGTTGAAGTTTTGCTGCAAATTAGTGACGCAACGGAAGTGTTTTAGCGGAACCAGAAACAGATGTCAAAAGCAAAGGACATGGACAAAAAGTGGGCCTCAATCATGTGCAGAGACGTAAGATATATCAATCGATAGGTAATTTTATGTTCATCAGTTTACAATTTATTTTTATTTTTTTTAATCCTCCGTTTTTCTGTAAATTATGTTTGAAAGTACCTAGATATTCAAGTAAACACATCGTGATTAAAATGTTTTAATTAAGTATATAAAATGATATAATTTATTTAAATCTTATTGAAAAATGGTTATATAGTTAACAAAAGAAATGTAATTTAGTAATTATAAATTCATGAAGTTCTAGACATGTTGTGTTACTGACCACCCTGAATGTACATAGTCTGTGACCAATGGTGACACTCGTCCGCTGTCAATGCGACTTTGACAGCATGTCTTGCGCATTCATTCATAATATTCATCATTCATTAATAAAAAGAAAAAAAACTTGAAAAAAAATTTGCTAGTATTAAATAATTTAAATTATTAATTACAAAAAAAACGGGAGATATTTAAAATCTAATGTTTATCCAGATGATCTACAATAATTTATACTCTTCTCTGCACATTACTCAGGCCCACCTTCCATACAAATTTTGACCATCACCTTTAGCAGAAACGGAAACAGAAACGGAAGTGTAAATAATACGAAAAAAAAAAACAAATTCACAAATAAAATTATTTATTAAGTATCAAATACACCAAATCTAGATCAGAAATATATTAGAAATGTACTATAGAAAACAATATTGCAACTTTGCAACAGAACATTTTATTAATATTCAAAATTTTAATAGAGGCAAGTTATATTTTATAAAAAGTAATCCGTCATAAATAAAAGCCGTCGGTTGTAAACTTCCGTTTAAATCTCCGTTATAAATTGCATCACTACTGCAAATAGCACTATAACCTACATAACACTTTAACCCATAAGCGACAGATTAGTATTATTTATATATTATATATTAGCTATGTTTATGACGACGACGACGGTTCTGTTAATTGTGTTGTCATCTATGATGCTAGTGATAATTTAATAATGTACTGGTTTAAATAAATCCTCACCTTAATTTGTCACCCTCTTCATAGTTCCTGTATTCTTCAAATATTTGATTAATGATTTCACACCTTGTAGAGGCATTTGTTTCGTCTATGAACTTTTCATAAGCAATATGTGCTTGGATATATCTGCGGAAATTCCATTACATTTTAAAGTTAGTAATATCAAGCTAAGTACTAGGTAACAGTGCAAAGATCCTGTAATTCATTGTTACCAACCAATAGAGACAACGTCACTTGTCCACAGTACACCTCCACAACACAATTAACAGTTGCGGCTCTGGTGCTTTTCATCAGACAACAGCTCGGAGCAATATATGCCTAATATGCTCTGGCCTTAATAGGTTTTACTTTTAAGGTTTCTTTAATTTGTAATAGAAACTATACGTTTAAATGAGCATTTATACAGACGAATATCATAAACTATATAAATAATTCAACACGAGAACTATCAGAAAACAAAATAGTTTGAAAGTCTCAAGTTAATTCCTGTTATATATTTATATTGAGTATGCAACACGAATGTTTGAACGTTAACATGTAATATCTCACTTATATGACCCTTAAATATATACATAGCATGGTATCATACCAAATTTAGATAAAACGTAAACGATTTCAAATATAAAACTTGAAGGCAGCTTATTCCATAAACGATCGTCGAAAAGGGGAATTTGTTCTCATAACAACCCAAATCGATACTACCCGATCTATATATATATATTGTAACACTGTTTTTCTCACTGATTTTAAGTACTATTAAAGACATTTTTTTATTCATATTGATTAAAATCACTTTTACAATTGTATCTCGCATTGGTTATGTTACGTCGAATTGTTACTTTGACATTGACAATTTTAATAGATGACATGGACAGTTCCATAGAGTGGACCGCTAATCATGATCCTAACACCATTATCTATGGCGCAAATCAAGCAACCAAGTCTAGCCAAGCGTCGTCTACAAAGATAGTATTTTAATCAGTAATCCCACACACTCCCCCTAAAAAAAATATTAAAATATTATAATGTCACAATTAGTAGTTTAAAAGAATAGTCTTATGTCAATGAAAAGTTAAATCGCAATTGATCATCATAAGTGTAGTCGTTTAACCTTATTTTTTATTATTCCTCAGGCAAATGTTTGTCTGTGGCAATTGAGTCTGTAAACTAGACCTAGCTGTGAGGACTAATAAAGAAATATTAATCCTTCTACAGATTAACATAGTCAGGCTAGATTGCTCGGGCTAGCATAGATTGTGTCCTTTGCCTAACTAAAAAATTAAAAACTTAATAAAAAAAAAAAAGATACACACTAGTCTGTGGCAGTGATTAGCGATATTTGGTTTTGGATCAATAGCTGCGATCAATAAGTAACAACTTTTAAGCTATTCGCTGTTCTGATTTAAATAATTGAAAATACTGTATTCGGCTGTTGAGACCGAGCTCTACTACAAAAGAGAAGGAGTCTATATATAGACTGACGAAATAGATCTGCTTTCACCGAATAAAAATTTGAACAAAAAAAAGACAATCATCCCGAAAGAAAGGTACCTAATTTTCATAATTCTTTCTTTTATTATATATTTAGAGTTTTTAACTGAGATTCATATATACCTAAAATATCGTTCTAGAACATTTCCTGAATATCCGTTGAGTGTGGGTAGAGAAAATAACTGTGGTAAATTGATATAACAAATTTGGTCTTTTACAATAAAATATTGATTAATCATCATAGTATGCCTGGTGGGAAACCAATATTTATGCAATTAAATCCATTAACTACCTCTCATAACCGTTACATACATGGGGATTTAAATAAAACAAATTAATATTTTAACCAGATCAAATCTTGTAATATTCTAGAATCAATTGTATCTTCATGTTTGTTTTCATTTTCTACATCACACTCTTCGCTTTTGAAAGTTAATAAATAGTAAAGTAAATGCCAAGAGAGTTGTTATTTGAAATGATTCATGTCATCTTCAGGGAACTATATTTGGGCTGAACATTAACCCTCGTCACCCAGGGACTTTCAAGTGACCCAGCTGCCTTAAATAGACCGCTGATCTACCTTAAATCCTAATTGAAGACGGCGACTTGGTAAGCCAAGGACAGAGAGTAAACTAACCCAAACACGGCCATCTAACCACGGTTACCAGTTGCCTGGACCAGTTCCTGAAGGACTCCTGAAGGACTACCGGAATACTGATTTCTTTTTATCCTCGGAATACCGTCTTTTAATCTTTTACATTATAAATTTCAACTTAAAACCAATATCGATCAAACGGACCTATAAACCCTGCCTGTATCTATATTAATTTAAGTTCTTTTATATTTTTAAGTCATTCTATGTATATGAATTGATAGAATTGACAGTAATATTGTTGCCTAGTAAACATTAGTGAATTGAATTTTGTTTAAACTCCATTTGAAATAAAGATTTTGTACTCATACTTCTAGTGATTTATTGGTATAAAATATTGTTGCATAGTAAACATTTGTTAATTGAATTTTGTTTAAACTCCATTTGAAATAAAGATTTTGTACTCATACTTCTAGTGATTTATTGGTATAAAATATTGTTGCATAGTAAACATTTGTTAATTGAATTTTGTTTAAACTCCATTTGAAATAAAGATTTTGTACTCATACTTCTAGTGATTTATTGGTATAAAATATTGTTGCATAGTAAACATTTGTTAATTGAATTTTGTTTAAACTCCATGTGAAATGAAGATTTTGTACTTCTATTTCTAGTGATTTATTTGTATAAAATATTGTTGCATAGTAAACATTAGTGAATTGAATTTTGTTTAAATTCCAAGTGAAATGAAGATTTTGTACTTCTATTTCTAGTGATTTATTTGTATAAGTATGGTTGCAAAGTAAACATTAGTGAATTGAATTCTGTTTGAATTCCCTGTGGAATAAAGATCTTGTACTCAAACTCTTAGTGATTTATTTGTAAAAATCCAATTATTTCATAAAATAAATAAAAATACATTACAATATATATACCATCACTTACTATCAAATGATATTTTGGTCAACAGATACTAGAACTATAAAATTATATTAAAGACAGGTGAAAAGGTACTAGAACTAGGTAATAGTATTAAAGACAACAAACCTTTCAAAATCTGTATTGTTCTTAAAAACAATACTTGCACTATCTAAGACACCTTCATCATTAATAGGAAATGTTTCTCTGTCTATTTTATCATTTATCAGCATTAGCTCAAGATTCTTTTGTCTAATAATATTGTAGTCGATGCCAAGATACATTAAAACATACAAGCGATAAATTGCATCTCTTGCCAAATTTGAAAGCTTGTAGCATGCTCCAGCTATTACACCTAATCTAGAAAAAAAAAATTACAAATTGTGTCATAACATCTCTCTCAAAGAGCTTCTTGAGATAAGTCTCAAGGTTGTAAATTGTAGTTGAATTGCCTTTTGTGCAGCACAAAAATAGCTTCAATGTCGGCAGCATTGGCCTACAACATAATGCTATATACCATCATACTATGAAAGCAAGCACAGTATTCAAGTTTCGCTGTACCTATATCAATCTGTTGACGAATTTTCTATACAACGTAGGTTGCACAACTCATATCTTTGGCAATATCTCAATATGACGGCTCCACTAAGCTTTCGAAGTATCAATATAGGTGTATCCGTGGACATCCTATTCCTATATAGAAAATACTAACTTTATAGAAACGGATATTAGTTCTTGTGATAACAATAAATTTTCAGAGATGCTAGAGTCTTACATTGGATAAGACATATTTTACACTATTTGTTTTCCATTCATTAAGGACCTTTTACAGCTATTTGAATGTCAACAGTATGAACAAGATAAAATAATTATAAGGTTAAAAATGGTTTTGAACTGATCGCAACACAGAGTTGCCAACTTCTAAGAGCAACTATTTATAAATAAGTAAGATTGTGATTTGTTTTAAAGAGACAAAATATTACATAATCGTCACTTTTTTACTCTCTAATCACCATACGAGGCCGGTATAAAAGAAAAGGTATGGTTGGGTGACCATGTCAGCTTGGTTAAGACTTCAAAATCCTTTAATTAAATTAAAATACAAAATATCTAATATACAAAAAAAAACCCATTCTATATGTAATTGTTTTACTAATTTGTTCTGTGATGTCTTTTCTCCATCAAGATATGCAGGTAATCTTGGGCAGCAAAATTTGTTGGTACACTTTACTTATTTTACAAGTTGATAACATGCACTATGCATACCTTCTAAATCTTACAGGGGGCATGTACACTATAAGTTAATTAATAATTACATTATTTGTACAAAAAGGCAGGAAGTAAAAGAAATCAATACATACTTGTTTGTCACTCTTTCAGAGTTAGTAGCTAGACTGCCTGTAAAGATATTACTGATAGGTTTATTATTACTATATTTTTTCAAAGCCACAACAGCAGCCTGTTTTGATTTTAAATTTTCCAATTTAAATTCTTTGCAAGCCAGCTTTAGTTCATTCACATTTAATACATTACAGTAGTCCTCTAAAGACATTAATGTATCTGAAAAGTTATAAATTAATATTACCCACAAAACAAATCAATTAATGTAATACAAAACATTATAGAAAAATAAATTGATAACAAGATAGCTTTAAAAATTTCGATCCCAACTCAAATACCATAAGTATGACTTTTATACAACAACCATGGAAATAACGGCTGAAATAGACATTGACCATTGCATAAATTCCCAACATGCTGAAAATTTACAGGTATTTATATAAGGATACCATTAGATTTCTTAGGTTTCATTGAGATTATTTAGTCACTTTTATAAAAGTAAAATTACAAAAATATGTATAACTATACAAATATTTATTGGTCTAATTTGACTGGGTTATAAGCAATTGGAGATATACGCAGATAGAATTTTTAAATGAGTGTAAATGTCGAAATTCCAAACAATGGGGAATAGTGAAAAGTATTTAAAGGAGTCTCTGGCCCAATATTGATGAAAACTCTTAGCCATGAATCAAACCTGTTAATTTTAAAAAATAATATGTGAATGAATACATACATCTGAGAAAGAGAACATCACTTAAGAAAAATAATAACAAAGAAGAAATTATTAAACAAAAAAGATTAACAATTAAAGATTTTAACTGATGCTAACTATGAGTTAACTATAACTAATGTTATTTATGCATGTGGTCATGTCAGGCCTAATGGTCATCATAACCCCATAGTGTTCCCGAGCCGCGAGGTATGCGTAACACATTTTCCAGATATTAATAAAAAAAGGCCCAATGGTCACGATCCCACTGTATCTACTGACACAGAAACTTGGACTAATAAACATACATAAATTGAGTGTTGGATGCAACAATCTTTATCAAGCCCAAATTCGAAATCCAAAGTCTAAAAATATTGTAACAATTAATTTTACAGTACACTGTTTCCTTACCACCAGATTTACATGAAATTATGAATCCAGTTTTTATTAACGATTTTAATGTATCATTTATTATTACATCAGTAATTTCTTCATTTATCTTTATAATTGATTTTATTTTGTCTTCTTTATACCAGTAATCTTTGCGCCAGTACAATCTGCAAACCAGCCTAATACTAGGTTTCTTTAATTGCATACAACTTTCTAAAAGCTGTTGATACTCTTTATTTATTAAGCATCGTAAAGATTTATCTTGCAGAAACTTGTGAATTATTTTCAATAGAAATGTAGCTGCAAAAAGATGAAATTAATATAATACTTAAATTTACACAGCTGCAAATAAACAATACTATAATTATAATTATATAAAATTGAAGAATTAACATCAGCACATGTAAATAGTTAATATGATTTTTCTTTATCATAAACAAAAAAAAAACTGTCAATTTCAAATAAAACGATTGTAAGTAAAGTAACTGGAGCATACATACTTTTATCATCTTGATCTTGGTGATTTTCTCCCAAAAACTTATCAATAGATTCTGTATTTAGTTGGCTTGTTTCATTTAGGTGTTGTATTAAATTTCTTTTTATATGGCTTTGTGTGTTGCGAGGAGAGGTCAAACGTTGCTTATTAGGAGAATAAAATGTATTTATAGATCTAGGACTTCTAATCTTCAGAGTAGATTCATTAGATGTAAGACTCTCCTTTTGGGGAGATTGGGGAACATAAGTTGGGTTTTTACATAATCCTTCTCCACCGAACAGATTGTTCTGTGGAGTCGGAGAATAAATGATAGTATCTTGAGATGAATTTGTAAAATTACTTCCATTCTCACAGGTATAATTTTGATTTATGTAGTTTTCTTCATCACTACTACACAATGATATTATAGAGATGTTACCACCTGAGTCTACTTTAGAAATTTTTTTAGGAGTAACAGATTTTTTAAGAGTTAGGTTTCGTTTTCTTGGTGATTTATTCTTGTTGCTATCCATCAAGGAAGCAGATAAAGATGTTATTGCGGATTTTGATTTGAAGTAAGAATCTATTGATCTTTGAAAACTCATAGTCACAGACTTAGAGATACTACGTATCTCATAGTTCTCAAAACCGAAAATTCACCATGTGCAAAGAGTAAAGTAACTATAACCATGTGTAACACTTGTGTTTTCTCAGGTTTTCTCCTGTAAATGTATTCTATATTTCACCTGTCCATGCTCTATGCCCTCTATGCCACACAATTAATAGAGATCACAGACTAGTAAGTAATAGAGATGTACAACATATACTATATAATTTGTGATAGAGATGTAAATATAAAAACGATAATCCGGACCACAGACTAGTAAGTAACCAAGTATAACTCTTCCAATCTATCAATCCTTTATCTAAGCTTCCAATACATTATAAACAAATCACAGATTATAAACAAATAATATAAAAAATGAATGAATTGAAACAGATAAAAATATCATTTGTCTGTTCATTTTTTTTTACTAAATAAATTGGCAAAAATTAAAAAAAAACATTAACTCTTCCATCTTGTTAACTCGAGTTCGATCCGAGTTATGTGAATTTTAAGTCGCGTTAAATCGAGTTTTGTTTTTCCGTGTTGGTACATCACTACTATCTTCGGCGTTTGACAACTTTGTCATTTTTTTATTTTAGTACAATTGATGTCATAGATATGGCGGTCGGCATTTTGGCGCCTTTGTTTTACAATAATATTTTGATCTTTTTTTTCTGCTGGCAGGATAAATATTTTGCGAAAATAAAAATAACACTTGACTATCACATGTAAACGAATATTTTAAACAATATTAGAAAATATTGTAGAATAGCCTATTTCGATTAGTCGATCTGTTCTGTGATCATCGCGCAGCGAACTGACACATTGATGCTTGAGGAATAATTTCGCCGATTTATTACAAATAAAAAATTAAACAGTGCCTACGTGTGTTTGTAAAAAATGGATTAATAGTTTCGGAACCTAAAACAAACCCCAGGACATCACTTTTCATTTGCGAATACATTAAAACAATTATTTCTTAAATACACAGTATGTAGTTCGCCATTCATTTATTAAGAAAAGGACAAGACTAAAATGCACTTTTTGTGTGAGCGAGAAGAGCATTCTCCTATGAAGCGAGCGGCGGATGACCTTGAAGAAGTCTGTCTCGCTCGCGCTGACATTAAAACTTACCGCTTTGTCTTGTTTGCTCAATTGTTCGCTTTATTTACGAGTTTGTGAATGCGTAAGTGGAAAAAGTTGTAGTTGAGGCGGTCCATATTTTATTGACTGCAAGTAAGAGCATGCTGTATCTTCCCATTTTGTTTTAATCTAAGTTTGAAGATCTGTCGATGATGAGTCAAATGCGACCACCTCACGATAGTTTACTTCAATTTTGTCAAAGACACCAGTACAGGTGAGGATATGTTAGTTGTCGGGGTTTGTTCATCCGAAATATCATTAATTTGTAACCTCGTCTGGTGCAAATATTTAAAGAGTATTTATGAACAACCTTTTAGGTTAAACTTGTTGTTCTTAAACTCGCTGCTGCCATTTATCGTCTATTGACAGAACTAAACCCTTGGACTGTTGTTTAGACTTAACTCTGGTTTCCTTTCAAAACGTATTTTTTAGAGTCCAAGGAGAGAGACCAAGGAAGCGTGACGCCGTCTATTCAAAAGTCTTATTATGCAACAATTTTATATTGTCAAGTGTCAACCGATTGCCAAAAGTTCATACAGTCTCACTAAAGTTCGATTTTTAATTCGAGTCAGTAAAATGACATTTCCAGTGTCATGTGTCACAAATCATATTATTTAATATGGTATGTATTACATATTTACAATAAAAAAACGCTTTGATACCTAATAAAGTAAAGCATGACTAAATGTCTAAATCTATTGATTGCCGAACATCACTATTGTAGTGGGATGTAGTGGGTCACCCTTTTTTGTATCAGTGACAGTTGCACTTGTCATTTTACTGACTCGAATTAAAAATCGTAGTTTAACAAATCGTGAAGTGGTCTATCTTCGAAAATCTTATTATAACAACAATTTTAAATTGTCAAGTGATTATCAAAAGTTCATAGAGTCTGATCCACAGATGATCAACAAATCGTGTCGCGGTCTATTTTCAGTTGAGAGTAGCCATTTTATCCATAGACCTTAGATACATATCATATCTCAATGACTTTATCTGACGCTCTTACGATGAAGGAAAATATCGTGAACCAACCTGCATATACCTGTGAAGAAATTCAAAGTTTATGTAGTCAATCAATCCGCACTGTTGACTAAAGCCCTTCTTTTTTTTTTTGTTCCCCTGAGGAAAATGCATTAAGTTGCATACCCCGGCTGTGGCGAGCCGGCGATTATGTGGGGCTCTCCTCCCCAGAAGGGGGAGGCCTACCCACTAAAAACCTCAGGGATGGCCTTGCTCAAGCATGTAGGGAGCCCCCGGGAACACCAAGCTACTTCCGGGTACCCCCAGCCTCCGCTCCCCCGCCGATACAGGGGAGCCCTCCTCGGGGGAGGCTACAATACCTCCCCCGCTCTCCACCACCGACGACGCCCCCCGGCCACGGAAGGGGCGTGGTCCCTCCCGGGTCGCCGCATCCGCTGGCGCGATTTCCTCGCGGCCGCCGGCGACCCACGGCGGCGCCGCAACTGTGCTACCGAGCCCGGCGCCGCCTCCTTCGAGCGGGATCGGCCATCTCCCGACCCCGCTCGGCGGCCTCCTTCTGGAGCATCACTGCTGCACAGAAGGAAAAAAGCCCAATCGCCCTTTTATAATTGGTGTAGGCTCATGTCATGCCCCTCGGCGGGGACGTATGCACGTAGGCACTTATGAACGTCAAAATATAGAAATTACATAATTGGTTAATCTAGAGTAGGATGGATCTAGGAGTTTTATTAATAATACTTAAATGCCGTTTTCTCAGAGTATAATGAGTGTTGTCATCTCAAGAATTGTTTATTATTGAATTTTCCGCTAATCTGTAAATTACCCACGGTAACAAAATATACAGTCCAATTCCAGTGGAAGGTTTTCTTAAGAGAGCTATTGTCTAGACATTATACTGTTGACGCCAAAGCCTCTAAGACTAAAAATGAGCATAGAACCACTACCTTTTAGACTCAATATACAGTATATTATACTATGACATCAATATGATTTTTTTACATTTTGATCTACTGCATTTGAATTAAAGCATTCATGCTTATCGAGTAGGCTGAGATATGTATACGTTATTATTGGCAAGTGACCTTTTCATTAGAAAATATCGAGAATGTCAAAAGAATGTAGAAAAATTTCGAATAGCAGGTCAAGTGATTCAGAGCGACGGTTGAGTAATAGAGTAAAATCGGTATGTACTTTTACAACTCAAATTCAACTTTTTATACTTATAATTATGGGGTAAGAGTCTTTGGATAAGTATGGACTTACTCCTGAATCAAATATTTTCACCTACCATACCAATAAAAATCAGACTAGTATCCCGAACATCCAAACTCACAAACATTAACTCTTTATAATATCAGTACATATAATATAGGTAGTTAGATAGCTGTTGCGTAATGCTCATATATATCCTGTAACAATCATGGACACTATCTCCATGATGATGCAGATATCGATCAAATACGTTTCAAACAATGGCTGAACTTAAGCCTCCATCCAAACAGGCGCGAATATATCAACCGACATATCAATTGAATCCAAGGAGACGATTCAGCTCGGATAAAATTACGAAGCTAATCCAACGTATCCTCAACCTGGAACTCAGCGAGGTTGAATATAGTGAGAAGACAATTCCCGAATTGACGCTTAACCTAGCTGAAAACATACGAAACACAATAAAAGAAGAAAATTATGACAGGTAGTATCACTTGCATTACGTATAAAAAAGTCGGTAAAACAATAACTACTATACCGAAATATGTAATCTCTTTAACCAGTTTTGAATTTAATATCGAACTCATACAAATCAATATTAATTTGGAAAAAAAATATATACTGGCGTCCATGTACATTAATTTCATGCTTACCTCATTTCTTTAACACCGTTATTATAAATATAAATTTACATTTACTGCATATATATTTACACTAACATGCAATGCTGTGTATAGTGACAAAATTAGAAAAAAGAAATTAAATTAATTAACTGCAAATTCAAATACCAGTTATCATAAATTGTCATTTTTAATGAGCTCTATTTTATATGTAGATTCTGTTATTTTTAAATTTATAAAAATACAATATTTGAAAATCTTTAATAAAAATAGGCCTTTGCATGCCCTAATTGACGTCAAGTTCAACTATCTACTAGACTCTACTATGTGCACAGAAGTTGAAAGAGTCTTAACATTTGGGAAGACTAAAAAAAATCTAATTTTGTATCTTCTTTTTCAATAATTACAATAATTATTTAGTTACATAAGTTATATCTTTCAGCACCGTTAGCACGACCACCGAAACACAACATATTAAAGTGTTTATTTTTATTTTGTACTAGCGGACTCGACAGACTTCCTTCGGTCAAAAAGATGTGTAAAGTGGCAGTTTTTTGTTCCTACTTATTTTCTAGTCAGGGCAAAAAATCTCCTGTACCTACAGAACCGTCACTCTGATGGTAGGGCGTTATGAATAAAGAATAATTAAATAAAACATATACACTCGGCGTCAAAAAAATCGCACCTTTTAAAAATCTTATTCAAAATTCCTAAGCCTTATGTAGAGGATAGTGTTAGGTATCATTAGAAAGGTAACAAAAAGGAGTATCAAAACACAATTAAGTTTAATCTTTTTTTTATTAAAATTATACAAAAATCATTAAAATTTGAAAAATAATAAAAATTCTTAATTAAGTCCTAACCTAACAATCCATAATTTACAAAAAAAATGTACAAAAAGTGTCTTAAAATTAATTTAAAATCTAATGTTAACCCCCCCCCCCCCCCCTTGCCCTGATGACGGCTTCCATACGGTCCCTCATAGACCTCACCAACTTCAGGAACTCTTCTTGAGGGATAAGACTCCATTCTTCAATCACCGCGGTTTGGAGATCCTGTAGAGTCGAAGGAGCCGGATCCCGAGATCGAACCTTACGCTTAAGGTGGTCCCAGAGATGCTCTATCGGATTCAGATCAGGACTTCTCGCTGGCCACTACATCACAGAAATTTGGGACCTCCGCAGGAAGTCACTCACGATGGCTGCAGTGTGAGCGCGAGCGTCGTCGTGCATTAATGTGAAACCCGGTCGGTTTTGCCGGCAGCCGACATACCGCCCCAGAACATGCAGGATCCGCCTCCATATTCCACCGTCTCCTGGATGCAGGCCTGGGCGAAACGTTCACCCTGCCTCCGGTATACTCTTCTCCGTCGGTCATTGCAAAAAAGACACACTCGTGTCTCGTCTGAGAAGAGAACAGCTCCCCACTGCTCAATGGTCCAATCGACGTGGTCGCGAGCAAACTGCAAGCGGGCTCGCCGGTGCGCTGCAGTCAATTTTGGACCTGTAGCAGCTCTACGGGCTGCTATGTTCTTCTCCTTCAGTCTTCTTCTAACCGTGGAGACACTCACGGTGCGTCTGCGAACTGCCTGGAGCTCCTGTTGCAGCTGAACAGCGTTTGAGAAGCGATTTCTCAAAAAGTACGACACAACGAACCGGTCGTCTCTTTCTGAAGTGCAGCGACGTCTACCGGACCCATGTCGCCTGATATAGCCACCGGTCTCTAAAAAGCGCTGGTAGACTCTTCTAACCGAAAAACGGCTCAGATTCAGTTGCCGGGCGACATCAACCTGCCGCACCCCTGCTTGCAGTAGTGCAACCACTTGAGCGGCCTCATCAGCTGTATAGTATCCATTTTCCAGATGTTCTTTCTTCAGTAATATCAGTGCGTGTGTCCTCTTCAACGGTTTAATAGCGAATGACCCACATTGACCCTTTTATACCCACAAAGGTAGCGCAACTGGCGACTCTCCGACCATCAAAATTTCCTTAGAATTTTTGTGGCACTTTATTTGTTGCATTAGGTTTTATTTGATAATGAAAAATAATGTTTTTTATTAAGCTAATTAAATAACCTTTTAAATAAAATTATAATTAATACGACTGCATGTGCATATCAAGAGTTAACGACATTTGAACGTGATTTTCTCGGAGGGGCGATTTTTTTGACGCCGAGTGTATAAGCATTTAAAACTATTCAACTGGAACGTGACATTAAATCCTCCAACGATGTATCTTTGCTCCAACGCACACATTGTTTTGATAGATATAATTGAATTTCAACTTTATATAGCGTTAATAAAGCGCAAATATAAAACGCTCAAACCGCTCTATTTCCGATTAATGAAATATCAATAATCACTACATACCTACATACTTTCATATAGTATAGTAGTAAAAATTATACTAGTATATAAAAACTAGTATATAGTAACAAAAATTATTGGAACCTGAATTTAATATAGGTACCTACATAAGTAAGAACGGTATTACATAGCTGGCTTAAAGCAGTCAGTGGCGACTGTACGTGCTGTACAGTCGCCACTGACTGCTTTGTGTCACAAACAGTGTCTAACTATACAATAGATTATAACCTCCTCGATATACCTATAGATATACCTCCTAGGGTACATAACATATACTACCACATCCAATAGTTATCTAAACTACTAGTTTAGTTTACTTACTAGTTTAAGTAAGTAAACTAAACTAGTATCTAGATATGAAAAATAAAAGAGACACTGAAGATTATTTATATTTGTCGAACTTACAAACAATATTAACATGTTTTCTTAAAGAAAACACCAATTTCTTAGTAATATTTAAAAGGAAAACTCTATATCTACGAGGGTTGCTACTGTACTATATGGCTAAATATGGGTTTATTGTTTTTCAAAGTATTCTCCGCGATGATCGATACACTTTTGCATACGTTAAAACCAATTTTTATAGCATATTTTCCACTCTGATTGCGGTATCTCTGAAACGTGCTGTTTGAACGCGTCGACGGCATCTTCACGGGTCGTTGACCACGCAATTTATTATTTACATTTGGGGATAAATAGAAATCATTAGGTGCCAAGTCTGGGCTATATGGTGGATGACCCATCAATTCTATTTTTTGACCCTCCAAAAATGTATTTGTTTCGCGTGATGTGGGACAGCTGGCATTGTCGTGGTGTAGAATGATTCTGCGTCGCTTGTTGTTTTTACGTATTTCTTCAAATACTTCCGGCAAACAAATGGTCGTGTACCACTCCGAATTGACCGTTTTAGGATTCTCCAGTGGTATTGTAGCCACATGACCTTTAATACCAAAAAAGCAGGCCACCATTTGCTTTAAACTGCTTTTTGCACGAGTCACTTTCGTAGGGTTCGGCTCATTTTGAAACACCCAAACTGTAGATTGTTGCTTAGTTTCGGGATCATACGCATAGATCCAAGATTCATCACCGGTGTAGATATTAATAAACAGATTTTGAGTCACCACCGTTAATTTTTTTTAACATATTCTTGCACCATTCGACGCGAGCTTCTTTTTGATGCTGAGTTAAGTTGTGCGGTATCCAACGCGAACAATTTTTTTTTACGAACAAATGTTCATGTAATATTTTATTAATGCTTGTCATACATATGCCCAGAGCAGCCTCTATGTTGCGATACGTAACATGACGGTCTTGCAAAATTAGTTTTCGTACAGCTTCAATGTTTTGTGGCACAACGACTGATTTCGGGCGACCTTTCTTAACTTCGTCCGTGAGCTTACTCCGTCCACGATTGAACTCACTAAACCAATGATACCTACACAGTGGCTTTTGATGGAGCTTCAACACCAAAAGTTGAAGTTAATTGATCTACGCACTGTTTTGCGTTTAACCACGTCGAAAATCGTAATAAATCATAGCACGAATATTTTCACGTGTGAGTTCCATCATTTCAGCGATATGACATTTTAAAACCCATCAGAAACAAAACACTAGCGTACATAAGGAAAAAAAATAGCGGCCAGTATTTCAAAAAAAGACAGAATTTTACCATGGAGGTCATATATTGCGTTTAAAAATGTTGAAATCCCAGATTCCGGATACTTAAGTAGCAGCCTTCGCTATGCTAAGGGGACTGACCTTTCAAAATACGATAAAAGTCTAGGATATTTATACAATTGCGCCCGATATACAGCTTTACCATATCATGTTTTTGAGTAATAGCTCAATACTGAAGCAATACGAACCTTACATTGTTGGCGAAAAGGTTACCCTTCAAATTTATCATTTTTCAGGTGCCGTCTGATAGTTGTGGTGACGATTGGTCAAAGGCGTCAACAAGGAGTTCATTCGTTCCATTCATTCTTATGGGACCACGAACGTGATGGATTCGCTGTTGCTACCTTTGAAAACCCACATTTATTTGCGAACGTTGTCGTTTACGCAGTTTACTTAGATTAATCAAATGATATAAATAAAATGAGATATTTATAAGTATTTGTTGTTGTTATTTAAAACTAGAAAGTACCACTAACCAGTACCTACTAGAAAGTGCCTACCAGTCGGTAGGTGATGACCTAAATGAATATACTTGGACTAAATAAGAGATTACTGAAGAAGGACTGGAGACGTATTTTTGAATCATAAGACGTGAATTTGGAATTCGAATACGAATGTAAATCGTGCGCGAAATTATTTTCTACTGCTTACAATTTTATAGATTTTTGAATCACTCGAATTCAGTGTTGTCATTAAAAACAAATTCTTAATTAAATTCCGTTTCACGCAGAAAAATTCAAAATCACAACAACAAAAACAAAACACTGGCGACGACCCACACGTGAAACGGATTACTGTCAACATCAGCGTTGGATATTCTACTAGTAGAAATCAAAAACGAGTGGGTTGAACCACTCGTTGCACAACGCACGAAATGAAAGTTCAGAAATAGTGAATTCGGTAATTCGTATACGAATCTCTCGATTTCGAATGCGAATTGGTTTTCAATTGTTTCAAAAATTCGTGTCCAGGTCAATAGTACCCGTAACCGACGAACGCGCATGAAAATGTTAATGAAAGTCGAGGAAGCGTTTGGATCGTAGTAAGTGGAAAACTGCAATCTCTAAATTCGTGAAAATCAAAGAAAAGACGTATATTATATACGTATTTATAAAAACAAATACAAAAAGTAAAAAATACGGCACTCAGTTATATCAATAATTTTGAAATTTCAGTATCGGGATCAAACTTGATGCTTTGTTTCTTAAGCAATCTGCTTACGAGGCTTGGACTACGGCTCGTAGAACACATGACCCCAATGCAACTGATGTGAAACGTAAGTACAATGCGGCCTCGAGAGCCAGTAAGAAGATTATTGCCAGAGCGAAATTCGACTTCGTCGGCAGAATTGGCGAGCGGCTAGCAAGCTACCCTTCGGGTAGTCGTGCTTTCTGGTCGCTGGCCAAAGCTGCCGAAGGAAACTTTTGTCGGTCGTCCTTACCACCACTCCGAAATGCCAGTAACAACTTGGCCCATAGTGCTAAAGAGAAAGCCGATATCTTGGGTAAACTCTTTGCCTCAAACTCGACTATGATCGACGATGGGAACGCCACGCCACCTACCATCCCGCGGTGTGGTTACTCCATGCCGGAAATCCGGATAACACAAAAGGAAGTCCGGCGGGAGCTACTTTCTCTCGACGTTCAGAAATCGAGTGGGCCAGACGGTATACCGGCAGTGGTGTTAAAACAGTGCGCTCCAGAGTTGTGTCCTGTACTAACGCGACTTTTCATGCTTTCCTACCATTTAGGGCAGGTACCGTCTTCATGGAAGATGGCAAATGTACACCCGGTGCCCAAAAAGGGCGATAGATCAGACCCATCGAATTACAGGCCTATTGCTATAACCTCCCTTCTCTCAAAGGTGATGTAGCGTGTGATCAACATTAAGCTCCTTAGATACCTAGAAGAACACGATATGATCAGCGACCGCCAATACGGCTTTCGCCACGGTCGCTCGACTGGTGATCTTCTAGTGTATCTCACCCACCGTTGGGCATCTGCCATTGAGACTCGAGGTGAGGCATTGGCAGTTAGCCTGGATATAGCGAAGGCGTTCGATCGGGTCTGGCACCGGGGTCTTCTATCGAAGTTGCCATCTTACGGACTCCCCGAGGGGTTATGCAAATGGATTGCTAGCTTTTTATCCGGGAGGAGCATTAGAGCCGTAGTTGACGGCAGCTGCTCTGAAACTCGGATAATTAATGCTGGCGTCCCACAAGGCTCTGTGCTATCTCCAACACTGTTTCTGCTGCATATCAATGATATGCTGTCGCTTGGCGGCATCCATTGCTATGCGGACGACAGCACTGGAGATGCTGTTTACACGGGCCGTGCAAATACCCCTCGTTCCATTGTGGAGGAAAGTCGTGAACAACTTGTGTCTGAAATCGAGAGTACACTAACCAGAGTCTCCGATTGGGGGCGGGACAATTTAGTCCGATTTAACCCCTCTAAGACACAAGTTTGTGCGTTCACCGCTAAAAAAGCCCCATTCACTGTAGCCCCACAATTCCAGAACACAACCTTGAACATCTCGAAGAGTATTGGGATCCTCGGTGTCAACATCTCCAGTGACGTTCAATTCCGAAGTCACTTAGATGACAAGGTCAAGTTGGCTTCTAAAAAACTAGGTGTGCTTAACAGAGCTAAGCGGTACTTCCTTCCGAGGCAACGACTGCTATTATACAAATCGCAAGTCAGGCCCCATATGGAGTACTGCTGTCACCTGTGGGCGGGAGCACCTCGATACCAACTTGATCCTTTTGATTCGGTCCAAAGACGCGCTGAGCGTATCGTTGACGATCCCATACTCACATGCGGTATTGAGCCCTTAAGTCTGAGAAGAGACTGTGCCTCTTTGTGTGTTTTCTATCGCTTATACAACGGGTTGTGTTCCAAAGAATTGTTCGACATGATGCCCACGGCCACATTCTACCATCGCACCGCTCGCCATCGGCAGGGTGTTCATCCTCACATGCTGGAGCCTAAATGGTCACGCACAGTGCGGTTTCAACGTAATTTCCTTCCGCGCACGCTCCGATTGTGGAACGAGCTCCCTGCTGAGGCTTTCCCGGGGGATTACAGTATGGGGTTCTTCAAAAAGGGAGTAAATAGGTTTTTAAAAAGGTCGGCAAAGCGTTTGTGATGCCCCTGGTGTTGCAAGCGTCCATAGGCGACGGTGACTGCTTACCATCAGGCAGGCCGTAAGCCTTTTTGCTACCGTTGTAGTATAAAAAAAAAAAAAAAAAAAAAACTTTTCTTATAAATTCATCAAATCAAGTAGTCAAGGGGAACAATATATCCAAAAATCTGCTGATTCTGCCGAAAACCACGATTTTCACCACAGGAAAATACGTCGTTAACTTTTTTGCGACCATTATATTTTTTGCTCAGCTCGACCAGGAGAACAACAAATCCGAAATTTAGACCTGGGTCCCGAAAACCACTTGGTCATTTTATCTACTTTGAGGATTAATAATGGTTAGTCCCTTTTTACGATGTACCTGTCCATAGCTACTCAGGAGTGTCTGGATTCCTACCGGCGGGAATTAAGGAATATTCATAGAGGCACTTTTTTCTCCTGATGTCTATTTTTTCTTTGTTGGGCGATTAAGAAAATAAACAGGTTAGTCCTGTTTCTCCAGACCTTCCTGGAAAGCTCGGGCAGCTACGGTCCGAATATGCGCTCTTAGGGAGTCATAGCGTGCACACAACGCTACACCTAGGGCGGTAATGAAAGGTACAAATGCCCGCCTTCTTCTTCCGCAGTTTAATCTGTGAAATAATAGTGGCTTACTCTCAAATCAATGCCGATAGACCGGCATAACGATTGTAATATTTTTGATGCTTAAGTATTGCATAAATAATACCAGTCTAAAATTTGATACGTATGTTGTGAATGAAATAACATTGAAATTGGTTGACTCAAAGATATGCCTTTGCGTCAACCAATTTATCTACCTACCAATATATCTTCATGAGCGGCAATGTTACGGCATAAATACGTATATAAGTTAAGGCAATTGTTACATTGAATCATGTTATGCACTATCGGTCAGTTTCCATTAATTTTGATAGCAACATCCTATATATCAGATCATTTGCTATTTTGTTTCATTTGTCTTGTATTTTATTATTAGAATTAGTGTGTGGGTGTATAAATAAAAGACTTGGTTAAGCATTTTTACAGATCATACATATTTATTTATTCATTTCATAGTATAGATATCACACTGGCCCGCCCTTATAAAAATAAATGTGATAATACAATAACGACCCAGTTTATGATGAGCGTGCTGACGTGACTGCGTGTCTTCTAAACAACTTACTTTATTAGAGCTTACTCTATTCCTTCGAAACGAGGTTTTTCGACTCGAAGGTTTATGCAATAAAGGGTTGCTTCATTTCAAACGGTCCTGTATACTAACCATCCATAACTGGTATTGGCGTAGTAGCAAATATTCTAAATTTGTTCTTCGTAGAAATAGATTAAACTCCGAATCCAGCCGAAATCTCAAACGTTGATATTATTTCATTCTAACCTACAACAATTTAGAGACTCTGCACGCGCAATCACCCCAGCTCTCAGTCACTATTGAATTCCATCAAATATCCTTATAGAAGAATTTTCAGAGATAAATCTAAACCATTATACAGGTTGATATACACATGATTTAATAATAATATACGTTTACGTTTACAAGAAATTCGCACATATTTGACACACAAAGCGAAGGAGAATACCGATAACGAGACTAAAATAGCTTTAAGATATTGGTCCGAGACGCTGAAGCATTCGAAGATTTATCCGCATACAATAGGAAACTAGCACCAAGCCACCGTACGAGAAACAAAGCAGCGCAGTGACACTCCTGCCACCGGGTACAATACAAAAGCTATCGAACTCGACACATCCCCTGAGGAATGCCAACTAACTGTCACCTTTTGTTTAGAACGTCACAACCAACGGCAGACGGCAGGTAGAACTACATTTTGCAGTGGGGCATGCGTGCGAGACCTTTGGTCGAGTCTTGAACTGCACTCACGCAGACCATGCTCCAGCAAAAACGTTCAAAAAGGTAAAAATCTATCAAAACTCTAGAATGTTAACCCAATCGGCCTGAGCACAGTTGCGCAAGCGCGACGCTTGAGCAGTGTTAGGAGATCTGTTCCGGCGACACCGGACTACAATCAGCCTCTCAGTTATAATTCTAATACATCTGCATGATATGTGTAACACAGATAACCAATTATTTAGTACTGGGTACATTCATCTTATAACCATACTGTACAATAATATGGCGGTCGAAAAGTCACAATTGTAAGAAAATGAAGTGTAGAAAATACGATGCTAGGTATAAAAAAAATTGCAGTGAATATTGGTATCAAAAGTTTACTTCTAATATACATTGTGTGAAAAGTTTACGTTTCGATTAGATATGTTACATTTGTGTAAATACGTAAAAAAGCTTAGTATGAGAGTCATTACAGGGTTCGGTGTATAAAAATATGAATCGTGATTTCGAAAAGAGTTAAAAAGACCTTATAGGTGCCACAAAATGCTTGGCAATTTGATCGATCGTCCGGGGGCGAGATGTAATCTCACCTGCCCAGACGGCAGTCCCTCACAAAAATGACTGGTGCGTTCAAAATAAACGTGAACTCTCTTATCTAGGAAATAATTTACAAAATGTCTAAGTATAAAAAATATAAAATAACGTATATACGGCTCGACAAAAATTAAAAAACGACCTTAGGCAGCACATAAAAATATCTACCGCAAAAAATCTAGCATACCTAGTACAAAATATCACACGCAATATTATTCGTTGGTGGGGCCGAAGGAGTGCGCGGGCGCCCAGGGCGAGCGTGGGTCTATGGGCCAACATTTTAAACATTTACTAATAAAATATTAAAGCTTAACATACATAAAGATTAAGCATCTCTGCGTCTTACATATTATAATAGCCATTCAAAATAACTGCAGATTAAAATATCTCTTATAAAATAAAGACTTAAACGTTAAACTATAATAAAAGACTCGAAGTTCAGAAACGATCTTAACTTAGGCCAAAGTAAAGTAAAATAATAAACTGGAATAAAATTAATATAAATTCATTGTTAAATTTCGCTGTTGTTTGACGATTAGTCTATGACAACAAGATCATTCATTGCGGATTAAATTTTGTCAACAAAACAATAATGTGATGATAGACGGAACAATTAAACACTAAGATTGGTACGACATGGTTCGATCTGTAGGCTTCTTATTAATCAGTGCTGAATGATCGACGTTCGAATTCTGATTTTATATTCTCTGAGTAGGCAAACACTATACAACACGCCATATTACGCGGATCTTTGGTTAAGTAAAAAAAGCTATGGTTGATTATGTACTTGAAATGGATGAATGATTAATAGTTTTAAAATCTAATAAATAAAAATTAGATGAAAAATAAAAGTTCTGTTTCTCAAACCTTTTGTAATACGGATCCAATTTCAAGAGTACAAAATATCGCATAGTATCGAACGACCGGAATTAGTTTTAAAATAAGCCTAAAATAAAATAAGGGTTGGTTTGGATTATAAGAAAAAACATCTTTAAATATTGAGATCGAACTATATCGTATTCAGACTTACGGATAGAAATAAACACAATAAGAAGGAGGCAACACATCGCGGTCGCTGGGGCGCTGGGGCGCAACAGCAGCATCTTAACTAAAATAATCGGTTGGCGGTGGTTTGTCTGGGTTCAGTCCTGTGGGGACGCAATTCAGCTCGATTCCTTCTCCTTCGACTCTGTAACGATATGTTTCACTTAAAATTACCATACATTGAAAACGAGCACAGGAATTTGAAATAAATAAAATCTATAAAGAAAGCTATTATTTTATTCGGTTTATTAAACAGTTTTAAAGTTATATTACACCAGCCCTGTTTGATTTAATCTATTTACTTTCGGTTTTACAATAATTTACATAATTATAAGAACGAAAGTGTTTTTGTATGGCTGGGTGTCACTTTTTTACACCGAATCCAAAGAATCGATTTAGCATAGAGAATTGCGTGTTTCGTTCGTACATATTAGGTACTTCATAACTTTTTTTATTTATGACTTAACAAAAATTTTGTATCATATTTAGAAATTGATCGGTATGGTGCATTTTTAACTGCTGTTAAAATCACCATTTGTTTAAAATGCAAAAACAAATTGTTCGTTCCAGGTTTACCTATGTATGTACTTTATAGGCTAGAAACTTACTGAAACAGATTAAATTTAATATAATTTTTCTTACCTTTAAAGTACGTTTTTATTAGTTACTAGCTGACCCGGTGAACTTCGTACCGCCTAATTATTGGAGGCATATTTAGTAAGTCACAAACACACGACACAATACTTTTTAAATTATTGAAATTTGTTGCTTTTAGATTTTTAGGAATATTAGAATTATAGTATAGGTGCACAGCAAAAGAGGCGTTTACATTTCAAGTGACATTTTACCATAGACAATTTTTTTTGAGTGAATATTGACAAATATTTACACTATAACTATAAATATTTTTGACGGTGGCCATGGTTAGGAAAAGAAGAAGAAGTACATCTGTCATCGAGAAAATAAAGAATTCAAACAACTATAATATTTAAATTGTTGATATTTTAAAACTATTTTCCAGAAGTTATAGTGAAGGTATATATCCCTCAACTCTTAAAATGCATTGTCCCTTTTGTAAAAAGTGGATGGAACGGCAGAACAAAAAAGAATAACTGTCCAGGTTGTATTAAATTATTATTAAGATGCGACGAATGCTACAACATAATCGCTGACACCTTCAGATTTTGTACCAAGTGTGGTAAGAATGTAGAACGAATAATACGCGTGAATAGGGCAAAAGTACAAAAAAATATATTAAAGCAAAAGCTGCTATCTAAACCAAAACACGTTTCTACAATGCCATCTTCATCATCTGAGGAGACATTCTGTGAATTAAATTTATCGGCCGAAGACATACATCAGGACATTCAAGTTATTGAAGACAACCAAAAGCCCAACATCAAGAATGTTCTGGTAGATATTGAAGACTGGGGGATGTTATTGAAGACAGCCAGCAGCTCAACATTGATAATGTTCTGATCGAATCAGATTTGTCCGAGTCGCCTAGTACTTCCACCATATCATCATGTCCTGGCGAGCCAAGTGGTTCCCAAGTAGATGGAGCCAAGTTGATGGAAATAAAGAGTTACTAATACATTGTCTATGGTAAAATGTCACTTGAAATGTAAACGCCTCTTTGCTGTGGCACCTATACTATAGTTCTTTAATATTCCTAAAAATCTAAAAGCAACAAATTTCAATAAAATTAAAAAAGTATTGTGTCGTGTGTTTGTGACTTACTAAATATGCCTCCAATAATTAGACGGTACGAAGTTCACCGGGTCAGCTAGTAATAAATATATTTATTACCCGTTAGAGTATCCCCAAATTTTATAAAAAAGTATTAACAAAAAATCACGCTTTAGTAACGGCCTGCCTTTACACAGAATCTCTGAAGTATATTCTCGTGAAATGGTAAACAGTTCTGTATTTGCGACACTCGAATAGAGATTGTGCCAAATAAATTTTAATGTACATTGTTGTCGTTGAGTTGTAATGTTTTGTTTTCTCATAGCTATTCTGCCATGTTTTAGTTTGTCAACTATACGCATTCGTGGCTCTTTTGGAACGTTCGGATACACGGGTTCTTTTTACATGAGATGACAAAATAATATAATAAAAATATTTTTGAGAGTTAGTAACACTGTAAGGTTGGCACCCATCAAATATGTCAACACATTGATTATTTTTATATTTTGAAATTTAAATACACGATGTTATATAAGCAAAGTTGATATTATGTTGTCGATTCAAAAGTCTTGTTTTAATGCGTTCTTCAATTCGAGTGGAACTGAGAGTACAAATACCGTCAAATGTTTGACAGAAAGTAAGTGATCAACTTTTATATGGGAAAATGAAATTGTCGTCTTACTCTATCTTACTCGCAATTTTTCCTTATTTGCTCACCGTTTAGACCTACCCTGGACTACGACAAACATTTTAAAATCAAAATCAGCTCCATCGGCCCAGCCGTTCTCGAGTTTTAAGCAGACTAACGAACAACAATTCATTTTTATTTATATAGATAATTTCAATTGTATGTGTAATAGTTACGTAAAATATGGTTTACCGGATTTTATAGGATATATTGTCCTTCTAAATTATAGTCTCCTCTAGTTTATAAAAAAATCTAAATTAATTAATATAGTATCCATAAACTTATAGTTGCATGATACAAATTATATAAAATATACTTTTGTAGGCGAAAAAATATTTGTTATAAAATATTCTTATTTTAAATCGTAAAAAACCAATTACTTTTTCGTACATAGATAATTTACGGTAAACTTAGTTACTATGCACTAATTATTAGTATATATTAGTATATACGAATATATTAGAGACTAATATATTCGTCATTACTACCGTCATTCCATTCACCACTTGGTAAAACATTTTTTGTGTAAAAACTTGTTAGGTTGAGTACAGAAAATTGTACAACAAGGCAAGTTTACCTAACGGAATTATTTTACATTTTATAAAATCTGAAAGACTTTTTTATCTACAGCTATGTAAATAAGCACCTGCAAAGATAAAAAAAATAGCTAAAGAAAAAATTGCTAAATAAATAATAAGTGTTTGGTTTCGTCATAGTAAATACGTAACTAGCATTCTTTATAAAACAATAACACATAGTTGTTTAATTAGCGGATTTATGTTTATTTAGCAGATCCGGCTATCCAAAGCAACTCTCTTTAAGTTACTTTTGTAAATATGTCGAATAAATTTAATTGATTGAACCACAAAAACTTTTTAAGATGTTGCTTGTGGTTTTTCATGACCTGCAGAATATAATAAATCAATTCCAGAAGACATTTGTTTCTCAACAAATAAATACCAAAGAGGTAAGATTTAAATATTATTGTGCTCAAAGCGTCTCGCGAGCGGCGTGTTAACTAAAATTTAAACGAAACATTGCTGGAACATACAACACAATGACAGTAGTTAAATGATAATTGAATCAGAGGATAATAATTTCGTGATGGTAAAATCGCTATTTTAAACTCACATACTGATAAAACTTTTGATTTAATTTCATTTATGTGGTTGTATCATAATTCAAAATTCCAATTGTATAATAAAGCATAGCACTTCATTAAATAAAATATTCATATATATTCTATACTATTTTATAAAGCATGCTACATTCTATTATATTCACCACAATGCATAAAATGCTAAAGATGCAAATAAGTAAATAAATAGGTTATTTAGTCAATTGCAAGATTCAATTGACCTAATAACGTATTTTTATAAAAGTTTCTAGGGAATACCACTAAACCACGAGTACATATACTAAGTAATTATTATTTGTAACATGTATTCGTAACTGAGTGTTTGGTTAGTGGGACCTAAGAATCACACGCGAAGGAATTAAGACCCGACATCTCATGACCAAGCTGACATTACGAATCAAACGACAGCCTTTAGACGACATTTATTATTATATCAAAGTAATAATACTTTGATACAATAATACTTTGATGGTAGAACAACTTTTTTCTAAACTACTACTAGAAAAAGTTGCTTAGAAGCTACATAACATAATGTCAAAAACTAATGTTTGTATGTGCTGTTTATAAAAAAGAAACTTATATACTATAATTATGATTAATTACGCCTGTGAACAATTGCAAGTGTAAAATTGTTTATTCAGATCAGTAGGCTGCAATAACGAGTATACAACAAAATACAGCTAATTATAACGTTTGCTATATGTGTAAGCAATAAGTCTAAAGGCTGCATGAATATAATATATTTATTTATTTATTCCGCAACGCCATCTATGAGCGTATGCTTAAATATTGCGTGCGCATTATATATTTTAAGGGCTCCGAATGTGGTGTGCGAGAAATATAGTATGAGATGCTATCCTACTAGTTTCATTTTATGAATATTACATACCTGTAATAATAATTATGATAATGGTGATTAAAAAATAAGAAAAATAATTATGATATTTTTAATTGCTATATATTAAGAACTGGTTGCATAAAGTACGCGTATTTTCTGTGAATGTACATGTGTCACAGTGTGGTAAATGTTGCCAACTTGTTACGTAAGATAGTCACGATATCCGGTAATGTCACCGCTTGTCTTATCCTTTACACCAGAACACAGCAATGCGAGCGCTACTGCTCTGTCGTAGAAATACAAAAGTTGGAGGTACCCAAACAGACGACACAGATATAGTCCAAGTCCGATACTAGTACTCTAACTGTTGAAAAAAGTTAACACACAAGCAGATGCCATGTATTCGGATTCGTATCTATGACTCAAGCTTAGAACAGCTCAGAATGTCTGTTGCGCAGATTGTGTGGTTGGCGGAAAATCGTTTTCGTACAATGTATCTTACGCAAAATGTCACGACAGGGACCTGAAAACAAATTCAATTATTTAAGAAAATTGTGTGAAAGCGAAGTTTTACGAAAGAAACAGTATAACCCAACTAATGCTATTGTGATTGCTCTAAGCCTCTACGGTAATTCTTAAACAAATCCCTAAAAAATATACCTACTAACTTAGAAAGTAGCGAGGGTAAGTTAATAGCTTGGAAGTGAATTTGAAAATATATTCTAATTTATTGGCAAATCAATAATATAAACTCTGTAAACGCACGTTAAAATATATGTATTAACAACGAACGCCGCATGTCATTGTTATTATTGTGTCCAGACTTGATACTTCGATGCGGTGGCCGTAACCTTTATCTAAAGTTGATAATATGCGTATTAATAATTCTGAAACTTTGGCCATATCGATCTTTCTTATGTTGACTGTATTACATTGGTTTGTACAAACCAAGATTCATCTATAATTATGATGGATATCAACGATGCCTAGTACATTAAAAATAACATCAACCTTACAAGGTATAGTTTTATTTTATAACGCTTGTTAAATTTACCAATACCTAACAATTGAGTTTTACAATAACGAGCTGCCATTGCTCAAAGGTCAGCAGTTCATCCAGCCAGCAGCCAGCTATCGCTGATCAACGGCCGGCAGTCACTGAGCAATGGTCAGCAGTCACTGAGCAATGGTCAGCAGTCACTGATCAATGGTCAGCAGTAACTGAGCAATGGTCAGCTGTCACTGAGCAATGGTCAGCAGTCACTGAGCAATGGCCAGCTCTGATTGATCAATAATCAGATGTCACTATCTAACAGCCATCATCATCAAACCTTTGTTCTACCTGTTAGTTTCGTGTATCGAATTAAATTTACATTTTTCAGCATTACTACTATATTACAAATGATCATCGTTCATGACACGTTGCACACCAGACTCGGAGCCTAAGCGAAAACAATAGCCATAATACGTAAATATTCGATACGTACGATGTGAAGCGTGAACGCGTCTACGCATGCCTGGTCACAATAGTTCGAGACTGACCTTCGTCGCTGTTACCGTTAGTGAGGGGTTCTTCACCGTTCTTCTCACCGTTCTCCGCTGGTTTTTTCTCTTCTTCCTTTGCTTCTTTGTCCTTCTTTTCTTCAGAGCTCTCCTTGGCAGGTTTCTTCTCCTTGCCGGACTTGCCCTTGGCAGGGGTGGCTGGTTTCGGCTTTGGCTCAAGAGATGGATCGAGAACCAACTTGCCGATGTTCTTGCGATCATGCATCTTCTGCATAGCCTCCACGACCTTAGACAATTTTTAAAAATTATTATTTGTTAGTGCTGTGGTGGTGTATGCTAGAGTTGAACAGAATAACAAAGCTGACGCCACATAAGAAGAATAGGGGATTCTTAATATCGTTAAGATATATTAGAATTATTGGAGCTACTTGTCAGTTAATCTGCCGATTAGGAGTATTTCTAAGTTTAATATAAATATGACGACAATAATACTGTCTGAATAATGCTGTTCATGAAATTGCCAGAAGGATAATAATAAATTTACTTTTTAATAATAAATCTACGTGATTGTTATATACAATTTGTATATACTTGTGTTTTTTGTATTTTATATCTATCTATAATAATTTGTTATTCAATGATCGTTACTTATACTTTACATTTATCTATCACACAAAATTTACAAAAAAAATTAACATATCTCATGTTTTTTAACGGAGCAAGCTATTACATGGACAATTGAAAGAAGAACAAGAATAAACTATCTATAAAATAAAATCATCTTTCAACATTGACCCAAGGTCTATGTATATTATATACAGGGTTACAGGTTAAGTCGACTTAGATCCGTTAAGGGCGTGTAGTACCCCAAAAAACCTAAGCGTTTTAAAAAAAATCGACATTGAACTTTTTAAATAAAAATTGCCGAAGTTAGTGCATCTTGTTCTTATTATTATTGATTTTTAACATGCGCATTACGATGCTTTATGAATTTAATAACCAAAATCCTACGTAGGTTAACTAAATACGTTGTTCTGGACGATTGAAAGTTCAAAAAGTTAATAAAAATATTGACAATTTACCATTCTTTAATGAATATCTTTAAAAAAATGTATGGCACACGTTTGGCAGGCCTAAAAACATCTACGTTTTGTCAGCTATCCAACAAGGTATAACTATCTAGGGTTTTATTTATTTCGTAGGAAAAATTTCGTTTCATAAGCGATAAAAATAATTAGTATGGGTACTGTTATTCATAAGTAATAAAAGTGACTGATAGATATGCCTAAAACAGTTATAGTCTAATAATGAACTGAGTAGGCATAATGTAACTTCTTTACGGCAATTTAAGATTGGTATTAACTGTTCGATAAGAAAGTAAATTCAATAATAGACTTTTAGAAACAGTAAATTGAATCGTTGTAGAATTCCAGCCGAGTTGTAATGCTATAAATAGAATTTAGGTAGCTATTTCGGACGTCTTATTGAATTCTAGTTCCTTTTGTTCAGTTATCTGCAAAAACGACAGCTGATTTAGTAACTGCTGTGGCGGATTATGAATACACATTAGGAATGTCTTAATAGTTGACTAAGGGATAATACCACAAGCCAACTTCTTCAGAGTGCCTAGGCAGTAGACTTATAAATAATTAGTAAACTTTATTGAGTCTAAACCTTTCAAAAAAGACAGGCGTGATTATGTTTGTATTAAATGTATAGTTATATAAAATAGGCATATGATCAAAATAACCAAGGCAAACAGAAACAGTAGTGCAAGAATGCCATAATGAATAATAAGCAACCTCGTAATGGCGTCATTGTATGTTAACGAACTTTAATATAACTTGTCATTCATAGATACTAATTAAGTATTATGTTTTAATTATCATTATTATCGTTTCAGCCTGTAGACGAGCACTGTTTGAAAGGATCTCCACACTGGTTGGTCATCCGCTACAAGCGTCTAACGCCTTCCTACGATCCTCACTAAATGGTCCGCCCATCTTGTGAGAAGCTTATAAACAACGTTGTGATGTCCGGCATACGCCTGCCACTCAAGAACCTTACCGCCCCAGTGGACGGCAGTATATATATAGTCACATATAGTGGTCAAAATAAACCAGCGGAATGACAACCATTATAGACACTTAAGATTTAAAATAGATATATTGCTTACTATACGTTTTTTTTTTGAGTGGGTGAAATGCGACCTTGTGCATCATGACACACCGCGCTGTGTGGGGCTCTCCGGTCATAGAGGACCGGCCTACCCACTAAAACCACCCTGAGTTCTCTATGCCCATACGGGGGGGTTCATGGCGGTCGAATCGCTAGAGCGCGCCATGTGCCCCGTATGGACCCAGACTTGTACTCATATATTGTTGTTTCGTTTATGATTTTATACTTAATAGTTGTGTATATCTGTAAAGACATCTTTTCGGTGGTATGCGTTTTTTAATAAAAAAATAAATTTCAAGTTGATACCTTCACGCGCTCCAAAAAAAGAAGTATTGGAATGGAAACATTGTGGAAACATTTACGATGTATTAGTTCCGTTTTTTTGGGACGGAGTATTAAGTGTAAAGAGTTGAGAGTGTGTGGAGAAAGAGTGACTCACGTCCTCGAGCGCCCAGGTGGAGTCGACGAGCGGCGTGACGCGGCCCTCGGCCCACAGCGCGAACACGCGCTCCACGGCGCGGCGCACGTAGGCCGCGCGCCCGTGCTGGAACAGCAGGTGCCGCAGGTTCAGCCCCGCCAGGCTCTTGTTCTCGTCGAACAGCTTGATCGGCGACACCTTGTCCACCTGCCACCACTGGAAGGGCCATGCGACACGTTACCCAATGGACTTCATAAACATTATTATACTTATTCTCGCTTGTACTAAACTAACTTTTATCTTGTACCGGGGGAAACTAAGGGTTGTCTGTGACTTCTGGGAACCCCCAGACTCCGCTCCCCTGTCTATAGGGGAGCCCTCCTAGGGGGAGGCCACGGAAGGGGCATGGTCCATCCCGGATCGCCGTATCCGCCGGCGACCCGTGGCGGCGCCGCAGCTGTGCTATCGAGCCCGGCGACCCCTCCTTCGAGCGGGGTCAGCCATCTCCCGACCCCGCTCGGCGGCCTCCTTCTGGATCGTCACTGCTTCACAGAAGGAGGCCACAGCCCTCCAACCTCCCTCGTCTCGATCGTCCGACCTCTGCGACCAAGCCTCGGCGCTCAGAGGCCCACGCGGGGCACTCCGCCAGCGTGTGCTGGGCCGAATCGAGGTCGGATGCGCAGTGGTGGTAATGACGATCCCTCCCGTCCTATTCGACACAAATACTCATCGAAGCAGCCGTGCCCGGTGAACCTTCGCCTAACCTACCACTTACTTTACATCTTAATGTCACAAGTTAACAACGAGAACTGTTGTTTTGAGAAAGTTGCAAATTTGCTGTGATTCTTAGAGAAACCACTTGTACTAGCCTGCTTGTTTACCAATATATAGCAATAAAAAACATCAGTAATGATAGTGTGAGAAAATATGTTAAAGTCTAGATTACCTCATAGTTACAATATTGATTCAAATAGGAACCCCACTGCTTAACCCAATCGCTATGTGTCTCAAGTCAAATGTGAACAAGACGCGGTAAAAGTATAAAAACAACATTTCCTAGGAATCGAGGTCTATCGAGCAGTTCAAAGGAGGTCTTAAACAGTATAAATCAGTACCATCACCCCATATTGGGCGAACGGTTGAAGTGCTATTTTCCTACAAGGTTAAACGTTAACTTAAAGAGGCCTGTAAAAGTCTTTGCAAAAGTCTTACAATAAAGCGGTCATGGTTTGATCGGAACAACAACGTAGAGAAATTATTTTTAAGTTCACAGTGAGCCTTCAAGGCTAGAGCGACGCGAGAAACTCGTTATCGTTAGATAGTGAGACAAGTTTAGACAGTTAAGTCCCTAGAAGCGAAAACTTTTAAAACTTATAATCAAACTTTCAGACTTCAAAGAACGACTCTCGAGTTTAAGCGTCAAAATTGTCCAATAACTATATAATTATCATTTATGTCTTGTCAAATCGACCTCAATTTATTATCAAATTCGTTATTTCTATGTTTTAGTATAACGGCTGCATGATGAATAAAAAAAGGCACACAGATTACAATGTGTATCACAATTAGACTGCTTTAATAAGTAGCAAACGTTTAAGTCCGCACAGTAATAAAAATGTGAGGTATGTCAGTCTGAGTGACAATAAAGCATTAGGCACTCACAGCACGCGCCGCGCTGAAGAAACTCTTGGTCTCGCCGGTCACGATGTTAGATGATCCTGCGATAGAATCCATTGTTTAGTACACCACACGACCAATTATTTCAAACAATGAGAGTATTTAAATAACAACTTTTTTAAAATTTTTACTACGCTACAGAATTAGTTGCTAAAAAGTACTATTTATTATTTAAGTAGCAAATTACAACATTTGAAATAAAATTGCATTATAAAACAAAGTTTACTTCTACGCACCATTTGAACTTAAATAAAATGAAATAGCTGCGTATATCCGGTACATAAATTAACTTGAATAAGCAATAAGCCATACCATACAAAATGTATCGTCCCATTGGTTTCAGGAGAGAGTAGCCGCGGTTGCATTCTTCTCCGCAGAGACAGTCCAATACAATATCCACTCCGTCGGCAGACACTCTGTGAAATGATGACTTTTAAATATTTCATACAAATGATTTCGATTGTTCTCTAAGGCCTGATGCATTTACTTATATAACAACAAATTTTGTATACGAAATAAAAAGAAAATAATTATTAATATATAACATTCATTAACTTGTATAATGGGATGAAGTACACTTGTCAGTGCATACAAGATAACTGACAACTTAATATTTCGCAATAATAATATTAATCAAATTCTTCCACAGCCTCATGAATCTGCCATGAGTAGATATTCAAAGCCCCGTTTGTTTACACTGATCTTGTGTGGCTCAAATGTTTACGCTCCAAAGATCTCACCAGATATAAAAATATCTTTGTCTATTTACGAGAATTAAATGCCGGCGCTGCTACGAAACAGCTGCCCTAAGGAGCGGGTTATAAGCTGAACAATTAGCGTTACGTTAACCAACTTAACAGGACCTTTCCAGGGTTCATTCAGACTGAGCAGTTGACGCCTCATCTAAGAATGGGAGCTCTCCTTCAATTGGCGCAGCTGTATCACACGGATCGAGACGGCGCTCAAATATGTTGCTATAATAACCACTAATTAACGGAGCATGGGATTGGGAACATTTCGTGCTTTGACAATGGGAAGTGGTAATTGTTATGAGAATTCCAAATTGTTCGCCCAATGCTCATTTAGTAAAATCAGTTTACTCTTTGGTGTTGGCTAAAGAAAGTGATGTCAACATTTAATTACTGTTGCGTACTCAAACAAATTATCTTTGATTATATATTGCGTCTCGGGGTCTGTGCGCCGCATAGAATCGGGAGGCCCGCGATCTAATCCCCGCCAATGTGTTTTTCGTTCCGAATTTCATGTGTACATTTATCCGACGCTCCTACGGTGAAGGAAAACATCGTGAGGAAACCTGCGTACATCTGAGAAGAGATTCAAAGGTGTACGTAGTCAACCAACCCGCACTGGGCCAGCGTGGTTGACTAAGGCCTAATCGCCCTAACGTAGTTAGGGTAGGCTCGAGCCCCTCGGTGGGGACGTATATGAGCTGTGATGATATATTACTATCTCATTAACTTATTATTATTGACTAACTTCCATTAAGTACATACATAATGTTATGAATCATCAATTGCAGGTATTGCTTATAATTTTCAACACAGAGCTTCTTGTACTTAACATAATCGATACACCAGAAGCATGGGTGTCGCAGTGGTCTCGACACTGATCTTCTAATCGGGTGATCTGGGGTCATTCTTGTCATGTTTGTTTACCAATATGTTTTAAATTTCAACTAAAACCCGCTGCTAACCCAGCAGTTGACGAAAGCCTAAACGCCCTAGAGCAGTGATTATGAATGAATAAATCGACTCGCTCGTGTATGTCATAAAATCTATCTTATCTGGGCCAATCTAGAACGTAAAAATTCTCAACCCTCCTAGACAATAGTGCTACTTTTAATTTGTCCGCAAACGATTCCTAGAAAAATGTTTATAGATTTTGAAAATACCCATTTTTTAATTCTCTCGCTCTCAGTGTTTCCTCTTAAAAAATTTAAGAGATTGCTACAATGTCTTTGTCATCTTACATTTTTTTGTGAACACTTAAACACAGTTATTTAACTCATAGAAAAAATAATATAAATAAACATTAATTATAAATTGAACAAAAATTTAAATTGATCAAAACAATGTTAAATTCAAACGATACATTTTTAGTATAAAATATGTTTAATGATAAGCAGGTTTCATTTGATCGCATAATGAATATAATATCTATTTATTTATTGTCAAACGGTACAAAGTTCGGCAAGAACAACTAGTTGAAGCTTTAACTAATTGTATAAGTATGAATCATTCCGTAAAAAGTGCGCATTCTGGAGAACGTTCATTAGAGATATAAACAAAGGTTGGCGTCGGAGGGCCAACGTAGTTTATTTATAGCTGCTCGTGATATCATGATTTCATCCCTTCATTTTTAGAACTTAACGCAGCTTCAATTATACTGGCGTGAGTCACTATAACTCATGTAACGAGAGCGTTTACATAAATAAACTTCAAATTAATGTTCCGCCTTAAATTTTATCACCTATCAACGTTACATTAATTGCTACCATATTCAGGCTATAAAGATTTTTTTACGCTTCAATTAATTATTTATGTGTTTCTATACTCGTAAAATTACCTGATTACATGAGAAACTGAAGATTATGTTGCTTTTAGTAAATTATTTCAAACCATCTAACAAGGTACATCTAGGGGCGTACTCTTAAAAACGATATTCGATATATCGTGGACTTCGTCGTGTCGTATCCTACTCTTAGTTACTATCGTTTAAAACATTTCAACGGGCGATCGAACGAACGATATTAATTTTGACATAAGAAAGCCTCAAATGACAACGATGAATGGAATTTGACAGACGAACATTCGCAAAATTTACGTCAAATTTGCGAAAAGTAATACGATAACGGTTTGAGGTGTCGTTGTAATTATCGTAAATTTGACGTTTATTTTTTTATTGAATAGCCCATTAATCGAGGAAGGCTTTAGGCTACATAACATCACGCTGCGACTAATAGGAGCGAAGAAATAATGGAAAATGTGGAAAAAACGGTGAACATTATTCATCTTTGAGCATCTTTGAGAGAGAGAAAAAAATATGTATGAAAGAATTATTCCTCTTAAAATGATGTAAAAAAATATCCGCGACAGTATATGTCTATCTTTTAATGTTAACTCACTAGAATGGTTTTTATGGTAATCAAATTTGGATATGTCGCGTTGTCAAGATCGGGTAACAGCTGAGGTGGTTGTTTGCAAAAATAAATATGATGCTCAAAATAACTATTCCACGCGGACGAAGTCGCTGGCACAGCTAGTTCCTAATAAAGTAGCAAGTGTTATATTTATACTAATAATTTCGAACCTATTGTTTCCGATTCTTGCGTTTACATTTAATCTTGCAAGACAACACCAATCTTTTAGTTTTTTGAAGCCTTGTGTTGTTTGAGGTAGATGATCCAACACAATGATTCGAACAAGTATTTCATTGTTACGGCATCCGTTATTATACCTACAAAGTATATATGAAGCATTTTGGCCCAAATCAAACAATTGCCTCAAAACTACTTCTAAATTAGTCTTATTTGTACTCAATATCTAATTTAGTTACAGATCACATTATTCTTCATTTCCGAGCCAAGTCCCAATACTTTCACCTACTCTTGTTTCATATGTCACCGCCGAGCACTTTCCCCGACAGATGTATCGGTAGTTACATTCAGATCTCGTGTGGCGATCGCCTGCGTGGCAACTCCTGCCGGACAATATAATGTTGCGTGCTCGAATTTCACTCAGCATGCTGTGTGCAGACCACCCTTTATAGAACGCAATGATATTGGAGTATTTGCACCAAGCCTCTCTCTCATTTCGCAAAGAAACCATAACGGATACAATTTGTCTATAGAATAAATTTTGTATGTGACATAAATACATTTTTAAGTCCGAAAGAAACAAATCAGGGGCCACAGATATATTCATAAACAGTTTAGGATTATTGCCAGATCGATTAGATATGCTAAGTATTAACTTAGCGTTTAACTTGTCTAGATTGGCTGCTAAAGGAGACTCATTCCGGCTGCCACCACGGACCCAGAATGGTAACTCCGAAGTACCTCATACAGGCTGAGGATGCTGTACAGATTATTTTTATGAAGAATCATTATTGGTTAAAAGTTTCTAGAAGCATCAGTAAATATGGATTTAAACTAAATAATAAAATGGAATCAATAGGAATGTGTTTTTGTTGTGACACTAAAAAAGCAGCAACTGGCCGCCTCCTAGATACAATATCTTATCTGTCAATGTTAATATAGGTATATGTAGTCATTTAATAACGTCCGAAGTGTCAAAAAGATTTGATACCTCAATCTTAATTGAAACGTAGCTCTGTTTACATCGCGATTTTTTAAATTGTTACTATATAATGTAAATGAAATGTGCATTTCTCGAGATATACAATCTTTATGAGGTTTCAAAAATATAACTTGTTCTTAGTGATGTTAATGTCACATATTTCGTACGACGCTAAATTATACATTTCGACAGTAGAGTGAACTCTAGAAAACTGTAGCATGTTTACTGCGCTCTGTCTGTCTACAAATATAATATGAATGATACTAACTTCCGGACTTCGCTGGTGTAGTCGCTGCCTCTCTCCAGAAGGTGGTCGATGTTGTTGTTGTTGGCCTTCAACGCCTCGTGCTTGCTCTTGGAGCACACGCCGAACACTGTTACGTTGTCCACGGTCTTCGCCAATTGCGCTACTGCCTGGCCCTGCAAGACGATAAAAATATTTGATCCATTTTCCAGCACCACTGCTTGAATATAAAATTAGTTCTTTCGCTTCCTTACATATTAATAATAAAAGAAAACTTTCACACATATGTTACTTTCATGATTTATTTTTTCCATACAAGTAAGCACCTATGTGGATTGTACTTGTAGGTATTATACTCGAAAATTGCACGATATAATAAAATAGCTGCCATCAGTCATGTTTTGTAAAAATTATAAACATAGATAGATAAATGCTTTATTGCACACGAAAAAAAATGTGAATAAAGGCGGTGTTATTGCTGAGAGCGATCTCTACAAACGGCAGTGGGCCGTCAAAAACAACCGAATCCACGATTAAGCAACAAAATTTCAGAGGAGTCTGTACTCATATTATTATATTATATAAACTAATAACTACTACTATTGTTAAATATATTGATTAGTAGATATATCAATAGAAATATAATAATAAACTTAGATGTACGAAAGAAATAAAGGGCAATTTTATAGGTTATGTAAATCTGCTGCTAGGTATTTGGGAGAGGTAGTTGACAGATTTCAATTAGATAACCTTACGTTAGGAGCGTCGGTGGCGCTGTCGTCTCGGCACTGGTTTGTGCGCCGCATAGAATCGGGAGGCCCGCGATCTAATCCCCACCGTGTACCAATGTGTTTTTCGTTCCGAATTTCATATGTACATTTATCCGACGCTCCTACGGTGAAGGAAAACATCGCGAGGAAACCTGCGTACATCTGCGAAGCGATTCAAAGGTGTACGTAGTCAACCAACCCGCACTGGGCCAGCGTGGTTGACTAAGGCCTAATCGCCCTAACATAGGGTAGGCTCGAGCCCCTCGGTGGGGACGTATATGAGCTGTGATGAACCTTACGTTAAAGTACATAGGGGCCCAACAACCTTGCATCCTTCGTCCTGCACTAATCAATTGAGAGTGATTGAGACATCATAAGAGGAACCACAAACATTGAAAAAGAAAATACATGACAACTCTAGATTGTCCGAGCGTCTTATCTTAATCATTCAATGTTCCTGTATTTTATTCAAAAAGAATACGACCTTCATTTCCTCTTGTATATTTACATAAACAATTTTAAAATGTTTCATCGTGTTATCAATATTAATATTATAAACGCTAAAGTTAAGTATGGATGGATGTTTGTTATTCTTTCATACAAAAATTACTGAATGGATTTTTATGAAACTTTACTATAATATAGATTATACATCAGAATGACACATAGGCTACAATTTATAAAGATATACGCTACACTAGGTACTGTAAGCTACTCCTACTCGAAATAATAATCCTGCGCAGAAGTCCACCAGTTAGTTTAAAATAAAACTCGTCTTTGTTTTACCTACCTCAGATAACAATATTTAAAAGTAATTAAGTTTATTTCGTGTTAATAGAATACCCGATACTTGGTAGGTAACAAACCGCACCTCATGTACGACAATATTTGGACTTGGCATCGAATTACGGATCATTGACTCAAGGGGTGGGCGATGACGTCATTGCAGGTATTCTAGGCTTTTTACATACAACAGTTATAGGCCCGAGGTAACGCGAGTCCAAAACTAATACGAGTATCTAGTACGATTGATCAATGACGTTGTAATTCTTCTACGGCCTATTTAATTTTATTCTTTTGCGTAATCTCATTTTGTAAATCACTTCTAACACCTGCTTGGATGCCTTATGTAAAACAAACGGAAATTACACTACGCCATAGACACAACAGGATGAGCCGCGTTGGCGGGAGGAACAAAACAAAAATTGTGATTGAAAAAATTCTGCTATGTAATGGCTGCCGATAGCCTGGCGACTGGCCTGCTTCCTGCGTTTTGTGAGGCGTCACGTCAGTAGTACTGTAGGTAGGTATCTCAACGCTTGTATAGTCAGCGTCAGATATATCGTAGCAAACAAAATAGTCTAAATGATCTGATGAGCTAACGCTCATGAAATAACTTTCATTTATACTTCGCAGTCAAAGTAAGTAAATTGTTTGAAGTATCTTAAGTTTTCAATATAATTTAGCAACATTGTTTACAATTTTACCTAAGTTGCCGAGATGTTCATGTGTAATGCATGTATTAATTATAGCTCACAGATAAACAGATAAATAATGACCAAAAGTACTTTTTATCCGAGAAATAATTGTTAATCTCTAGTATAAGGGATTTGACTTTGTCAATTTTCTTATGTAATTTTCATAACTAGTTTCATCCACGTTTCTTTCTTTCCAAATTACTAGATTCAAATTACATTCGAATCAATTTTCATTCAAAACTGTAAGTGTTCGTCTTCAAACGCTTGCAGATAGCCAGACATAGTTAAGCTTCTATTGTATTATCAAGAATAAATTGTGATTGTTATGTTGAAAAGTTGTTTTAAATTCAATAATACCACAAGTATAAACATTTTGACCTATATGAATGTCGTTGAATGAATTACTTGCTAAAATAAATTTGAACACCGCGTATTCACACAAATATACATAGTAACATTGGCCTATATAAATACATTTTCGTACGTTAAATCTTTTTGATTCTATTGGTAGCTTACATTCTTCTGACGCTGACTGTACTCTAAGACAGTAGTATTAAGTATTTATTTACAATGGCGCATCAAGTTGAAAATAAAGTTAATTTTTATAATACATGAAAGGTTGTAAAAAAAAAGTTGAAAGGTTAAAGGTTTAAAGATTGTTGTTGTTTGTTTTACAAGTTTCTGAAATTAAAATTCTTGATCAACTAACAGCTCCTATCACGTAACTACATTTAGCAAGTAATTGAGTACAAGAGCGGATATTATTAAGTATTTTGCTCAAATTATAATATTAATTAAGGTAGCTATTAAAGTGGAAACTTAACCCTGCTAAAATATCGGAGGGTTTATTTCTCCAAGGAAAAACTTTAACAAATACAAAACAATTTGTCCATGTTTTCACCGTTTGAATAGTATTCTCTCAGTGTGAAATATCGAGTAAGTTTTTAACTTGGCAAATCACGAGAAATGGTAAAACATTTTAGGTATAAACAAGTTTTCATATTAGATTTTCCGCACCTATTCGTCATAGTTTCTGAACAAGTTTATATATTTTTTTTCCTTGACTGTATATGTAATGTGTATATGTAAGCTTATGTAGCTCTCGTGGTTTGTGTCCTGACAATTTTATATTTGTTAAACGTCAATAAGTAAAGATTCATTTGATTTGATTCATATACCTCAGTAGTTAACTCACACCAATCAATAAAAACTCACACCTCCAAATATCAAGACCTAAACCCGCTTAAGTATGGAAATATTAAATTATATTACACATCAAAGTATTTCTTATAATAGTCATATGTATATTATATGTGAAAATATAACTCACCACACCACCACCAGCCGAGTGCACGAGCAGGCTCTTGCCGGGCGTGAGGTTGGCCATCTCGAACAGCAGCAGGTAGGCCACGACGTAGTTGGTGGTGACGGCCACGGCGTCCAGTGCGCTCATTCCCGCCGGCAGGGCGTACACGTACTGCGCGGGCACTGACACCAGTTCTGCCCATGCTTTATACTCCGGAAGCGCCACCACTTGATCACCGACCTGCGGATTGACATTTTCTTCAAACTTCTCATAAACTCTTGTCTTAATTCCCTCAACCCGCCTACTAATAGAAGTCCCATCACACTGGATAATTTATCTATAATTTCAAACACTTCAACTTTACCAGTAGGTGCTGTAGCAGTCCAGGAGTTCATTGAAAAGCGCCATCATTATTAGTAAATTGGAAGTGTGAAATATAATTTTCGGCTTAGGTTTGAATAAACAGGATATTATGAAACGTTGATTTTGTATCCTAGTAGTATTTCAGACTTCATTATTTTATCCGAAGAACTCACTGCTCAACATAGGTTTTCCCCAGGAGTCTACATACGAATTAGTGCTAGGCTGCGAGCGTCTAGCGGCTTCACGCTATCTTCACCATATGGCAGAACTATGTATGAACGCTGCGTTGACTGAATGAAACATAACACAATAAGAGCCTACCTACCTATTAACCAACAATTTTCTATGCTCGGTCATGGAGGAAGCAATTCTCTGCTCTTAACCAGTGTAAATTTCAATACAACGCGTACGCTTATCATAGTAAATCTCCTTTAAAAATGCAATCTACGTTGGTACAGCAAACTCATTAATCGCGTCACGTACGAGTATTCCTTTCTAATTTTGTTCCACGATTTTCGCTGAAAGGAATTTTTTAATAGAGTCCCTAATAAAATACTAAAGTTAAATGAACATCCAATTTATATTCCGTTATGGCTTCAGGTTAAGGTATGAAGAAATTTAGGAAGAGGTTCTAAAATAATTTCAGAGTTTTATTGACACCTGAATATGGTACCTATAGAAATATATATATTATTATTTTATATATTAATATATATTATTATTAATATATTATAGACTATATTCCCGTACGCCAATAATAACGTATCAAAGTAAAACGTGAAAACGAAATAGAACATGACAAGCTCAATATCCAATACGTTGGAAAAACAGAACATTACTTTATGATAGCCTCATATTTCTCCAGACACGAAACCGAAATAAATGTTTCAGACAAAAGTACGGAGCACGGGTTAAATAAAACAAATTCCTTCATAAGGGAACCAGTGAACATTGCGGTTTCTCGTTTTCTTTTTTTATAGCGCCTTCTTCGAGCGAAAGTTTAATATGTATGACCCCCTACCACCCTTCCCTAAAGAGTTCGTCACCCCAGCTTGGGGGCCAAATTTCTGCAATTATTTTGTGTTACTGTTCGCACCACTCTTCATTAGGACATAATTTAAAAAGGTATGTAGAATATAAGATTTTCTGTATTTTATTCATATATTAAAGCCTATATTAGTTTTAGTTAATTCACCAGTTCTATTATTTCTTCTTTATTAATTTGCCTGAGGTATAATCTACTCGTAAAATTATACTGTTAAATTAATAATAAAATTAAACTTTATATGTGTCTCTTTAAATGTCATTGTTTAATTAAAACAATTATTCGGTAACATTATCATAATTTAATTGTAACATTGTAAATTTAAAATTGAAAGATTATTCAGTACTTCACCTCATTAATAAATTAGATACAATACGTTCAATTTTATATTACATTTCATCTTTACGGTGAATTGTAATGTATGTATTTGATCGATAAATTGTAAAAAGTTTTGACGTTTTGGCATAAAGATATTCTTATCTCAAATTCAATTACGCATAATCAGCAATAACAAAACAATTTGAAATTTCGGATTAATTGAACAATAAGAAAGAGGATTACGTTTCAAATGCGATTCAAATAAAAGATAATTAACATAACAGCCTAAATACCTAAACTAGTAATACTAGGGCGGTTAGGCTTAAGCCAACCACACTGGCTCAGTGCGAATAGACTTTTTTCTTATTGACAATAAATAATGTTCAAAAATTCAGTAACAAGTTCAGTAATCAATACCTACAGGATCCCGTATTTAATTGAATGGAATTTGGATTACTTGTTAATAGACAATGGTAGATTTCTAGATGCGAGTTATTTAATAGAATTACTACAAAAAAGATATATACATTCTATATATCGAAATATCTAATATACGAAATCGGACGCGCTTCAAAAGCCAATATTTACGAACGGACGAGCGCACTTGTTATAAAACAACAAATTAGGTAAGCAATGTGTATTCCTTCTATTACGTGCAGAACTCGATTACATTGCGTTGCTCGACGTTATTAAGGAAAGACTTTGTTTATTGCATATCTTACAAAGTACATTCAGTGCGAACAACAGTACCCAATGTTGTTGTGATCAAACACTGTTCGCAGAAATATTTGAATGAGGCTTGTGTCCATCAGTATGTCCGACGTCAATGGGCTGATACATAATTGACGCTGGCGAATATCTTCATGAAGGTATATAGGCTGTAGGAAATATTGAAAAAATGTAGGTACATTTGAAATACAGGCAGTCCTCGAATTACGTCGTTTCGATTCACATCGTTTCAAGTTACGTCGAACAATATTTTGACACTATCCCTCAAGCATACGTCATTTGTTTCGATTTCCGGCATAAGAGAATTCACTTCTCGCAAGGTGAGGCCGACTATTATACGAAAAAGAAATTTTTGAAGAAAATGATCCTAATTTTGAGAGAAGTTTTAACGTTAATAACAAAATTTGTGCAGCCTATCAGTGTTACCAAGATTTGTATGATAGCAAGAAAAAAAAGCGAAGCAAATTGATAGTTTCTTTAAGCCAAAAGTTTAGTTTATTATTTCTCATTACATATTTTATAATTAATATTAAATTAATAACACACAAATACCAAAAATAACTATCAATTCATAAGTGCATATTATATAATTATTTTAAGAACTTCATTTGATAATAAAGTATGTATGCATGTATAAATCCGTTTTTTTTTTATTTTCGAGTCTCGTGTGGAACCTAACCCTTGAGTTTTATATGTAAACATATGAAAAAATTAGTCTCGACTTCGTCGTTTCGAATTACGTCACGTATTTCGAGAACCTAACATGCCGAAGTACGAGCACTGCCTGTATATAACTGAGCTGTGAAAAATCTAACAATTATTTTTATATATAGATAGGACCTCATAAGAAACACAAACATATAAAGCATTTCCTAAAATAAATACTAAAACTGCATCTACGAGATATTAGTATTATTAAAACAATGAATTTTAAAGGTAAACAATACTCAAATATAAAAAATCACAAACCGACATGTTGAGTAGGTTTTTTTCTTTAACCACTATAACACTTATATAAAATATAAAAACATGTATTAACATGTAACACTTTGTATTTAGCACATTAGCAGAAATTAGAAACAATTTATAATGATCTAAAATTAAAACATGTGTTCTCTGAGTGAAATTTAAAACACTCTGCTTGAATTCGAAGTTCTTATTAGTAATTCACATCAAGTAGCTTCATTCCATTAGCCCTTTCGCTTTCTGAACTATTTCAATTTCACTACACGCGAGACACTCTACTATGCCTTCGCTGCTGGGATAAGCTTCGAAACCTATAACTAAAAACACATTTACATTTAGTCGACTCATTGAGTTACGCAAAATTAAATGTTCCTTCCCTTACTTCCTATACGACAAATTTTCATTTCTCTAGTTTGAAACTCGGTGTAGCATATACTTTGAAAATGATTGTTTATTAAATAATTGTAATCTAGAACGATTAAACAATTATAGATTTAACAATAAAAGTGAAAGAAAGTTTAGGTGTTTATGATAAGAATTACATTGGTTACTACTTTAGCAGCAATTCAAATCTTATTAAGCGAAAATGCTGGATCGATATTGTAACTTGGAACCTTTCCCTCAATAAGTACACACTGAATAATAAAAATAACATTAGAAATGTGCAAACAAGATAAGTCGTATTATATTGTAACTATTGTTTGTTTGCTATGACCCTTATTTATGAAGTTCAATCACTTACCATCGTACGTATCATATTAAGCCGGACGCCTTATATATCTCCGAACTCTTTGCCTTTCTGTATGTAGGAATATTTCTGCACCTCTCATCAACATGCAAATATTGTTTTCTTAACGTTGTAAGTAAAAAACAAGAGAAGAAATTAATTACATAGCGATTATTGTTATAACTTAGGTTATCGGTGACGAACAACATCTTTTATATTATGAGGTTACTATAATTTATTTAATGAGTCTGTTAACGTTATCTCTGTATATAAATTACAGTGAAAGTAAATGAATAAAATTTTATGCTAAGCGACAACCATTCAAGTCCCTTGGGTGACCAACTGACCGTAACTTATTCTCCGTCACGCTACAGTGATATGGTTAGGGAAGCTATTCATTTGATTTTAGTATTATATTATTATTGGACTACAGGAATTCTTAAAATATTGTCCGTTATAATTAAGGAAAGGAACATATTTCTATGTCATATACCCAATAATCCGATATAAGCAATGTGAAATGGGAATGAAACATTCATTTTGAATCATCATATCCATTACAAATTAGTATAATATATGTAATTGGTTTAATGTACCTACCATTCGTTTTTACGTTAAGGTTATTTGATAAGTTGGTTGTAGTTCTCTTAAATTTATTAATACGGATATATAAAATTTAAGATACCATTTTGCTGTGTTCAATTATTTTATTATCGTTATTTATATATAGAAATAATATTATTAGCTGCAGTTAGCATAAGAATATATGTAGCACCATATACATTAATTATGATGTAAATACAATGTATCCTTACTTTGAAGTTGGTGACTCCTTCGCCTACTTGCTCAATTTCACCAGCACATTCGAAGCCGAGGATGAAAGGTGTTTTGGGCGGCGAGTCGATGGCACCCTGCCTCACGATTAAATCTTGGAAGTTCAGGCCGCTGCAACAAAAAGCGACATATTTAATAATAATTTAACTGAAAAAATCTATAACTAAACTTATTTAGCCCATAAACGAAATTTGCCAGTCGATCGGTCAAACTTTAGCGCATCGGCAATAAATTGCCAGTCTGTCGATAATATTTCGGCGAGTGTGCATAGGAGCTGCAGGAGCTAATTTCGCCGCCCCTTTTACAAAATGACTTCCGGCCGTACGCTGAGTTTCATTAGACAACACTTCAATTTGAAAAAAACACAATATAAGGCTTTCTTCTCAATGATATAGTTAATCCAAATTAATCACTATTTTTTTGACGACACTACACCTCGTGCTACCCACGTACTAAGTAACTTATCTAATCTGTGTGTATCATACCATACCAAACATAAATTTTCGAGTAAAAGGCTTCTGGAGCAACGATTGATGTGTGCACCATAATACATATTATGTACGGCATGTACTCTTAATACATAATTATGTATGAACAACGCGATGATTACAGAACAACATTGAATCAATAAAACCGGGCAGGTGTATGGGTCCTAATATGAGCGGTGGGCCTGGAATGCGGCAGTCATTTGTTATTGCGTGATGAATTGACGCATGGCCAGCATAAAGGATTCCATATTTAAATATTTATACAATACCATGTCGATAGACCAATCAATATCAATAGAGCCTGAGCACCACACCTCAAGTCGCTTGTTCATTGTCGAAACCGATATACGTCTTACCCATTGTCTAGTTTCAATTAAGTGATCAAGTTATACTTTATTGGTTCTCTAACCTACGGCCGCAGTAAGTGAAATGTAGTCATAAAATATGACGTTAATGAAAAAGTATATTTTACGAAGTCTGTTTATTTAGACATAGCCGTATAAATTAAACTACCCATAATATTGCATAGAAAACCAGATGGCCGTAAAACTACAAGCACTTACCGACTCTGAAACCGTTCCACATACCTACATAGATAAATATTACGTTACACTTTTTTTTCTAATACGCTTTATACGAGTATAGCTGCATAAGAATAAAACCCGTTGTATCCAAGCCGATGGACTCGAGTCATGGAAACCACATGTGTTCAACAGTGATAATGGCGTATCATCTCGCTGACATTAAGTGTAAGTAACATCCACTCGAGTAATCGGAAGCTATTTATGGCATCGAATGGAATGTTTCGATTTAACTAACTGCAGATTCGATTTTTGCTTATTCCGCTAAGTTGATGCGTAGTTAGAGGTAACTAATGGAATTTAAGTATATCTATATCGATAAGTAAATCGAACCTACAATTAACATTTATCTCAAGAATTTTAAGTCACCTGCATGCGATCGACTGGTAAATCTGTTCTGTTATGTATGATGCATAAATCGACTAAGAAATAAAGTGAAATCGAAAATGCTTGGAAAATTTTGTGTCACGCGCAAGTGTCTGCCTCTTAGTTTGTCAAATTACCTAGTTAAAAAGATTACAAATTGTTTATCAAATATTTCTCAAGTATATTATTACCACGCTTTTTATTTAAATGATATCTAAAAGTAATGCCCTGCACAAAGTTGACTGTCGGATTGATTAACGTAGTAAGAATCTGTTGTATAAAAGCAATGCAGAACCAAGCGCATTAGATCTTCAAAGGAGGTTTATGTCCAGCTGTGCATATCTCGGCTTGTATAATGATCCCAAGGACTAAGAACAAGGATAATAGAACGAATTACTGGATTCTATTTGAGCTCCTAGTTATGGCCTCCTATTTTCATCACGTAATTAGCAATCGTAGATTTAAAATCAAACAACTATAGGTAAATAGAAGTGTGAATATATACGTCATTAAATAGGTAGCTATGTAAATGACTGATGCAGTACGTGATCGCGTTGCAAATCAGTGTGGCAACAACTCGTGCGTATTCACCCTTATTCCGTTGTTATAGATATATTATGCTGCATACGCACTTGGTAATAAAGTTGGTTTTTGCATTGAAATGTTCAACTTAACTCCGGTCGACCCTGCGGACAGTAATCGATATTTTGCGACTGTCTCCTCATCAACGGCGCATAATGAGTACTAAGAGTTACTTGTCATACAAGATTGTAATCTGTTATGCTATGTAAATTTGCAGCATATGTAGGGGTATAAATGTAATAAATAGTAACTTTTTTTTTTCTAAGGGAGTTCAAAGCTAAACGAAGATAGTAGGCGAATTCAATTCGAGTAAAGGAACTGTGCCAGTGAATTCCGCAGCATACTAATAGTTTAAGAGCAGGGAAAATGTGTCTAGTCAGTTTAAAAATACTCATTAATTCTTTTTTATATCGTAACTTAAATTCACCGTTTTACAATATTGTAAAACGGTGAATTTAAGTTAGGAATTTTTCAGTGAACGCTTAGAAATGTGAAATCTAATGAAAAATCATAGCAAGCAATCATGTGGGTAACTACTGTAACGCCAATACCATTAGGATATAGGCACAAGACTCCGTTGTCCGCTGAATGTCTCACTCTCAAGCCTTGCAGCAATACAACAATGTTTGACCGCGGTCTTCTGGAACCGGACGGGAGGTACTTCAGGTAATAATAAGGCACTAAACGAGAACTTGTCGCATTATTTCACTTTAAAATAACATCCATAGCGTAAATCATCATGTTTATATCAAAATCACAGTAGTGATACGCTAATTATATGGCGCCGCTGTATTAGTATAGATTACAGTCAATGAATTATCCGGATTGTTTACTAAACTTATTTTTATTGTTGTAAACGGAAGAAAAGAGCAAATTTTGATTGCAACAGATAGACTGTGTAGTTCTATAGTATCTTCACAAATCAGCAAAGCGTTATCTGTCATTTCAAACAATATTTGATAGCAACGGAAATGCATAATCCGGGAGGTGATCAGTTGCAGGTGAACTCTGCAGCGGTAGCCTGTGATACAATGTTTTTTTTTTAATCCGACAGGAACACTCTTGGCCTTCATCTAACCTGATCACATAACACCAAAGGTGAAAAGGCGACCTTATCCTACTCATCATCTGAGGAACTGCTCGATATTCTTCTATTTGTAGGAATACAACTTTATTTGTTATTACAGCGACAAACTTAGGAAAGACGATAAAAACTAGCCTAGAGAGCTCAGAAGCCCTACGAACCAACCAAAAACAGATGTTGTTTACAGATGACAAGAAAAAAGTTGACGAAAGTATCATTGCAAACAATTCCTCATAATACTTTCGGTTGAAAAGCCTTCTTTTACCCTAGTATTGTACACACTACGTCAACATTACTTTTTAAATATTCCCTAATCAGTTAAATAGATTTCAGGAATCTATTTGTATATATATAACTGATATTACTACCTATCATACTATTTTGAGACATGTGGTCTTATAATGAAACAAAATAAAATTCATTCGACTTATTATTTATTGCTTGCATCATTAGATTCCAGATAGCTGATTAATGACGTACATAATGTCAAATGACTGTTTCTATTATTAGTATTACGTGCGGTCCCCTTCCTACTTCCACAACAATGATAGGGGCACCGTGACAAAATTGATGTTACTCAAACAATAATCGCTATTGATTTTAATTTTCTGTCCTTAAAAATATTTAGATAAATCATACATAGATGTACTCAAGGCTCCCCGATGGGTTAAGGAGAGATCTAATAAACACCCACAAAATACCATATTTTATAAATTCTATGTGATATATAGACTTATTGCTATAATCCGGACACTTCGTATGGTCGGCTCCACATAAAGAAAAGCACCGGTGACGTCTGTAGATATTGTAAATCTATCACCACACATAAATATGTTCAACAATAATAATAATAATATAATGTGCAGTCAATAATATTTCTCGGTATCATATCGACGACGAAGCTGGAGACATTAACACTTTGCCGTCGATTTGATATGGATCTGAAAATTATCGACAATTTCACTATTTATCTTATTTTGAATTAGAAGCCACATAAATGAAATCTCATTAGCGGTATTTAGTATAGTTAAAATGTGCAAATCCCTTATTTCCGATTTTATAAATTTTTGACAGAAAGTTAAGTATCATTGGAACTTGAGCGTTATGTTGTGCGTTGAAAATATGAATTAAAGTTACAGTAGCAGTAACCAAATATTGTATTGCATACAATTTGGAAAACAAAAGTAAATCATAAAAAAAGAACAAAAATAAAAATTATTCTAAGTTTGTAGTAATAGTTCACAAATATTTTTAGAATCATTAACAAATAGATATTCATCCCATTATCAATTTAGGAATGAATACTTTTCACCGAATTATTCATATAATGACTTAAATGGTTTCTTTGTAATCAGTGTCTAAGTTTGAAGTCTTTGTTAAAAACAGAGTAAAATTACGCATGAAATATAATATGAAGAGTAATTAGTGTGCAGAAAAAATTAGGAAAAATCATAGAAGTGAAATATAATAGCGAATTGTTTATATTCAATACCTTTGCGCCGAGACGTAGGTACTCGTACCTTACTTTTAGACGCTGACAATTTGCGTTGCACAATTCGACAACAAAATATAATTAAGTTGCAGCAATTATAATGAAACGAGAAGATCATAACGGGTAAGTTGAGCCAGCCCCCGTAAATATATCTTTGCCTTACCATAAACAAATTGAGTAACAATAGATCATGCCCGCGTTACGATTTTCCTATAGGAATGAGATATTTCTCTATGGTAAAATATCTTGTCTTTCTTATAGATTTTTGGATAAAAAAAGATTTTCCTGTAATAAAAACTATCCTCTTACCAAATCCCATAAAAATCAGTTCAGCAGGTTAGACGCGAAAAGTTAACAATGTTACTTTCACATTTATAATATTAGTGAAATGAAAAGAGAAAGTAAAGTTTGTCTGAGTTTGTATGTAACCCTAAAGAACTATGGTTCGGTATGAAAAATTCTAGACTATATAGCTTAATCTTATATCTTACGGTCAATAGAAGGGCACTACCAATGGATAATTTGTCCACGTGGAGTTTTATACTGGAACAGTCTTGTTTTAAACATATAAAAAAATCAAAAGCGCACATCTCTTATCTTTTATCGTATAGTAGTTATGGTGATCTTGTCTGACTTATAAAGAAATTGACTTATACATATTTGCTTGGCTACAAAATTCTAAGCAATATAAAAACATTCCTATTGGTACATTGAACGACGGGGAAGACTATATCGACATTCGGTTACGGAATCGAACTGTGAATGCAACCGGCCTAATTTTAGCAACAGGCATAATAACGGCAACATTTTACGTTGCCGGTAAACATACAAGACGTCAATCCGACGAAACAGTTCTAAGAGCCTACCATTATAACTGAACAAGGAAACGCGCCGAGGCTAACAGTTAAACACTCCCGAAATACCCAATGCATACCTCAAATTCAATGAACGTAATGAAAACTAGAAACTGCGGGCGCACATATCTGGTTACAACAATATATGTAGTTGGAAAATATTGTTATCCGCGTTAGACAAGTATAAATAATACAAAAGGTCGATTTAAATTCATAGACTCCTGATTCTGATCCCACACTTCGTAAAGCATTTAATTTTAATAATCTCATAGTCATCGAGGTTGTTCGTGTAATGGCTTTTTGTTATATATAACAAGCAAGGGCTTATAACGTAAGTTTTATTTTCAAACAATACTCGTTTAACTCATATTGTTACATTAAACCACACGATAGGAAAAGAAACTTTTGTTTCAGAATGTTGCTATTGTATTTGTTACCAGATATGAGTTTATCAAAATCCAATATCAATGGAATAGTTTAAAACTAATCATTAACTAATGACTTAACTTTGTATGCAGGAGTTACAAATCTATCCATACATTATAAACGAAAATTTGTAAATATGGATGTTTTTATTTTACTCTTTCATGTAAAAATTACTGAAGAATGTTAATAAAACTTTACAATAATATAACTTATACGTCAGAATTTATAAAGATACTAGCTTTCCGCCCGCGGCTTCGCCCGCGTTATATTCGAATTTCCCACAGGAAGGATATGTTTTAACAATACTGCCATACAACCTTTCACCCCCTCCTTTCAACCTTTTACAACCCTTTTCTGCTTTAAAAGGTAGCCTCTGTCCTTTCTCAGCCTCTAGACTATCTGTGTACCAAATTTCAATTAAATCGGTTCAGTGGTTTTAACAATATTTTCATACAACCTATTATCCTTCCTTTCAACCTTTTACAACCTTTTTTGTATAAAAAAGTAGCTTGTGTCCTTTCTCGGGCTCTAGACTATCTGTGTACCAAATTTCATTTAAATCGGTTCAGTAGTTTTGGCGTGAAAGCGGAACAGACAGACAGACAGACAGAGTTACTTTCGCATTTATAATATTAGTATGGATTATGTGAAAATATAAGCTACTCGAAATACTAATCCTGCGCAAATGAAGTCGCAGGCACCAGCTAGTTACCACATATGGTGGAGAACCCATGCTACTACTGCAGAGGTGGTGATGTATAATATAAATACGACATCCCTTATGGTCGATAAAACCGTTTTCGCTCAATAATTCAGAATAATTACATCGACATGGGAGCGGAGTAAAATGATAGTCGCCACGGTCCCACACAGCATTTGCGCCCGCATCACTTTATTGGATAAATTGGGAGCGGGGTCTATCGTTTTATTGTGAAAAAACAACCTTTGTCCTATCATCGAAGTCTCACCCATATCGGCGTGGAATGTTAATCCACGATAATCTCCTCCTGCAAGTCTCGTATCGAATTTTACGCACGCTACCTGGGACTTGCTTACGCAAACTTGAATGGTTTCCGCTTACAATGGATCGTAGTGTACGGAGCAGGTAGTAGACTTATTTTAATTTAGATACTCCTCGATCAATCTATTGTAAGCTTTGTGGGATATGAATTTAAATCGATTTTAAATCATACAGCTTAAACTGCATCCAAACTAAGAGTAAGTATACAGATTATAGGGGAATGGATAAAGCGTCGAGAATTTAAATGCTAACTTGCTTGGTTGTTTCGTGCGTGTCCTTAGCCCTTCGAGGTCGATAAAACCGGCCGATAAAACCACCTCTAAAGTTGTCAGTCACCTGCCCTCTTTTTTTGCCTTAAACTCTGATACAAAAACCATAGATAAAATGTTAATACATATCGGTAACCATTTCTTCAGTTTGTGTGCGAACATTCCAATTATATCTTGATGTAAGTAATAAAATACTCTTAAAGAGAAAATTTGTACATTTTGAATATATTCAAAATATTTTGATAAAATATAACGTATAATTATACACATACTTACTTCTATGAAGAAAGAAAAAGAACATATTGTACGTAACAAATTGTTTAATATAATATTAAAAGTATTACCTATTAGTATATTTTACTACTAATATTGTTATATTAGTAGTAAAATATACCAATTTAGTTACTTACCGTCTATTACAGTTATATATAGCAATAAAGTATTAGGATTATAAATTGATTACTAGGTGTTCATGAAACCATCCAATTACAGATTGATTTTTTTATGTAAAATATCTTAAATACAAACAGACTATTGAAATGTCGGCAACCCCAAGTGTGATAATGTGATTATTAGATTAAAATGTCGAGCATTCAGTCTATTCAATTCAATTTGAATAACTTTCCCATTTATTAAGCAGACCCAATGATATGTCGAGAATAATTATGAATTAATTATTTGCTCTACGGATTTACCCCTCACGTGCATATCGACAATTTAGAATGGACATTTAAAGCGGACGACTGAGTAACACCCTCAGTTCGGAGTAATTTTAAATTGCAGTAGGGTCGGCGCGACCCACAGGCGGCGGCGCCGCGTCGCGACGTCTCGTCTGTGCCTCGATAAACTAATATGTACCTAGACCATAATTTTCCCCTCAATAATGATTAGTCAGCAGCCAGGCGTAGTACGAAGTTGTTCAACAATTAAACCTAAACTAGTAACTTATCTGATTGATTGAACGTCTGACTTAGCGACGCAGGCATCAGCTTTTAAGCAACAATGTAAAATATTTAATGAGACTAAATATAGTTGTGTGGTTATAAAAACTAAAAACGAAACTTTCCCATCGTCACATTCTCAGAACATAATGGAAATACAGAAATGCAATAATTTAATTAACTACATTATATGTAAATATCTATTAATATATTAAATAGGAAATAATTTTCAGTGTTGTGAAATAAGCCCCCTCATTTGAACTAGCAGCCGTAGATATCTATCTCTTAAGGAAATTGCTCAATTTAAATACCTACCTAACGTCACGATCCACTGGTTCTTGTGCATTTCAATTGACAAATCTGCACCGCCAATCAACTACTTATAACTATTTCGCCGATAAAAATTAATTAAAATTTGAGTTAAAATTACACACTGACAATTATAAAAATGCTTTCAGACTGACTACTCATAAGAAGTAGTATGCAAATAGCGATATAAAACAATTGTATATTAATTAATATTGAAATTAAATTATCACTAAATCCCGATTAACATAATAGTCAATATATTTATACAGACAGACTAATAAGTCTGAGTTAAAGATTTGACTTGGTTTTCTGTCTTTTGTTACATGAAATAGTTACTCCAAATTAGAAATATGTACTTATATTATTTTAATGCTCCCCAATTATCTCTTACATTAAACACAACCAGCCAACATCTACAACAGCACTTGATAATCCAAAGCGAGACAGTTACAAAAGTTAATGAAACATGTGTAACAGGAACGCTGTCCAACCTTAAGATTTTCGGCCTATTTTTTATTACTCAATGACTCAAACCAAAAATTCAAAAACTTACATGTCACGCTTTGACAGTGTTCCTAAAAATTCTTTATCAAGATATATAATATACTATACAAAAACTTTGAGAAACGTATTAATAATTCCAGACTAAATTGTATAAGTTACGAATATTGAAATAGTATAATTTTTGGAAAACTTGTGAAGTTGGAATATAATAATTATTAAACCGTAAGTCACTTTTACTACATATACCCTTACACTGAGAGTCGGGAATCCGGAGCTAGCCGGAGGTCACCAGGCTCTACGGTGACACATGTACAAAAAATGACAGATACTCGTACGAGTATATATTTCATTCAACATGGCAGCGTACTGAAGTTAAGAAGAAAATGACAGTGTAAAGCATACAACCAAATCACTTGACTACATTATTTCCTCTCCAAAAGAATCATAATAAAATAAGAGATAGCATTTTTCAAGCTTTGCCTTCATTGCGATGCAGGCGTCGTCGCAGTTATAACCATATTCTCCATCCGCCGACTGTGGCTCATGTTTCATGGACAACGACGTGATAACACTATTATCCCTTGATAGTTCATAATGCACTGGCTAACATGACTCTAGAGTACAAATATGGCCTCCATATAAATATAGCAGTCAAAAAGATTTCGTAGAAACTTATCCTTATAATTATCACTTTAAATTATAAATATACATACAAAATATCACAGATATGCTCATTGGTAAATTATGTTGAAGAGCGCATCTTAATAGATGACTTAATAAGTTATCTTAAGAATTGGTTTGGTATAAAATATTATATACATAAACATTTTTTGTGATGTATACAAACCCACGAAAGAAACACAAATATATGGTCAAACCTTATCACCCGCTCTGGTGTTTGTATAAATTTATACATATTGATCAGCAATAAATAGATATAACACGAATAGTATGAGCAGATAAAAAAGACTAAACTCACAAACCTATATGTGTAGCATGGAAAATTCTGTTGGTTTGCTTGTACAGGTTAATGTTTTAGTTTTTTGAAGTCCATGTCCTGTCCTCCTATCCTGTCAAATGAGGGTATGAGACAAACATATCAGCCATATAATAAAAATCGTTAGTTGACATTCTATTATTATTATTAAATAAACATAACAAAACATAACCCTCAGTATGGGGAGCACTCAAGGATGACACATGGAATTAAGCCCATCTGCGCCCTTTACAAAATTTTATTACGAATATCAAGTTTTCAACTCAAAAAAATATTTTACGTTTCATTGATTGTACTTGTTTATAAGACGATCAATGACTCAATCCAGCCTCAGTGCGTAAATCCTGTGTTGAAATTGAAATAGAAATAACATTAATGTATCGACAACTGTTCGTAGCTATGGTTAGTGCGGCTGGAATTTCCTCATTCGCGCACTTTCTGATTCATTTGAATTGTACAGTTATACAGAAACGATGCGTATGCTATTATGGATATCAGAGATTAATATTCGCGGGAACTTAGCTGTTAACAATGTCATTATAATACATATATTCATGAATCATCCTAGCATTATTTTGTTTTGATAAAGATAATATAATGTGTGAGGTTTAACTGAATCATAATATAGCGGTCGATAAATACATTTAAAAGATATAAGATACCATTAATATGCCTTCCCCAGATCTCAAACTATCACTAATTTGACCTCTTTATAACTTTAGTGTTATCATGTCCAGATCTCACATACGCCTCCACCGAGGACCTAACTATGTTAGAGCGACCTAGGCCTTATGCCTAGGTCAACCACGCTGGCCCAGTGCGCATTGGTCGACCTCACATTTCTGGTTCATCACGCTGTTTTCTTTCACTGTAGAAGCATCACATAAATATGCATATGAAATTCAAAACACATTGGGACATAGCAGAATCGACCCCGGGTCTCAATAACATTACTGTCATTATTTTTATATTGTTTCAATCAATAATAGTATTTTTTTTATTTCTTCATATTAATTGTGTATGTTTATATAATACATGCTAAACCATGTCATATTGATGTTGGTTCAATTAATGGCACGATACTAAACTATGAACTAGAAAAAATCCTTTGGAATTTTACATGTCGCGTGTGGAAAGAAATTGTGTTAGTGTGTCAAATATTTAACGTGTAGTTTACAACGAAGAATTAAACAAGGCTTCATGCCTAAGGATTTTCGAATGAATTTAAGCGATACATACGTCCTTGACCTAAAATTTAGTATGACCACCCCAAAGGAATGTGGCAACAATAGCGTGTACCTAATAGTTAACAAATGTTCGAACGTTACGAACGAACGTAACTAAACATTGTTAAAAAACATAGATATAACTCTGAATAGGTACTTTTTTTGTTGTATTTTTTCTTTGTTATCAACATAGAATTGTTATAAGTATAAGATTGATATAGCGATAGACTGTGAAAATTATCAATGAAAATAGTACCTACAGTCAGCAGGACTTATTAGTATGAATAAAATCCAAGCTAATTAAAGATATCTTATGGCATTATGACTTTGCTACTGAAATTTATTTGGACAAAATAACTTTCTAATACAAAACAAATGAAAAGCTCTAAGTTTCTTCAAAGCCGTATTCTCAAGTTCAATGCGACCATCTCCCAGGACATTTCCAGGAAAGTTGGCACGCGGCCAAGAAGCAGATCCTTTTACTTTCAAGTCGAGCACCTTTCATGTCGTCAAGAAATATTTCCAAATAATTTCTCAGTAACGGCAACTTTACGGATAAGTATTACATTCCATTACAACTTTGAACATTAAACTTGGAACAGATTCCGTCACTACCGTTTTTATCTCAATCGTGAATATAATTTTATGCATCAGGTGAAAAGAAAAATCAAAGTTAAATAAATATTGCTGCCAGTCGGTACTAGCTGTTTAATTACACTTCACAGTAGATTAAGACTGCAGACTTCTTCGATCCTACACTAATATTTACCATAGTGTTTTACTATATATGCAATTCTAAAATCGCATCTATACTTTCAAACATAATTACCTGGTGGTACACATATCATCGAAACAATTTCGAATGCATGGCAGATCGGCAGTTACCCGTACATTATCCGGTGGATTTTGGGGAGCAACAAACAATACATCGCTTACTAAATGCGGTCTAATATCCGCCTAGCGGTCTGTACGTGGGTATGTGACGCGCTTGGCGACGCTATCTGCTTCCGATCTACCTGTGATGTGCAATGTCGAGCCGCTGCCACACGGTCGATGGCTTTATTCCATACATTACTCGTGTGATACAATACACTATACAAGCTTTCGTTAGATATGCATCAACATCAACGGTATTATCAATAGCGCGACATACATTTTATTTGGTTGGATGAAAGCCATCAATCCGAAATATGAATTTTATGTAAAAATATCAAGGGAAAGAATTTACCTATAATGTCAAATTGATGCAATTGAAAATAAATTGTTCATTGTTCAAATTTAAGTCATCAATCGATGTGATGTGTGATATACTTTAAACAATAGACAGGCCCGAACTTGGATATGAATTACCGAAAACAAGACGACGATTGAGTGGAATCAAAAAGCAAGGCACCGTCTTCCTATTTCTTAAAATCTGGCTGTAAAATTATTGTGTGCTAATAAGTCAGAATAAAACGTGGCGCAACAGTCTGAAAGTTACTTAGTACAAATGTTGTCACGGAAATCAGTTTGCACGTTCGATTGTAAAACAAAGTATCTCATAGTCACATTAGTAATCGCCATCATGACACATGCAGAGCAGCTACTCGCAAGATATAAATGATTCAGATTCGCGGATCGATGGCGATAACAACACGACTATGCGTAATAGATCCGACTGACGTGTTCTTCCAACATAATTACTACTTTATTAGTAACAACAATGCATGCTGCCGTTCGGGGTGCGGTAGTCCGACTGTCATCCGCTTTAATTGTCCACTCAGGAAGTGGCATGGCGAAGTGACTGGCCACATAATATAGGGTGACAAAGCATTCCTGCGACCCTATTTTTGAGCAAGTCGCTTGAAATTGTATCGATTTGGCATAGTCCTTCTTTTTGGGATTTACGCCTTTAGCTTTAGATTTTCTGTTTCAATATTTATAATGGTAAGATTGACCCAATATTTGATATTTATCAGTCACCGCCAGTATTCGTCAAGAGTGATTGTGACAAATTATTAAACAATCGAGCCATTGAAAAATGTAAAATTCATTATGTCCACCGTAAACCGTTGCAAAAACCTTACATTTTGTGCGATTAAAAAAAAGATTATTTAAGAATCAACTCAACTTCGTAAACGTTCGCCTATTTTAAATTGTTTACTTACAATGGCATCAAGAACATCGAAATATTTCCGATAAGATACACATTTCTGAGATAAAAGAATAAAAGGACTATCTTTAAAAGGACAAGAAAAGTCAAATAAAAGATAAAGCAAGAATGGACTCTTATAAGTTAAGAAAGGCAATTATTTATGGTTATACATAGGTCACAAACAAACTACACATTTGTCTATTTCTCTATAGTAATAAGATTTCGGCGATTTACAACATATATAACAGTTTTAATTAATAACTAAATTGGGATTGATTTTTTGTTGGGATTTAGTTCTTCATATAGTTTTGTAAATTGAATCCTTTATTGGCCATGATATATCAGCTAACCGTCAATTCATATATATATCTAGCAAATAACGTCACCCAATACAATATCCAAAATTCTGGAGACACATTGACGTTTGAGGCCAAGGTTTCCATACCACCATAGACCTCCCGTGATGGAACAAATTAAATCAAGTACGATATACTAAAGATGAAATGAAAGGCAAAGAAGGGAATGAAGTTCACCCCGCAGAAATTGAACATAACACACAACTATAGCTTAAGACAATCAATTAAAACCGATCAGTATCACACCGTATATAAGAAGCTAATACAGCACATAATTTGGTCCATACAGGTTACAGCCTCAAACTTGATAAGAATTTATCCGCCGGCGATACTTCGATCACGCACGGTCCATAACGCAGAAGATTATTTTCTGTAATAAGAGTGCCAATTAGAGAAAATAGTAAATTTACTAACAAAACTGTGCCGGAAACCGACCAACTATAAACCAGACCCTCGCACGAACACATGCGGGCGGCAAAAAATCCACAACGATCGTGAGCAGACCGTCGCATCGGGTATTATACCGTATAAAGGTCTGCGCAGACGACTGACACACAACGGAATATTTTTTTGTTTGTCAAATTAAATAGGTGTGTGACGATCGAAAATAATATTATATATTATGAATAGAACAGGCTGTTTTGAGATGTTGTAAATAGAAACACCAATTGTTACTGATATTACCTCGTTCCAACAAACTATATTAGCTTTATAATATTAGTATGATAATAGAATGCGTCAAGTCAATGATAAAGTTTAAGAACATAGAGTCAAGGTAAACATTTGTATGTTTATACGTTTTTACAAATGTTTGTTCACGGATCATTGGACGTTCAGGGATGTTTATTGTACAAATATTGGTATGTTTATTATGTATAAGAAGTCCCTTATCCATAAAAAATCCTTAACATGATCAACAAGTTATTTTCGTTTTATGTAAATTGTTTTGCTCCACAATTCCCATTTTTAGGATTCGTGCCTCAAAAAGAAAAACGGAATCGTTATATAATCACTTTGTTGTCCGTCTGCCTGTCAATACCCTTTTGCTTGGGAACGCTTAGAGGTAACATGAATTTAACATAACGTAACTCTGTAGCCCTTGAAGACGAAATTGACGATAACCTTGAAAAAAATGAAAAATTCTAAAACAACGCGTCGGTCGATACGGCCTAATGATAAAGTTATTTTTAACCCACATTGTCTAACACTTCGTAAAGGAAACAAAATTTGAAGACTATTTATAGAATAACGAATTTTGGTAAGAATGGAATATCTTTAATCTGTTGAAAAAACAAGGCGATATACGGACTAATCGATGCGCGCGGCCGGCTCACACTTAACCATCTTTTTGTACTCAGGGTAACTCAACCCTAAATCGAATACTGCGCCAAATAGTTAAGTTCTCTAATAGCTGTTGATACCATTATAGGTACTGTGAGTTGTACTACACACTTTTCTTCCAAACTTATTCATATTATTATAAAACAAAAATCTGAAACTTCCATTTATAAATTCAGTCACTCGTGTGCCCAAACCTTAAGTACATCACAACACGCTCTGTATAAATTCCAAGCAAAAAAGTGACCGAACCTTTTACTATTTAGAACGGGCATTCTGTGTCGCAAGTCATCAAATAAGCATTACTGCTCCCATCTTGAACTGATAGCAGTTTATTTTGGAAGTGTGAACAACGCTACTTATTTTCTTCGATAAAAAATCAATAAACGAATATAACAAAATGTTTCAAAATATATTAGTTTTCTTTGTAAATACGTAATATCTGTCTAGCTATATTCACTCAGATTTATTTATGGAAATAACTCGACAATTATATGTCCGCAGCTCGAAAAAGTGTTGATATATATAGGAAAGCCGCGTCACAAGTAAATTTTATAGCAAGTAATACAACATTTAGTACAATTACGTAGTAAAATGATATAATATTCAACAAATTGTAGCAACATATTTTTACAGTATTAAAACAAATTAATTTAAAGGGAACCAGATGATTTATTGTAAATTTTCACTCTGTAATATTTCAGTAAAACATATATATTTTGAGTAAGCAATTGCCATACATTATCCTGTCCGCTTATATTCCATTGATTCCTTTGATACATATAATAACACTCGTCATCCCAGTACAATCTTGGGTAATTGAAGAAATATATGGACGCGAATACTATAATTTGTGAAAAAATACGATACAGTTTTTAAGTAAGATCTAAACATTACAAGAAACAGATTGCTGATTTTGCAAAATTCAGTTCATCAATGCGAGTTGCATTACATGTTTTTACTATCACGACAAATTTCGAGATGCAGTTTGAACAGACGACAAGCTTCGTCAAGCATAACATTTTACTTAAACCAATTGGTAATATCCGATTTTATTTGGATTCTTGCATAAATATTTAAATTATACGTTTCAATGGCTCCGACGAATACTCGAAACCCGTTTTATGAATAACTTCTATAGAATTAATAATTGGTAAGACATAATTTAGATTTTTATCTAATTGTTTAATAATTTCATTTCTTCATGATCATCAAAGGAGATACAAATGTTTTTCAAATTGAAATCGATCTTATTCAATAACAACTTATTTCATCCAATTTCATTTTCGCAAATCAAAGCTAAAAGAGATTGCTAGTATGTTCAATCGATTGTAAGAGCGTTTTCCAATAAGTAAATCAGACCGTTTCCTGCCTACGTTTAAATAAGAATCGTGAGAAGTAGAACCAGTAAGTAGTTGATTGAGCGTGTACCTTCATTCTGTACAAAAAAAAAATTAATAATTTGCTGAAAACGACAAATCTGTCGGTACAAAGGTAATATACGGGATCACTTTACAACCTCATGCACAATTAATTGAAATTCTTAAACAATATAGCGAGAGGCTGTTGGAGAAAGGAAACTCCTACAGCCTATTATTTTCAAGGCAATAACGATTCATAGTAAGTACATATCAACAGGTCTCCCATCCCAGTTCGCACCATTGAATCCCACCCTAATCCACGCGTTCAAAATCACGCTGAGCACAGGAAACAGAAACGTCAGAAATGTCAAAGATTAACTCGACAAAAGGGGCCGTGGAATTCGTTAACGCTAGTCGGTCGTTCTGATACAAAAAATCTAACATATGCTTTTATTCAGTTATCGAAGAACATGTTTAATGGGTGTTGTAAAAAATGAGCACTGGCGTCGAAAGACGTAGGGCTTGCGGAGATTGGCCGGGCGGGCGGCGGCGGCGGCGGCGACGGCGGGCGGGGCGGGGACGCGCCGTATTGATCTGCAGCCCGGCTGCGCCCCGCTGCCCAGACATTACAGCACTCACAGCCCGCACCCCCGGCTCGGGCGAGACGCACGCCACCCCACGCCTGCCCGTAACGCAACCACACCCCTTTTCATGCGAGTCACGGGATTTTCCAATTCAATTTACTCGACAAAGCAACCGATGAGCCAAGGACAAAACAATAAAATGATAATCAGTTGCTAAGCTGGAGCAGAATAATGAATACAATGAATTCAGACAACAAAAATATCCCGTGTCACGCTCGTGACAGCAAAGAAGTTTCCGTTTGCGAAAGGTACCCAGATTTGTGATCTGTCGTTTTTGTTTAATTCATAAGGAGCAATGAAAATCTGCGACATGTTCACTGCCATAAATGTAGAATGGCGATGGCGACTTGATTCGATTATGGGCACAATAAGCGAAGAGCATTTTCGTAAGTTCAATGACTTTGCGAACAATGTGCCCGCGGGCGGCAGACGGGACCGGCGAGCCCGCCTGCCGCATCTGCTACGGAAGGTTTTATAGATAGGTAGCCACCGGCACACATGACTCGACCAAACATGAAAACTGTACATTCAGGCTTTCTCAATTTTATTTAGCCAATAAACGTTCCGCTGGAAATTTTAGAATTAATATCTTACATAAATTTGTATGAACAATGAAATAAAATTAGTTACTACTTTTTATTTTCTATTATTACCAGAATGGATCTAACTAACAAAGTTTGTGAGAGGTAGTAATTATCTGACGGCTATGAAAAATTTTGAATTGGCATCTATCTATACTGAATTAAAATGACAATAATTACCAAGAACCGGAGCGCCTAAAATTTTCCGTCACTATCAATCATGCATCACTTTCATTTAAAACCGATAGTTAGTGGAACAAAAAATACTTTGTCATCAAAATTGTAACGCAGCGCAGCTGTGACTCACAAGTTAAATCGTCGTAAAAAGGTCAATGTTATCTGCAGAGTGATCCCGAAATTACAGGACTACATTGTTGGAGCTCGGAACTCTTTAGGAAATTGCACACGACGGATATCATTGTAAATACTTATTTAAAGTTTGTACAGATGACTCATAACAACCATAAAAGTTACTCATCGGCAGCTATTATTATATGCACATAGATTTTTAGAAAACGTGTGCAAAATAGGGGAACGTGACGCATTTGCTAGTGCTTATATTGTTTCAATAATTGTTTAAGGTACAGAACATCACATAACTTGTGTTTTAATGTTTTCGAAACCATGTCTAACATTGATAAACATGCGTAGCGTAAACTCGAGCTGTCTCGTATTTTGAATGATTGATGGATGGATGAGAATGATTGCACCTTACGAGTATAAGCCATGGCACACTGCTGGAGTCTTCATACTTTAATAATGACTTTTAAACACAACAAAGATTAAACTAATACGATTTAATGCTACATAAATCACGTCCGAGAAACAGTTTCACATGAAATTGATCCTCATAATATTACTCACTTAAGAGCTGGTATTATAACTTCATTGAAGGTCTGAACGACTATAGGGGTGCTTAATTCAATAATTGGACGACAATACCATAATTGGTAAATAAGAAATAAAAACATAAAAGGATACGTATAATGTATATTACAAAGACTAACGCTATATATATGTAAACCAATCCCAGCAGGAACTTGTTCAATTTATTGATTGATAAAATAACGACAAATCTTTATCTATCAATGTTTCTACATATATGTTGTCAATTGATTTTTCATTAGGCTAATACAGCAATAAAATACAATATTGTTTATTGTATGCAAATCGGCGAATGCATAACTAGAGGAGCACACAACTTTGCAGTCTAGTCCACCCACTCCCATTTCGCGCCAGGTTCACCAGCCAGTTATACGAACCGAGTTAACTCAAGAACATTACTTTCTAGTGACTCATAGGAAGAGAGCTATCTCGCGCAGACGCTCTCAATAAGGAAGAGGGTAATAAACAAATTCATCTCTCCCATCTTATGTGACTTCGAAGCCCATTAAAATGCACAATACTGCACTTTATACCATGGAGAGCAGTCAGAGCACTCGAGGGGCTAGAGTTATTTTTAGATTTTAAATTGATATAGGTATGCACGAGTGAAGTAAAGGATACGATGTTAACAATTAACACAATATGCGTTCATACGATACATGAATCCCATAATTTCCCCAATATTCTATAGCTAGGTAATAAGACAACGCAATTGAACGAAATAAACACGTGACTATTCCGTTCCTTCACTCATGTTCACATTATAATTAAGCACTCTTGGAATACAAAAAAGAAAGCCACTCATGAGAGGCGTGAGTGTGCCGATTGTTCTTGGAAGGCGTCTTTACCAGACTCTAACTTGACCTAATTGAAAATAATTGGGCGTTATTCGTTGTCGGATTCTGACGTCCCTTCTTATAAAAACATGCTTTATACTATAGGCACCATCTGTGCTGTTGTGGTGAGCTTGATAATAACAGTTTGAAGAGTATAACTAGTATGTTCGTATCAGTTAATAGCGTTCTTAAATTAGGACCAAACTGTGAGATAATATACTGTTGAAAGAACAACAGAACTTCCGTCTCACATATTTTATGTCTTAGGTGATTCAGTAAAGTCAACCCAAATTACACAGTATTTTAAACAAAAAGTTTAAGCAGTAACATACGCTTATTAATTTAACTTAGTTTACTTTATCTACCTCAATATGAGTAAACTAAGAGAAACAACATAACAATATTATTACTTTGTAACCATCTTATCGTAATTACATATAGATCATTCCCAACATTCTTTGTGGACATAATGTGTATTTAATTGTGGGTCAATGACTCGAAAAAATAAATTACAGATAAGAATTTGGATGAGTACTGCCCCTAATATTAATGACCATTCGTGTATAAACAAAACCCGATCCTGAGTTATTATTAGTCAAGTATTAATTGGTAACTAGGTAGTAGTCTTTTTGTTCTATTTTAAATAGAAAAATATTGTAAAAGTGTTTGTCTGTGATTATGACTTTCGGATATATAGCAATATGTTTGCGAAGATGCGATGCATCAGTAAGAAATATCCCATATAGAAAACGGTTGAACGGACCCGTCAACATTCAGGAAACTATCCAATTGGTATGGGTGTATTTAACAAACTTAGTAATATTTTTGTTGTTTGAAATCTGAAGAGAAAATTAATAATATATATACATAAAAAATAAAAGATACCTTGTTTGTCATTACAATTGAAAAAAAACAAACTCTAGATTTTTACTCATTTGCATTATTGTAATAACATTAGTTTACAATATTATCTATTATTGCAACTATTTAAACTTTTAGATTTATTTATAATTAATCGTCTTCTAAGCATAATATAATTATTTATTACATGACCATACTTTTACTAAGCACATTTGACTTTTACGACAAACATGGGAAGGAATAGTGTCATATGTAATCTTTCATCACATATAAACATGTGATATAAATGTCACAAAAGACCACTTCCTTTTTTCTATGGGAGTAATTATACACAGTCAGGTCATAAGTATTGTCACACAGTAAAAACTTTTCTTTTAGAATGCTGGCCACATAAAAGTTTATTCAATTCGAATTTCGAATTGTTCATGAAAATTAAAATGTACCTACTCTTTTTCATAATTTTACTCATTTTTAAATATGGAGTGGACGCTTAAAGAAGACCGTGTTGCAGTTATTGCGTTGCATCGTTAATAAACTTTAGTATCATAAGAATCTATGTTTTGTTAAGTTCATTTTGGTATATAAATGATGACATAATTAATAAACTTGTTTCAATTATTTTATATTAAACATGTGACAGAATTTATGACCTGATGTGAAAAAATAATTTTCTGCGTAAAAATACTTTCACAAATTTGGATTTAACCTTGAACCGTTATTTTTTTTTATAACTGAATTAAAAATGACACTACATTGCTCTCATATTATTTTTTGTAGTAATATAAATCTTAAATTTTTACAATTTATCTATGGACTTTTGCTGATGACAAAAACGCAAACGAATGTAGTGGGCGATATTCACACGTTCTTGTAGCTGAAGACTAGAGCTTATATCTGGTGCCGGTCAAAACCAGTCAGCTTATAATTTTGCGGCAGCTGGGGCGAGTATGTCGCGGTCATTTACATAGTAAGTCGACGATAAGCGCGCTATATTTAGCGCTGTGGGGATGTGCCTTGCGCACCTCCGAGCACCTACGCCTCTGCGCCCTGTCCTCTTCTGCGCATCATTTATTGGAACATATGTTAAAAGATATTAAATTTATATACTTTTTAATTTACTATTTCGTTAAATGTTTTTCCGTCATAGGCATATTTTTCTCCACTATAAATTTTGTTGTGCTATACCATATTACCTTAACATCTAAGTAACATAAGGCCTGTATTCTTCAAACACGAAGGGATCTGGACGCCAAAAAGGAATATCGAAGTGATTAAAAACTTAATCGTAAACCAAAATAGACTTTGATATCTAATTTCCCAAAATTACCGCCGTTAAAAAGTGAGCCTCAACATGACTTCCATTGTTCAGTTGACAGCGGGAGCTGAAAAGATGAGTTATGTTGTGTTGCAAGTAGCCCGGCCGTTCGTCCGCTTGTCTACATTATCCGAAGCAGTGGACCGATAAAAACGAACAAAGAACAATGTCAGTAGGCGCTTAATTCCCTTTCGCACGAACTGTCCGGGCTCCGGTTTCATTTGACAAAATAACATCAATTTGCTGTACCCGTCAATGTGGTGGCGACGGAACTCCGCGCTTCGGTGCTCCCGCGCATGCGTGAGCGCAACAGCTTGAGAATCTCTATCGAAAAACACGAATTTCCATATTCGACTGAATAATAATCTAGCGAAATCGAAAGAAAAGATCATGTAAACCTACCGAATAAATAAGAAAATGTGTGAAACGAAATCGAGATTTTACTTACCCTTGGCATTTAATTAACACTTAGCTTGACACTGAACTGTAAATGTAATGAATACCATACAAGGGTGTGTCACAGTTTTCAGTGAAAGCTAATGTGAGCAGAATTTTAATTAATAACACAATCGACGTTTACTAATTGTAACGACACGAGCTATACGCGCAACGTTGAAACTGCACGTCCTAAACACTTAACGGATCCGGCTAATCACAACTTTCAAATGTGTTTTTAGAAATTTCCGGTAATAAGAATACGGTTTGATATCAATGTTCAAACTTTAAAATAATATAATACCCTATTTATATTTTTTATTCTGCATTTTAATAAATAGTATGTAGTAATTTTAAGTCAGGAAGACAGCGTAAGTTTCACGAATGAATTGAAATCTGAAATAATTTTAAAATTATCTAACACATTTCGTACCGAACAAATAAACTAAATATAAGAGGGTAGTTAATAAAAAAAACTAACTTACCAAGCCTTCACACGAATCAGGACCTCGCCTTCCCCGACAGTGGGCTCCGGCTTCTTCAGAATCTTAACAGTTTTGAGACCGCCGAAGCCAGTGAGAACGACGGCGCGCATCTCTTTGGGCGGGGGGGTCTCTTTCTCCTTTTCTTTTTCTTCAGTGGCTTTCTCTGGGGTCTCTTCGGGAGGAGTCTCGGTAGCGCCATTCTCCGTTGGGGTCTTCTCGGGCGCTGCGGCCGCGGGGGTGTCGGTGCTTTCCGTCATGTTAACTTAGTAGTGGTGATCGGAGCGGTGCGGTTAGCGGTCGCGGTGCGAATGAGCCAGTGAGCCCGGGTGATCGTAGCGGCCGGCGGTGCGACGGGTCGCGGTACGAATGAGCGAGGGAAGGGAGAAGCGCGCGCAGGCGAGGGTGCCAGAGTAGCCGGCGTGGGGAAGGGGCCGTGGGGGGAGCGGCCGCACACGCGCGCCACCGCGCGGCGAACAGGTGGCAGTGCTGCCAGATCAAAAATCCGATTGAGCGCTAAAACAACAAAGAAGCGCTAGATTGTAAAATGATTCACAAAAGCATTTTGAAAAAGTACTAAGTTTCACGTTTATTTAGCAACCGTTATTTTATTACACAATTAAAAACTATTAAATATATAGTATATTATATGGTTCTAAATAAGTGAAAAATAATGAATGCAAACACAATCATAAACAAATGTTTTAAGAAAAACATGTTTTTAGAATGTTTAAAAAATTTATCGGTAATATGGACTAGCTGTTGTATTTCCATTACATAAATTCAAACTGCTAGTTGGCTGTTAGCAGCGCTGTACCCAAATGTGTGAAGAACCGTAGATTAGACCCATGTCCAGCAGTTACTGGATAGGGGCTAAAATGTTTAAGTAGGATATCAATAAAAAAAAAACAAAATTTAGCGCCGTAAGCGCTAAAATGGCAGCACTGACAGGTGGCCGCCGCGCCGGCCGGCTACCTCCCCCTTTCACCCGCTGAATATTACTACACGAGACCTGGATTAAGTTTATTACTCAGATGTCGATATAAAACCCATATTAGCTGCGTATCCACCGACTAGTATTGTGTATCCTAAACTCGATACAACACGAAACTGTATTTACCCTGGACGTGACTTGGCGGCGAGATCGATACGATCGACGCCGGGTGCCGTACGCGTACATACATCATATATCACACCCATAATAACTTTGCGAAGTACCGCCTATTAAGCGAGAATTCCAATAATAACAAATTTTCCAGAGGATGTATTGATTTGTACTAAATGTGTTCATTGTGAATCACACTTAAGTTTATTTTAAGCATTCAATGTAACATAATATATTTTATCGTTTCCAACGCAATATTGACGAGTTTTTGCATTTATGATAACAATGTTTATGTGATATAACGAGATTGTTAATTATCAACCTGACCTTCGTTTGAACGAACTAAAAGAAAACAAAACAATAAATTACTTTCACGCCACATGGAAAGTTTAAAATGTAAATACGACACTAATATTGACATCATTTTATTCTTTAAATTTGAAAAACATTATTTTTAAAGTTAACTTGCAATAAACTTAAAATACAAACTAATAAGTGGTGTTTCATACAAAGATCAGACGTTGGTAAGCTTCAAATATTTATTACGTAATAAAAACTAAAGTATACAATAATTTAAAGATACTATTGAAGAATACATAGTTACTTTAGGTTAATGTTAAATAAATACGTATATCTATACTCTATTTCTGCTATATAATAATTGATTCATATGTTATTATTCTGACTAGGACTGTCATCCTCTTCATAGTAATCATAATCATCATCTTCCTCTTCATCATCAAGAATATTCTGGTTTTCATCATTACTGTCATATGATTGTGAATCCAGTTTATGCTGTAATAAATCCTCGCGAGCGTTGAGCATTTCTTTGTGTATTTTTTTTTGTTGAATCTATAAAAAGAATGTACAAAATTTGAATGAGTTTCAAACGACACGTACTGCCTTATTAAAAAATATATACGGCTTAGATCAACGCCCGATTATCAATTCCATGATTTATCTTATTTTCACAGGTGACAATTGTAACGTGGGTGACTAGTCAACACAAAACATGGAATAATTCTTCAGAACACAATGACGTGTCTAGAATAGATGTCATTTTAAAACTACACACAGTCACAAATTACACTTTATGTTGCACGCAGTCGTATGAACAGTTCGGCAGACCTTTGCATATTATCGGCTGTATTTACAAACTAGTGGACAGTGGCCATATGAGGTATTAATAAAATCCTTGGTTCTCAAAGATCTTTTAATAATCTTTCAGAAATAAGTGAATGGGAATATTAATAATTGACATTTTCGACAAAATATATATTCACAATTAATACCCTTATTACAACCAATAAATAATTTACGTTACGACAAACAACATTCATTTTATTTAATTCTCTAGTCTACCTAGTCCCAACATTGACTCCGCCGTAATATACAGCTAGACTCATTAGAAAAATGAATGTGTCTGTCAAATTTGTATTACGTAGCCCCATCATCAATTAATGCCATTCATAACACCCTTCTTGTTCAAGCATGTTCATAAAAAGAGGGGACCACACACCTCAACAAATAAAACATTCTGAAACCAAATAGGAAATATTTCAAATTATGATTTTTATAGACATTTACGACGCGACACGTCAATTCTCTTCGAAAGGATAAGGACATTTATTTTTGAAAAGTAATTAAGGGCCTTTAAGATAGAAGAAGATGCTACGGTCGCACCTCTATACATTTGCAACCTTTTCGTTGTTATCATCAAAAGGTTACAAAGGTATAGAAGTCAGACCATGGTATTTGTAGATTATACAGTTTTCCTGTTTCTCATTGTAAAAGTTATATGTACTAAGGTATCTTCTTTCAAAAAATTACAAATTATACATATTTTATAATTTATAAGCCTAAATTAGTTTTTAATTATGAAATAGTGTAGAATATATGTCTTCTTCTTTCTCTTGCCCTGTTCCCAATTTTATTTGGGATTTGGTATCATTCTAAAATCAAAAATTGTCTAAATTAAATGCACGGTTCTTATAGATGATTGCATGAATGCACATTTATGAACGAACTAATAAAAAATTATATATGTGAATAATCACCACTTATTTTTCCTTTGGGAAAGCACAAGTTTCATTAAGATGATTTGACTTGAGCATGACTGTAATAAACATTCACGTTTCGCCAAATATTGTAAAGTAGCGAGTCTAATGCACAGTTCAAACACTTCGCAGACGTTAAAGTGCGGTTACGGCCCTTATTCAGCTCTTACGCCACGGTACGAAAGGGAGCGATAACACGCCTATTCAAGCATCATATTTGTATGAAAATAAAAGGAGTGCTCTTTTTTGTAAATGAGTGTACTATATTCTCTGTGCTTTTGCCAATTAGGACACATTTTCCAATATCGAAACGAGACGAGTAGATTCAAATAATAGACTTCGTCAGACCTTGTTAGACAGAAAACAAATATATTAGTTTTATCCACATTGATTATACTAAATACAAAAATAAATAGTTTATCTAAAACTGGAGTTTCGCGATAATACTTTTCGACTACGATCGATCGCCACATTATTTAAAAAGAGAACTGAAATGACCAATTAATATATAATTTTAATACTTACGCGACTCAAGAGGCTGTATAGACCGTAATCGAAGTCACTAACACGTTTACAGTACTGTACATTACTTACTGCACACGCAATCGAAATGCTAATTCTTACTTGACTACTGGTCAGTATTGCCGATCTAGGGGAAATTTCTCTTTTTTCCCAAATTACACGACATTAAAGTGCAAAAATGGGAATTGGAAAGAAACATGCTTAAGTCAAACTTGTATAAAAATAATATCAATAAAGTGTATAAACATTTGTGTTCATATTTTTTTAAATTAATGTCTGTTAATTTCAGTACAAAAAGGGGAATTTTTCAACTCAGCGTGAGTAATTTACAAAACTGCCGCTGACAGCACAGCTACTAGTTAATATCTTTAATTTTCAATGATGTTATGAGGAGATATCAAGCAAAATTGCCGTATACAATAGGACTACAACGTGAGGCGGATACTGGACAATAGAGGATAACAACAATAAAAGCTTGATGCATCTGGCTTCATTATTAGATATTTACTTAGGGATATTATGATTTTGATCTCTTTGTCTGCGCTATGCGAACTTACACGACATATCTATAAGTTCTAATATATACTATAGTTCTAATATAAAAAAAAAATATTTATATAATACAAATTACACTACTAAAAAATTCATTAATTTTTTTTGAAAGTATAAAATAATGGAACGAAAAGCATTATTATATTAATTACTATATACTTTTTTAACACTATAAATTAATAAAATCTCTGAAGCTATAGGAATTAAAACTTGCGCGATATGATCAAAATGTAGGTAATGCAAGATAAAAATAACTTATCAGTCGTGTAATAAAGAACCTATTAACTTAAAAGAACGAAAGAAATAAACGGAAAATGGAACCTCTCTAGTGAAAAAAAATACCTATCCATGTAAAACCCTCTACGTCTCTGAAAAATATATGGTACTTTCTCCTTCACCTTCACATTTGTTAGCACAAATAGCGAGACATTTGATGAGCACATTTATAAACAATGACATGAAATATTTTTTTCCTTCCCCCGCGGTTCACATACGTTGCGCTACTCATATTCAAGCTATATTTAAAGATATTCCATTGCAATGACAAAATTGTATACTAACAATTGTGTGACCAGTTAGGAACTTATTTAGTTTTTCTGAGCCACGTACAGATTTAAACAGCAATAGCGTATGACACGATTTTATAAAACTTATAATTATTTTTTTATCTCAGCTTCGAAGAAGTATTGAGAAGTATAAAAAACGTATAACGTATACGTAAAGTATAATAAAACTGGTGTTTTTTACCAACTAGGTCATCACGGCCTATCTTGCAGCAGAAGCGCGGGGCGTGCCTCTCGCCATGCCAGCCTTAACGACGTCATCCGTAGGGCCTTAGCCAGTGCAGGAGCACCGGCTGTCTTAGAACCGGCCGGCATTAGCCGTGACGACGGTAAGAGACCCGACGGCATGACCCTCGTGCCATGGAGGATGGGACGACCACTAGTTTGGGACGCGACATGTGCTGATACTCTAGCGCAGTCCCATCTTCGTGGCACCGCAGTTAGGGCTGGGTCTGCTGCTAACTCGGCTGAACTCCTCAAACGGCGCAAGTATGCAAACATAAATAGTGGTTGCATATTTGAGCCTTTTGGGGTGGAAACTCTGGGGCCCTGGGGGGAAAGTGCCCACAGAGTTTTTAAAGAGTGCAGCTATAGATTGACCGAGGCTACATGTGACCGGAAAGCTGGATCATATCTGGCGCAGCGAATCAGCATCGCCATACAACGTGGCAATGCTGCTAGTCTTATGGGGACGTTGCCTGACGGCAGCGATTTATTTCAAATATTTTATTTATAGTTTAGTTTTTAATTTTACTAAATAATTATTAGAGATAATATTTGTTATATGGATATATAGTTTTTAATTGTTATATTACCAATTTTACTCGCTAAACAGTTCAATTTGTTTAATATTTTCTATAAGGTGGTATCTAACTATTAACGATATTTAATCTAATATATTTAGCCATGTGATAAAATAATACATTATGTTGTTATTCAATAAATGTAATTATTTATCTTAAATCGTTTGCGAATTAAGGAAATATACGGTAAATCTCAATGATTTCTGCATACAAATATAACTTTAAAAACAGTTTAACTGGTCTTGTTTAAATATCAATTAGCTACAAAGTATCTACGCACATAATAAAAAGTTATTCTGCCTAGCCCTAACAATTTAATACCTAGAACTCAATTGCTTATTTGTTCAATAATTATAGATGTTTGCATTGTTAATTGACTGTGGAAATGCGGAGAATGACCAAGGGCATTAGATACACCATGAAATGTATCTATATTTGACAAATTCGATTCTTAAGCATATGATATTGTGAAAGATTTAATTAAATACACCAAGGATCAGAGTCCTTATAGGTCCATCAATAAATTTAACTTATATCAGATTGAATTCGGTCGTCTGCAGTCTTTTTTTTTTATGAAATGGCCCAATCTGTCAGCTGCTGGCATTTACAGGTCACCTCAAGAACTTGTATAGAGAAGGCAAGAATTTTGGTGGGCTCAGCCTTACTGGTAAACAGACCGAGTGCATTTCTATCAGTCAAACATCCTACAAGGGTGTCTCCGTGACCTGCCAGCTCATGTTACTCGGGATTAATACGAACCAAGCACGCTGCTACAAACTAATACCCTTAAGTTCGTTGTGTAATGGGAACAACAAAAATACGCCAACAAATGTTGACAACAGTAAGAAATTTTTAAACATATTTCGAATAAAATGAACACATTTTAAGTTTTCTCACATTAAATGTAACATTTTTTAAAACAGAAAGTACACAAACGTACACATAAGCAAGTTATTATTATATACTCATAAAAAATAGGCGACTTTACCAAATTATGAGTCACGTCTCTATTGCAATGTATGTTGGCCCTTATTACAGAACGAGACTTAAGCTCAAATCTCTACTTGAGTGCACTTAGAAAAGGTTGGTGATATTGAGCCCATGTAGTGCTATCCCTTTCTAACTATGCTCAAGCATAAAGTACATGCGGCGACTTTTGTCGTTAACTTTTTCTAAAACTGAAATGAGTTTTTCTAAACTTTTTATTCTATATTCGTGATCAGCTCGTCAAGGAGAACAACATATCCGAGTTTCAGCTGATTCTGCCGTAAGCCAGGATTTTTAACCCAAAACTTCAGAGCCCCATAGCGGCGATTTTTCTAAAACTTGTATATCTGATCAGCTCATCAAGAACAATACTATCGAAAATTTGGTGTCGATCGCCGCCAAACTGCCATATTAACTGTGCCATGTACTATTAGTTTGAGACTTGTAATACGGCCCCATATACACACGAGTAAAACGAGGTCAACCAATAAATCTACCTAGTGGAGGTAATAAGACTTAAAATTATATCTACATTTTAAAACATTATATATAAATTACTACCCCCATGGGAAAGGGGCGTGAGTATATTAAGCAAATAATATTTCTATAGTTGGTGACAGGTGACATAGCAAAACATTAAATACATACATTCGTACATATCTAACTTGTTTCACGGCCAGCGTAATAATATTTGAGGGCATATGCCCTCAAATATTATTAAAACACTGTATATGTAAACGTACCTTTCGTTTCAGTAAGAAATCTGCCAGTTCTTTTCTCTGGTCTATATCACTTTCAATGGAGTTAGCTTCTACGGCTCTATGCTGCTGGACAGTACCGTCAGTGACGGAAGCCCACGCATCTCTAGTCTTTTTTCTAGCTGCTAGCAAACGATTCATAATCTTTGCATGATCTAGGCCGTAGACACTGTGTGTCATCTCTGGAATAGGATCTTCTTCTAATGGTAAATCTTCTTCAAGCTTTTTGATTTTAAGCTTAAAAATAATGAGTAATATAATAGTTACCAACTGGCTGCCTTGGACTCAATCGAGAAACGTGCTAGAAAGCTCATTGGTGACTCACATCTAGTAGAGGCTAAACTGCAGAGCCTCGATCACCGACGCAAGGTAGCCTCTATGGCCATCTTTTATCGGATGCATTTCGGAGAGTGTGCGATGGAATTGCACAATTTGATTCCAACATCCTCATTCCACCTCAGGGGAACTAGACGGCGGTTGGGCTTCCACCCTTATGTTGTTGATAAGGGTGGAACCTTCCACCTACCACCTATACGCACTAAGCGTTTCGCTTCTACTTTTATAATGCGCACAGCAAAGGAGTGGAATTCCTTCCCGCCGGATATTTTCCCTGATAAATACAATCTGGGCCTTTTCAAGGCAAGAATGAATAGGCACTATCTGGACAGGCATGGACCATCTTCGGCCTCATCGTCACTTACCATCAGATGAGATCGAGGCCAAATGCCTGTCCATAATACATAAAAAAAAAAGTTATAATTAATTAGCCAAGTGAGATAATTGAGTTTAGATAGAAATCAAATTTGGACAAAATATAGCATAAATATAACTTTAAGTAATAATATATAATGAAATATAACGGCATTAAAGTAGTTTTGCTTTATTGAAGACTCTAGGTCGTTTTCTCTGAATACGAAATCTTATCCATTTAATAACTTAACTTGTGTATCTTGTGGGATTGCAAATTTACTACAAATCTCTCATAATAAATAACTATAAAAATAATTGAAAAATGAATGGATAATAATTCTATTAAATAAATACCTTCATCTCAGGAGACAGTTTGGAATTAAGTATGAACTCTGTCTTGAGTATGTGACCCAATTCTGTAGCCTCATAGTCTTCCCCATAATCGGCAATAGACAAAAGAGTATCCAACTGGGCCACATTTGCCTCCTGTTTGTCTATTTATAAAAAAAATACATATGTATATGTTACAGATATTACAAATATGTGACAAGTGTAATGAGCTCAAACATTGCGAATCTTCGCCATCGATGATAAAACAGGATTAGATTACCAATTCCTTGTATAAATTTCTAGTTTTAAAAGTTAGAGTAAACGGAGCATTACTTGCATCACTAGCAATGGAATAATCCACATTTATAAATAACATGTGTCTCAAATTTACGAAATATATAAAGCTCGATTTTTAATAATCGAAATACAATATTTTCATCATATTTCGTATTACATATACTTTCAATTGAGATTATTTTTCTATAACAAAACATTTGTTTTTCGTAAGTGTATGTTTGTAGCACATAGTAAAATACATCGTATTGTTGTGCGGAATCGAACCCGCGACACGCTGCGCAGTAGCTGATCACTCGACCACTGTGCCAAACGTGTGAATTTCAAATCGCTTACGGTGATAATCATGTTATTAGTTACGCAATAGTCGCGCTGATTTCTCAGATAGCGAATCCAGGGTGATAGCTTAAGAAATATTTAGAAAATAACTAATGGCTAAAGGCCTGGAACACAATAATGCCTCCAACATTGCTATTATAATGACAAAATTTTTATGTAAGCTCTCTAGACCGGCTCAGAGAAGCAAACCAAGTCAAATAGTAATAGAGGCACCGGATCTCTCCCACACCCAATGGCCTCAAATCATACCATAAGTAATTTATTAAACAATCACCTTTTAAAAATGTTATGCTAGGTATCTCGCCCATAATCCTGAGTACAGATAATTCATGTCTAAGAACGCCTGAAATCTTTTTAAGAGCAATTTCAATATCTTCGTCTGTGCTGGTTCCTTTGCACACCCAATAGACATTAACATTCCGATAATCTGATGTAACCTGGACCTGAAATTTCGTAAATTAGTATGTAACTGTTTACAATTTTCCATAAGTGTATACAAGATAAACGTAATACGACACAAACAAAATTAGTCCCTAGCAGTGATTTTTAAATTATCAATAAATCGTGAAATTAGTTGTTGGTGTGTGGTGGTGCTGACATCTCGTCATAGATCTTCCAAACGCGACTTCAAGCAGCCCGACATCGATCCTGCCACGTACCAAAGTGTTTTTCGTTTTTCGAAGTTCACGACATTTATCGCATGCTCCTATGGTGAAGGAAACCTGTTTACACATGCAAAACGAAATTCAAAGATATATGTAGACGACCAATCCGCACTAGCCCGTTGTAGTTAATTAAGGCCTAATTGCTTAATTGCCCTAACACAGAATAGACTCTGGGCTTTCGAAGGGGATGTTTATATGACCTGCGATGCTGATTTTAGGTGTATTTAGTTGCAAGTAGCATGTTAATAGAAAATTGTGTAAACGTTTTGGTGACAATGATAATCAGACTCTCTAGTGTGCTCGTGCGGATTTGAAAATGATTTAGATCAGTGATTTCCTGTGGTCTATATCGACCCCTAGGGGATCTATGACAACCTGTAAGGGGTCTACATCAGTGAAACAAATGAAAATTTGGGGGTCCAAGAAATGAAAACACGGGGTCCACGATAATAGATCACAACATACACTGATAGAAGCTATTTACGTGCATTATTCTATCTTGTCATATAAAGACACAATACTTATGACGTTAAAAATTTATTATGTTTATAACATTTTGTAAGTTGTAGGATGTAGGCCTGGTAGGATGTAAAACCCAGCCAGTCATTTTCATCATATTTTTCTGCAGGCATAACAATATTTTCCCATGTTAAAAATATCCCAATATCCTTCTCCAGATCTCAAACTATCCCTTTATTCATAAAAATAGGTTCAACAGTTTGTGAGCCTATTCAAACAAAAACTTTCATTTTCTATTTCTACTTTTTTAGGCTAATTTTTTTTCTAACATGTCATGTAAAATGTCATAATTTACAATATCTAATCAAAAGCCTAAAAAATAATTTTCCTTCTGCCTATAAAAATGACTTACTTTTCACACAAACTTACAACTTTCCTTCTTCCCTTTCTTCACATTAAAAAGTAGCCTACATCTTTATCGGGCTCTATGTTATATTTATACCAAATTTCATTTAAATAGTATCAGTACTTTTGGCATAAAAGCACAACAGACATACAGAAAGAATCACTTTTACATTTATTAAAGATTTTTAACATTAATAAAAAACAAATACAAATCAACAAATCAAATCACAAATACAAATTTTTAACATATTGTATTTAAGGATTTGAAGTTTATAGCATTTGATATTAAATCAAGCATCGATATTAAATCAAGAATGATAAGAAACTATTTGGACTGTGAAGATTAGTACAGAATAAACATACTAAATAACACAGTCTTCAACAGTTTATGTTCCTAAATAGCAAAAATGTGCTTTGAGTATTGCAATTCCAGAATCTGTGAAATAGTCTGTATATGCAGTTTTAATTAATTCTTTCTATGTTCTGAGTAGAAAAAAGTTCTATAATCTGGTTAGTGTAAAATCTTCTCCTTTGTGTGATAATAATAATAAAACAGTAACAGAACATTTCAAAATGACTTGTTTTGAACTATGACTGGTGAAATATAACAAATATTTATTTGAAATAAAACAATTTTTCCAGTTTATGTCTTCTATATTTAGATGTTAAAATATTTTATTTAATTAAACTGATGTTTCATTTTAAATACTTATTTTCTCATTCACGAAATAACGAGTGTAATGAATAGTGTAGAAGTTAAACATTTGTTTCAAATCAAATTTTATACAGATTGTCAAATGAAAACAACTCTGAAACTGTACCAAAAATCAAGACATGTTCCAATACTGTTTTACAGTATGTAATCCTCAGTTCTACACGCTGGCCCAGAATTTGTCTTGATTCGCTTATATGGTTCTTAGAACTTAGGTACAGACTGAGTTTAGTTGGTAGGTCACACAGGTCAGACCATTGTGGCCGGTGTGGAGTCCGACACAATCACCGTGACACTTGCCATTGTGGTGGTATCCTGGGCATGTTTCATGCCCTTGTAAGGTGTTGTGAAATGAGGTGTAAGTATTTATGCTATGTATACTACAGAAGAAATATGTTTGATGTTTTTGATTTGATTTTGTCTTGTCAATCATATAAATTCAGAAGTTTCATTTTTGTGTTTTATAATATTATAACTGTAAAATATTTTTATTACAAGTGTTTATATCAAACGCATTCTTTTAATGACGGTCAAGAACCTATCCTCACATTATTATTCTATTTCAACATCTGGCGACCGTGAATTTATTTGCAAACTTTTGTAAAATGGAGTCTGTCGTTAAACAGAGAAGCGTATTACGAAGATTGCTTTCGAAAACTTGTAATGAAATCGAGGAAATATTACAAGAATCAGATATAAAAAAGAAATATGAAAGGATTTCAAAAATAGATTTTCTAGATGAACTGCACCAGAAACTGATAAATCTAGATAAAGAAATCCAAGATGACTTAATAAAAAATCCCGATTTCAATGAAATACAGTTAGAAAAAGAACTTGAAGATAGTTATAAATATACACAGAAATGGAAAATATTACATGAAAAGACCAACGAAATAAAAGAAAAGCAAGGTGGACGCAATATTACATTGAATAGAAATTATAAATTGCCAACACTAGAATTGCAAAAATTTGATGGAGATATTAAAAATTGGTTGACTTTTTGGGGACAATTTAGGAAAATTCATGATGATAAAAGTATGGACCCTATTGACAAACTTGCATTTCTAATACAATCTACACAGCTGGGTACAGAGGTAAGATCATTTGTAGAAAGTTTCCCCGCTAATGAAAAAAGTTACGATGAATGTGTGGATGAATTAAAGAGTCGATATGCAAGAGATGAATTACTGATACAGATATATGTAAGAGAGCTGTTGAACATAGTAATGGCAAAAGATAAATCGAATTCAGTTGTGATCTTATACGACAAAATTAATACGCAATTAAGAGCGCTAGCTACATTAGGCGTAACAAGAGACAAGTATGCTGCTTTTTTACTGCCGTTGATTGAATCGGCATTACCTAACGAGATTTTAAAAATATGGGAAAGAAATAAGCCAGCGACGAATAACGAATTAGATGAATTAATGCTATTTTTAAAAAGAGAAGTAGAAAGCGAACAGCGAATAAAAATGGTAGAAACTTCTTTCAAAGATAATGAGTTGAATGTAGAAACGAGGAAAGAACCGACAGTAGGTTGTTTCTTGATGGAAGATAAGCCAGGGAAAAAGACGTAAAGGCGAAGGTATGCATATGGTGCAAAAAAGATAACCACAATAGCTTAGAATGTTACAAAGTAATGAATATGAGCTTAGAAGAAAGGCAAGCGCATTTGAAAAAGATTAAAGCATGCCCAATCTGCTTGAAACAAGGTCATCATCCACGATTTTGTAAAGCTTTCGTCAAATGTTATGTGTGTTCTCGACGACATTCACCTGTAATGTGTGCAGCTGGTCACAAAGAGCAGTTAAATGAGAAAACATTTCCAACACTGACACAATATGCTCAAAACAGTAGTATCACTTTACTTCAAACGTTAATGGTAACTGTATCTTAATAACAAACGCGTTAATGTTAGAGCTCTGATTGACAATGGAGCACAACGGTCTTACATTAGACAAGATATCGCCGAAAGCCTCAAGATACCTGTAGTTGGTAAAGAAATTTTAACACATACTTTATTTAGCGGAGTAGAATTAGGATCTAAAGTCCATAATGTATATGAGGTAAATGTTAAAGGTTTACAAAGTAAATTTAGTCTTAATATTGTAGTATTAGATCAAAAATGTATAAGTAAAAGCATCCCTAAAATTAATGACAACGATATGTATTTAAAAAGGTTATTACAGAAAAATAAAATTGAATTGTCAGACAAAGATGAGGAAATAGGGTTATTGATAGGTGCTGATTTTTCGGGACTTATTATGTCAAATATAGTTATCAATTTAGAAAATAATATGTTGGCTATACAAACTAAGTTAGGTTGGGTTCTACAAGGTAAGCAAAGTGCAACAGCTGCAAGTAGGTTGTGTACTCTTTATTGTAAGTCTGATGTTTCAGATTTTTGGTCTCTTGAATTATTGGGAATCAAAGATCCAATTGAAAATAGAACAAAAGCGCAAAATGAAGTGGAAGCAGTTTTATCTTTTGAAAAGAGTATAAAAATAAATGACAACGGAAGATACGAAGTAACACTTCCATGGAAACCGGGCTATGATGAGTTGTTAAGCAATCGCGCTATAGCAGAAAGGAGATTAGAGTCGACAACAAGACGCTTGGCATCAACAGGTAAATTAAATGATTATTTTAACGTATTTAGAGATTGGGTACAAGAAGGAATAATTGAAGAGATAAATACAGTACAAAATTATAACAGTAATGGTGTACATTACTTGCCTCATCGAGGTGTAATTAAAGATTCGAGTTTAACTACAAAGTTACGGCCTGTTTTCGACGCCTCAGCTCGTGATAGTTGTGGCAGATCGTTGAATTCATGTCTAAATAAAGGAATAAACTTTGTTGACAAAATCCCCAATCTATTAATAGGTTTTAGGAAAGGCCAAATTGGTATTACGGCGGACATAGCTAAGGCATTTTTGATGATATCTATAGCCCCATGCGATCGGGACTATTTGAGATTTTTATGGTGGAAAGATGAAAATTGCACGGATATCATTGAATATAGACACTGTCGTGTTGTATTCGGTTTGACTTCGAGTCCGTTTTTGTTATCAGCAACAATCGATCACCATCTAAATAATATCACAGGAGATTTTAAAAGCACAGCGAGTGTATTGCGAAAATCTTTCTATGTAGACAATACATTAACAAGTTTAGACTCGGAGGATGAAGTAAAAAAGTTTATATTAGAGGCCAAACAAATTATGAGTCAAGGTAAATTTAACCTTCGACAATGGATGACATCACCTCGTGTAGTAAATGAGAATGAAGAAAACGTAATATCTGTTTTAGGGTTACAGTGGTATATTGAATCGGATGTTTTAGGTTGTAATTTAACCAGTTTTAAATCTTTAGACAATATTGATAAAATTACTAAACGAAGTCTAATGTCAATCACACAGAGTTTTTTTGATCCCATCGGGTTTATCTGTCCAACAACATTAATACTAAAACTAATGATAAGGGAATGCTGGCGGCGTAAGCTCTCGTGGGATGAGGAACTACCGAAGGATTTGATGGCCGAGTTTAAAAAATGGTATGTACAAATACATTTCTTAGAACAGTGTAGAATACCAAGAAGATTAACAATAGATTACATAAGTGAGTGTGAATTATCTCTACATATGTTCTGTGATGCGAGCAAAGATGCTTACAGTGCTTGCATATTTTTGAGAGCTCAAAAAGATAACAGAGTCTCTATTCAATTGATTTCAGCAAAAACCAGAGTAGCTTCACCAGAAAAATGTACAATTCCTAGGTTGGAGTTAATGGCTGCCCTGATTGGGTCAAGATTGTTGAAGAACATTAGAGAATATTTATTAATTAAGTGTCGAGAATATTGTTGGACTGATTCTTGCGTATCCTTATGCTGGATAAAAAAGGAGTTGCCATGGAATACTTTTATAGGAAACCGAGTCAAAGAAATACGTCAAAATTCCGGAATAGAAGACTGGTATCATATTCCAGGTAAATTTAATCCTGCAGATCTGGGCTCTCGCGGCTGTTATCCAGAACATTTGCTTATGACGCGATGGTGGGAAGGTCCCACGTGGTTGAGGCGTGATGCTGCTAGTTGGCCAAAATCGATTTTTGATATGAATGAAGAGCAAGCTTGTATTGAACTATCAAAAATAAATTGCAATATTAGTTGTATGGATAAAGGCATGTCAGAGCAATTTTGTAATATATCTAGATACACCAAGATAATTAGAGTATGTGCATGGATTAGAAGATATATGTATAATTTATTAAATAAGTATAATAAATGTAATGGTGATTTATCATGCGATGAGTATAAAAAAGCAGAGTTAAATATAATATTATTAATTCAGAAAGAAACCAAAGAAATTATACAAAAAAGGACTACTAATATAAATACCTTTTTAGACAGTAAAAATATATTGAGAATTAAAACAAAGCTATTATTGGCTGACATACCAGAAGCGACACGAACACCTATTTTATTACCTGCCGATCATAGTATAGTTCGAAAATTAGTTGAGTACAGACATCTGGAATTGAAGCACGCAGGGATAAATCAACTGATTGCAGATCTTCGTAAAGATTTCTGGATATTAGGTATAAGACGCCTCGGTAAATCTGTTATATCTAAATGTGTAATCTGTAGACGCTATAGAGCAAAGCCTATACAAGTAACGACTGCACCTTTGCCTGTAGAGAGGATAACTTGCTCGAAACCTTTTGAGGTAACTGGCATTGACTTAACAGGGCCACTGCTGCTTAAAGATGGTAAAAAGTGCTGGATTGTTATATACACGTGTGCAGTATATAGAGCTGTACATTTCGAATTGTGTAGCTCGTTGTCTACGGAAGCATTTATATTGACATTACGCAGATTTATTGCCAGAAGAGGTCGAGTTGTTCAAATTATTACGGATAATGGTACTAATTTTACACGTGCAAAACAGTTATTAACTAATGATCTCAATTGGGATGAAGTGAAAAAACAATCGGCTATACAAAAAATAGCATGGAAATTGAATTCTCCAGCTGCTCCTTGGTGGGGCGGTTTTTGGGAGAGATTAATTCGTATTTTAAAAGAAATGCTAAGGCGTGTACTTGGCAAAGCACAAGTATGTTATGATGAACTACAAACTGTTCTTTATGAGTGTGAAGCGGTAATAAATGGACGACCACTAACTTACGTTCAAGACGATCAAAATTCAGCATTAGAACCACTAACACCGGCAAATTTTATTCAACCCATATCAGAAACGGACATTACAGACTTAGATCAGATTTCATTGAAATCTAGATACAAATATTTACAAAAATTAAGGGAAGATTTTAAATGCCGATTTAAGAATGAGTATTTGAATATGCTAATAGAGAGAACTAAAGATAAAAGTAATTCATTGAAAATTGGAGATATTGTGCTTATAGAAACTGAGGAGAAGCGGGTGAAATGGCCATTAGGACTTGTGGTTAATATTTTCTCAGGAAATGATGGTATCAGTAGAACAGCCGAAATTAAAACTTCAATTGGTACTAAAGTGAGACCGTTCCAAAAGCTTTATCCGATGGAAATTTGTTCTGTCGATGTGGAGCGGATGGTAAAAGAAAAACGTGCATTAGAAAATAGCGGTAAGGATAATTTAGGCGGCGAATTAAAAAGTGATTCAGAAATTACCAATACTAAGACACGTTCTGGCAGATTAGTTCGTCTGCCTAGCAGATATAAATTAGAGGCTTAATGTATTATTATTGATGTCTGACAATTTGATTTTCACCAATAAAATATTTCGATTAGGGGTGTCGATGTTAGGTATACTTATGTTTTTTTTTAAGGCCCAAAAGTTCTATTGTTTGTTTTTGAAAAGTTTTATGTCTTATTTATTTTGTGCAGTAATAAACATGTTCATGTTTGTTTCCTGTTTCCGGGCCTGCAGGATGTTGTGAAATGAGGTGTAAGTATTTATGCTATGTATACTACAGAAGAAATATGTTTGATGTTTTTGATTTGATTTTGTCTTGTCAATCATATAAATTCAGAAGTTTCATTTTTGTGTTTTATAATATTATAACTGTAAAATATTTTTATTACAAGTGTTTATATCAAACGCATTCTTTTAATGACGGTCAAGAACCTATCCCCACATTATTATTCTATTTCAACTCAGCCTCTCCCCTGAGGGAAGCCCAAAAGATGATAGTCTCCTAGAAATTACCTTTGAGATTTCAATGCCCCGTCCTAATATATCCATTGCCACAGTTCCAGTAGACATCAAGTCTGTTATATGTTTCATGAACACTTTATTTAACATTGCAACTCGACGACCAGCACGTTTGCCAGGTTCATTTTTAGTTTTTGCCAAGCTTTTAACTGAAGGTAAAATATCAAAATCAAATGAATTCTTAGGATACCACTGTCTGGAAAAAAGAAATTGAGTTATAAACATAACCTCAATCGCAGTGCTTATAAATAAACAATTCCAATACCAATATTACAAACTTTTTCGGGTTCGGGTTAATCATTTTGTTCAATCTTAAGGCTTGCTTCTTTAAACTAAATATTCTACTAGAAGTATGGAAGAACCTAAATTTAATCATCATATATATCCGCTTTAAGCAAAATAACAATCGAGTATGACATATAATAATAATCTTATTGAAAAATTCACAATAAATCAAAATCGACAGCTCGAATATTTTAAAAATACATTCTCAATATCAAAATTAACATTATATATTATGCTGAAAAAGTTTCAAATTTGTGCGTATACTAATCTGTGATTTGTGCAATGTTTAATTAGTAGTAGTAATATTTATCCTACATGGACAGGCAAAGGTAGATAACCATACAGCCAAATGTGCAATGTTTAATGTTTTCCATCACAGACTAGTGTTTTCCATATCCATAACATTTTATTTTTTTGAATGCAGAGGGATTGCCTATCACCGTATCTGTGCACCGGATATTGACAAACCCATTCATTAAATACTATTTTGTAGCTGGTACCCGCGACTTCATCTGTTAGACACAGATTTTCAGTATAAATAAAGTACTCTGTGACACAGATGTTAGATTTTTTTCTATTTACATGACACATATTTATATTTTTGTTAAATTTTATTATCTTTATTAATTTTAGCCTATGTGTTATTATTGTAAAGTGTCATTAAAATCCATTCATCCAGATTTTCAATTTCAAATCCAAAGTTTGTTTAATTTAGTCCTTGGTTACTTACTAGTCTGTGATTTAGTCCTAATTAATATAGGTAAATAATTGTGAAGTACGCACGTTTGAATTAATGTTTTGATGTTCCTCCTAATGGCATTTTTTCTCTTTAAGCAAAGGAACTTAAGGCGAAACACGGTAGATTATTTTCTATTTCTATTCTATTTTCTACTGTCACGGTAGACACAGCCATTCTATCAGTAGATACACTTTGTCTAGCATTTTTCAATAGAAAACGCTTAGTCTATTATAATGGTAGAAATAGAATAGAAAAGACGCGCGTGCTTTTTGTCTAGGGCTACTGGTCTTTTGATTCTATCCTGCCTGGTGTAGTGACCACATATTAAGTGTTTGGATTCTTCTTGCTACCCGTCTTCGAGATCTAGTCATGCACAGCAGATGTACAAAAACAAAAAAAGCTAAAAATAGGAGGGAGAAAGTATTCCAATCTGTAGCAACCCGCTGACACATGAAAAACCAAAGGTAAGAATCGTAAATAGTTTATTATTACATATTATTTCAAGATACTACAAAATTTCATTAAAAGTAATTTTGATTCTGTAGCAGTTTCTGCGCCGTTAGATTAAAATTCTTTCTATTATCTTACTATGAAGCGTTGGATGGCTGGTAAATCGCAGTCGCAAGTCTTCTTCTTCTTCTTCTTTATCTGTGGCGTGTTGGCTGGTGTTGCCATTTGCCATATGCGAGTTTGTTTTGTAGATTGTGCTGAGGTGCGACGACTCGATTTTGGTGTATTAAGGTAGGATTAGGAGTGTGTACGATTTAAATTAAAAGCAGGAAACGATTTATGAAAATAAAAAGGTAAGTTGGATCGGATAGGAATAGAATAGCGGTTGGATAGGTAGGTAGATAGGTACTAATATGCTGAAAGAAAAATAAAAGATATTGTGTTTAAATATATTAAATTATATATAATAAATTAAGCGTGGGTAATATTAAATCTTAATATCGTTTTTTCTGATAAATTTTGATAGAAGTTTATATATATCTTGATCTATATTGTATAATAGACATGAAATGGACGTAGGAAAAGGAGTACCTGCAGAAATCAACGACTTAATAAAAAAAGATCTGTCAAATCTAGAACACTGAAAGAAAATATGGTTTATATCTGCCTCAATCTCACCGCATTCACATGTTGGATCGTTAATTATACCATATTTAGCTAAGCGGTCAGGAGTAGCTACATGCCCAAGGCGCATTCGGATCAAAATCGACGTAATCGATTTACTAAATGTTAATTTGGAGAACCATGGTTTAAAAAAGATATATGGTTGTATTTTTCTATAGTATTGACCCTTGGATGTATCACCTTCTATCCATAATTTAGACCAACAAGTTTGAAGTTCCGTTTTAGATATATTCATTAAATCGTGAGCATAGTTTTTATAATAATGCAAATCACCACACCTCACTGCATCTCGAGCGAGATGATCAGCAAACTCATTTCCTGTCACACCACAGTGACTAGGCACCCAGGCGAATGAAATAAAATACCCTTTAATTAAACATAAATTTAAAATTTCTCGACATTTAAGAACTATTGCATTAACATTATTTTTCAATGGGAATTTCGCTAACGCGTATAAGGCGCTCAGTGAGTCAGTGAAAATTATAGTCTTCCTAAGTTTTGCTAATTTAATGTATTCTAGAGCTTTGAATAATCCAAAGCATTCTCCAGTAAATACTGAAGTTTGCGGCGGTAGTCGTATTTTCTGTTGTATTTTATAATTGCTGTGATAAATGCCTACACCCACATCTTGTGAGTCACATTTGGATGCATCTGTATATATTCTATGCCAATTCGGCCAGATCTCATTTACCGCTTCATTAAATAAGGCTTTAGCATTATTCTTATTATCAATAAGGTTGTAAGTTATGTTAGGATTAACGCATAAGGCATCATAATCAGTATTGTAAATAGGAGGAGTGTGAAAGTAGTGAGCAGGAACATTATTAGCGTGAAAACTATTGAAATTTTTTACCAGTGAAGGGATAGACTTACGAGACCAGTAACTTGAAGACTTTACTTTTTCGGACAAGACTGATAGTTTACTTATAATTGGATTATTTCTAATCTCATTTTTTTTTTAAAAATATCTGCCTGCTAGGTAATTTCGCCGCAGGTGCAATGGAGGATCATTACATTCAACTTGAAGTGCACATATTGGGCTCGATCTCATAGCACCAGTTATAATTCGTAAAGCCTTTGATTGAATTCCATCCAATTTCTTAAATGCAGTTACATTACCCGGCTCCAGCAAAAAGGTCCCGTAATCTAGAATACTTCTTACAAGAGCAATGTAAAGCAACCTTAAAGTAAAAGGATGGCTACCCCACCAAACACCTGTAAGACATCTTAAAATGTTAAGATTTCGATCACATTTTGCCATTATATATTCACAATGAGCATTCCCTGTGAGTCTTGAATCAAGAATAATGCCTAAGTACTTAGCCTCTTGTCTCTGAGGTAAACAGTCGTCTCCGATATAAATATTTATGTCTGGCTTTTTCTCATTCTAGAGAATAAAACAGTCAAAGATTTGTGTACTGATAGCTCTAACCCATGTTTATTTAACCATATTTTTAAAAGTGAAAGTGAATAGTTTAGATTACTGCAAATATTAGAAATGTTATTATCAGTGACGTACAGCACGACGTCGTCAGCATATTGAATAATCGAACAGTAACCATCAAGAGAAACCTCAATGTCATAAGTATATAAATTATACAATAAAGGGCTTAGGACTGAACCTTGTGGTAATCCCATGCATGTTGCTCTTTGGATTGCAATATCATCTGTATAAAGTGTAAGAAATCTTTCTGAAAATAAATTAAGTATGAAATTTGATAATATAACGGGAACTTGTAAATCGATTAATTTGTTTCGTAATACGGATAAATTAACGTGATCATAAGCAGATTTAATATCAAGAAACACTGCACCAAGAGATCTACCATCAGAGAATGCGATATGAATATCAGACACCAAAAGGGAAATACAATCGTAAGTACTTTTGCCTCGTCTAAAGCCATATTGATTATTTGGTAAGAGATTCTTGTTTTCAACAAACCACTCTAATCGATTTTTTACCAAATGTTCAGCTAGCTTAACTAACACGGTAGATAGAATAATCGGTCGATACGATGACACATCTGCTGGCGATTTATTTGATTTAAGCAATGGCAATACTATCTGTTGTCTCCACGAGGAAGGAATATTACCTGTTATCATGACAGAATTTATAATTTCTAAATAATAATTAAGGACTTTATCACCGAGATTAGCAACAAACGAATATTGAATATTATCTTTACCTGGAGATGAATCCTTAATATTAGATAAAATACCCTTAACTCCATTAATGAGAACGGCGAGTTTAAGCCTGAAATGTCAGTAGGTAAAGGCGAAAGTATAATTGATTCCCTTACTGATAATGGTATTAAGTTATTCATGAATTGGTGGGCCATATCTGATGTTAAGTGAGTACGTGGCTGAACAAAAGCTGAACGAAATTTTCTTATGTTATTCCAAACTACTGTTGGGTGCGTTTGTGGGGAAATTGACGTACAGAAATCTTTCCATGCGCGCGGCTTTTTTCTTTTTAAGAAACTTTTTAACTTCCGAAGTAATAAGCAAAAGTGTTTCAAAGTTTGTCACGGTCATATTAAGACGGTATTGGTACTCAGCATTCTTTCTTCGAGCTATTTCCCTTGTGCAATCTGCATCCCACCACGGTGGAGATGGAAGTGAACTACCACCAGGTGTTTTATTAGGAAAGACTTCATCTGCTGTCTCAATTATACACTTAGCCAAAGCCTCCGAACATTGATCCTCACCTCCAACATTTAATACAGGTAAAGAGGAAAACCTTTGTTCCAGCTTATTTCTGTAAGAGTTCCAGTCTGCATTATGAAGTCTATATTTATAGCGAGTTGCTCTTTTAACATATTTTTTATTTGCAAAAGGAAATGTTATTATTATAGGATAGTGATCACTACCAAATGGTGAATCAAGCAAATGCCATAGTAAAGATGTTGCCAGGCTGGGTGTACAAATGGTTAAGTCTACAGCACTAATACTTTCAATTGGATTTGTTAGCCGAGTAGGTTGGCCTGAATTTAAAATGCATAAGTTATTCCTGTCTATTATATCCAGCAGGTGCTCACCATAATTACTACTGATTGTACTACCCCAAGACTGGTGATTACAGTTAAAATCACCTAATAAAATAAATGGTTTTGGAAGGAGACATATTATATTATTGATTTCATTTAATATTTGTATAGATGGATGTGGCACATAAATAGAAACAAAACAAATGTTATTTACAATTGCAGCAATTGCTGAGTATTCATTATTGGAAGGTAAATTAATTAGCTTATATTGATAACAACATCTAATCAGTAATGCTACACCTCCATGACCATCTGCTCTATCCTGTCTTAGGCATGAATATTCAGGAATTTTAAAATTGAAACCAGACTTAAGCCAGGTCTCAGAAAGAGCAATAACAAAGGGACTGTATTTATTAATTATATATATTAGATCAGACTTTTTATTACTGATACTTCGGCAATTCCATTGTACCACTTTGGCTTGTGGATCCATTGTGGATAGTAAGGTTTTGAATAGCATCTAATAACGGGGCAACGTTGGACGGTATTGGGTTATGAAATTGTGTTACAAATTTCAAAAGAGGAATTATTACATCTGCAATGGTTAAATCTTGGCTACAGCTATGATTAAAATCATTTTTAATAACACTTCCATTACCACTTTTACTGGGCATGTCATAATCTTTAATCATGTTGTAATGTAATGCTTGGTTATAACCCATGTTTTGAGAAGGTACAGATTGTTTTGGTTTTATAAAAATAGTTTTTTTGTAAGAATGCAAATTTTGTGTGGGCCTATTTGTTGTCATTGTGTATTGTTGTGTTTTTGCTGGTGAGGAGACTAATACATCAGAATATGATTTATTAGCCTGTGGATGCAATTTGGCGGCCTCGAAATACGATAAATTATCATTAGCCATAGTAACTTTAATACGTCTTTGTCTCTCATATTCAGGACAGATACGTTTAATGGCAAAATGTGATCCAGAACAATTACAGCATCGGGCAACTTCTTCCTCAATAGTACATGTATCACTTGTGTGATCATTGCCACACTTGAAGCAGCGAGGCTTTGATCTGCACTGTAGTTTGGTGTGACCAAATCGACAACAGTTAAAACATTGCACTGTTGGATATATATAGCGTTCCACAGATAATGCATTGTAACAGACAAAAATGCGAGATGGAAGAATCTGGCCATCAAATGTTATAACTATAGATTGAGTAGGTTTCCATATCGCATTACCATCTACAACTACTTTATGATTAATCCGTCTGACCTTAAGTATATCACCACAGCCATCAGGGAGTGTAACTTTCTCTTTTATTTCTTCAGGAGTCCAGTCATGAGGAACCCCACGAACAAGACCCATACGTGTGACATTAAAAGAAGGAACGAAGGCTTTGTAACTCTCATCTTGTAATCTCTTGTCACAAATAAAACTATTAGCTGCCTCAAACTTATTAAAAGCTAACACAACACGATTTCTGCCTATTCTTTTAACACTTCCATTAATTATACTTGAAAAATTATGTTTTTTGAGGAATTGACCAAAGTTAACAGGGTGAAGTGTGGTGGAGTCATTAAAAGTAGTTTGTTCGCGTTGGACATGTACAATATAAGGAGATACATCATAAGAACCATAAAACTTTCTTGAATTGGCTGATTCAGCTTGGGGTTGACTAATATTTTCAGATAATGCAGGTAAAGTAGAAGGGTCTCTTTGTTTCTCAGGAATTTTAGCGTTTACAGTACTATTTTTCTCATCTGAATCAACACAAAGGCACCCTTCACTCTTTCCCGCCATTTTATGTTTTCTTTTCTTTTTATTGCAATGTTTGCAGATTTTCGCAGTTTTGCTCCTTTTCCTACTATTAGATGGAATGGCCCAATCCACAATTGTATGATCAGTGTCAGCGCTCGACTCATCTTGACTCATGACAGTAACATTGCAAGCAACTGAAGGAATTGATCCCCCAGGATCCGGGGGATCATTCATGTTAAAAATAAATAAAGACTTACCAAATAAACTGCTGCTAAATTACAATATATATATAAATAACTAGAAAATAAATAGAATTACACTACTCAACCGCTTTATATAATGTGAATAAATAATAAGAAAATTTGTAACAACTAGAAACACACCCGCCTACTTCAACGTTTCCCGCCTTTTTTTCAGTCGCAAGTCGTAGCACGACGCATCTCAGTCGAGCGATAGGCAAAGGCATAGACTAATAAATTTGTTTATGGCGTGGGTGGTAACTTTTGCTTCCCGCCATCCCGCCAAGAATCTGTCAAATACCCAAAAGAAGGAAACAGTGGAAAGCAAACAAATCCTACTTATTATTTACATTATAGAAATCAGAAATAATTTAGTGTAACAGAAAATGTCTCAACAAGACGATAATGAAGAAAGTTGGATTCAGCAGTTGGATGGATTATGCTCAAATTTAAATGTTGATCCTGATGCTGCAAAGAAGTCGAAAGATGCCTTTTTAGAAATCAAAAGGAATTATACATTAGATGTAAGTATAAGACGATAACGTTTTTTAATGTACTTACCTTTTTCGAAATTCTGACTAATTTGGGGTTATAGTTTTTTTTGTCCTTATAGTTTACTCCAATATGTATTATCCCAACTTTGTTATTAGCGATATTAGTAATACACTTATTTTATAAAAATAAAAATATATAGTTGTACTGTTACCACAAAGTATTAAACGAATAATTACCAAGATATACAAGAGTTTATTTGTATTGTTTGTGTAGGGTGAATTAGTTCATTGGATGGCATGTGCATTATATGTAGCATGTCGCACATCAGTTACTCCTACAGTTCAATCTGGTACTGCGGTCGAAAGCAATTGTGTGAGTCTTACCAGACTACTTCGCCTTTGTAATATAAGGTATGTATCTTATCTATAAAATACATATTTATGGCAATATACAATCCATTTCTTTTACTATTTTACTTTTAAGTATTATAATGAAACAAGAGTTTTAAGGAGTTCCAAATTATAGTTTAGCCAAGTCTACCTCACATGGCAGTGCACTGTGCCTATTGTTTGATGATCCTAATCAGTTCCCAATAATCGGCACTGAAGAGGATCCTTGAGAGAGGCCTATTTCCAGTGGTGGGAGTGCTGATTAAAATAATGATGATTGCTGTATGAGAACATTACATAACATATGTAATAAAGGATATGTTTCTTAATTTATATTTTAGCTACACTACTATTATACACAAACATTATATATTTTAGTAATTTTATAATATGGACATAATCTTTATTTAATTTTTTAGCATAATTCAATTTTTTAACAAAATCAAAAATTGGATGGAAATGGCAGCAATGCCTAATGATTTTAAAGAAAGAATATCACATCTAGAACATAAATTTGCAGTTTCAAGTGTATTATTTAAAAATTTCAAGCCAATTTTTCAAGAAATTTTTTCAGGCTTAACCCATGAGCCTATTAAAACCCACATTAAAAGCAAAAAACACAAGTAAGTAAATTCATTAAATTTTTTATAACATTTCCATACATTTGAAAATTAACAACATTTTGTATTATTTATTACAGGACACAGCCATGCTCTACAAATGCACTTTTTGAATTTACATGGTGTTTGTATATTTGTGTGAAAGGAGAGTTCCAGAAGTCGGCTGATGACCTGGTGGACATGTACCACATGCTGCTGTGCTGCCTCGACTTTGTTTTCGCTAATGCGTACATGTCAAGGAGGATTGATCTAATTAATCCTAGTTTTAAAGGTATTATTACTTTTTAATATTTGATCAGTAAATTTTTATTCATCTTTTTAACAATATATAAATTAAAGATATTGTATATTATAAGATTTTAATATTATGATTCTGTCTACTTGCTGGAATATTATCTTAGAAACTTGTTTTCTTAGTAATTCAATTCTTGTTTCCAGGTTTGCCAAATGACTGGCTCAGTGATAACTTTGAACTGCCTCAAAAGGCACCATGTATCATTCCAACCTTATCAGAAATTAAATCATCCACCTCACCAGTGGAGGCTTCAACCATGAAAGAGTATAACTGGAAGCCAGTCATTAAAACATTCTTCAAGAAAGGAGTAAGTATGTTGCAAAATGCACCAAATTATGTTATTACTAGCTTTTGCCCGCGACTTCGTTCGCGTGGATGGTTTTTTTACGGCCTCACATTAGAAACCTCAAAAATTGTAGCCTATGTGTTATTCTGATGTATAAGCTATATTGTGGTAAAGTTTCATTCAAATCCATTCAGTAGTGTTTACGTGAAAGAGTAACAAACATCCATACTTACAAACTTTCGCCTTTATAATAGTAGTAGGATTCATGAATCATGATGATGAATCAGAAATGATAATATCTGATTTATTTAGTTATATATGTAATCAAAATACATTTCATTTTGTATTTTAATTATTGAACATTTTAACATGGTTCATACTAGATATCAGTGTAAGAGATGCACAAAAATGTGATATTTGATAAGTAAGCAATTGATAGTCTAGTCACAATAAGTATATGTCATTTTTATCTATATTATCAGAGTATTAGGTATTTTAAATGTTGACAGAGAAATCTTTTTAGATGTTTCAATTCTTATATGTTAGCATTAGCACCTATACAACACATTATGTCCCAACTTGACCAATGCTAAAAGGTGCTCAAAAAAAAAGGACTGTAATATTATTGCCACTGAGGCGTGAGAAATATAATTTTAAGAAATTGTAAAAGTGACACTCAAAAGATTACTGTTGTGAGACATACTTTTTTATTGTCGTTTTTTATCAAATTAGTACAATTTCTGTTTAATAAATATAAACAAATAATATATTAGGATTACATAAATCCACAACCAAAGTCAGACATATACGACACCTTCAAATCTACATTTAAAAAAACATATCCTTATATTTTTGCCTGTAAACATAAAACAAGCTTCCCCCAGTTGTGCAATCACTTTTAGATCCTCACATTGAAAAACACGAAATTTTCCTTTACAAAATTATCAATAATCACATACTTTTTAATTAGCACCAAAGTTTGCACCTATCTATTTCATATTTAATTTGCTAAGACCAATATTACTAGTTATAATTTTATTTACAAATCTTATAAGAAATCTGACAGTGAATTTAATGGTGGTAACATTTTAAAATTTTGCCTACATTATTATAAAACAAGAAATTAAATTAGTTTGACATTTGTAGAACTGAACTTACTTGAATGTGAACTAAACTATATTTTATTCTACATTCTCCTGTTTGTAAGGGCTTCCTATTTTCATATGTTTTTTTTTATTTCAGATACTGAGGGGCCAAAAAGAAGAACTAACTGGAATCTTAGATGTGGTTAATTTTGATGCCAATCAAAAATCATTAAATAATATATATGAAACTTATGTATTAAGTGTAGGTGAATTTGATGAAAGAATATTTTTAGGTAAGTCATCATATTCTACTTACACAAACATTTATCCCATTTTATGGATCTTCCTGAACTTTTCATTCACACACATATAATATTTAAAAGCAGTGCATTCAGTGGATATGGCAAAATAATCAAAGTGTCATGCTTTTATTATTTTCAATTTTAAACATTTTTTTATACTCAATTGTCATTGATAAGAGCTGAGTAGATTTAAACTTAACCATCCAAATTGTAAAAAGAAACAAACATTTGTAAAAAGTTTTCCATTAATAAAATCTCATATTAGTCTATGCTTGTCAATAAATAATGACATTGTCATTCATTTCTAACTTACAATTCAAGAATTGCAAGCAAATATGAATTCAATTCTGATCTGTTTAGTTGATTATGAAGGTATTTTACTGTTTAATATTTCATATACATAGTGCTTTTAAAATTAGGATTTTAGCATATAAAATGTTCATTTAACTTTGCAGGGGAACATGCAAATGAACAAATTGGGACCAAGCATAAAGTATCAGGTGATGAGATTTCTCAAGTGATTGCAACTTTTGGACCAGTAAGTATGAAATAGGTATAATTATACAAAAATATCGAGTATTTAAATTTAAACTTCAATGAAATGAAATGGATAAATGTGAACTTAGATAACTCGAACACTTAAACATCTCACGTAATTTATGGACGCCCCCTAAAGCAAACCTAATAAATGTATAATCCTAATTCACTTGTAGATAGGTCGCGCCTGTCCAGACACGCCGCTCACGGGAAGGCGGTACTTAGGGCGCGCCGAGGAGTTGACCCCCGTATCGGAAGCCACGAACAGTCTGGCGCGACTTGCCGCCTACCTCCGACAAGCGAAGCCGTATCCTTCGTCGGATCTTTTCCGCCTGCTTGCGTGAGTCTACAAAAAACATATACATGTCTCAAGCAACTGGTTAAAATAGCCGTTCAATCAAACAACTAGCCCTTTGACTAAACAACGTCATTCAATCACACAGCTATACGTCGTTTAGCCGACTTGTTGATTGCAACATTCAACATTACAGACGACGTTTAGCCAACTGGTTAAATGACAAATTAACTAAGGTGACCATTAGTTTAGTATTTAATTTGAGAGAATAGGAAGACTTTTTGTAATTTCTTGAGAGGTTATTCTTGAATTAAGTTTAAGAGGTGACCAAAAGTTTGATGAAATAAGTAAAAATGAAAAACAAATTATTAATTATAATATTGTTTATTGCACCAAGCAAAAAATTACAAACAAAAATGTACGAAGCAAGAATCATTTCATAATCCCGTAATTTCTCCTCGAATATTTGTTTAAATTTTGATTCAATTGTATCACTCGTAGGTGACCTCAAACATACACAGAACCAGAAACAATTGTGTAGTAAGCAACAAATTGTTTATTATATTTTCATTACGTAAACCGCCACCGTCACTCTTACATGTGGTTGAATTATTAGCGTGTGTATAACAATAGACAAGTAAAGCAGACAAACATTTCTATATTTCATTTTCGGATATTGGCAAACAAGTACACAATTATATCATACTCTTATAAATTATTTTAGTAACACACGTCAAACCACACAAGCATAGGTTAGTCAAACTACTACAGTCTACAGTTATTTGAGGGGGGGAAATGCGACCTTGTGCACCATGACACTGCGCTGGCAAGACGCGGTCGTGTGTGGGGCTCACCGGTCAAGAGGACCGGCCTACCCACTAACACTTCCCGTAGTTCTCTGGGCCCATATGGGGCACATGGCGGGGTGCGCTCTCGCGATTCAACCGCCAAACAAATTGGGAACCTACATCTTAACTTTCTGATTCTAAAGCAGCAGTAATTAGATTGCTGTGATCCAGTTTAAACTTTGTAACATGCCAGTTTATGGGAGTTGCAGGTTTACTTAAATCTTTCAAGTAAATACCGACAGCAGTGTAGCGTTACAGTTTTGTTTGACAATAATATTAAAAAAAAATACCACTTTATTATATTGTCTGAGGTAAGGACCAGAATCTCTTTATACAAGTTTAAAAAAACTTGTGATATGGAAGATACATATATGTACATAGGTACGATAAGACTTATCTTCAAGTCATAATTTTAAATAAAATAATAATATCCAATTTTTAATATTTATTATAAAATTTGATACCACTGGATTTTTTTTTGTTTACATATTGTAAGAACATCAAATTGAATTTATTTCAAGCATTAAAATCAACATTCTTAATTTTTTACAGTGAATGTGGAGTTAGCGAAGATATGATCACCCAAAACATTATTAAACCATGTAACAAATGGATGGAGAGTATTTCAAATTGTCTGAGGGAGTCCAAATGCAGTGACGAAACTATAAGGCTTCGTTGCAACATGATTGTATGTTTATATTACCAAGTATTGGAGCATATCATAAAAGAAGAACATAGAAAAAAGCCACAGGTGTCACTAAAGGTAATGAGAAGCATTATTTTGCTCATATTTGATAGAATTATATTAGGAATATTGTACTTAGTACAACCCTAAAAGAAAATTACCGGTGTTAACTACTGAGATTAAAATGAAAGTCAGTTGACAAAAAAATTGAATCTCAATGTCTATATTACAGCTTTACGCACACCTGGCAGTTGCATTCAATTATCATTATTAATTAAACTTGCACAATGTGTATACACATTGCCGTCTGCCTCTGCTCGTACGTCTCTCGTGAATATTAGAGTATTCTAATTTGTTCACCTATGGGCGCATTTTAATCATGATAATTATAAAGGTGGCGTGTTGTCTCTACCATTGAAGCAAGTAAGACTGCCTTGCTAGACTGTGGTATTTATGTGTGCAATGATGCGTTTTCCTTGACAATAATTACGTAAATTAGGTAACATTTTCCGCAACTCTAAAAACCAAATAATTTTATCATGAAATATGTGTACTAAATTAATTTATAACCTTTCCTGAAACTGCCATAAAAATAAAATTATAGTGCTTTCACTTTAACTATGTGAAGGAAAAGTAAAATAAAAAAAATGTAGGAATCCTGGACCTAAGATATTTTCTTTTTAAAAATCTATAAAACTTATGCTTGATTGAAGATAAATAAATAGAAATGATTTTATTACATATAATGTCCATAAGATGTAATAGTGTTTTGTAAATTATAAAATAAAATTGATACGAAAGAACAATACATATAGAAGATTAAATGTAAAATAAAACCTCTAAAATAACTAGCCTTGTTTTTGATTTTTTGTGCATGTATACATTTTCATAACTTACGCTTGTCAGACTTGGAAATTTATAAGTAAACTAAAAAATAAAATCATTACCAGTCAAAGAAGTATGGAGAGAAGCATCCTAAAAATCAAAAAGATACAAAAAATCCCCCATACCGCCATAAGACAGAAAACTAAAGTTATCGACGCAGTTTCTCACAGAAGCTAAAATGGCGATGGGCTGGACACGTGGTCGGACCCCATGATAATCGCTGGACCAAATCGACAACTTTATGGCTAGGACCATCGGGCCAGAGGAGAAGAGGTGGGCCAAACACGCGCTGGATTGACGATGTTATAAAAATAGCAGGCACACACTGGATGCCACAAGCTGAAGACAGGGAAAAGTGGGCATCTTTGGAGGAGGCCTTTACCCTCCGCTGAGAGAGGTTCTTGCACCCACAAATATTAAAAAAAAAAGTAGCTTTTAAATAAATAATTACTGTATGCACACTGTTTTGTCTTCGATGTTTATTTTTCAATTTTTTCTTTGTAAATTATTAACCTACATTTTTTAGCAAGAAATAAAAGGCTTTTTTATTTATTTATACATTTTCATGTGGTTGATGCCTTTGAATAACTGAAAATAAATTTCTTTACTTCGGTACACTTTTCTAGTGAATGATTGGTGTTCTCTATGTAAATTCGTGAATCTTTTCTCTCTTTGACAGCAGATAAACAATATCACAACACAGCACCTAATGTTTAAACTAATTACTCTGGAACTAGAGAAAAAAGAAAATATAAAGATGGATGCATTGTATTTCTTATCAGCTTTCAATCCATGTATCATTTTGAGATAGCTTCAAAAATTTAACTCTTTTTTTATTGTTTTTTACTGTGTAATATTAAATATATATATTGCATTTTTTATCATTTGTAATAATTTTTATCCTACCAAACATAAGTTTATTCGTTATAAATCTATATCAGGGATTGTCATGAAACATGTTGAAAATTAATTCTGTTCACACAGATGCTGGTTAGCCAAGAGACATACCAGCTAGCAGTTTTTGCTTGCTGCAGTGAGGTTGTAGTGCACGCATATGGGGTACATTCGTTGCGGTTCCCTCGTCTGCTATCTGTTCTGCAACTCAGTGCTCTGCATTTTTACAAAGTCATCGAGCTTGTGGTACAGGCTTTAGTGGAACGACTTACTCGAGACATCATCAAGCACCTCAATACGGTTAGTAGGAGTCGAGCTAGTGGTACAGACTTTAGTGAAACGGCTTACTCGAGACATCATCAAGCACCTCCATACGGTGAGTAGGAGTCGAGCTAGTGGTACAGGCTTTAGTGGAACGACTTACTCAAGACAACATCAAGCACCTCAATACGGTGAGTAGGAGTCGAGCTAGTGGTACAGGCTTTAGTGGAACGACTTACTCAAGACATCATCAAGCACCTCAATACGGTGAGTAGGAGTCGAGCTAGTGGTACAGGCTTTAGTGGAACGACTTACTCAAGACATCATCAAGCACCTCAATACGGTGAGTAGGAGTCGAGCTAGTGGTACAGGCTTTAGTGGAACGACTTACTCGAGACATCATCAAACACCTCAATACGGTGAGTAGGACATGCATAGTATGTCTTGTCCTAAAAAGTATCTATTGTTTGTGTATGTTGTTTATACTACTTACAAGGCTATGTAGTAAGTGTTCCAGGTGTTGTTTGTGGGACTACTAACACTAAACATCAAGCACCTTAATACAGTGACTAAAATGTATACTAAGTTATGTTTGTTTGTATGTGACATTTCTATAATGTTTTTGAGCTACTTGATACACTTCAGTGTGAGTGAATAGAACATGCTTAGTTACATTATACTTCGACTTGTGCTAGACATCATCAAGCATTTATACAGTGAATGAAACCGGCTTATATAATGGTTTTGTTCTTAAGACACATCTTGTTGTGTGCTTTGCATTTCTACAAAATTATAGAATAAGTGGTCCATTACCTATTGGAACGACTTATTTTGTTGGACTAAATCACACTTTAATTAAATATATAAGCATTATAAATATTGTACATGCAATGAATTTAAAAAACAACAACTTTTTTCCCGTAGGTGACTTACGAGCCCATAAAGGGAAAGAATGTCGTCAATTATATCGCTATGGTATGCCCACACAGTGGTAATGGGTCTGCCCCCTTTTGCACTGCGACTTGCTAAAATTTGGTTAAAGGTGGGTGTTGTCGTCTGTCTAATCTTTCGAGTAGAGCAGGAACTTGAGTAAGATTGAAAAATCTGTAAATATTGAAACTGGATGAAATTAGTGAATTAATTATGATATGGCACTTATTCCAATTTACCAGCATGTAATAAAATTTTCGACATGGTTAATTTTAGTCAAGTAGCTATGATTTCGCCTCTAATTCAGTTTTTCATACAAATCAACATGATTTCGCCGTTGCGCTACTCAAATACATTTTATCTGCTTGGGAACGTAAACTACCAACGGCTGTTGACAGCAATAGTCATCATCCTAATTTCAGCCAGTAGATGCTAATATATACATAGGGGACATAATACTCCCCTAAGGAACTCCACGCTGATCACTCCTGCTCTAGTAGGAGGCCTATCAATGCTGCAATCCACCACTCTAGGACCTTTCCCTCCCAGCGGCCGTCAGTCCTGCGATCAATATACTGCCAACTACTTAAGGTTCGTAATTCTTCGAGCTATGTCGGTGACTCTGGTTCTTCTACGGATTTCATAATTTCTGATACTACCACGCACTGAAACTCCAAGCATGCCATATCCATTATATCCTTTGGGTGACTTTGAAGCTCCTTATAAGGCCCATTGTAAGTCGCCGGGTTTTAGTTCCATATGCCATCACTGGCAACATGGCTTTAGTCTTGAGGCGCTGCGATTAATTAGCGGAAAATATGCAAACGTTATTTCCCGAACGAAGTCTCGATCGATCGACCTCTTTCTGGAAGTTGGACCTATCTAATTGGACTGTTTGTCCCATGTAAACATAATATCAAGAAGCCTTCAACTTTTATAAGAGTGAGTGCGCTACATTAGACATAAATTTCATCTTCTCCATGTTTATTTTAAGACCCACTTTTAGGGAAACTACTGAGGCCTTCGAACATTGGAGTTCGATACAGTAGTGCCTGCATTTAATTGTGTCCGAAATTGGATTTCTTGAGTGGAGCTAGTGCCATCTAGTCCCTAACCTGCATCACTGAATTATAAGTGAAACGTATAGAGATGGCAGGTTTTTTTCTACATAGCTGAATTGAATTCCGGTCACACCGCCATTATCTTCGAACATTGATGCTCACATCACGCTATCGTGAATCCGTTTGTGGTTTTCCGTTATATGTAATCCCGCCGAATCCTATTTTTTTTTTCATACTTAACCGTAATATAATACTTTATTAGGTGGAGGAAGAAGTTCTAGAGTCTCTTGTATGGCAATCTGACAGTCCGCTATGGGAACAACTCAGCACCACTCGTGTGCCACCCTCTACAGAAGTATATATACACGAATCGCCCCAGAATCGACGAAATAACAGTTAGTATTTCCTTATTATATTATATTATAGATACGTAAACTATTCAAAATGCGCTATTGTCTTATGAAATCAATGTAATAAAGTTTAATCAAATATTTAACGTTCAATTAACGTTTAGTTAACGTTCACTACAACACTGCAATTGAATTACTGCATATGCAATTGAAAGTTGAACTGTGTTCATATGTTTGATCTATATCTTCAATTTATAAAGGTAAATTAAAAAAAAAAGAGAATGCTTTAATGCATTTCTTAAAAAATATTCAAATACCATGTATATAAAAAAGGATGATGATTGGAAAACTGAATAGAATTTGATTCATTTGTTTGTAGATGATTTTTTGCCATATATATACTTAATCGAAACATCTTTGTTTTTTATAGATTCCATACAGTCACCAGTGTCGACGGCGATAGATCGTATACTGATCCCAATGGCGGACCATGCGAGGAGGCAATTATTCAGGGACAATATAAGACCTGGCCAGTCCCTCTTAGGTATTGTATAATATACTGTTCTAGTGAAATATAAAAAAGTAACCAGAAATATGGTTTACCAACAAGGTTCATATTGAAGTGAATTGTCCACCATAAAACCAGAATAGTAGTTATTGTATCATAAGTATCAATAAAATATTTCCTTTATACCGAGGGTGCTATTTACACCACTGGTGCGAGGGTTTCTAGTATAGAGGATAGTGATGTGCCGAGTCGCTGTTTTGGTGGATCGAGTCGATTCGAGTCAGTTTAAACGGTATTCGAATCAGGACTCGATTCCCTGATTCGAGCCTAGTACTCGAATTCTATGTTTGGTATTCGAATATTTCTAGACTTGAGTCTAGAAATTCGAGTCTGGAAATTTTAGTCCAGTCCAAAACTAGAGTCCAATTTTAGAACAAAATGGAAAAATAGAAAGGAGTTAGCTTGAAACAGCGTAAAAATAATAGGACTGTAATGTTTATTAAAAGATAATAAACATTGAATAAAGATAAAGAGCATAGGAGCTTATGTAAACAGTTTGCGAGTACACAAGCGAGTTAACCAAACTCGAATACTAGACTCGAGTCAGTAGGACTCGTATAAATAGAATTGAGTTAGAACCGATTTGCCCTGACTTGAGTACCGGAATCAAGTTCGGCGTACTCGAATCAAAATAAATTGGTATTCGAGTAGGCGAGTCCAAAGCAGGAATCGAATCTGACTCGAGTCAAACCGTACTCGGCACAACGCTAATAGAAGATAAGATGTATACATACATTTGAGATCTTTGTGCGTTCACTGGAGGAAATAATATTTTTTTCTTCTGAATACTCTTAACAGGATGGATTGTTTTATTAGATTGATCGCATTACTGTGCTCAAATATGTAGGGCTTTACATCTTTGTCACAAGTTGGCAATATACACTGTGACAACTTACCATTAATTGTCAATAAATAAGAATTTTTAGTGGTATGTTATTTCTTATACTCATGTTATTTCAATGTTCATGTTCTACATTCAAAACTAATTTCTACCCTAATTGAAAGTTCATACATATATAGTACAAACAATAACCTACTTTGCTATTATATCCAATGTACATGAGGTCACTTACCAAGTAGACTTAATTTGATCAGTGGCAGTCTAATTTCATATATATCTGAATTGTAAATATATAGTATTGAATGGTCTTTTATATTTCAGTCCCAAATAATACATCTCGACCTGAGACGAGTGAAGGCAATCAGTCCATCGAACCCACACCCGGCACATCCGGTACATCGAGCAATGAGACAACTCCTAATTCAACGCCTAGGAGAGCAAATAATTCCCTTAATCTTTTCTTCAGAAAGGTATGTAGTATTGCTGTTTTTCATATTGCAAGTATAATGGATATGTCGCAGCCAACTGGTTAAAATAGCCGTTCAATTAAACAGCTAGCCCTTTGACTGACGCCGACAACGCCATTCAACCATACGTCTAGCTTATTAATTGAATATTTGAGTCGCTCAAACTACAGCTGATTCTAAAGCCGCCGTCTAATTTAATTAGTTCAGCGCTCACCACCGCAGCGCTAGGTGCGTTTCATTTTCTAATATGTGATTGTTTCAAGATATTTTTCGGAAAGTAAGTAGTAAATACGTTACACGTGTTATTAAAGACATAGAAATTATGATTCACGATCAGGTTACAAGTGATACGAGTGAATCAAAATTTAATCACATATTGGAGGAGAAATTACGGGATTATGAAATGATTCTTGCTTCGTAAATTTTTAAGTTGGTAATTTTTTGCTTGGTGCAATAAACAATATTATGATAAATAATTTGTTTTTCATTTTTACTTATTTCATCAAACTTTTGGTCACCTCTTAAACTTTATTCAAGAATAACCTCCCAAGAAATTACAAAGGGTCTTCCTATTCTCAAATTAAGTACTAAACTAATGGTCACCTTAGTAAATATGCCATTTAACCAGTTGGCTAAGCGTCGTCTAGCTGTAATGTTGAATGTTGCAATCAACGAGTCGGCTAAACGACGTATAGCTGTGTGATTGAATGACGTCGCTCAGTCAAAGGGCTAGCTGTTTAATTGAACGGCTATTTTAACCAGTTGGCTGCGACAGATGTATGAACATGTAGAGTATACTAACAACAAAAAGACACATTTATCAAGGACAACTCCAACACTGACCCTCACATCAAAAGAGTGTCAATCCTGCAAATGTGGTTATTATTTTTCCAATTTCATGTATTAATACTATTTTATTATCTAAATCAAGAAACAACCGCCATACACCTATGAAGAAACTCAAACTTAGTCATAACCTAATTAAATGTGGGTGTATCTCACTGTGGAAATATATGTAATTTAAATGCTAGTATTAGACAATATCAACAGTTACGGTAGCAAGTGATAAATACTATAAATACAGGGGAAGAAAGTATAGGCATGCGTGAAAATAGATATGCATACAAATAATGTTAATGCTTTAAATAACAATATTAATTTGACATAAAAGATTACCTGTGATATTAGATAAATATTACCCTTGTCTATTTATATATGTTTACTTTTAATTATTTTTTTTTAAATAATTCTTACATTTACACCAATTAGCCTAGCCCCAAACTAAGCTCTGTAAGCCTTCTGTTATGGGATCTAGGGTAACGGATAGACATACATATATAAATTAATTTGGTAGAAATATATTATAACAACTACGGAACTCGAACCCGGGACCTCAGAGATGGCGACACCTTGAAACCGGTATACCAAATACTTGACTACTGAGGTCGTGGATTGTTTAGTATTTATGGTTGGTTTAGTAGTTATAATTTGAAAACGAAACAAGAGTTACATTTGCAATACTTGATTAAACTTTTCTTATTGTTTTATAGTTCTACAGCTTAGCTGTGGTTCGTATGAACGATTTGTGCACACGACTTCGGTTGGAAAGCGACGAGTTGAAACGCAAGATTTGGACATGTTTTGAACATGCACTTATGAACCAGACTGCGATGCTACGAGACCGCCATCTTGACCAGATACTTATGTGCACTGTCTACGTTGTATGCAAGGTACTCAAAGATTATCGCCTTTTTTTTTTTTGAAAGATGAAGTAATGTGTTTGTCAGCCTATGTATTGGCACTGCCGACCGTTGATCTCTAGAGTAGCGATTTTTATGGTTCTTACATCTAGTGATTCGTCTTAATCTTGCCTCATTGAAGACGACATTACTGAAAATTAATTAGGATGACTATCAGCCGTTATGTAAAATAATGCCATTAAATTTTAACAAAAAAAAAACAAGTCAGACAAATAAATTCTAACTTTATTGTAACAGTTGGGACCTATTATCCAAGTCAAATATTATGACACCATTGACAAACTTTTGACAGTTGACAGTTTAAAAAAAACTAGATGTAATAATGATATTTTATTACCAATATCTGTATACAACCTCTGCTTAGTAATAAACATTGTTATTAATTTTGTTTATTTTCTCCTTGGTTGGGCCTTTAAATTACGTAATGCACGTTTTCAGATATCAAATAATGCATCAAATCCTGTAGAGAGAACGTTTACTGAAATCATGAAGTGCTACAGACAACGACCATTGGCAGATAATCATGTTTATAGATCAGTTCTGATCACGCCTGAGACTGACGAGAGTGAGTGTCTATCTTATTTTATTTTATTTTACGAGACACAGAAAACAATTTGACTCAATAAATTTATAATGTTTACTTACAGGTCCGGCAGAGAGGAGTGACTTAATCAAATTTTATAATAAAGTTTATGTGCAATGTATGCAAGAATTTGCGCTCAGATTTGCAGGAAGGCAAAAAGATGTGAGTAATAATTATACGTAAATGCATGATTCTTCTTCTTACTTGTAATGGTATTGTATCACGTTTTCAAAATTGAACATAATAATAATTGAATCAGAAATAAAATGAAAAAAAAAGTAAAATATCAATAAATTAATCCAACTCGAAAATCTGAAAACATACAATATATTGATTTAACACTTAGTACAAAATAATAACTAAATATCTGTAAAACTGTAATATCTGTAATGTAAACCAATATATAGTATAGATTACTAAATCTAAAAAGGCTTCTCTTAAATACAATACTGCAGCATTGTATTTAAGATTCATAAATCTGAATCCCTAGGTTAATATAATGAACGAAGAATTGTCAGCTCTTTAATCTCCTGTGACATGTTTATGCTAACAGTATTAATAGTATACCTATGGTTAAGGCTATAGTAAAAATAGTAAACGAAAATATCATATAATTCAGACGTAGTCGCCGGCCACTACTGTCTTTTACAATCCCTTACCCAGAGATAAGAATAACCCAATTCATTTTTCAATTCGCGTGCACGTTTTAGTAAGATTTTATTAGCCGGGGTCAAGTGGTCACTTAAATAAATAGGCAGTGGGGCGCCCGGTAAGTCGACATCGGTGGTGCTGAGCCCGCGGCGCGCGCGCACACAGGCCAGCAGCTCGTCCTTGCGCCGCCGCTGGGTGAAGCTGACGATAATCGCCGGGGGTCGACTGTCACGTTGCTTCGCGTCGTTCCCGCTAGAAAAACGACGCACTCGGTGGATCGTGTCGATATCGGTCTCCTTAAGAGTGAACCCGACTTTATTACACACAGTGTGAAGAACGGTGTTGAGATTTTCACCTTTCGATATAGGTATTCCAGATATCTCCAGGTTATTCAACCTGGAGAACTGGTCACGCTGATTGTTTTCTTCCGACAACTCACTACTTCTCTTACTTGAATATTCTAATTGTTTTTCTATCTCCGAAAGATACCCAATCTTACCCTCGATCTGTACTACACGATTGTCAATCGAATTATACCGTTCCTCCATTAAAGACCATTTGGATGTTAAATCTTTTACTTCCTGTGAAATGTTGCGCACATCGACTTTAACGGAATCAAAGTCACTCTTCAACAGACAAAAATCCTTTCTCATGGCTTTGATTTCAAGCAGAATTTCGCTTAATGCAGAATCATTATTGCTGGGGTGGGTATTACGGCACGACAAACAACGCCAATTCGCTTTCTTCTCAGGGCCGAGTTTTCTATACGTAGTTTCTGCAATACCAGCGCATTTGAAGTGAAGCATATTTCCACATTGTCCACATTTTACATGATCAGTGACTGCAATCCCGCACATATCACAATTCACGTTATTCATTTTAAACTTAAAATAATGTTAACTTTTACGAGAAAAAAAAAGGCTACGGAACTAAAAGCAATCTTAGTACTTTGTCAACAAGGAATGGATTAGTTCTAACGTATTAGGTATTACGATTGTTGGAGTATACTGTTGAAATGTGTACGTATCGGTCACACAATAGAACCGGTCGGTCTTATCGGCAGCTTGTGCCGGCGGCTTGTGCTACTGTCTGAATAGTGTGTGTTGCGCATGCGCAGGCGCCGCTGTCGCCGCTGCCGGCGGGGCGGGCGACGCGGCGTGGTCGCCGGCCGCTACTGTCTGAATAGTGTGTGTTGCGCATGCGCAGGCGCCGCTGTCGCCGCTGCCGGCGGGGCGCGGCGACGCGGCGTGGTCGCCGGCCGCTACTGTCTGAATAGTGTGTGTTGCGCATGCGCAGGCGCCGCTGTCGCCGCTGCCGGCGGGGCGCGGCGACGCGGCGTGGTCGCCGGCCGCTACTGTCTGAATAGTGTGTGTTGCGCATGCGCAGGCGCCGCTGTCGCCGCTGCCGGCGGGGCGCGGCGACGCGGCGTGGTCGCCGGCCGCTACTGTCTGAATAGTGTGTGTTGCGCATGCGCAGGCGCCGCTGTCGCCGCTGCCGGCGGGGCGCGGCGACGCGGCGTGGTCGCCGGCCGCTACTGTCTGAATAGTGTGTGTTGCGCATGCGCAGGCGCCGCTGTCGCCGCTGCCGGCGGGGCGCGGCGACGCGGCGTGGTCGCCGGCCGCTACTGTCTGAATAGTGTGTGTTGCGCATGCGCAGGCGCCGCTGTCGCCGCTGCCGGCGGGGCGCGGCGACGCGGCGTGGTCGCCGGCCGCTACTGTCTGAATAGTGTGTGTTGCGCATGCGCAGGCGCCGCTGTCGCCGCTGCCGGCGGGGCGCGGCGACGCGGCGTGGTCGCCGGCCGCTACTGTCTGAATAGTGTGTGTTGCGCATGCGCAGGCGCCGCTGTCGCCGCTGCCGGCGGGGCGCGGCGACGCGGCGTGGTCGCCGGCCGCTACTGTCTGAATAGTGTGTGTTGCGCATGCGCAGGCGCCGCTGTCGCCGCTGCCGGCGGGGCGCGGCGACGCGGCGTGGTCGCCGGCCGCTACTGTCTGAATAGTGTGTGTTGCGCATGCGCAGGCGCCGCTGTCGCCGCTGCCGGCGGGGCGCGGCGACGCGGCGTGGTCGCCGGCCGCTACTGTCTGAATAGTGTGGTGTTGCGCATGCGCAGGCGCCGCAGTCGCCGCTGCGGCGGGGGCGCGGCGACGCGGCGTGGTCGCCGGCCGCTACTGTCTGAATAGTGTGTGTTGCGCATGCGCAGGCGCCGCTGTCGCCGCTGCCGGCGGGGCGCGGCGACGCGGCGTGGTCGCCGGCCGCTACTGTCTGAATAGTGTGTGTTGCGCATGCGCAGGCGCCGCTGTCGCCGCTGCCGGCGGGGCGCGGCGACGCGGCGTGGTCGCCGGCCGCTACTGTCTGAATAGTGTGTGTTGCGCATGCGCAGGCGCCGCTGTCGCCGCTGCCGGCGGGGCGCGGCGACGCGGCGTGGTCGCCGGCCGCTACTGTCTGAATAGTGTGTGTTGCGCATGCGCAGGCGCCGCTGTCGCCGCTGCCGGCGGGGCGCGGCGACGCGGCGTGGTCGCCGGCCGCTACTGTCTGAATAGTGTGTGTTGCGCATGCGCAGGCGCCGCTGTCGCCGCTGCCGGCGGGGCGCGGCGACGCGGCGTGGTCGCCGGCCGCTACTGTCTGAATAGTGTGTGTTGCGCATGCGCAGGCGCCGCTGTCGCCGCTGCCGGCGGGGCGCGGCGACGCGGCGTGGTCGCCGGCCGCTACTGTCTGAATAGTGTGTGTTGCGCATGCGCAGGCGCCGCTGTCGCCGCTGCCGGCGGGGCGCGGCGACGCGGCGTGGTCGCCGGCCGCTACTGTCTGAATAGTGTGTGTTGCGCATGCGCAGGCGCCGCTGTCGCCGCTGCCGGCGGGGCGCGGCGACGCGGCGTGGTCGCCGGCCGCTACTGTCTGAATAGTGTGTGTTGCGCATGCGCAGGCGCCGCTGTCGCCGCTGCCGGCGGGGCGCGGCGACGCGGCGTGGTCGCCGGCCGCTACTGTCTGAATAGTGTGTGTTGCGCATGCGCAGGCGCCGCTGTCGCCGCTGCCGGCGGGGCGCGGCGACGCGGCGTGGTCGCCGGCCGCTACTGTCTGAATAGTGTGTGTTGCGCATGCGCAGGCGCCGCTGTCGCCGCTGCCGGCGGGGCGCGGCGACGCGGCGTGGTCGCCGGCCGCTACTGTCTGAATAGTGTGTGTTGCGCATGCGCAGGCGCCGCTGTCGCCGCTGCCGGCGGGGCGCGGCGACGCGGCGTGGTCGCCGGCCGCTACTGTCTGAATAGTGTGTGTTGCGCATGCGCAGGCGCCGCTGTCGCCGCTGCCGGCGGGGCGCGGCGACGCGGCGTGGTCGCCGGCCGCTACTGTCTGAATAGTGTGTGTTGCGCATGCGCAGGCGCCGCTGTCGCCGCTGCCGGCGGGGCGCGGCGACGCGGCGTGGTCGCCGGCCGGCCAGCGCGTGTCGGCGCGCCACCAGGTGTACGTGCGGCCGCTGCACACGCCGCCGCCGCAGCAGCATCACCTCACGTATCGCTTCAGCCGCAGCCCCGCCAAGGTACGCCACGCCGCAAACGGAAACACCACACATATCCATAGAAATTGTGTCGTTTCAATACATATAATTGTATTTATTATGATAATAGAGCTTTGTATACGCCAGGCGCCATCTATTGTAAAGTGTGGTATTTTATTGTTCGGATAATGTTCTTTTAGTTACCTAAGTGTTTCGCCTAAATGTTGTTGGATGGCGTTATTGCGGGAAATGTTGTTGGTATCTGCAACGCGGTCAAGCTATCGGCATTGTTTTTGTATAAATATGGGCCAGAACATTTTCGTTTATGTTTTGATCTGTATTATTGCACTCAACAATATAATATAGTCATTCATCACTATACTACAGTGGTTTTATTTCTCGGCTGGGCTGGGAGATTAGTACTGCTGTAGGGTCGCACTACGTGCTGTGCGACAGGATTTTCCTACAGTCCTGCAACCCAAAGGGGGGGAGTAGTCTGTAGGGACGTGTCATTAAACGATACGTCAGGATTGAACAAGCTTCAAGAATTTCTTGCCAATGTTTCTCTAAATGACTTTCCCTTTTTTTCAGTCACTTGTAGGGTGGTTTTTCCTATTTATAACTACATAAGGTTATGTAACTTTAATACTCTGTTTTTATTTTGTGTCAGTGAGCGAATTCAGAAACCTATGTTGAGTAAAGTTTATGTATTTTGATTATAATTACAGTAATGTTATATTTGCATGCCACTAGGCAGAATGTAATAGACATTAGGATTGTATTATCATTTTTCTCGCCAACTTTCGATACACATAAAGGTTTCCATTAGCATTGTTTGAACCATTTGTATTGAACAGAATATCAAGGTTGCCAGAAGTAAAGAAATTTTAGATCAGTCTGATTTCACTTTGTATCTGGAACTACCGTTAAAGTATGAAACGGCACATTTTGTTTGAAATAATAGTAATAATAATAATAAAGTTTATTGTCCACCAATTAACATTTTAAATAGCTATAACTTATACGTAATTTATGATCTAAAATAATAATAAAATGTGTAATCTAATTTGCAAAACAAAATTAATCTTAGAAAATACAAAGAATTAAATATTAGATTAAGGTTTTGTTTGTTAATACAAACAAAACCTTAGACCTAATTTCACCAAACTTAAACTAATCGTCTGTTGTGTAATGGCTTGTTAAAATTAACAGAGTTGTTAAGTTATTCTAGATCCTACATTGTTAAATTAACAAGCCATTACTAAATCAACCGTTAACTGAATGAATTGCGAAACGTTCATTCAATTTGTAATACAACCAAATAATAGTGTCGTCGTGCATCACTCTTACTATACGGAAATGCGTCTAATTTCTACTGGTCGTATAATGTGTCAAGTAGCAATACAATGTGAACAAATTAAATTGTCGTTCTCTCGTATAAGTTTCTAAAGCAAGCGCATAATATTTGGTTTTGCCAGGTTATTTCTCTATTGTTTGGGTAGGTCATGGAATTATAAAAAAATTATTATTATTATTTATTAAATAATTCCATGGTGTAGGTATTTGATTGACGTCGTGGTGGTTTTTCGTTCGTGGTAGGTATTTTCTTTGATTTTTAAAATACCTAGGTAGTGATTTTACCTTTATCTTTATATCTTTATATTTATCTTTATTTTATCTTTATATCTAGATAAATTTACGTCGGTATTATAATATAGGTACCTATATAACGAAATTAGCATTATTTACTAACCGGTCTGATGGGAATTCCAGTTTGTCTTCAATTAACTCCAATACATTCATAGCAGTTTCTTTAGACAAACGAAACCTTGTACAGAAATCGACATCGTCGTATTCGTCGAAATAGTCACGCCGTTCTTTAAAAATCCTCGGACGTCGTACTATTGCTGTCTAAAGTATCTAAATTTGTTAAAAAATCTTCGTCATCCATAATAAAATTGTACGCCGCGTCCATCTTGACAGTAAAATAATCGTCTGTTACAGATTAACGAACCACTAGAGCAGTCATTAAATTTAACAGTCCATCAAGCTAACTAATCTCTTGTTTGCACATGGTGGGACACTTGCTAACTCTAACAAGCTGTTAACGGTTTAACAAGACGTTATTTTAACAAACAGAGTATGGTGAAATTAGGTCTTAATCTAATTTTTGTGGCGACAAAAGGAACATGGCTCAGCTTGTGCTGTATGAGGCGTAATTAGCCTAATGCAGCGCTGATTTTCAGCCAAGCCCTGTTCTCTCCAAAATTACAATAAGAAGACATCTTACTTAACTAAACTATTAAATGATGTGTCTACTGCAAACTTACTTTCGTCTTGATAAATAAATAAAATAAAATAAATTAAAATAAACAAAATAAAATATATGTATAAAAAAAAATGCTAATATTCAATATATCTATGGATGCAAAACAGTTACAGACTCGAGGCACTCGAAAAATGTGCATAATTTTAATTGCTCGGCATAAGGAGGCTTCAGGATTTCCCCTGCACGTTGTTTGTTAAGCAATGCAGATTTATAGTGCTATTTAAATTTGAAAGCGCTTAGTTTATTCTGAAGTGGAGGGGGAAGATCATTCCATATTTTTGCAGCTCTGTACCTGAAACATCCCCTATACCTAGCAGACCTATGAGCCGGCACAACCATATAGTTTTGTACAGCTGACCGCAAAGTCTTTCCTTTTGCACCCTTGACAAAATTAATTTTCTTAAACAGATACTGAGGGTTCCTATCCCAGACAACTTTATGAACTAAATTCGCATATTATAATTCCCTTCGAGACTTCATGTTCAATATATTATTTTTATTCATAATGGGTGTTATGTAACCCCGTTTAGGAACATTGAAACAGAACCTTATACAGGCATTCTGTGCTCGTTTTTTCCGTGGCGGTATCTAATCTAGGTCCGAAAACTGTACTACAGTAGTTAAATATGGATAATATTAACATCTCGGTAAGTTGTAACCTTACTTTTTCGCTTGTGTAGGGCCTAATTTTATATAAGCATTTGAGCTTAAAAAATGCACCTCTGACTTTATTGTCAATATGCTCTCGAAATTTCTGTTTGGCGTCCAATATTAAACCCAAATTCCGGACATTGTTTTCTAATGGGATTACAGTGTTATTAATTAGGACTTTATCTTTACAACCCATTCCTGCATTAATTTGACCGTTTGTGCCTAAAATAATCATTTTGGACTTTTTCGGGTGGAGAATTAATGAATTCGATTTAGCCCACTCCCAAATATTTTGCAAGTCATTATTAATTCGTTTTATTGCCTCTTCCTTGTCTCTATTATAGAAGGAGTAATAAATCTGCGTATCATCTGTATAAAGGTGATAGTTACACCATTTTATATGTTTAGACAAATCAGCTGTAAATAAAGAGAACAAAATAGGACTCAGTATTGATCCCTGTGGTACACCTCTAGTTAGTTTTTCCACAGATGAATACATTTTCGTGCCTTTATCGCTATCCAGAACAACTATCTGCTCCCTGTCACATAAGAACGACCTAAACCACGAGCAAGCATCGTCTGAGAATCCATAGAACCTCAACTTAGCAATGAGTAAGTCCTGATGTAAGTAGTCAACGCTCTGGAGAAGTCTAACAGGACCATAATAGTGCATTTTCCCTGATCCGATGCCTCTGTGATGTCGTCTGTAATGTGCAATAATGCAGTTTCTGTGATATGTCCTTTACGGAATCCTGATTGAAATTTGGGTATAATTTTATCGTTCAAGTGCAAGTAATTCTGAATTTGATACAGGGCCACTTTTTCTAAAACTTTCGATAATGTTGGCAGTAAGGATATTGGCCGTAGATCTGAAAGTTCATTGAGGTTGTTTTCGCTATAGGCTTAACAAGCGCTGTTTTCCTAGATTGGGGGTAGCTGTTTGTCACAAATGATGTGTTTATTATTTTAGTTATAATAGGTAAGTTTACACTCAATGTCAAGTCAATCATATCTATATTCAAATTATCAATACCCACTGCCCTAGTTTTAATAGCCTTTAAACACTTCATTACATCAGTTTGAAATGGAATTTTGGCTCATCAGAGTACGAATTGTTGCTGTAGTAATCTAATGTTCCTTGGTGTACTTCCATACTTCCGGGTACTTTGACGAAATGTTGATTTATTTCATTAACATTTTTTACATGATCTGGTATTTGGTTTTGCTTAGTTTGCGAAATTGAAGCCGATTTCTTAACGTAATTCCAAAGTTTTTTGGGGTTTTTAATGTTTTCATTGATATAGTTATTAAAAAATGCCCTTTTTTCTCTTTCAATAGTAGAACTTACAAGATTCCGTAAACTTCTGTAGTAATCTTTTGAACTATCAGTCTTATTCTTAAGCGCTGTAGTAAAGGCTTTGTTCCGCAACTCCATCATAAACCTTACCATTGGTGTAATCTATGGCTTTGCTTCACCTTTAACAATCATCCTCTTTAAGGGCGAATGCTTATCAAAGAGTACATTTAAATTGCTATTTAATGTGTCTACCATTACATCTACATTGTTAGTGTCCATAGTGTTATTACGTCTCATGCTTTCCAGATCTTTCATGAACACTTCATAGTTGATATCTGTTAACGTGCGAGTGACAATATATCTTTTCTCTAGTTTTGGCTTTTTAATATCCAATTCTACTAATATCAGGACTATGTATGACAACTACTTCCTTGCATCTATTTGGAACATTAGTGATGACAATATCCAACAAGGTCTCGGTAGTCGAAAGTAATTCTAGTTGGTTCCTCCAGTAGTTGCTTCAAGTTGTGCTGGTCACAGAATGATTGCAGTTCTTTGGAACGTGCTGTTGGTTGACCTAACAAATTTATATTCAAATCCCCCAAGATACATACATAATCACTTGAATATCTACAAATATTGTCACTCATTCTTTGTTTTATTCATTGTGGATTATAGTCGTAAGAAATCTGTTAGTGTGGTACAGGTGAATTATAGTATGTTGATATATATATATATATATATATATATATAATAAAATATACATAGCCAAAGTCAAAAATAAATTTACACTCATTAACACAGCAAAAAGCAACAATATAAAATAACAAATACAATGCAAACAAGCTAAACACGACACATAACGCAGCAATAGTTCCATTTGATTACTAAAAGCAAGTTATACGAACGAGAAGCACCGATTAACCAGTAGTTTGTGTACAGACTTAAATTAATAATAATCAAAATCTTATATATATATATAATTTTCTATCATTATAAATATTTTTGTTTCTAATAAATGTATAGATAGCCTATAAGAATATTTTGTATACATTTCATATATCATAACACCATCCAAAGGTACTAAAGCCAAGACCAGCGAGCATACGAAATAATTGCCTAAAAATGTAGTATTCTTATTAATTACCTTGCATAAACAAGCAGAAAATTTAACTATATGTACACATACCATGCAAATGTAAACTGCTTCCGATAATTTATATAATTATTTTCTGTTCACTAAATAAGTAGTATTGTAGGTAATCAATACAGCTATAAAGCATACAGAAATGTCTGCTAACAAATACAGAAATGGCTCATGCAAACCTTTTTGATTTAGGTTTCCAATATATATATATTAATAAGATATTAATCCATTTTATGTAATTTCCCATTACATGTCTGGCCATAAATATATAAGAAAAATAAGTTTTGAACAAAGCAGCCAAATAATTCATCAACAAATTACTAATTATTAGGTTAGATATCAATTCCGGAGCGAACGGCATCAGGGACAAAAACCCGTAACAGATCAACTTCTGATCGGTCGGTGTCGCGGAGCTTCATGTTCATTTCCTTGACGCTGTCTTACAAATATTTTTTCACCTTAGCAGCTCAAACATACTGTGTTCCCTGCTTAAAAAGAGTGAGGGAAATGCGTTTTCCCTCACTGAGTGAGGAAAATTGATTTGAATTTAGAATGCTGCGAATTATCATTGTGTACGAAACACGTCATTCGAAATTCGATTTATTAAATGTCAAAAAAATTTTAATAGATACTTAGTTTTTGCAAATATGTGGTTTCATTTTAATTCATATTGTTTCATTTATATCTCTAATAATGTTCTCACTACTAAGGTGAAAAGTTGTATGTGTCACGCGAGAGAAAAGTTATTTCCATCTCGTGCCTTTGAATTCCTCGCGACGCTCAGGATTCTAATGTAGAATCACTCGCTGACGCTCGTGATTCAATTATTAGAATCCTTCGCTTACTCGGGATTCAAAATTAACACTCGCTTGAAAAAACCAACTTTCCTCTCTAGTTGAACAATAGTAGATTGTTAACCGATGGTGGAAAGAATCAATTCCCGAGGTATTTAGACCATAGTCCGAGAAGGAATTGATTCTTTTACCCGTGTTAAACACTCTACTTTTCACTTCGAATATATGAGGAAAATAAAACATTGGTTGTTTATTTAATCTATTTATTGATAATATATGATAATATCAGTAGACCATCAGTAGGCAGAACACAATTTGCCTCGTCTTTAATTGAATCTGGTGTCAATATATCGGAATCGCTTGAACTCATTTTTAAAATTAAAATCTTAACTAGTATAAGAGATTATTTGAATTTTTTCAAATTCCGTCACAGATACATATAATAAATTCACATCCCGCCAATTTATATGTCGACTGTTTAAATTTTAAATATGGAACTCACCGCGTGTTTGTTGCGGCTTATTCCGCTGGAAGTAGTTTGCGCTAAGTTCACACTGGCTGTTTAGAAACTCACATGGCCGCAGCATTCTTTTTATAGTTCACAGCTGACAGTTCGTAGCTGACATTCGTAGTTCTATTTTTAAAGTTCATTCCGGCCCTTGGGTGGGAAGTAAATTGTATGAATTTTTCCCTCCCTATGTCGGGAAGCAGCATTTTCCACCCAATAATCAGATCAAAACAACATAACTTTCCGAGTATGAGAAATGAAAATAACTATTCCCTCCCTTGTCCATATGTAACGCCAGTTCAGTTTCTTAGCAACTTCACGAGCCCGATGAAAGAGCACTTTGTTCTTGCGAGTGAGTCTCTCGTTAATATAAAAATTGCGCAGTGTCTCAGACAAGCCAGTTCCAAAATGCTTATTTCTTTAACAGATTTCAATAACATTCCCAGTGGACTAGGCTAACGTAATGTGACGTGTGCAGGATCTGCACGCGATCAACACGATGGTGTCGTGCGAGGTGGGCGGGCGGCGCGCCGGCGAGCCGCTGGCGGCGGACGCGGCGGCTGGGGCGGGGGCGGGCAAGCGGCCGCGGTACGCCGCCGGCGTCGCGCGCAAGCTGCACGGCCTCATGACCGACCGGCAGGCCGTCTAGGTCAGACGCGCGCCTTTATTACCCTTCCTATGTTTTTTTTATTACATTGTGATATTATAAATGCTAAACTGCCATGCTTCGGCAGGAATTGGGCCGGCTTGACCGTAGTGATACCACGGCCTCACAGAAAACCGGCGTAAAATAGCGCTTGCGCTGTGTTTCATCGAGTGAGCGAGGGTACCGGAGGCCCAACCCCCCTTATTCCTTTTTAAACGGCCGGCATCGCATCTGTGACTCCTCTGGTGTTGCGGGTGTCCATGGGCAACGGTTATCGCTTACCGGTGATCCGTTTGCTCGTTTGCTGCCCTATCCTATATAAAAAAAAAAACTAAACAAATTTTTTTTTTTATTGGCGTTGAAATATAAATTCTACCTCGTATCGTAGGATTGATAATCCCTTTATTTTTTTTGAGGGCGGTAAATGCGACCTTACGCACACTCACACCGCGCTGGCAAGGCGCGGCCGTGTGTGGGGCTCTCCGGTTAAGATGACTGGCCTACCCACTAAAACCCCCCAAGTTCTCTGGGCCCATACGAGGCACATGGCGGAGGATTGATAATCCTCCGATAGATAATAAATAAAAAACTCTTAAATCAATTACGCGTGCGCAGTTCGAATTGATTCGTAGCACATCATTCATCATCATCATTTCAGCTTGTAGACGCCCACTGCTGTACATGGGCCTCGCCGAAAAATCTCCATACTGGTCGGTGGTACGCTCTTAGTCTTTCTGATACGATTACGCAAAGAAATTACGAGCATAAACTTAAAGATATTAGAAAAAAAATGTAATACTAATGGTAATGTCTCGACTTTCAGTTCTCAAACTTATTGAAAATTCGTTGTGTCCATTGTGTAGCTTTAGTACTAAACTGCGGACAGACTTTTATATTATGAACTCACCATTGCTCGCACTGCTGGGCTTCACGTCTCTCTTTAAATGGACAAATTGTTTATCTTCATAATTGAATTTATAATCAATAATACGAGGGGAGGTCAAAAAGTTCGCGGAATGACTGGGAAAAAGATGAAATGATACATTATGTTATTTTTCCTTTTCAATATATTCCCCCTTAACACGAATACATTTTTCGGATCTGGCATATAACTTATTAATACCGTCGAAAAAATAGGTTTTGTCTTGGGCGTCAAAATACGCCGAAATCGCCGACTTGACTTCATCATCGTCTCTAAATTTTTTTTCCACGCAGCTCTTTCTTCATCTTTGGGAATAAATAAAAATCGCTAGGGGCCAGGTCTGGACTGTAGGGTGGATGGCGTAGTTGTTCAAAACCGCATCGATGAATGGCAGCCGTCGCAACATGACTCGTGTGAACGGGCACGTTGTCGTGCAAAAGGAGTACACCTTTTGTCAGTTTTCCTCTTCTTTTTTCTTTAATAGCTTCTTTTAATCGGTCCAATAGGGAAGCGTAGTACTCTCCCGTTATAGAAACACCACGTTCTTTATAATCGATCAAAAGAATACCTTCAGTATCCCAAAAAATAGTCGCCATGATCTTTCCGGCCGATTGCGACACTTTAAATTTTTTAGGGGGTGGTGTGGCCTTTTTGTGCCACTGCATCGACTCCTGCTTTGACTCAGGCTCATAGTGGTGAACCCAAGTTTCATCACCGGTTACAATTCGGGCCATAATTTCTTCCCTATCTTCTCCACAGCGGTCCAAAAACTCGCGGGAACAGTTGACGCGCTCACGTTTTTTGCAGCGGCGTGAGCATTCTCGAGACCCACCTTGAACACACTTTACTCATGCCAAGATGTTGATGAAGAATATTTAAAATTGTGGTTTCTGATACTCCAACTGATGCTGAAAGTTGTTTCTTCTTCAACCTTCCGTCTTCCAATACAAGTTTTTCAACTTTTTCAATGATTTCCGGCGTAGTGGCCTCAATGGGCCGTCCAGGTCGAGGATCATCTTCAATTGACTCCCTTCCTTGCTTGAAAAGGCCGTGCCATTTGTAAATCATGGTTTTACCAGGAGCAGAGTCTCCGTAAACAGCTAACATCTCTTGCAAAATAGTTTGAGGCGTTTTTCTTGTTTGGTGAGGAACTTTACGACGGCGCGATGTTCAATTTTCTCCATAGTGGCTAGTTTGTTCCCGATTTACTTGTTTACTCGTTTGTAACTCGAAAGCTAATGACCCAATTAGGCTAGAAATTGGCATATATAGTAATTATGAGTTACTCAAGTAGCGGCTATCTGGAGGAGCGACTCACCCCGCCAACCCCGCCATTCCGCGAACTTTTTGACCGCCCCTCGTATATGTGCAAAAACTGGAGGTCTCACTAAAATAAAATAAATAAATTGTATTTTCAGATCGCCTTCAATACTGAAAAATCACATTTACATGGAATGAGACGGTTCATTATTTATTATCCATAAATAATTGTAAACTTTTTTGCTCATTGCTCTCTAAACAATGTCGCTAAATCCTTTGTTCTATTAATCATTAATGTCGCTAAATCTATTGAAATCAATTTTTAACGAGGCTGACTAAATTCAAAATATATATTGACTCACCACATGGTGTTATGGACTGGTTCCACGTAAATAAATCAATTGGTGCTAAGGCTGTCAATCGAACAGTCAGATGTCTTAAAATTTTGAATAAAGTCACTGATTCATTTGATCTCATTTGTTTAACGAGTGTTTAGAATAATTACTATTATTTTGCCATATTTTGGTGGATATTGATATTTAACATTTGCATAGAATTGCTTGGATCAATAGTTTATGTAGGTATTAATCATGAAATTAACATTTAGCCGGTTTTTGATTTGAAAATTTAAAGTTATGCAATACCCTAGTTGAGCACGTGTCAAATAAAATTTTTGTATCATTTGAATATTTTACACATGATTTTATGACAATGAATCATTCTCAAATCAGAAACCGACAGATTTTTTTTTAAATACTTTCTTAACAATACGTTAATATTGCACTACCCAATATTAAAATTATTTAAAAAAAAATAAGTTTTAGTATTCTATGTTACATTTATTACGCAAATCTTAAATATTAGTATACTCCTATAGATTCAATCATCGATAATATTGATAAGATGTTATAAATATAGGATTTGTTTGTTCTATGTATACATTTATTTTAATGTTAAGTTAACAATGACTATTCTATTAATTCAATTAAAACGTAAATAAATATCTTGTTATATTTGTATATTATTGGGTTTAAGTATACATACGAGAGATTGTACATTTTGACTGACCTGTTTTACAAGTACATATATTTTTTCAAATTAGTAAAATGTATGCTTCCATATATTTTTTTTTTAGTTTTAAAGATATGAGAAGAATTGAATCAAATTGTTTTTCTTTGAATCAAAATTACACGATTGTATATTTTTCATATAACCAACTTATGTATCATGTACTTTATTATTGGTTAAATACATAAAATTAAAAGTTTATTTTTGTTTTAATTATTTGTTTTTCGTTTTAAAAGATTATTTTCGTTTAATATCTAACATAAGTTATATGTTGTATAACTTATGTTAGATATTGTTATAAAATATTTAAGAAAGTGTGTCGGTGCGCTAAATCTGTGTTTATTAATCGCAAAATATGTTAATCAAGGAATAAAATAAAAACCACCTGGAACAACATCATTGACCTTGAAACTGGTAAACAAAAACAATCTGTAGATTCACTCTCATTAGTAGTCAATAAACAATTAAACCCAAATAATGAAGTTGCCAATGCATTTGAACACTTTTCTCACATACCTGTAGGAACTAAAAGTAGTGTCAACTCTTGCCCAAGCGAAGCCTTAGCCCTCTTGGGGCAGAATGTAGAGAAGTGCAACATGGTTTTTAATTTTTGTCACATTGATGCTAATAGTATTTTGAAAACATTCGTTCGATTAGTATAAAAAAAACTGAAGACTTATATGGCATTTCGACTCGTATACTTAAATCCATAGTACCTACAGGAACTTGCTGCGCAACTCGCGTTCATATTCAATTTATGTGTTGATGAAGGTGTTTTTCCTGACCTTCTGAAAAATAGCAAGTTATTCCATTATTTCAAATCAGGAAATTAAAATGATCCTGCAAATTAAAGACCGATTTCCATTCTACCAGTAGGTAGCAAAATATTCGATAATTTAACAGGAAATAATATACATATAAACCAGTTTGGCTTCACCAATGGACTTTGCAATATAGATGCTGGAGTTGCACTTCTCAAACACATTTGTAGCGCTTACGAATATAAACAGGATGCTATTGGTAATTTTTGTGACCTGTCGAAATCTTTTGACTGCGTAGATCACTAAATCTTATTGAATAAGCTGAAGCATTATGGTGTCTCTGATGCAGAGTCTAGACTAATCGAATCTTATTTGTCCAGCAGAGTTTAGAAAGTTGTTAATGGGACTGAGTCTGCAGGTACTCCTATTGTTGAGCGCGCCACAGGGATCGATATTGGGACCTTTATTTTTCTCGATATATTTTAATGATCTCCCACACTTCACTGATACTTTGTGCAATACTGTACTATTTGCAGATGGTACTTCTTTAATATTCAAAGTTGACAGAGGAAACGGCACATATTGAGACCCTATCAAATAGACTAAGGTACACTTTAAAGTGTAAATATTTGTTTTCCCGTATAAATTGTAAACACATGCACGTTATATGATAACGACATAATTTTTTGTAAATGTTGTTATTACTTTTGATAAAACTGATAAGTTTCTTGCGCCCATTCTTCTTATCAGCTAAAAAATACGTCCTGAATGGGTGGTACGAAAAGTAATTCACGATTCAAAAGAGCTTTCTATAAAGTCATATTTTATTAAAGTTAATTTTGATTTTGGACAGTTTGTTAACGAAGCTGAAGACAGACTATGGAATCGTTGACATTTCGAAATCACAAAAGCAGTTCGTATACGTCTTGTACCAAGAAACGATAATCACCTGATAACATTATTTATTGCCCACCGATCCTATTTCTTGCTGTACCTAAGTACAACAACGGTCAATTAACTAAAATTTGATTACACACCGTCTTTACACGCGGGCATAACCTACTATAACATTCAAAACTGATTAGAACAAGACCATTTCTCAAATATACATGAAAAAGAAACAAGTAATCAATAAAAATAGCATAAATGAATTAAGAGCATTTATTTGAGATAGTACAAAATCGAATAAACTTCACAAATGTTTACGAAAATAAGGCGAACTTCTACAATAGCATATTGTTGTACAATTGAGCACATTGAATCATGACCCATTTCGTCGAAAATATCTTTGATATTTAATAGGTTTACTTCTTTATTGCACTTATTATGTTTCAAAAAGAATAATCGTTACGGGGCAGGGCATATTTTTCAAGAACAGATTCAGTTTTGAATTTGACAAGTATTTCAATTTTGTCACTAACGACCAGTTGCACCAAGTGACTGTAAACATCAAATTAATATATAATATGTTGCTACACTATTAAACGACATAATAAACGGATTGCGTTATACGAGGGCTGCTACTTATGTATCCGGAATAGAAAAATTAAACAAACGTATATGGCTAAATATGGGTTTATTGTTTTTCAAAGTATTCTCCGCGATGATCGATACACTTTTGCATACGTTGAAACCAATTTTTATAGTATTTTTTCCACTCTGATTGCGGTATCTCTGAAACGTGCTGTTTGAACGCGTCGACGGTATTTTCACGGGTCGAAAATCGTTGACCACGTAATTTATTCTTTACATTTAGGAATATTTTTTAACCCTCCAAAAATGTATTCGTTTCGCGTGATGTGTGACAGCTGGCATTGTCGTGGTGTAGAATGATTCTGCGTCGCTTGTTTTTACGTATTTCTTCAAATACTTCCGGCAAACAAATGGTCGTGTACCACTCCGAATTGACCGTTTTACGATTCTCCAGTAGTATTGTAGCCACATGACCATTAATACCAAGAAAGCAGGCTACCATTTGCTTTAAAGTGCTTTTTGCACGAGTCACTTTCGTAGGGTTCGGCTCATTTTGAAACACCCAAACTGTAGATTGTTGCTTAGTTTCGGGATCGTACGCATAGATCCAAGATTCATCACCTGTGTAGATGTTATAAACAGATTCACCTCCGTTAATTTTTTTAAACATATTCTTGCACCATTCGACGCGAGCTTCTTTTTGATGCTGAGTTAAGTTGTGCGGTATCCAACGCGAACAATTTTTTTTTACGAACAAATGTTCATGTAATATTTTATTAATGCTTGTCATACATATGCCCAGAGCAGCCTCTATGTTGCGATACGTAACATGACGGTCTTGCAAAATTAGTTTTCGTACAGCTTCAATGTTTTGTGGCACAACGACTGATTTCGGGCGACCTTCCTTAACTTCGTCCGTGAGCTTACTCCGTCCACGATTGAACTCACTAAACCAGTGATACACAGTGGTATTTGATGGAGCTTCAACATCAAAAGTTGAAGTTAATTGATCTACGCACTGTTGTTGCGTTAAACCACGTCGAAAATCGTAATAAATCATAGCACGAATATTTTCACGTGTGAGTTCTATCATTTCAGTGATATGACATTTTAAACCCATCAGAAACAAAACACTAGCGTACATAAGGAAAAAAAATAGCGGCCAGTATTTCAAAAAAAGAACGAATTTTACCATGGAGGTCATATATTGCGTTTAAAAATGTTAAAATCCCAGATTCTGGATACTTAAGTAGCAGCCCTCGTATTGATAAGGAATAACAGAAACAGCAATAGCATTTCTGATCCACGAATGAGCAGTCTATACGATCTGGGTTCAACCAGAGGGTAGTCAGTGCGGTGTCTCTAATAAAAAAATACAGGTATCGTTATCAAAGTAATATAATTTTGAGCGTGTTTAAAACGGCGATAAGACTGCTTAAGGTGCCATGCCATGACCTTAAGGTGTATCATGGCATCTATTTTTGCGTGTACACAATTATTATCACAGATATTTATTTTCGAATTTATTTATTCATGGATTCATACTATTCTTATATGTAGTTTAAACACACAATGACAAACTATCTTATCTCACACAAATTATCTTACCCTAATATAATCATAAAATGTTATTTAAACTTCGATTGACCAGGCCTCAACGGCATTCAACCGTGTTTTTCTTTCGATATATGTGTTCTATAATTTTTTTATCTACTATCATGCTATTAATCCTCTATAAAAGAACCTATAACAATTAGCTTATTGCCAACATTAAAACACTCAATGATATTATGATTATTATATCATCCAAACGCGTGATATTATGAATTTCAAAAAAAGAACATTCTCGTGCAATGACATTTTCACCACAAGATCGCAAAAATTTTGAAAAAAGAACAATAAATTGTAGACTAATTCGTAATTTCGGATTCTCGTCTTATCGTGTTATTTCCCGCCATTTTTTCACTCGAATATAGGACATTTTAAGTTCTATAGAAAATAGAAATAATGAAGTGGTGAAAATAAATATTCCAAGTACATCAGGATCTGCCAACATTCAACAAGGTGAAAATATTCAAGTACATTTCAATAATTAAACGATCCAGAATGTAAATAATTATTACAATAAATAATTATATTACTTATTAAGTTTGTTTATTTTACATGCTTCGCAATTAGACTTTTCTTGAATTTTCATAGTACTTACAACACTGTACAACAATGGTATGAGAATCTTTTGTAGAGGATTCACATCATGATTGTAGATAAAGTCTTGTATGCAACTGTCATAATTAGCTGATTATACAACAGTTGCATAAATAACTAATATCTAATTTTAATAACAATAGTTAAATAGACAACTAAAATAAGTTAGCCAGTAGCTAGTCGGATGCGGGCGGCTGCGGCTGGGGCTGGGGCTGGTGCGGGGGCGGCGGTGGGGGCGGGGGCGGCGCGGGCGTGGGCGGGGGCGGGGGCGGGGGCGGCGCGGGCGGGCGCGGCGGCGGGCCGCGGCGGCCGCGCGGGTGCGGTCAGGTGCCGCGGCCCTTGCCCTCCTTGATGGCGATCACGTAGCGCTGCGCCACGCGCTCCGGCGGCGAGTACCCGTCCGCGTACGACGAATCCTGCAAATCCACCTTACAGCTCTTACAAGAAATCGCACATCCTCTAAAAAAGTGTCATAACACAAAAAAGTCGATATCGAAGTAATAATACAGAAACGTTTATTTTTATCTTCTGTATATTGTGTAAGAACGCCCTATCGTTTATTCCAATATTACCGGTTAGAGGGTGCTAGTGTCTCTGTTGTTCCGAGCGACTTCGACGCAGGCTCAATCTAAAACAGTGCCATAACAGTGCTCCATACTTTTGCTCGTGCATGACAGCTTCAAATGACGCATTTATAAAATTTACTGCTGTAGAGTGCGCAAGAATAACATTAGTTAGCACAGAGAATACCTACGAATAGTAGAATCAACCTTTTGTGGTCCTCTGCTTACTCCTTCTAAATGAACCGTTTTAAATAATTTCTTCATTGCATGTATAACACATATACAATCTAAACGTCTATAATACAAAATGTAGCCTTATTGTAAAGTGGAAATCTCTTCCGGGCAACCTATGACTAAAATAAATATAATAAACTTGAAAGTACTAATGTATTATTGTCAAATGATGAAAAATACATAAACTACATAACAAGTAACATATTATAATCATACATACAACAGCAATGGAGAACACAATATTTCAGCTGCAAAAAAAATGTTTTTTAGTTTGTTTGACATAACCGCGTCCATCGTCTCTGGCAAGAAATACCAGCCTCCGCAACATGAATACCAAAACGCGATATGATTGAGCTTCATACCACTTTGAACTGTCAAAATACAAAGATTATTTTTATAGATGGCGGTTTAATGGATCGATAGAAGCGTTATCATAACTTGTTTCGTTGTTGATGCTTCAGAAACTAAATCTGAGTATTTCATTTTTTTAGTAAAATTCCGAATAAAGCTTTATCCGTGTGCACATACATGGATTTCATTGTCCAAGGCTTAAATTTGTTTTGACGTCACTAAATGTCTGTAGTAGCCCATGTTGAATAAAGATTATTTTGATTATATTTATTAATAGTTATTTATGCAACTGTTGTATAATCAGGGGTATTAAAACACGAATGTGGATTTAAATAATAGTGTTTTAATACCTAATTATAACAGTTGCATACAAGACTTTATTTACAATCATGATGTAAATCCTCTATAAAAGATTCTCATACCATAGGGTGTTGTACAGCGTTGTAAGAACTATGTAAATTCAAGAAAAGTCTAATTGCAAAGCATGTAAAATAAACAAATCTTAATAAGTAAAAGAACTATTTATTGTAATAATATTTACATTTTGGATTGTACAATTATTGAAATGCACTTGAATATTTGCACTTTTTGAATGTTGGCAGATCCTGATGTACTTGGAATATTTATATTCACCACTTCATTATTTCTATTTTCTATAGAACTTAAAATGTCCAATATTCGAGTGAAAAAATTGCGGGGAATAACACGATAAGATGAGAATCCAAAATTCGAATTAGTCTACAATTTATTGAACTTTTTTCAAAATTTTTGCGATCTGGTGGTGAAAATGTCATTGCACGAGAATGTTCTTTTTTTGAAATTCACAATATCACGCGTTTGAATGACATAATGATCATAATATCATTGAGTGTTTTAATGTTGGCAATAAGTTAATTGTTATAGGATCTTTTATAGAGGATTAATAGCATGACAGTAGATAAAATGTTTTTTTATAAGTCTTATGTAGTTCAAAATTTACTCTTAGCGATCGTTTGCAAAAAGGACACTATAGTTACCTCGAAAAGTACTTCATAAGGGTCTGCGGCTGTGGCCGGTCGTCGGTTGACCACAGCGCGGTAGAAACACGTGGTCTGTGGGTACAGCGCCATGACCAGCGCGCCCTTGGGGAACAGCGCGGCCTCGTCCGTGCGCGGCTCCGCCCTCATCAGCGGCAGCGGCACCACGCGCCGCTTGCTCAGCACGTGCCGGTTCTTCTGCTCCTCGTCGATGTCGTCCACTTCGTACTTCCCTTGTGCTGGCAGCCAGCTCACCACCTGCGATCGCGTCACAATTCTAAATTCCAGTACTATCAAAAGCCTCAGAGACGCCGTCCCCTCAGGAGAGGCTGCACAACAAGGAAAATAAACAAAAGTCACAGGGGACCAAATTAAACGAATATAGTTGATGAGATACCAATTCGTAGCCTACTTCTATTAATTTTCTTTTGGCCATGCGAGATGAATATGGCGGAGCGTTAACGTGGGACTTTTTTACCGAGTATACGAGGTCATTTCTCCTTTAATACTGCGTCAAATCGGTCTAGTAAATCACTTGCCGGGCGCGTCACGTGGCCCGCGTCAGGCGGCACGGCATAGTTACAACGGAGGGCTACCTCCGCCAGGATTCAGTTCTCCTCCTTGTCGGAGACGCGCACGAGCGCGGCCACGGCGTCGCCGGGGCGCGCCACGTGGCCCGCGTCGGGCGGCACGCATAGTTACAACGGAGGGCTACCTCCGCCAGGATCCAGTTCTCCTCCTTGTCGGAGACGCGCACGAGCGCGGCCACGGCGTCGCCGGGGCGCGCCACGTGGCCCGCGTCGGGCGGCACGCATAGTTACAACGGAGGGCTACCTCCGCCAGGATCCAGTTCTCCTCCTTGTCGGAGACGCGCACGAGCGCGGCCACGGCGCCGCCGGGGCGCGCCACGTGGCCCGCGTCGGGCGGCACGCATAGTTACAACGGAGGGCTACCTCCGCCAGGATCCAGTTCTCCTCCTTGTCGGAGACGCGCACGAGCGCGGCCACGGCGTCGCCGGGGCGCGCCACGTGGCCCGCGTCGGGCGGCACGCATAGTTACAACGGAGGGCTACCTCCGCCAGGATCCAGTTCTCCTCCTTGTCGGAGACGCGCACGAGCGCGGCCACGGCGTCGCCGGGGCGCGCCACGTGGCCCGCGTCGGGCGGCACGCATAGTTACAACGGAGGGCTACCTCCGCCAGGATCCAGTTCTCCTCCTTGTCGGAGACGCGCACGAGCGCGGCCACGGCGTCGCCGGGGCGCGCCACGTGGCCCGCGTCGGGCGGCACGCATAGTTACAACGGAGGGCTACCTCCGCCAGGATCCAGTTCTCCTCCTTGTCGGAGACGCGCACGAGCGCGGCCACGGCGTCGCCGGGGCGCGCCACGTGGCCCGCGTCGGGCGGCACGGCGCCGCAGAGCGGGGGCGCGCGCTCGCCGGCCGCGCCCACGTGCAGCGGCAGCGTCTGCGCCGCGCTCAGCAGCAGCTTCATCAGCGCGCCGCACCCAATCGTCTCCTTGTTACCTGCGTGACGCGCCTGCGTCACAACCACAATTATCATTAGAATTATTCATTATAATAAAGGAATAGTACCGGTGCTGATATTATGTAAGGAATATGACTTATGCCTATGAAATAAAAATATTGAAAATTAAAATTAAGACATACTCGTATTGATCACCAAAAATTTGTGTTGGGCTAGACACATGCTGCTCTGTAAGTTGTATAGACTTCCATAGAAATAAAAACGTGTATGCTAAATGAGCAAGTGAATATCTTGTCTTTCTGTATCATTCTGTTATCCACCGACAACACTGAGAAAATTGATTGCTCTGTATGATCATTTTAAAATCAGATATGAAGATATTCTGGCCATGGAAATACTACTGGATCATAAGTAAATTAGATGAAACAGAAGTGGAGAAAATGATATTAAGAGGTACTCAAGCTTAGCACTAACAAGGAATTTGAAATGACATTTAAAAGAGGTTATCAAAAATGTTGGCTGCAAGCAAAAATACTTTGGACTATGCGCTATAGGCCTGTTTCCACTAAGAATGAATCTGATGGCTTAGAGTTTCTAATGATTAATCATGATATGTAGTAAACAAAAAACAACTTTTTTTATTAATTTAATATAAGATTACTAATATTTTTGGAAATTAAAATCGGCAAAATTACTTATTTAATCACGTGACATTAAACACCAATCAGAGAAGCGTGACGTCACGCCTCGCGAAAGACTGGTTGTAGTGTAGCTGTACATACATCATCTATCTAATCTGTGCTGTCAGTGAACACTGAACAGGTTATTTAGATACACTTTGTTTTCAGAGACTATTGTTAAATTAATACAGTTTGTTTTAAGTTTAATCTTAAAAGACACGGACATTTGCCATGGAATCAGGATTTACCAAAGCAAACAGCAGTAATTTGTCCAAAATTGACGCCGTTATGCTTGGGAAATTTTTCGCAGCAAATACAGATTTTATATATAAATAATTTATTTGGCGTTTTTATCGTTGTGCTTTTACATTGGGGCACTATACAGTATTTATTATTTATTTATACTATAAATAAAGTCGATTGTTTCGCGAGGAGTGACGTCATTCAAGACGCCATGATAGTTTTGGTCTTTTTCGAAGTCAATTAGAAGTTCATTTCTAAAAAAGCAAAATACTTATGAAAAAGGCCTATATTTCTAAAAATAATATATATTAGGGGTAAAATAGATACTAAACTACAGTTTTAAACGAATTTCAAAATTTTGTCAACTAGCATATTGTACAAAGCTTCTGATATCATTTCTCTCGTCATATTTCGTCGAAAAAAGTTTTAGTGTGGAGGAGAACGAGCTGATTGAATATCACAGAATGGGAAGATTTGCGGTTATTTCTTAGAAAACTCAAGCCAAATAAAATTTCTTTCTCTGAATAAAATTATACATTTTTTTGTAATTACCGTTGTAGAAGTTACATTACATTACAGATCTTTATTTATTTATTGTTATACTGTAGTAGTAGTAAGTATTGTTATATATACTTTAATTTTGATTATATTAAGACTGTTATAAAAATAATAATTAATAGTGTATTTTAATACACAATACAATTAATAGTGTATGTAATAATTTATATATTTGAATAAATACCTACAATACAAGAAAATATACTACATTACTTTTTACCACCCAGTCCGAATGGGATGGTTTTCTAAATATGTGAAAATTGATTGTTCTTCTGCTGTGAGTCACTAGATTTCAAAAAAGTAAAGTTGGATTGAGTCATTGTTCCATACTTTGCTTTTTTGACATTCAATCACAGTACAACTAATTAAAATTTAGTTGAACATTTGTTTAGTGGACTTTATTATCAAATTATTAACCCTATCAGATGTCCCATTTTGATGTCAGTGTTCCGACAACATTTAATTTACCATCATACAAAAATAGTAAAGTTTGTTCGTAAAAAGTAATGTTTGCATATTTGTAAATTCTATAAAAAGTATTACAATATGCAATACATTTTTGTTCTTTTTAAATTTCAAACAATTCTACAAAATTTTATTTAATTTATTTAATTGTTTTTTATTAGAGCAAAAATCATAGAAAATACAAAATATCTATGTTTCTTTTGTGAAAACTAATAATAGGTGTTGGGTTTGAATTATGACATCAATATCAGACATGAATGTTTTTCTAATATTGAGGGTGCAGAAGTATGTAACCCCATTAGTATAGTCCATAACACTTCACATTACCTCAGTCTCAAATGACATCAATATTAAATATGTATGTCAAAAGAACTTAAAGAATTCAGTACAGTTGATTTAAGTAATTACCCCATAAAATAGATTGTAAATATTACAATTCGATGCCACGAGCGGGTCGAGGCGCCATTTAGTTTCTTATGGCAAATAAAAAATATCGTGTTTGTGTTATGATGATGATGCGTGGGTTGTATAATAGCTGACGCATATATGAAGTCGAGTTAGACAGACCATTGTTTCACTTTGTGCATACAATGCCGATGACGGCCACTTAGGGTTGCCAGGCCATAAAATGCAAAGGCCAGACTGCGCACTATATAAGGCCGGACATTTTGTCCTAAAAGCTGGACGTATTTTTTTTTATTGCCAAACAATGTTTTTACAGCTGGGCTATTGAAAAAAGTATTTATAAATACGTGATGTAAAGTGAGGATCAGATTTTGCCAGAAGACAGTTTGCTCTGCGCTCGCCCTAGTCCGCTCGGGTCGGGCGCTCGTCCTCCCTTCATCGTACGATTCGCGATGATATATGTATGTATATATATATGTATATATATATATATATATATATATATATATATATATATATATAATACATTATTGCTATTACAAATGTCGTAGAGACATACCTGCATACGTCTTTCATTTTTAATGGAACGAATTTCATATATCCGTGAAAGAGCAGTTCTGAGTAGCCGCTCCTCTTGTTCTGCAGCAGTCAAGCCTGCTTTGTAAAGATTCTTCAGCTGTGTATGCTGTGTAACAATCCAAACAGGTTTTTATTTATGCAAATAGTCAGAGCTGGGTGAGATTAGTGAAACAACTAATTTCATTAACTGCTAATCTATTAGTTTATTAAACATCGAAACATTACTTATAAGAGTATTAATCATAACCATGGGATAAAAAATTGTATAATTTAGATCAGTGTAATAGAATTCTACTTACAAAAACTGTTGGATACATTTTGAATATCATTAAGTCATGTAAGACACTTGCATATGCACTGCAATGTATTTGTTAACTGACTCATACTCAATTGTCAGAACATGATTTGTATAAAACAGTGTGGAGTGTAGGAGTGTAATGAAGTTAATAGCTTTAGGGAAGAACACTGGACTTCATTTGTAGATAAACATTTTTAAAGCTAACCAAAAAGTTAATCCATCAGTGGCAATGGTAAAATAGTTTACAATTAAAGGATTAACAAGTTAATACCCAGCAATATAAATACTATTCCAACATTTATAATCTCAAGTTAATTGCAATTCACTAAAAGGTACAGTAAAGAATTTAGTATTGAACTTTAGTTCTAAAAGTTTATTGTTATATTGATACCAAACAATCTAGTATTACTTCTAATATATTAAACATATTTTATAGTTTGCAAAAATAAATGAACAAGAATGTTAAATAAGTGTATTTTTTGTATTACATGTGAATTTATTTTATTTGCATATAGATAAGAGCTGTTAAATGACTGAATAATGTGTAAAATACAATTTTTTATACAATTATCTCATATATTTTTTAACTATTCCATATACCTAATGATATTAATTCTCACTAAAGACTCAATAAAGAGATAGCTGTATATTCACATATTCTTTGTAATACCTGTTGTGAGGAACTAGAGGAATCTTCTGTAGTTTGTGTTGACTCAGTAGCTTTTTCAGCTCTCAATATTGATTCGATACACTGTTCATTTCGGCCTCTTTCAGATTCAATATCATATATCAAACGGTGCAAAGATCGCAAGCGCTCCTACATAATAAAAAATATTAGAAATACTTTTACACTGTTGTTTTGCTTGCTTGTATACATATTTTCAAATTGTTCTTTGCATAAAATATAACAGATTTATATATCATTGCGAAAATAATACATTATATTTATAAAATTAAAATATTAGATAGGTTTTACCTGTACTTGTTGAGCAGCTACATCAGCTGTGAGAGGCATCTTCAATAAAAAAGTTACTAAGCTTCCAACTCAAATAAATTACATATATCCAACTTATACACACAAACACCTGCAATTCAAATAATATGCTAAATATTTCACTTTACAAAGAGAGAAGACCTTTATGTCCAAATTGGACAAATCTCTAGCAGTAAATATACTTACAACGACAATAACTTGAGACCAAAAACTGAACATAAAAGCAAAGATAATTATTTTAAAATAATATAAAACGACATATTGAATGATGTGAAGAGTCAAAGAATTAATATCAGAGTTGCTTAATATCAGGGAACAACAGTACAAAAATATTAGTATATATCTCCAATCTAATGAGGTTATGATTATTACGTTTTAACTCCAATACACTAAACAGTAAATATTACTCTCCATTCTCACTACCTACCTGAAATTAACGCTAGACAAACAAATGCGACTTAGCATTAGCGTTCAGTCACTGCGGAAAGAAAAAATGTATGGAGATGTCACGTGACTTATCGTTACCTAATGTCATCTCCATACATTTTGTCTTTTCCGCAGTTTCGAACGCTAACGCTAAGTAGCATTTGTCTAGGGGGGCAGATCAAATATATTATAATCTATGTGTACTATCTATGCCTCAGATATCTATGCGTTAAGTTTACCCCCAGAACATTGTGTTGTCATGTTTAAATTCTATCATTCCCCACACGATATATAAAATAAAATATATAAGTGCACGTTAAAGAGATGGCAAAATTAATTTCCTGCCAATATTTATTCGATATTGACGCGGTTAACCATATTATAAATCTATTCCAAAATATTCTGACCAATCGTGTGTATTTGATAAAAAGGCATCGGTGCAGTTTAATAAATAACATTATCCCCTTTATTAGAACAAGGCATCGGTGCAGTTTAATAAATAACATTATCCCCTTTAAACTAGAGCCCCGGCTTCTTATGGGTCGACTGGACAAATTCTTTTTTACGTTTTAAAATATAGCCTATGCTACTCAGCGTGAATGTAGCTTTCCAATGGTGAAAACATTGTTGAAATCAGCTAAGTAGTTTTTTTCATTATAAACATACAAATCTTTACTCTTTATAATAATTATTATCGATATGGTATAACGTCGGAATTTTTTCTTTTTCATTAGAATGTATTCAAATCAAATCAAATCAAATCATTTTATTTGCACAAATGTAGGTACAATAAAGATCATAAATTATAATAAAGAACAGGCCACATCTACCATTTCTGGCTTGCAAAAGTTACACAAAATAATTTACAATAATTAAAAAAACAATGTCAAGTAATTAAAAATTTCTAAATCTAAGTCTAAATAATTATAAAAATAATAGTATGTCAATTATAAGAATGTGCATACATATTCAATAAACAATTATAAATGTCAGTGGTAAGTGCGTACTTAAGGTAAAAGAATTGTTAAATAATTAAAACCACCAAAATAAAATTATGTCAATTACAATAAGGTGCATATACATACAACAATTGTTAATATGTGGTACATAGGGTAAATGGATATAAACTAAATTTGACTGTCATTCTCAAAATATTCAGAAACCGAATAATAACATTTTTCGACCAACCATTTATACAAATGTTTTTTAAATAAATTAGTAGGCATATCCGAGATTTCCGATGGTAGATTATTATATAATCTAGCCACCATAGAATAACAATTTCTTCGACATATATCAGTCTTTATATGTGGTAAAAGTAATTTATTCGGATATCTGGTTGTAAACTTCAATATATCTTTTTTCTTTGCAAATAAATGAAGATTTTGTTTCGCAAAAGTACACGCTTCGAAAATGTACATTGAAGGAAGTGTCAAAAGATTCAACTCTTTAAACAATGGTTTGCAGGTAGTTAATGGAGGTACATCTTTTAAAGCACGGATACACTGTTTTTGCGCGATAAATGCTCTTTGAATATTTACAGAATTGCCCCACAGCAGGATCCCATATCTTAAATTAGAAGCTACATAGCCATGATATGCTTTTAAGGTAGTTTGTATATTGGTAAGTTTTGTCAGCCTCCATAGAGCGTACCTAAACCGATTTATTTTTCCACAAACATGGTCAATATGGGATTTCCACGAGCAGTACTTATCTAATAGTAAACCCAAAAATTTAACTTCGTCCGATTCTGTCAACTGTAAATTATTATATTTCGCAATTAGTTGCTTTTTTGTTCCGTTTTTATTTAAAAATTGAATATATTTTGTTTTACTAATATTTACTTTTAAATTGTTTGCACTGAGCCAGTTTATTATGGCAGCAATAGTTTTATTTATTTCTTCACTGTAATCCGAGTCTCCGTTATTTGGGATAACAATTGAAAAATCATCAGCGAAGAGAAAACTCTTATATTTACTAACTAAAGGAAGATCATTGATATAAAGTAAAAACAGTAAAGGGCCCAAAATACTGCCCTGTGGAACACCAACATCGTTGAGTCTTAACAACTCCGATTTTATAAATACCTGCTCCATATTAGAGTTATACGTCGGTATTACCACATATTGAGTACGATTACTTAAGTAACTTGAAAGCCATTCCTGAACTGTTCCACGTCAACCATATCTTTCACATTTTTTTAATAATAGTTTGTGACATACAAAGTCAAACGCTCTGGTCATATCGAAAAATATTGCTGTGACTCCAATTTTGTTGTTGAGATTACTAATTATTTCATTAATAAGTTTATTATGTACTTATTCCGAAATTATACCATATTTATTGATAAAAGGGTATGTGTATGATTAATGTAAATAAATAAATAGGGATATTTGTAAATAAAAGGAAACAATAACTGCAATTAAATTTTCCAGAATTATTTATTTAAAATAAGGATGATCTATGCTGACTACCAGTGCTGGATTATCAAAATAAGAAGAACTTGAATCTTCGCTAGTGCTGTCAGATTCTGTATCAGTATCGTCCTTCACTTCTATAATGAACCTATTTCTGCGTCCATACAGCCAGCTCTTTTTCGAAATTTGTCTTCAAAGTGTCTCACATGTTCGCACTGTTTTTGCCAGTCTTCTGCAGTAATAGATTGGAAGGCTTCTTCGGTTAATCGCACAATTTCGTTAGCAGCTTGTCCTACATTTGTATTAGCTACTCGCCTTGTGACAAGACACCACATGAATTCGGTAGCATTAAGATCACAATGGTATGGCGGTAATCTAGCCACTTTGTGACCATGAGCTTCAAGCATTTGATCAGCTTCATATATTGGAGCTTCTTTATACTCTTTTATAATTTCATATCGTTGAGCTTTAATCTTGGGCTTTAAATTTGGGCTGGCCACGTTTGCCGAAGGACTGATAGCCGATGGAGCAGACGAGTCCTTGAATGGAGACCGCGACTCGGCAACCGTAAGGTAGGACGCCCCCCCGCCAGGTGGACTGACGACCTGAAGAAGGTCCGAAGGAGGACGACCTGGGCGCAAATTGGGAGAGGCCTATGTCCAGCAGTGGACTATGATTGGCTAAGTGATGAGCTTTAATCATGGTAGGCAAATAGGACAGCCCCTTATCTGTGATCCAATTTTGCATTTCTGCTTTGGTGGAGTTTAATGTTGGTGCCTTGTTTAACTGGACTGTGTGATAAGGCGCATTGTCCATAACTATAAGAATGTTCGGTGGTAAATTAGGAATTCGTTTATTCTGCAGCTACTTCATAAAGTTAGTCTTATTCATGTTGTCATGGTAGTCACCAGATGTCGACTGGGATTTAAATATTAATAAAGCGTTTGGTATAAATCCCATAACTCCACCTGCATGAACAATTATCCACCGCGCATCAGCGGAATCATTTTTTAATACACTTTTCTCATTTCTATTTGCCAACATTTGTTTACTGTGTAATAGGATGCATGAATATAGGTCTCGTTCAAGAACACAACAGGTCTGCCTTCGTCTCGATTTTGAATTAAAGTAGTTATGTACCTGTACCTCCAGGCAACAATATCATGCCTTTCCATAAGAACTTATCGCTTTGACCCACATTTTTTAAATCGAAAACCAATTTCTCGGATGAACTTCCACAATGTAGTACGACAATATTTCAACAAGTAATCGCAGGTAATGTTTATATTACACAAACTACAATACCGATTTTATATGTAACTACAATATACATTATATAAATTATATAAACTAGTTCTATCTTGTATAATTGTAGCATATATTTCTACTCTTTTTGTATCGTTTGATTTTATATAATTCTTGAATATGTTTTTTATATATTTCTAGAAGAAACAGTCCAGCATAAACTTCTAATATATTACTGGTACTCTACTAGAAAATGTAGTTAATAGTTCTTTTTTTTTCAAGAATTAGGTACATACCAACATTCCTTAAAATTTTACAAAAGCTGCAAAAAATATATATATTCATTAGATACATACTATTGCGGAAAATTTAAGAATTGTTAAATTTATTGTATTGTTTTATATATTTATTTTAATTTAGGATTTTTTTTGTTTTAACCTAGGCTTTATCCACTTACAAGTATATCTTCAAAAAGCTTTTATTTGGATTATTTGTTATTATTATTAGTCTTGAACTCGACCTTAATAGCCAGTAAGTAATAAATTTACTCAAAACAATTGGAATGGCGTTTTGCTAGTTTTTATAACCATAAAAATTTAATGTAAAGTACGAAGCACCGTTTTTTTTTATCGATATCAACAAGTGGTGTAGGGTAGGCACATAATCACCTTCTGTGTATATTCCAGTTTAATTTAGTAGTATGATTATTTTACATTATGTTGGTAGGTATGATGACTTACAGCGTATTAGTAAATGGGCTGGGTGTAATGCGCTGGTTCTAAACCCGCATAAATCACAGTTCCTAGTAATGGGTTCCAGTAGTCAAATTAGTAGAGTTAATGCATTGAATCCTCAAGTTAAAATTGGAGAGGCTGTTATCAGGCAGGTAACTGAAGTCCGAAATCTGGGAGTCCTTATGGATTGCCATTTAAAGTTCCACAGCCACTTTCAAATGATTGCAAGAAACTGCTTTTACAGACTCAACGTCCTATATCGGGTGAGAAATCATATAGATACTGACCTCAGAGTTAAGCTCTGTGAGTCCTTGATACTATCGAAGCTCAATTATGCGGATACAGTCATGGGTGAATGTATTTATGGGTACACTGCTAGGATCATTCAGCGTGTTCAAAATTCCTGTGCCCGGTTCTGTTTTTCAGTTCCACCAAGAGCCCATGTAACTCCATTTCTCAACCGGGAAAATCTCTTGAATATGAAGTCAAGGCGGTCACTAGATTTTGCGTGTCTTCTTTTTGGAATTGTGCAAGGGAAATCACCATCCTATCTCTATGAAAAACTGTCCTTTTCTCGACGCCCAGTTAGGCTTGCTCCAGTGATGATTTGCCCTCGTTACAGCACTGCAGCATTTCGCGGCAGCTTTCGTTATGCTGCCACCAAGTGCTGGAATAATATACCCCCGCCTATCAGACAATGTGCAAGTGTAGGGGCTTTTCGCAATAAATTTAAAATGTATTTATTGGATAAACAAAAATTGGGTTCGTAATTTTCTTATCAGCCTGATTTACTGAGCTCGCCATGTCGTCATTTGTGGTCAACTGTCAAATATTTGTACTGTGTGTGTTTATTCATATTTATGTGTCTGCCTGTGTGTGTATATGTAAAAGCTTTGTGTATTATGATAAATTGTTAGCACCATAGTTTGTAAGTCTTTTTTCTTTTTTGTATTATGTAGTTTTATATATAGTATTTAGTTTTATGTTTAATATATGTAAGTAGACTAAGTAATTGCTGTGCCATAGCAGTTCCTCTGGAGGGATATCTACGGAAGACCAGCGTCAGGGGGTCTATGCAACGCCCTAACATCATGCTGAGTAGATATCCTTTTCCGTGTCACATTTAATTTAACTAGTTTTTTTCTGTTGTATATAAATGTTAAAATGTGTCACAGCGAAAAAAAAAAATAAAATAAAATAGGTACCTACGTCATAAATTCGTAACAATTAGTCATGTAACTCAACTAGGTCAGTATCAATCAAAATTCGGGAGTAAGACTCATTCGATAGAAGCTGGACTAATTCTTCTTGCTTCTAGCAACTCTTGTTTTTTTACTTTACGCAAAACACGCTCATGTGGCACGCCGACGTGTTTGTATTGCAGGAGCCGAAACAAATTTACGGTCCAAAAAATCTGATTCTGCTGACCCAAATTTTTAAAATAACTGACATTATCTGACCATTTCCACAGATTTATTTTTGTATATTCCATCTTTGGTATTTAATGTACTGAGTAAACTGGATTGGTCAACGTTGAGTCGGACACTTGCAAGATGCAATTGAGAAACTGACAACTTTACATTTCTCTTTATGTTTTTGAGTTGATGCATGTCGCTCAATAGCTTCGTAACTATATCATGATGCATCAATATGATACTGCTTATGCCCACAACATAATAGAGCATCCTTGGCGGTTGCCCTCAAACCATCACTGGGCACTTAATGATCGAAGCAATGTGCGCACTTAGGCATACATTATGTTCACACTAAAAGAAAATGACAGCTAGTCAATGATTTTTCCCGGATGTCGCTTGGCGTTCCCGGGGGCTCCCTACATGACTGAGGAAGGCCATCCCTGAGGTTTTTAGTGGGTAGGCCTCCCCCTTCTGGGAAGGAGAGCCCCACATAACCGCCGGCTCGCCACAGCCGGGGTATGCAATTTAATGCATTTTCCCCAGAGGAACAAAAAAAAAAAGCTTGTCAATGATTCATAAAAATATAAACCAGTTCGTCAAAAAATTTGACAAAACTGACCATTTTCCAAAAAATCTGACTTTAACTGACCAATGCCCAAAAATCTGACTTTGTCTGATTTATCTGACTAGTTTCGGACCCTGGTTTTGAGGATTACTAGTAGTTCCATTGTTCGGATGCGTAGAGGACGAGCAGTCACACCATGTAACTACTGAATTTAACCATTTTACTGCCCGAAAGGAACCTTCATACTTCAGTAATGAATATAGACAGTTTGAAGAAAAATGAAACAAACAAATGTGTCTTAAAATTATTCTTATGTCATTCAAAAATGTTTTTACCCACTTTATATTCTTGTTTAAAATTTGACTTCATTCTTTTTTTTTTGTAAAATGTATTAACACACATAGGTACAATTATCATAAATAACATGACAATGAACAAATTACAGTCTTACATAATGTATTTACCGTAATATACAACATCATTAAATATTGTTCGAGTAATTATTGCCCCACTAAAGATCTGGTTATGAAATTGTGACAACACAAATCAAAATACTTCACAATATAAACAAGGATAATAAGAAAATACTATAAATTCAGTTACATCTTTTATAATACAGTAAGCTTTAAAAACAACACAATTACCAGATACTTTAGTGGTGAGCATTAGTTACAAAACAATGTCGACCCAAAACATATTTAGTTGTACAAAATACAACACAATTAGTCCTATAAAATACTAAAAACACTACACAGATATACTAAATGTTTACCTAACTTGCCTAAACATGCATATAGCAATACATACTATTAATTAACATATAGAATTTATATGTAATTCGTAATGAGAATCATTAGAAAAACAACGACACACTGTCATTTAGTAACCCAGTCAGATGTATAATAAATACTTTGCTTAGTCATTTATAGTGAAATATAAGTTAATACTGTGTATCTATATTAGTGAACTATAATAGAATACAAAATTAATTTGATAGAATAAATACTTTTAAATAATTTTGATATTCAACATAAATTGGTTTTTGCTAATATTAGTAAATGGGTCATTAATATAAAATATCACGATATATATTTCTCGAGCACATATTCAAATACCTTGATTTGCATACACTATGTTTTAAAATTTTAGATAAAAGACAAATGAGAAGAGTCTTAATATATCTGCAAACTTTTGTGACAATTTTGTATCCGCAGATGGCGCTATGCGAAATATGATTATGCTACAACAGTGTAAATACTAACATTTATCTTACATATTAATTCTCATTTATTCACAATGGCCTTTTAACAAAAATCATAAATTTATTGTTGAAAGCAGCTCCAAAGGCAGCGTCACCACTAAATCGATAGCTGGCTGTTCTGCAAAGTATGGCTACTTTCTCAGCCAAAACTCTACCTATTCATTGTTTGACTATTAGGAGCGCGAATATTGTTCGATGAAGGGATAGCAGGGTTGCCAGATCGCATATTTATATACACAATATGGATAATCCATCAGTATTTTTTGTTGATTTAATTGGATACCATAAAGCGGCATAAATTGGCTAAAACGTATAGTCAATATATATATACACTAGCAGCCCTGAGAGATAGCCTGTCGTTCTGATTGGTTAAACATAATGATTTGATTACGGCTTCAATTTATTGACAGAATTGGGCCACTAATAGATTGGTTGATCTGTAATTTTATGAAATGCAGCTAATGTCAGGGATCCGACCATCTACACAGAGAATGAAATTAATTCAAACCCCAAAATACGACTCGTGGCTTAATTTAGGTTTTTGAAACAAAATTTTATAAGCATAAATGATTATTTACAAATACGATACGGCTTAGATGGATTTTCTGACCATTATTCATTTACGATGTTTCAATTGTATATATCATTCATGCCCACTATATTTTAGATTACCTAAATCCTAAACATGGTTATGGTTTATCTTAACAATTGCGTTTTACAATCTTTATGTAAAATAAAGCTTCTTGTTTCTTAAATTACAATCGAAATCATAATTAGAGCATGAATATAACATTCTATGCATTTGGTTAAAAACCATTTTAAATATTCATATCGTAAAATGAATATGTTCATTCCAATATCAATGTCGGAATTTACAATATTAATTGAAATCCAATACACCATAGGAATTTAATATAAAGAATCATCCCATTAACAGTTGCAGTGCAGTTGAAAAGCAGTTTTCCTGCACAATAAGCACTAATATAAAACACTTTAGTGGAAGTAATTGTCAAAGCAATACCTCGTATATGGTAATATCAAACATATTAGCGGGTTTTAAAAAATGTACTGAGACTATGTATTATGATTATTAATTAATTCTTGGCTTAAAAGAACAATAAAATCTCCTGCGCAAAAAACAGTAAAATATTTGTTTTGCAAAATAACGTCTACAAAAAAATGTATATAGCATGTGTTTTATCAATTAGTAGTCATGTGCATTCCAAAGTACACATATCCACGACACACTAGTTCAAGTTTCCGAACAATTATAATTCTGGTATTATTTATTTTGACAATAATACACAGATTAATCTTAAACATTAACAATACAACTATTCACGTATTCAGAAGAAACATTTATGAATTCAATCCTACATCCTATATGAAGCATGCACATAAAATAGTGCATAGTCCATTATAATTTATGAGAATTAACTATTGTATGATTTCTCTTAGTGATGCTTTAGTCAAGTCTTAGAAGCACGATGAGCCTAAAACAAGCTATACCGCAGTGCACTGTGAGGAGTGCGGGGTGCGGGCTGAGGGGTGAGGGGTGAGGGCGGAGGCGAGCTTCGACAGCGCAGGCTAGTACGTTGGCCGCCCCCGTAACCGTACTCAGTAAGGAGAATAATAGCTGCCCCATCCGAAACCTCTGTAAACAATGTACCTCATTACACTATGAACCGTCCAAACGCCTCCCAAACAAGTGTAGTCTACATCAACAATGCACTTGTCCAACCGTCGACGACGCTGCACTGTTATTATCACACTGAACTTGCCTAATTGTTTAAAAATCGGCAAGAAATAAAAGTACTTGCTCATTGTCAGTGATGGCAATAACGACTGTTTTGTAATAATGAATAACACTGTTATGTTATTTTCCTATAACTAAACTATTGCCTGTTATCCTGTTATTGCTGTTTTGACAAATGTTGTTGAGTACGATTGTTTTTGTTATTATAGCTAGCTTAGTTATTCTTAACAATGATATGGCTTAGGACTGTCAGAATTAGGCAGTAATTTAAATAATTTAAAACTAATTACCTAATCAATATATAATTTTCTGGGGTATTTAAAAGTTCATTGATCTGTACATAATCCGTTATTTACATTATTTACTTTTAATGTTTATATTATTTACTTATTGCATATAATTTAATTTGCATACGTGCGATCGCACAACAGCAAATAATGCGTGACTAAAAAAATGACAACAGCCTAGGCACCAGCAACAGTTTACCTAATTGTTATTTCAAATCACACTGGAAACCAAAATGAGTCTAATTGTCATACGAGCGAAGGTACAAAATTGTGAATTTGGGATTAGTAAAATTACTATAAGAAATAAACAAATAGGAACTTTATTTCCTTGTGAGAAAGGTTAATATTATAAGAATAAGCAGTCAGGCAACAGAGCGAGCGCCTACGCCTACACAACGGTTAGCTTTCTCTCGCTCGCACTTGTAGCTTGTAGCACAGTCGTGCTCGCTCGCTCCGTGCCGCACACACGCAAGTGGCAACAACAACAATGCGACTAGGCGATAATTTTGTCAACAGCAACAGCAGGATAACAGTATAAGCCGTTGTTAAATAACGTGTTATTAATTACGGGAAAATAATTCATTATATTATCTGTTATTGAAATAACGACCATTAGTACTCATTGTTACATAATTAAATTTTCTATCTGCTGGTATAAAAAAATCGGCGGTAGGACAACTGCTTACACTAAGGTTTACTATAAGGACTTGGCAAGGAAAATACGTTTTAACATTTTATACTTTATTCGACATAAATTTTGAATTTATGGCTTTCTTGATGTCAAGTTACATATTTTAAAAATATAAATATATAAATTAACAAATAGCAAGACAGTAGCCATGCATATATATTACAACTAAATTGCAATGTTTACTTACATCATAGAACAACATTGTTAACACTATCACTGTATTGATAAATGTGTAATAGAATATTTTCTATTTTAGTAAAATGAATAGATATACATAACAATACTAAATTACAAACAAAAAATTTGTCTAAAATATAATTAAAAGAACAAATTTCATCAGCTTATACATGCCATCTACACCAAAAAACAGCAACAGAAATGATAAAATAAGCTAGTTGTAGTCAATATACACATGCTGATGTTTGTAATGATGTACATACGCAATAAGAAAAATAAAGAGAATATACATAATCAGAATACTGCTAAGATTAAAAATATATCAATATTTTAGCCATATACATGTAAGTTATTGAATACATAAATAAATAATATATATTCATGACACAAAAATGTTATGTTAAAAAAGTAATGGTTACAAAACTCATGTTCTTAAAATTGAAATATGATAGTAGTTATCTATGTATTCAACACAAACAATTCTGCGTTACAAATAAGTATTGAAATAATTTTAAAAATATAAAAATAAAAAGAAGGTATACAGATAGGGGAAGTTTTCATTATTTAAATGCAGTAGTTAAAAATCGCTATAACACCAGCGTGATTATATGTGATATAAAATCATACGGTGTATATAAATAAAATGAAAACATCTTACATAAGATGTATGGTATATCGGGTAGCTGGATTCAAATGTCATTTTAATTAGCACCACAAATTTAACTTTATGTATTTCACAGCACAATACATAGATAAAAAATTATATCATCTATTGACAAAGACGATTATAATTAGATTTAGTTTTACTTTCAGCTGTTAAACAAAAAACAACTTGTCAGCCAATTTAATATACAACAACAACTACACACGTCCACATAACCACAAGGTACAAGTCAAGATACCTGTTGTGCTGTGTCACAATAATGTCTACAAGAAATGGCCAAAGCTTCAAAAAATATATTGGTGCATATCTAGTATGGATTATACCTGCCACGTCGCATGGGCCGGTAGCCGGTATAGTAGGAGGAGTACCCTCCGCGGAACGAGCGCCCACGCCCACGGATGGTACCTCGAGGTATTCGATTCGTTGAAGACAGCCCTGGCTTATTGGTACGCTTTGGCATCACCTAATAACAATGTTTCAACATAAATATGATATAACAATATAAATATAACTACCTCCGTTCAAAAAGGATTGTCCGTTTTGGTGAAAATTTTTGTTCAAAAATGATTGTCTCGTAGTTTCAATTTCGCTTAGACAGCTTTTTTATTTATGAAATAAATATTTTATTACAAACTGTGTTCTTATATTATTTTAAATATCTCGTAATACATTACGAGCAGTTTCAATTGCTTCCAAATTACATGTTAATGTTTCTGGAAGTTGATTCTTTCTGCGCAATGCTTCTTTCCCAATATGTGCTAGTTGGTAGTTATTGTTAGATCGCACTAGAATGGCATTTCTCTTCTCTTTTCTTAAATTTTTTCACTTTACTCCAGAATGTTGGATTTCCATAATTTAAAGCTATTTGGACCGCGTAGAAAATAGCAGCGGCTTATTTTTGTATAGCGTCAAAAATTACCAATTTCAGACACTGATGGTTATTGGTGAAATTATTATAAACTGAATTTTTACTTATCAAAAAATATTCTATGATTCTACTCTGCGTCCAGTTCATAAACAAATGTCAAATTGACAGCTTATATTGTTAAGTTGGCAAAATGTTTCAAATGGGACAATCACTTTTCGAGTGGATAGTACGCCGGTTTCAAGGTGTCGCCATTTCTGAGGTCCCGGGTTCGAATCCCGGGGGGGGGGGGGGGGGGGGGGCAGAGACAGGCGGTTTGTGTGATGAATGTGAGCATTTGTACCTTTGTCATGGATGTTGATGGATATATTTCTATAAAAAATATTTATATATGTATAATATATGTATGTCTATCCGTTGCCCTAGATCCCATAGCACAAGCCTTAGAGCTTACTTTGGGCTAGGCTAATTGGTGTAAGTGTAACAAATATTTATTTATTAAACAACGTTTTTAGGTTTGACATAGTGGCCAACAGACAAATTGTAGTTATGCAGTATAGCATTATAGTTTTTAGAAATTATTATGAAAATTTTTTAACATGTTTATCAATTTGTAAATTATCTACCTGGCGATTAACCTTCTTCGGAGAAGTTCTAGGTCCTAGGGGTCGATAAAGACTTAGAGAATCATTGTTCTAATATAAAAACATACATTTATAAAAGTACCAATGAAGTAAAAAAAATATTATATATGCTTATAAAATTCTATATGTTGTTGGATTTAGGCATTCAATATCAGGTAAGTACGGGGTCTACCCAAAACTGTACATGGCAAATGCTCTACAACACAAATAAGTTAGGGAGCCTCTGATCTAGATTGTTCCCTACCAACTGGCCCATTCATAATTTCCAAAAATACTATTAATTTAGGATTTTCTTTTTAAATCTGGGTAAATATTTACAGTATCTGAAGAAATTATAATTTTATTCAAGAGAATAAGAAATTTAATTTACAAATTTATTTAATAATTGTTATGCATGTAATTTGATGTGTTCTTGTGGTAAAACATAATTAATGTTTATTGTAACTTACCTTAATTTGACGTCCTCGAAATAAGGATTCATCCATAGCCATGGCAGTTTGTACACTGTCCTTGTCCCCAAATTCAATGTATGCAAAGCCCTTTGGATGACCATCAAATTTGTTACATAATATTGTAACCCTGTAATAAGGAAAACCAACATTTTTAAAACAGGTATATGAATTTTGATTAATTCTTGCATTTACATGTTCAGTCTTTCATACCATTTAGATGCAACGTTCACTTCATAGTTGATTAGTTGTTTTCAGTTGTTTTTAGTTGGTTCATTAGTTGGAGTTTGTTTAGCCATAATAATACAGAAGGGAACATTCATAGCTGGTATAATTTGCTAATTCTGATATTAGAATATCAAGTTTGAAATTTATACAACTTATGGTCCATCTATGAAATAACATACAATAATAGTTTGTCCAGAGTTTTTGATTTGTTTATTTATTATTGCAAGAAATAAATCCAACAAATAGGTGCTCATTAAACATCTATGCAGATATTGAGTTGTGTGTAGTAGGAAATGACATTAGTTTCATGTATTCATATATATAGAAGAATTTAATTATAAAGCAAAGCCAAATTAAAGGTCAATCCTCCTTTATTGTGAAACTAAAAAGAATTCAAATTTACTAGATATGATGTTATTTAAAAAATACAATCATCATACTTGACCCTGCAATGACAAGATTCAAAGCCACCATGATAGACCTTATTCTACACAATAAATCACCAATTTAACTTAGCGTGAAATGAAAACACAATATGATAAAACTTTGCAGAACTGTCAAAAATATATAGCTTCATAATATTGTGCTTTTGTGTTTATGCTAGCCAGTCTAAACATCCACTAACCAAATATTTTAACTGGTAGAATAATTTATTTTTTTCTTTTGATAAACTAGAAATAACCTCTGATTTAGAGGGTCAACACTAACCTATTTATAGAACCACAGCCATGAAAGTGTTGCTCTAATTCCTCAGCAGTTGCTCCATAGTCTACATTGCCTACATACACAGACCTATTATCAGCTTCAATCTTTTCCTCAATAGACATATTCAATTGACTAGCTGAAACAATTGGTTCACACAATTTATATAAGCAGTATATTCATCCATCACAACAAAGCGTGTCCCACCACTCCTGGACGTGAATCGTCTTATTGAATAAGTAGATAGACAAGAGGGAACTGGCATGCTATTACATATAGGACCAGAAAGTGTATTATAATATTTAAATATATGTACATACAGCAACATGTCAAACTTTACATTTGTACTATGAAAACTGCAACTAATATTGACAAAATATGTGCTTTGTAGAAAAGTTTGCTGATTAAACATCAATAGATGTAATAACTGTTCTCCCAAAGGGTTTAGGCAAACATATCACAAACCATATCTATTACTATGCACTTATTATTAATTGATTAAAATGACTTAGCTCTTTCTGATATCCACGGGAAGAAAAGGATCAGCAAAACACATATTCTAAATTTGTTATCATACTGACTATAACATTTATGGTATATTATATTGCAATGTTTGAAGTTTCTAAAAATATTTGTCTTATCTATTTGACTTTATAGCACTGAAAATGTACATGGGTAGACTTAAATGCGACAAGCCATTCTCTACCAGTCAACCATATGCATGGAATACACACAAAGATATAAATATACAAATATGTGCATTATCAACTCAATATACAATATATCCATTTTGCACAGATAATGTTTAGCATTCTATTTAAGTAATACTCTCAGCCACTCTCTGAAATGTAAATTTATTGTCTTATAAATTATTTCTCAATGTCATCATGATCTTAAAAGAATTCTATTTCATCATCATGATTTCAGTCAAAACATTCCCAATGTTGGGCATATAAGCCTCCACAACGATTTCCACCATGATCGGTCCTATGCTGTATTCCATATATCTAATTTAATGAGACAGAGATGATTGATTTTCACATATCTATAACACTATATTATCAATAAAAATCTTACCTAGTCCTTGAGGGCACTCCATATTCATTTGCTTGTCAACTTCAGTTTGCATCTGTTTGAGTTTTTCTGCTTCCTCTTCCATCTCACGTACTCTAGCTTTGATAGCTGCTAAATCTGGCACCTCACTACCGGCTGTATCATCACCAACCTATTATATGACGCATCAACATTAACTACTTATATAGCAGCATTATAAACATTATAAGAATGCAGTTTCATGATTATTTTTTCATACTCTAACTGGCACACTAAGGAAACATCAATCAATTGATTTTAAAAGTTCTTCTTTTACCTTCTTCTGTTACCTTTCTTCGATTGTGGAATATAAAGAGATTGACTAATTTATTTCCAAAGCAGTACGTCCAAATGAGGATAAATTTGAAAACATTGCATGTTATATTAAATATTTATAAAAATTATTTAGATGTCATAAATTAAAGTGAGTCAAAGATGAAAGTATTTTTTAAATATATTTAAATCAATAAATTCACAATTATTTATATAACCTTAGTGAAGAACACTTTATTTACTTTTAATCATTTGAACTAAAAAATAAAATATATAAACTCATTTGCAAAAATAAATGGGCACCTAAGCAATGAACCATTTCAAATGTTAATATTGCTTTGATTAATAATTATAGGTAGTTTTATCTTCCCAATTTTATAAATTAACAATTAAAATAGTTGTGTTCATCAGTATTTCATAAAATTATGATAAAATTTATGGGAAATAATGCTAAACCTCGCGAGTATGTTCGCTAGTAGTGCATATGCTTATGAAGTAAAAATAAAAAAGTTTGTTTGTTTGTTTTTCTATACTAATATTATAAAGAAGTAAAGTTTGTGTGTTTGTTAAATTGTAAGAGGTAATCTCGGGATCTACTGAATCGATTTTAAAAATTCTTTCACCAATAGAAAGCCACATTATTGCTGAGGGTCATAGGTTATATAAAAAATCGAAAAATAAAAAGGCTTTTACGTGGTTGTCCGTTTTGCAAAATGAATCAGAGAAAAACCTTCGGGTTTAATTCGGTTCGCGTTCGTGCTCGGTTCTGGTATTATTAATATTATGCCCAACGAAGTGGGCAGGGGTCAGCTAGTCTTTAAATAAAGTGATAAATATTTAGTATCGAGTGTGACCCCCTCTAGCTAAAATCACAGCTTGAATTCGTCTGGGCATGCTAGCGAGTATATCCCAGATACTTGCTTGCGGAATATGTTCCCTTTTGGAATAATCACATTCTTCTGCTCTCTGATGGTCTGCAGAGCCGGTTGTACTGATCTCACACGCAGTTTCAGAACGACCCAGACATGCTCTATGGGTTTGAGGTCCGGATTTCGAGCTGGCCAATCCAAACGACGAATGTCGACCTCTTGCACATACGCTTTAACATCGCGAGATCCGTGGGCGCAAGCATTGTCGTCAGTTTTCACATAGAGCGGCCAATGCGGGTTGTGCATGAGTAATTAGAGCTCGTTATGTATCGATGCCCAGTCAATGAGCCGTTTTCAATGAAGACTAACTCTGTACGATCCATAGAATTTATTCCTGCCCAAAACATAACAGAGCCTCACCATAATGTATGATTTCTTCGAAAGCGTTCTCCTTGTCTTCTTAGCACACGCTGACGTCGATTTTCACCGAACAGAGATATCCTGATTTCATCAGAGAACAAAACCCTATTTCAATCTTCTTGAGGCCATGATTCTCAATTTCTAGCAAACCTAAGCCTGTGAAACCGGTGCTCCCGGAGTAATTTTCTCAATGCGCGACACACAAGAAAACGATCACCCGTGGTTGGGTATATGATTTTCTTCCAGAACTAGGCCTTGTTTTGATGGAACCAGTCTCCTGATATTGCTGCCTGGTCCTTTGGACCGGCGAACGACTAACATTTAGCCTCCTAGGCACCAAGCATTGGCTGCAACCCTCTTCAAGCAGCGTGATCATTTTGGTAGCGTTTACCACTTTATATTCCATTTTTGATACAGCCAAACAGCAATAATTAAAGCTTTGACATTGAGACATGAGGATATGAAATTAATTAAAACTGGCCAGTAACATGTACAAATGATTGAAACCTTATTTGTATTGTATCTTTTTAAAGGTGAATGAAAATGAAAACTACCCATATTTTTTGCAAATGAGTGTATTTAATTAGTAAAGGGATAGGGAGAACATAACAGAGTAAATCATAATGGAGAATATTCAATTATTTTTTAATAATTAGGAGTAAACAACCTCAATCATGGACTAAGAGGGTTTCGATGCTGTGCAGAAGAGTACTTAGATTATAATCTGTATTGAGTTGATTGTTGGCTCTTGGTGGAACTTATTATACATCTTGAATAAAACTCTTGTACTGTTCCACTACTTTTTTTAATTACTGTCGACCTGACCGGTTTCGCTTTACAGCATTTTCAAAGGTTCTAAGCAAACCATCTTAGATTATAAATTGAATATCATTGTTCTTCTTGCAGAAACAACGCATCTGTACTGAATACAAATGTGTTAGAGGCAATATTATTACTAATAACATCATGAGAGATATTTCTGAAATAGTCAAAGTTTTTGTTAATTGAGAAGAACAACAATGAGACAGTTTAATTTAGGCAGTAACATTACAAATACCTTATGATTGACCTCAAAAATTATAATTTGTTTTAACCATAAGAAATATTTTTACCAGAAAGTGAGTAGATTATTTAATTATAGTTCTAAATAGTACCTATAGATGACTAAATACCATGTTATTGATATTACCATCAATGAGCTGAAAATATTTTCAGGTATTCTATCTGTATCTAGTTATCACAATCTATTGATGTCTAATGCTAAATAATGATGATCACAAACATGATATAAATACCATATAAATAAAAATACTACAAGCATATAACAATAAAATAACATACTATTATTATTAATAAATTCATTACCTACTACCAATTTTAATGAAACCAAACTCATCCAAATAATGAGCTTTCACTATGAAATATGTACACATTGCAGAAGCACAAGCTTATAATCAGGTTTTGCATCCATTACTGGTTATTGAATCTGTGTACCAAATCTTTTATAAGTACTATACAACTAACATTTATTAGTTCCACGGCATATAATGTTGTATTAAGAATCTAATTCGATAGAATTAAACATGTACAAATCACAAATATACATGCTTGTAACAGAGGTCTTGCACATTTTGCATGACATTGATTAAAGGGTTCATGAAACGGTCTCCAGTGCCATGTTCTTGATAATGATGAGCTCTTTGCAATACAACAAGTACCATATAAATAAAAATATCAAATGCATATGAGTAAAATAACAAACAGACTATTATTATTCAATTAATTAGATTCCTACTGCCATGAAAATAATATAAAACAAACTCATCCAAAAAATTAGTTCTCACAATGAAATATACAAATAACAGCAGGTTGTACTACCTGGGTACCATGTACCATTTCTTAATTTTTTTAATGGCATTATATTATTGCTTTTTAGTACCTGTGAGACCCGTGAGAAAAATTCTAATAATTGTTGTAAAAACCCAAAAAACAACCCTTTTTTACCCATAGAAACATTTTCTAACTAAAACATACAGTCAATTTAAGCTTTATTGTTATTGTATAAAGTTTATATTACAAGCATTCACTGTTGTCTAAGCAATGTAGGTGTGTTCCTAACATCTAAGAGTCAATTTGCACTTTATTAACACTATATAAAGTTAAAATTTAGTATCTAATGTGTGTATGTGTATCTGTTGGAGCACAGAATACATTATTGGAGGATTTAATGTTACACTCCAAAATTGAATAGTCACAAATGTAATAGTTCATTTGGATCTTTTATGCAATTAATTATTTTTTAATCACAACACCCTACCACCAGGGTGACGGTACTGTACAGGAGAATTTTATTCCCTGACTATAAAATAAGAAGGAACAAAAAAATACCACTTTACAAATCTTTATGACAGGGTTGCAGGGCAGGGTTGGGTCCACTAGTATCCAATACAATTAGATATGTAAAAATTACAGATGTAGTTAGCAACAGGTCCATCAGCAACATTTGACCTATTAAAACTATGAATGACATACATGAATAATGATGACAAAATTAATAAAACTACAATTTCCGTATGCATAAAAATACCACATGCATATCACTAAAATACCAGACTATTTTTAATTAATTATTACCAATTCTAATGAAACCAAGCTCATCATCGTTTTCACAATTAAATATATACAAATTGTAGATGCAGATAAATACTAGGTTGCTTGTAAATAGGCCTTATAAATTATAATAGGTCTCATAGGTCTGAATTTATTTAAAACATTAAAAAAAACATTATTATATCACAAAAATACATAGACTATTTATAAAATAAGCCATAAAAAAAATATATGCAGACCCAATAACTAAATAACATACCCCAAGGCTGCTGTCAGTCATGTTTAGAGTACCGTTCGTTCCGTCGAGATGATGGTTATTCTCCAACGACTCTAGATATTCATCATTTTCTGCCATATCACCTAATGAACGCTATCATAAATTTTCCACCAGATAATTAAATCACAATAAGCTTTCGACAATTTGTAACCGAAACCGTTGTCTACGAAGCTCTTTTTTTGTTACCGGTAACCAAATCAGTAGATATTAGACGACACATATAATTAAAATATATTAACTAAATACTACTTTAATATACACAAATTGAAATAGAAATGATTATTTAACAAAGTATCGCACTATTTGGCTGATATTTACAGATTCGTTGTATTAAACTAACGCCGCCAACAAAAATGCAAACAACTCTTGTCTATTGTATTTGACAAACGTACAACAACACAGATAAGAAAGCCACAGTGATAGGCATTGAATGAATGAAATGAATGAATAGTTTGTTGGATTAGTACCAATCCAATAAACTATAATATATAGTCTTGGTTACTTTGAGTATATAGTTGACTCAAAATAACCAAGACCTACTCTGAGATAGTTGACATTGTATCAACGGCACAGATTAGTTGGACTATGTCTCGACAGTTCGACTGAATATAGCACACATGAGTAGATTGCGCACTTAGTTTTTGTTTGATTTGTACTATTTTTTTTTATTTTTAGGTATACAATGAATATAGCGTTCATTTTCGTTTATCTAAAACAGATTGCGAAAGTAAACCTGTATCAACATTAACGGTCACTTTAAAAGTTTAGAATGAGATAGGCTAAACGATGTTTTATATTAGACATAAAATGTTATCCATGCGAACCTTTAGCGATTTTTTTGTATTGCTCTTGTGTTGATTTTGAATTGTTAGCACTTGAGACTTATATGCCGTGCACCAGATTGTTACATATATTGGAGCACATATTGGTCAGATCACCATCTTATACTACTAGAGTGTAATATTAATTTCATAAAGCCAAAATTCTTTGAACCTTCAATAATTTGAGTAAAATAATTTGGGGCGAGCTAGATGGTGGGCAGATAGACGGCTATTTACAATATTGTCAGTCAAGGCTGAGGCTAATAGACTTTCCATCTGATTTTGGCGATCTGCGCAGATAGACCGTGCTTAAACTGTGAGCATAGACGTGTGCTTAATAATGTGTATAATAATGTTATATATATATATATATATAATATATATATATATATATATATATATATATATATATATATATATATATATATACTCAAAGAGGCAGCTGAGATTAGTTACAGGAGCCCTTCGCGCAAAAAGTATAAGCAAGTATATCATCGGGTGGAGTAAAACATAAGTAATATTCATCGGGAGGCGCATTTTTCGTTTCAATACTGGATGCTCTATGGAAAACCTAACGCTGGATATTTATTTAATTAAATGCGTGAATCGCGTAACTTATTTAAATCCAAATTTAAATATTGTCAGGACAATGCGCAATAAATTTAAAGGAGTATTATTTATCAAAAAAAAATTGATAAAAATTTTAAACAGTTTTGGAAAAATACTAATAAAATAAACCCAAAGCCGAGGCTTCCTGTGAGCGTTCCAGGCTTCCATAATGCATTTTGGCAACATTTCAGAGTCGAACCGAGTTCGTCCTCACAAACATCAAAGGAGCCCACAGCCCTTGCGGTTAGAATCACCGCTAAAGTCGTGGCATCCGTAATTTAAAAAAATGGTTAGAAGAAATTCATCCGTGTATAACGGCTTCAGTATTGAGCATCTCAAATGCCATCTGCCGCGAGTACTTGCAATATTTTTTAATTTCCCAGTCCCGACCACGCAATCGAGATTTCTGTTGGTACCACGATCGTTTTGGTGTTAAGGCCAAGAAATGTGAGCCGAACTGCAAATGTTGTACTATTGAAAAATGCCGTTTAAACTAGACCAGAAGTCGATATTGGCTAGTATCGATCGCTCACTTTCAAGCCGACGTCTCATCATTGTCGATCAGCAAACTCGAATTAGTTGTTTAATTGATACAGGTTCGGACAGATAATATAAATTAATAAAACATAGGTGATTGCTGACAAGCTTTTGTTATGGATAATGCACAAATCGCGCGACACCAATAAAAAAAGGAATAAATAATGCTTAATCTGTGGTTAGTTTGTCATTCGAAAATATCAAAATATTTTAAGAAGATTTGGCTGTATGGATATCTACCTTTGCCTGTCCATGTAGGACAAATATTATACTACTCAAAATATTTTAATACATTACCTCTTCGCTAGGAGTAATATTGTTCTGTGCATTACCTATTAGGAATATTGTTTACAAATTGCGATTTAGTATCGTAATCTCAATGCTATGAATGTAAAATAATTATTCAAGAAAATGTCGTTAATGAGCGTGGAGTTCTATGACTTTATCAAAAAACTAGAAGATAACGATGACAAGATAATACCAAATACTGGGACACCCCCCGAGCAGCAACTCGATTTTGAATATAATGTACATCATTTAGTCACTTCTGTTAATAATTGAGTGTTAATTTGATATTCATGTATATTTAATTTTTTTAGTATAACAGCTGCTACACATGTAATGGGTACTACGGACCAAGTTTTGGAGAACCAGTTTGTGTGACATGTCATGCATTTCTGTTCCCCGATTTTCCTTCATATCTTCCAAGTTCATATTTTTCAAGCGAAAAAACTGACGATGGTGATTCTGGAAACGATGAACCTTCAGACTTAAATTACAGCGCTGATCGCAAAAATTATAGAGCGTGCCAATTGCCGGCATGCTGGTATTACAGAGTGAGTGATAGCTATCAAACCTTACTAAAATTATATATTATATTACGTTTGTACATATTATATTATCTTTCAATTGCAGTCGCTATTAAATTAAAATCATTATAGTATTTTCGTTTTGCTATACAAATTAATTAGTACCCCCAACTTGTACATAAATATTGTGAGACCAATAAATAGGTACATAATTATAGTTTAATATTAAGTTTGGAAATTATTTAGTGTTGAAAAACTTTTATAAATAGAGAAGGGACATTGAAGCTTGTAATTTATGAAGTCAGTTATTACTGAATTTATTTCAGTTGTGCATCATTAGATGTTTTTAAAATGAACATTCCAATTAATAAGGAAAATGTATTTATTAATCAAAGCTACATTACCTGTATGTACCCTATTTGTAATGATGATCAATATATTTTTTTTCATTTCACATCTGCTGTGTCATTATGTTTTACCATTATTTCTTCGCAGTTAATTATTATAAATTGCTGACTCAATAGCAGCTATAAACATATGTAATTACAATTAAAGTTGGGAATAAAATGAAATTGAATTTGGTACTGAAAATTTTTAGTTCATAATATTTTTATAATTTAATTAAGCTCTACTTACTTGTAGTCTGGCCATTTTGGGTGTCATTTGGGTTGGGATAATTTTGCCCATAGGCATTCAGTAACTTTTAAGCAAGTTGTTCTATCTCAAGCGCCAAGTTTTCTCGCATTTTAATTACTGGAAATGTCTGTATTTGTTATTTCATTAAGCCCATTTTCCCAAGCCAAGGGTTTTGTGCAAGGGTGATGTGTTGGTCTTGTTCACAGAAAAACATTTCAAGAACTGCTGTTGCGACTCTTGCCTGATGCAGATTAATTTGCATCACTTTAGTTATCTGTGGAGAGTTTACTGTGTAGTAGAATATGGGTTTCTCGATATCTAATGTTCCCTTCTTTCCTTGGCCCATGTTTTGCTCATGCCATTTGCACCCATCACATATGGTGATGGCTTTCGGCACCTTTAGATTTTCAATTGGCTTTCTTGCATCTGACTACAGAGGTGTTGTCTTTACTCCTCTAGGGGTGCTAGGAATATCCTTTTTGTTGCAGGTTGGCTTGGTGGATCCAGTTCTAGGAATGGTTGCATTCTTGAACAAAAAAAAGGGTTGAACCGAGACTACGGAGTCGTTGTCCATGGAGATGGCCATTGTTAAGAGCCATATTACATCTTAGAACAAAAATAAAGATATATTAACAATTTTGACTTAATGAATAATGCAGAATAGCTATTGACACAGTTCGTAGTGGCTTTTTGTAAATTTTGCTTAACTTTTTAATAAAACCCAAAATTGTAGAGAAAGATTTTCATAAAATGCGCGAAAGCACTATTTCAGCTCCTGGATTGAACTACTGTTCTACATAAATGAAATTAAAAACTGATTATTTTATCTGTTGTATAGTCATATAGTTCGTAGCGGCCTCGGAATTTTTATATATTATTGATTTAATATAGATTTTTTTTTATTCTAAACGAAAAACTACGAAAATCGCTTTACTGTGAATATCTTATATCTACGATAGTATTTATTAATAAAATTTATACCAGAATAGATGTCACTTTATGAGGAATAAATATGTTATATTTTTTAACCATCAATTTATTATCTTATTTTAATAAAAACCATAAATCATACTGCAAAATTACTACAAAATGCGATGCACAGGCCCTCCGAATTCATTATAGCTTGAGCGCTCCTCAGAGTCCTCAGAGTGATCGTGCGGTTGAGTGTCAGTGTATATCAGTTTTGATCACGTAACTAAAATTATTTTTTTGCGACTTTTAAACTATAATTTAATTTTAATTTCATATTTTTTAAAATTATTCTATTCTATACATATATTATTTTTATCTATTATTTCTAAAGCTTTTTCACACCAAAACCATTGGATCGATTTGAAGGATTTTCGGCAAATAGGTGATTCTGTTTTATGATGATTTATACTATAAATAACATACTAGGTAATATTTAATAAACATTATTTTTAACAATATCATCTGTCCTATTTATAATATCATCTACATATAATGTTTCATCATATACAATATATATAGCAACAACGAATTATACCATAAAAATACAACTATAAAAATTTGGCAAAAGTATCAAAATCACTTAGTCGTAGCGTCAACACAGTATTTTGGAGAGAGACGAGACCTTCAATGAGTTGTCGGGACGCTTCGAAATACCTAATCTCGCAGAATGAAGAATTGTAATAGGCCTCTTAAGGCCTTTCATTCCTTCACGCAAACTGCTCTCCAGTCCAGTGTCCAACTTATTCTTTTGTGCCTAAAGAAGATGTAGGTCTTCTTTAGGCTGTAGTTTCTTCAAGCTCATACCAGTAGTTCATTTTCTAGTTCCATCACTGACCTGCTTGACTTTTGAATTTCTGCATTTCTAGTTCGATTTGGCAGTCTGGGAAGTGTCTTAGAATCATCCTGTAGTGTTTTTTCAGCCGAGTGATGTTCATTTGGTTATTTTTCGAGGAATGCGTGGTGCGTTGGACTCCTGACATTAATTTTATGAGGAGATGGTATTCATTGTTGTTCTGCTTAAAGTTCCCACAAATGACAAGGAACTTACAAAATATCGACCAGTCAGCCCGCTTTGTCTGGGTAAGGCTAAAATATACTTCCAATTTCGGCTGGTTTTGGAGCAACACTTATTGTCGATACTGTGGGCTTTCAACTGTCTGCACGGTATGTATGACACCATAACTTGTATTTGAATGGAGATAAAAAGGTAGATGGCGATTAGAGGATTGCCTAATTCTGTTTCTGAAGAAATAACAATAATAAGAGGGAGCAACCACCTGAAGATAGTAGTCAGACTTGTGAAGATAGTAATCAGACTTGTGAAGATAGTAGTCAGACTTGTGAAGATAGTAGTCAGACTTGTCTCGTCTATACGCCAGATAGTCCATAGTCGAAGACGGAAGAGCCAGGGGCACGATTCTCATGCAATCGAATTTTTTCCATATTAAAATTCGTATACGAATTCCTCCGCTCTACTGAAAAGTTCGAATGTTTCGTTTATCTCGTATTCTGAGCACCCATAGAACAATTGTAGTATTCGAAATAGTACGTCGGGTATAGATTAAATAATAAATTACGTAATTATTAAGCGTTTATAAAAACGCTGTTACTGCTTCGTCTACTAATAGATTTTATACGTAAATATTACCTTTAAAAATATATTATTTTATTAATATGACACTTGAATTTTAAAACTCTTAAGTTTTTTAGTAAACAACTTTCAAACGAGAAATTAAAAATTATTTATTTCGATATTTTCTACATATATATATATATATATATATAATATATATATATAATATATATATATATATATGTATATAATTATATTGCCTACCTTTGTTTTTAATAAGTCAATGCGTGATCGCTGTTGAATCACTAGCTGAAACATTTGGATGAGTTCTAATGTAAGGTTCTTATTTAATCGAAAATGTTTAATAACTCTGCATTGCTTAAATCCCTACCTACATTTGCTGAAACACTTCGTCGCGGCGGTTCTGCATTCGCTGCCTCTAACTCTTGTACTAAATTATAAATAAAATCTACAATAAATTCGTCAATTTCCTATGTAAAGTCAAATCAACACAAACAAAAAGTATATCCAATCAAACTGATTTAAATTCGTATTCGAATGTCCACTTCTACTGGTCCGTATCACTCGTTTTGTTCGAATGACGTTCATGCGAACTAGTTCGATTGTGAACTTCTGAGAATAGACTAACTGTGTTACATTCGAAAAAAAATCGAACTTCGAACTTTTTTACGAATGTGAACTTTTTTCTATTGCATGAGAATCGTGCCCCAGGGTGCCACAAAATGGGGAAAAGTCATTGACGTTAAACCATTATAGCCTCAGTTTTACTTCAGCATGACGCAATAAACTTACCAAACTTACCGTCAATGCCTGTATTTATCTTGTTCAATTTATATATGGCCTATTTTAAATAAGTATATTTTTTTCAATGAATAGACTAAATGTTTATATATTTAGCATCACTTAGCTTTATTTTAAAAGTTCAATGCCTCTCACTAATTAAATTTTATTGGTTATTATTATTTAGCACTAAAGAGTAATAAGTGTGGTGATGTAACTTTTTTGTCAGTGTTTATAAATTATTATTTTGAATTATAATGTAATTATTTCAGAACTCATTAGATAGCGAGACAAGCCCGGAAGATGAAGCAAGTCGTGCAAGTGGATTAGGCGCAAGTGGAAGTGGTAGCAGTGGCTCTGGAGGATCAGGCGTAGGACAGAGGCTACCAATAGAGACACCGAACCTAGCTCTCTCCTTGCAAGCACTATCCACTCCACGCCCGCCTGATAACCTTGCTGCGGGATTGGTAGAGCAACTACCTTCGGAAGGTATCACTTTAATTAATTTACTTTTTAATGATTGGAAGATTCTGCTTGGGTTGCCAACAGTGGTATAATATAAAAGTATTTCACTATATTTCAAAAGTACGAGTTACAACTGACAAGGGTAAAAAGTTCTTTATAATCTTTAAGCTTTTGTTATCATTTCGAAAATTATTAATAAATAAAATAAGATTTTAATTTTTAAGATGCTTTGCATTGAACGCTCATCTACCCATCGCCTACCACCCGCTTCTACGACATACGAAATTTCGAATGTTTCTTGTCACTGTTTATTATTCGATTCGAATGAAAACCTTCAAATACCCTGGTTTTGAACTACAAATGTGAACTGAACGAATCTTCACAAAGCCAGGGTGGTTGATTAAGGTCTAAGCACCTCCGGAACCAGCGCATTGAATGCACAGATGGAAGTTGCACCGACGGGCCGAGAGGGCCTGGCGTGGACAACTAGAGCTTTTGGCTGTGCGGGTCAGTGCGCCGTCGGTGTGGTACTCTCGCACTTCGAAGCTTGGCTCTGCGGGAGGACAGAAGTCACCTAGCGCTTGACTCGGATACTCACCGCACATGGTTGTTTCATTGAGTATCCGAGTCGAATAGGGAGGGAGGACACGACACGATGCCACCGTTGCTCATCCGATTTCGACTCGACCGACCGATACGCTGGCGGATTGTCCCGCTTGGGACTACGAACACTGAGTCTTGGTCAAAGAGATCGGGCAAGATCTGTCTCCGCCAGCGTTGATTACGGCGGTTGAGTGCTGGTGATGAGGGAGGTTGGAGGGGCTGTGGCAAAATGTGTGGATCTGTGAAGCGCTGATGCTCCAGAATGAGGCCGCCAAGCCGGATTGACAGATGGCTGATACCGCTCGAAGGAGGCGGCCTCGAGTCAGATAACCTGGTCTGAAGTGCCGCCACCGGTCGCCGGTGGGAGCGACATAGCGACAAAATAAGAATGTCACCCCCGAACGGCTGGGGGGTGACGTCGTAGTAGGTTAGAAGGGGGAAGCTGCGATCGCTCCTCCCACGAGAAGGGCTCCTCTTACGCACACAGGAGAGCAAAGGCTAGGGATTCAATATAGTATTCAAGGCATTGTATTGTATTGACAACATCGACAAGGCATTGTATTGTATTGACAATACAATGCCTGAGGATGGCCACCGCTGAGGTTTTAAGAGAAGAGTCCCACATAACCACCGGCACTCCGCTGCCGGGGTATGCAAATCAAAGCATTTTCCTCAGAGGAATAAAAAAAGGGCTAACGTGCGTAAAAAAATACAAAAGGAAAAGAAATCTGATAAATTATGGTAAACTATAACAATCGTGTGGCTTGTATCAATATGAAATTTATGTAATATGATATTGTTTTTTATGGTTTTATTAGTAAATTACAAGTCGTGGAAGATTTGTCATTTGGAAAATCAGGTGCAAAACACCATGATTACATATGCACAAGTTGGAAGCAACTGAAGAGCAAACAAGACGCTGTGATCGAATTGGTGGTGTTAGTGACATATGAGCAGCGACAGGGCCACTCGTGGATTCAACTTTTAGTGAGTTATTTAGATGTCTGTGAATTTAATATCGTATATATCGGTATACATATTCATATCGCTAAGCGAGTTAATAATTCTGAGCCAATCACAAAACATAATAATTACAATTTATATAGTTATTCAAATGAGAAAGATGGCGTAACTTTTTATATAAAGTTGACTCTTCCATGTGACGTTAAAGTTTTTAAAATAACAAAGATTTTATGTTTGGAGCTGGACCAAGTTAACGTAGTAGTAAAGTAGTACTTTGCATCTATCACTCACCATCAAACATACAAGTCGATAATTTTATTTCATCCTTAGACTCATACTTAGAAACATTGAGTATACGACTTAAATTCATATAAACTTGATTAGCAAACATATTAAACAATTGACTGAAATTACAAATACACTATATCTTGAGATGTACTTTTAGTATATTTCCAGGACATACCTTACGACTAGGAAACAGTAGTCTGGCTCATATTAAGAGTATGTTAAAAATTCAACAGAAACAGCTATTATACAAAGAACATTTACAGATCACTTCACCACTCTTCTTGTCCAATCTACATCAAAACATGTATAACATAATAAAAAGAAATAAGACCACTTTAAATTATGGACATAAATAACTATATATACTGGCAGTGCCATAATATACATGACATCGTGCTTTGTAATGATCCTAATATTTTGTAATTGATAATGCCTTAAACAAATAACCGACTAATTCTTAAAATCCTTTGAACAAACTTGCAATAAAGCCATGGATGACTCCTTTTAAAATCGAGATTACACCTGTTGATCCTACTAACCACGTTAAAAAATATTTTGCTAGTATAAAGACAGTGTATTCCCTTCTTAAACAGAATCGAATTGTTATCTCAAAAATTTAATTTAGACATAATATTGTTACGAGCTATGGCAATAGCAATTAAAATGCGGTTTTCCACCATAAAATGCACTTTGTAATCAATGTACTTAATTAATAAATAACCAATTAACACTGACTAATCACTTCGTAGATCACTCTTGGGGCTTCGATGTTTAGTTACTGTATTGTAATCGAATGAGGAGAGGCTGAGAATCCTCATGGATGCCACCGCAAATAAGTGCCACGGCGGTTATGTCGGACTCTAGACTAATTGAGGCGGCTCGACGCAAATGACCTGCGGAATAAACTCAGCAAGAACTGTTGGCCCTAGTGACCCCTTAGGAAAAAGCATGTTCAGCACTGCCTTATAAAAGAGAATTGAATGGGGTCTACTCTAGGTTAAGCAGAAGGCTGCCGAAATGGGGTTGCAAGAGATGCAGATCTTGAAGATCCTGCGTTAATTGATTATGAGGATGTCTAAGGACGTATTGCGGTCTGCGAAGTCTGTCGATTTAGATTTAGCAAGGTCGCTGAAGGCGGAGTGGAGCTGTAGTTAGAAGACTTTAGTGGATTGAGATGCTCCTCAGAGGCTCGCAAGAACCGTTCAATGCAGGAACGGAAGTGTTGTTGGATAGTGTGGAGATCGAAGTCGCGGTGGAATACACAGGTTCGGACATAGTAAGAGATGTTGGCTATTCGGTGCAAAAGTTTGCTCTGAATGACTTGACTTTGATGAAGGGCTTTCGCTGAAATGTGAGGATGGGGATGTTACGCGGGACTGGGTCGCTTCGGCGACTAAGATTGAATATAACCGCAGAACATTTCTCTGGGTTAATTTTGATTCGCCAAAGTTACAGTCGTTACAAAGTTACAGTTACGTTAAAGTTACAGTCGAACCAGTCGGACAAGTTGTCAATTGCACATTGCAATTTCGACATTATGTGGCTATTGACCTTGTAAATAAAGGGCGGTGTCGTCAGTGAAGAGAGCTAACTGGGGGCCTACAGGAATGGGCATGATCCCTGTCGGCTGACATGCTTTACTTATATAGTTCTGTAGAAGTTACTAGAACAAAGTTTGTGATAGTGCGTCACATGGAGAAGTTTAGGCGATTCTATAATGATATATCTATAACTTCGCTACCCGAAAGTTCGAGAATAAGTTTATTGATTCGATGGTGCAGTACTGTCCCCTTCCAAGACATGTTCGTCCCGAGCATTATTAGCCCTGTAATATTGCCCGAGTCGATCGACTTGAACAACCTTTGGAGCGACTCTTGAACCTTTCTGTATCCAGTAGGCGACATCGGTATGAAAACCGATGTCGCCTACTGGTTATACTGCACTTATAGTATATAATAATGCCCCATTAGGAGGAATCTCAGTGATTAAGCGAGCAAATCATAGTTCTTTACCTAAGTTTGTAAAGACTGGTGTCGCAAAGAATCAGAAAGCCAATTAAAGGTGGATGGTGGAGGGTGAAAAGAAGATCCTCACAGATGGATTACAAGAAAAATAATATGTAATGCATGCATTACAGTTTAAAACTACGATGCACAAACGTATCATAATTCTTTATCCTGATTAACACTAGGAAAACGATAGTATTGATTACAATAAAAATTGCTGACTTATAAGACACTTTGTGCTGACCTAATTGTGTCGCAAAATCTGTTCTCCGACATCTCCACATTTTAGGTAGGGTTGAGACCTTAGGCCGAGTGGCTTACGCGAGCGCAGCGCTCTGCGCATGCTCGTAGCCGCTCATTCATGGCCTGTGAGGTGTTCCCGAGGGTTTTAGTGGGTAGTCGCGTAGTTGCCGTGGTGTCCCATATACCCTTGCCCCCTACTCCGGGGGCTGGGACGGTGCGTCAATGCATTTGCCTCGATAAAAAAAAAGGTTGAGACCTTAATAAAGAATTGTGTTGATGTGTGCAGTGCTGCTGAGCATATTCCGGTACCTGGATGACATGTCGCTGTGCGCGTGCGCCTGCGTGAGCCCGCGCTGGTGGCGGCTGGTGCGCGCGGGCGTGCCGCCGCCGCGCTGGGCCGCCTTCGCCGCACGCCGCTGGCCTCTCTTCCGGCCCTTGCTCACTCACTTCGATTGGCACAAGGTTCGTTTTTTGAAATATTTGTGTTTTCATATTACAAGCACTGCCGACCTGATGGTAAGCGCGGTTCTTGTGAGGTTCGCAGCAAATCTTCATATCTACTTTACCCTTCAAACGCGGAACGCACTTGGAATTCTCTGCCTGCATATGTGTTTCCTACATCCTACAACATGGGTTCCTTCAAAAGAGGCGTGAAAAAGCATCTTTTCAAAGGGCCGGCAGGGATAGGGCAGGTAGGAGAGTGGAGTAAAGTCACTATCCTATCTGTCATCTCATTTGGGCCTGTGTCTTTTTGTGGGAGAGCCATGCTACAGCACGAATTGGGCCGGCTCGACCGGAAGAATACCACGGCCTCACAGAAAACTGGCGTAAAATAGCACTCGCGCTGTGTTTCGCCGAGTGAGTAATGGTACCAGAGGCCCAACCTCCCCTTTCCCCCTTATTCCCTTTTAAAAGGCCGGCAACGCATCTGTGACTCCTCTGGTGTTGTGGGTGTCCGCGGGCAGCGGTTATCGCTTACCATCAGGTGATCCGTTTGCTCGATTGATGCCCTATCCTATAAAATTTTAGGGGAATCTAGATACATAACAAATACAAATGTGTCCAGCTGAATATTTCGCCAATATTATAGATACTGCGATTCTTTAAAGTGATATGAAGTTTGTATCACTTGCAAAATGATATAAAAGTCCTGGGAAAAAAATAGTTGTTCAACATTTTTTTTTTTCAGAAATATCAATCACTGGTTGAGTCTAGCTTCTGCCGCAACTGTCTAGTACAAATGTGCATGCAGGCCCAGCCGGTGGGCGAAGAGAATGCCTGGCGTCGTAACAGACTACGTAATGAACTGAAGGTACGATTTATATAATAATACATTCTCATATAAGCGTTGTTGGTGTGTCGAATAGGACGGGAGGGATCGACACATTGCCACCACTCTGCGTCCGACCTCAACTCGGCCCAGCACACGCTGGCAGAGTGCCCCGCGTGAGCCTCCGAGCCCCGAGGCTTGGTCGCCGAGATCGGGCATTGATTGCGGCAATGCTGGCGGACGAGGGAGGTTGGAGGGCTGCGGCCTCCTTCTGTGAAGCAGTGATGCTCCAGAAGGAGGCCGCCGAGCGGGGTCGGGAGATGGCCGATCCCGCTCGAAGAAGGCGGCGCCGGGCTCGGTAGCACAGCTGTGGCGCCGCCGCGGGTTGCCGGCGGGCGGGAGAGAGTCGCGACCGCTACGGCGACCCGGGATGGACCACGGCCCTTCCGTGGCCGGGGGCGTCGTCGGTGGAGGAGACCGGGCTACCTCCCCCGGTCTCCTGTAGCCTCCCCCGAGGACGGCTCCCCTGTATCGGCAGGGAAGCGGAGGCTGGGGGTTCCCGGAAGTCGCTTGGCGTTCCGAGGGGCTCCCTACATGCCTGAAGAAGGCCATCCCTGAGGTTTTTAGTGGGTAGGCCTCTACCTTCTGGAAAGAGAGCCCCCACATAACCGCCAGCCCGCCACAGCCGGGGTATGCAATTTAATGCATTTTCCATGTCGGTGGCTACTGGTTTGTATAGCCTGGTGTCTAGATTGCAATGCCTTTTTTTAAATTTCATGTGTATATAAATACTAGCTTTCTGCCCGCGGCTTCGCCCGCGTGGATTTCGGGATTGGGTGTATAGAGGGTTAAGGGTCATAGCTTTTGCCCACGGCTACATATACGCGGAAGTCGGTTTATGGTGCGAAGATTTTATCGCGCTTCCCGTGGGACTATCCGTTTTTCCGAGATAAAAAATGCCGCAAAACTCCTCAAGAATCACTCTATCTATTGATGAAAACCGCATAAAAATCTGTGCAGTAGTTTTTGAGCGAAGCCTTTATTGCGCATCCCGTGGGATCTGTCGATTTTTCCGGGATAAAAAGTAGCCTATGTTACTCGGGGAGAATGTAGCTTTCCAAAGGTGAAAGAATTTTTGAAATCGGTCCAGTAGTTTAAGCGTGAAGAGGTAACAAACAAACAAACAAACAAACAAACACACTTTCGCATTTATAATATTAGTTGGGATAGTTGGGATAAAGCATTTGACGCGTTTGTAATCCCCATAAATCCATAAATGGGACATAGTCTTTCATTCATGGACCACTACGTTACGTGCAGAATATTGTTTATTTTGTTGGTTTAAGAATTTAATGAAATACCGTAAGTAATAGGATTGGTTGCTAATCGTTTTTATAAACTGATTTGATAAACAAACTTCAAAACAAAATAATCTACTTCTCGGGTGTAGTTAAAAAGAAAAAAATGAAAACTGAAAATAAATTATTTTTCGTCAAAGATATTTTTGACGTTATGTATATGTGTTTTGTTTACAGATGTTGCGCAATGACCCCCCGGAAGGAATCTCGGCGACGCCTCTAGACCCAAAGTGTTGCCACTGGCAAGCCAGCGTCACCGGGCCGGACGGCTCGCCATACGAAGGCGGCGTGTTTTATCTCTACATACAAGTTCCCTACGCGTAAGTTGCAGAATCGGATGATGTTAACGTAAAGTTGTAACCTCTAACTAGATCAGCCTTTATATCGATGTTGAATTAATGCACAATCAAAGAAATAATATTATGACATTGAAACATTGTCTTAGAAAATTATTAAACTATCATTAGTTCAAATTAGTAACTATAAAAATCATAATCTTAGTGATGAATTTAGTAGTTTGCCCGAAGAATAAAAATATTTTGGGTGTGAATATACTCTACTTTTCACTTGTGAATAATAGTTATTTATGCAACTGTTGTATAATCATGGGTATTAAAACACGAATATGGATTTATCACACGAGACGTAGCCGAGTGTGATAAACCCATATTCTGACTGACTTTTGTCTACAATTATGATGTGAATCCTCTATAAAAGAATTCCAATATTCGAGTGAAAAAATGGCGGGAAATAACACGATAAGACGAGAATCCGAAATTACGAATTAGTCTACAATTTATTGTTCCTTTTTCAAAAATTTTCAAAAATAAATGTCATTGCATGAGTATGTTCTTTTTTGAAATACATATTATCACGCGTTTGGATGATATAATGATCATAATATCATTGAGTGTTTTAATGTTGGCAATAAGCTAATTGTTATAGGTTCTTTTATAGAGGATTTAGCATGATAGTAGATAAAATACAATATAGTCCTGATTATTACATATTTATTGAACGTGGTCTATTTAAAAATGAGGTCATTACCTGTAAAAGGCTGTTTTTTATTTCCTAAAAGGGGAGGCTCATGCTTGATAGGTATACGAGCAGTAATGATGTAATTTGAACAGGTACCCAATGAGCCCACCTGTGGTCAGATTCCTAACTCGGATACTGCATCCCAACGTATCTCGGCACGGAGACGTGGGAATCGACTCCGTCCAGCACAACTGGTCGCTGGCCCTCACTGTCAGCAAGGTGCTCATATCTGTCCAGAGCCTGCTGACTGACCCCTACACCTCGGTAAGTTCCCGAAGTATCTCGGCACGGAGACGTGGGCATCGACTCCGTCCAGCACAACTGGTCGCTGGCCCTCACTGTCAGCAAGGTGCTCATATCTGTCCAGAGCCTGCTCACTGACCCCTACACCTCGGTAAGTTCCCGAAGTATCTCGGCACGGAGACGTGGGCATCGACTCCGTCCAGCACAACTGGTCGCTGGCCCTCACTGTCAGCAAGGTGCTCATATCTGTCCAGAGCCTGCTCACTGACCCCTACACCTCGGTAAGTTCCCGAAGTATCTCGGCACGGAGACGTGGGCATCGACTCCGTCCAGCACAACTGGTCGCTGGCCCTCACTGTCAGCAAGGTGCTCATATCTGTCCAGAGCCTGCTGACTGACCCCTACACCTCGGTAAGTTCCCGAAGTATCTCGGCACGGAGACGTGGGCATCGACTCCGTCCAGCACAACTGGTCGCTGGCCCTCACTGTCAGCAAGGTGCTCATATCTGTCCAGAGCCTGCTGACTGACCCCTACACCTCGGTAAGTTCCCGAAGTATCTCGGCACGGAGACGTGGGCATCGACTCCGTCCAGCACAACTGGTCGCTGGCCCTCACTGTCAGCAAGGTGCTCATATCTGTCCAGAGCCTGCTGACTGACCCCTACACCTCGGTAAGTTCCCGAAGTATCTCGGCACGGAGACGTGGCATCGACTCCGTCCAGCACAACTGGTCGCTGGCCCTCACTGTCAGCAAGGTGCTCATATCTGTCCAGAGCCTGCTCACTGACCCCTACACCTCGGTAAGTTCCCGAAGTATCTCGGCACGGAGACGTGGGCATCGACTCCGTCCAGCACAACTGGTCGCTGGCCCTCACTGTCAGCAAGGTGCTCATATCTGTCCAGAGCCTGCTGACTGACCCCTACACCTCGGTAAGTTCCCGAAGTATCTCGGCACGGAGACGTGGGCATCGACTCCGTCCAGCACAACTGGTCGCTGGCCCTCACTGTCAGCAAGGTGCTCATATCTGTCCAGAGCCTGCTGACTGACCCCTACACCTCGGTAAGTTCCGAAGTATCTCGGCACGGAGACGTGGGCATCGACTCCGTCCAGCACAACTGGTCGCTGGCCCTCACTGTCAGCAAGGTGCTCATATCTGTCCAGAGCCTGCTGACTGACCCCTACACCTCGGTAAGTTCCCGAGTATCTCGGCACGGAGACGTGGGCATCGACTCCGTCCAGCACAACTGGTCGCTGGCCCTCACTGTCAGCAAGGTGCTCATATCTGTCCAGAGCCTGCTCACTGACCCCTACACCTCGGTAAGTTCCCGAAGTATCTCGGCACGGAGACGTGGGCATCGACTCCGTCCAGCACAACTGGTCGCTGGCCCTCACTGTCAGCAAGGTGCTCATATCTGTCCAGAGCCTGCTGACTGACCCCTACACCTCGGTAAGTTCCCGAAGTATCTCGGCACGGAGACGTGGGCATCGACTCCGTCCAGCACAACTGGTCGCTGCCCTCACTGTCAGCAAGGTGCTCATATCTGTCCAGAGCCTGCTGACTGACCCCTACACCTCGGTAAGTTCCCGAAGTATCTCGGCACGGCACGGAGACGTGGCAGCATCGACTCCGCTCCAGCAACAACTGGTCGCTGGCCCTCACTGTCAGCAAGTGTCTCGTATACTGTCCAGAGCCTGCCTCACTGACCCCTACACCTCGTAAGTTCCCGAAGTATCTCGGCACGGAGACGTGGGCATCGACTCCGTCCGCACAACTGGTCGCTGGCCCTCCTCACTGTCAGCAAGGTGCTCATATCTGTCCAGAGCCTGCTGACTGACCCCTACACCTCGGTAAGTTCCCGAAGTATCTCGGCACGGAGACGTGGCATCGACTCCGTCCAGCACAACTGGTCGCTGGCCCTCACTGTCAGCAAGGTGCTCATATCTGTCCAGAGCCTGCTGACTGACCCCTACACCTCGGTAAGTTCCCGAAGTATCTCGGCACGGAGACGTGGGCATCGACTCCGTCCAGCACAACTGGTCGCTGGCCCTCACTGTCAGCAAGGTGCTCATATCTGTCCAGAGCCTGCTCACTGACCCCTACACCTCGGTAAGTTCCCGAAGTATCTCGGCACGGAGACGTGGGCATCGACTCCGTCCAGCACAACTGGTCGCTGGCCCTCACTGTCAGCAAGGTGCTCATATCTGTCCAGAGCCTGCTGACTGACCCCTACACCTCGGTAAGTTCCCGAAGTATCTCGGCACGGAGACGTGGGCATCGACTCCGTCCAGCACAACTGTCGCTGGCCCTCACTGTCAGCAAGGTGCTCATATCTGTCCAGAGCCTGCTCACTGACCCCTACACCTCGGTAAGTTCCCGAAGTATCTCGGCACGGAGACGTGGGCATCGACTCCGTCCAGCACAACTGGTCGCTGGCCCTCACTGTCAGCAAGGTGCTCATATCTGTCCAGAGCCTGCTGACTGACCCCTACACCTCGGTAAGTTCCCGAAGTATCTCGGCACGGAGACGTGGGCATCGACTCCGTCCAGCACAACTGGTCGCTGGCCCTCACTGTCAGCAAGGTGCTCATATCTGTCCAGAGCCTGCTGACTGACCCCTACACCTCGGTAAGTTCCCGAAGTATCTCGGCACGGAGACGTGGGCATCGACTCCGTCCAGCACAACTGGTCGCTGGCCCTCACTGTCAGCAAGGTGCTCATATCTGTCCAGAGCCTGCTGACTGACCCCTACACCTCGGTAAGTTCCCGAAGTATCTCGGCACGGAGACGTGGGCATCGACTCCGTCCAGCACAACTGGTCGCTGGCCCTCACTGTCAGCAAGGTGCTCATATCTGTCCAGAGCCTGCTGACTGACCCCTACACCTCGGTAAGTTCCCGAAGTATCTCGGCACGGAGACGTGGGCATCGACTCCGTCCAGCACAACTGGTCGCTGGCCCTCACTGTCAGCAAGGTGCTCATATCTGTCCAGAGCCTGCTGACTGACCCCTACACCTCGGTAAGTTCCCGAAGTATCTCGGCACGGAGACGTGGGCATCGACTCCGTCCAGCACAACTGGTCGCTGGCCCTCACTGTCAGCAAGGTGCTCATATCTGTCCAGAGCCTGCTGACTGACCCCTACACCTCGGTAAGTTCCCGAAGTATCTCGGCACGGAGACGTGGGCATCGACTCCGTCCAGCACAACTGGTCGCTGGCCCTCACTGTCAGCAAGGTGCTCATATCTGTCCAGAGCCTGCTCACTGACCCCTACACCTCGGTAAGTTCCCGAAGTATCTCGGCACGGAGACGTGGGCATCGACTCCGTCCAGCACAACTGGTCGCTGGCCCTCACTGTCAGCAAGGTGCTCATATCTGTCCAGAGCCTGCTGACTGACCCCTACACCTCGGTAAGTTCCCGAAGTATCTCGGCACGGAGACGTGGGCATCGACTCCGTCCAGCACAACTGGTCGCTGGCCCTCACTGTCAGCAAGGTGCTCATATCTGTCCAGAGCCTGCTGACTGACCCCTACACCTCGGTAAGTTCCCGAAGTATCTCGGCACGGAGACGTGGGCATCGATCGACTCCGTCCAGCACAACTGGTCGCTGGCCCTCACTGTCAGCAAGGTGCTCATATCTGTCCAGAGCCTGCTGACTGACCCCTACACCTCGGTAAGTTCCCGAAGTATCTCGGCACGGAGACGTGGGCATCGACTCCGTCCAGCACAACTGGTCGCTGGCCCTCACTGTCAGCAAGTGCTCATATCTGTCCAGAGCCTGCTGACTGACCCCTACACCTCGGTAAGTTCCCGAAGTATCTCGGCACGGAGACGTGGGCATCGACTCCGTCCAGCACAACTGGTCGCTGGCCCTCACTGTCAGCAAGGTGCTCATATCTGTCCAGAGCCTGCTGACTGACCCCTACACCTCGGTAAGTTCCCGAAGTATCTCGGCACGGAGACGTGGGCATCGACTCCGTCCAGCACAACTGGTCGCTGGCCCTCACTGTCAGCAAGGTGCTCATATCTGTCCAGAGCCTGCTCACTGACCCCTACACCTCGGTAAGTTCCCGAAGTATCTCGGCACGGAGACGTGGGCATCGACTCCGTCCAGCACAACTGGTCGCTGGCCCTCACTGTCAGCAAGGTGCTCATATCTGTCCAGAGCCTGCTCACTGACCCCTACACCTCGGTAAGTTCCCGAAGTATCTCGGCACGGAGACGTGGGCATCGACTCCGTCCAGCACAACTGGTCGCTGGCCCTCACTGTCAGCAAGGTGCTCATATCTGTCCAGAGCCTGCTCACTGACCCCTACACCTCGGTAAGTTCCCGAAGTATCTCGGCACGGAGACGTGGGCATCGACTCCGTCCAGCACAACTGGTCGCTGGCCCTCACTGTCAGCAAGGTGCTCATATCTGTCCAGAGCCTGCTCACTGACCCCTACACCTCGGTAAGTTCCCGAAGTATCTCGGCACGGAGACGTGGGCATCGACTCCGTCCAGCACAACTGGTCGCTGGCCCTCACTGTCAGCAAGGTGCTCATATCTGTCCAGAGCCTGCTCACTGACCCCTACACCTCGGTAAGTTCCCGAAGTATCTCGGCACGGAGACGTGGGCATCGACTCCGTCCAGCACAACTGGTCGCTGGCCCTCACTGTCAGCAAGGTGCTCATATCTGTCCAGAGCCTGCTCACTGACCCCTACGGTAAGTTCCCGAAGTATCTCGGCACGGAGACGTGGGCATCGACTCCGTCCAGCACAACTGGTCGCTGGCCCTCACTGTCAGCAAGGTGCTCATATCTGTCCAGAGCCTGCTCACTGACCCCTACACCTCGGTAAGTTCCCGAAGTATCTCGGCACGGAGACGTGGGCATCGACTCCGTCCAGCACAACTGGTCGCTGGCCCTCACTGTCAGCAAGGTGCTCATATCTGTCCAGAGCCTGCTCACTGACCCCTACACCTCGGTAAGTTCCCGATGTGATTTCTTATTTAACTACACATAGTGATTGCAATCCGGCGTCATTTTCAGTCCGGCCGGATACGACCTGATTCCCATCAATCCGGCCAGTTAAATCAAGATGTTTTTCGTATTTAGAACAAAATAAGTGAGTTAATCAAGTGTCACTGCACTTATATCTAGGTAGTTTATAAAAAATAAATCACAAATATATAATTCCTAACCAATGTTAAGACAAATATACAACAAGAAAACCATTAAAATTGAGTAGTGTAGGTAACTAGTAATAATTTTACGACGTAACGAGTAGCTCAGTCTTTCTAGATTTCTCTTTCACAGATAGATCAATGTATAAGTAACAATATTAATTATCAAGTAACTATAATATCTAATAGATACAATTAACCTTACGTAATTAACTGAAATGAGATCAAAATCATTATTAAAGTATTTGAGAATGCTAACAAACAAGTCTTATAGGTATTTATGATTATGACAGATACCATCATGATTACTAACTGCTAGCACCGGATCCGGTCTATTGGTACCGGATCCCGTAACCATTGATGATGCCGGATTTACGGATACGTTAATCCGGCATCATTTAATGCTTTTAAATTTAAATCCGTTCGAAATATGCTGAATTCACTACATAATAAATTAAAAGATATGTAACTCTGTCTTGAATCATTTCTACTGTTAATATTAAGGTTGTACGTTCAGTTTTTCTATCAACTTTCCAAAAACTATACATACATGGCAAACAACACATTTTTTTTTGTTAACTTTATAATGAATATAAAACATGATTGGTTCTAATGTATTTTTGAAGAAATATGTTTATATAAAAATTTTGATATTTTTATAGTTTAGATATTTTTATGTCTGTCTTGATATACCTGAATATAATAAAATGAAATTAAAGCAGGTGTCAATTAACCCACATAACAGTCTTCAAGTATTGTTTGAGAAATATTTTAAAACCTATCCTCTACCTATGAAGTTTGATGCTATCAAATATGATTGAAATTGACAGTTAGAGCGGTTACATTGCTGTTTTTATTAAGATTCAATGTGATAATTACATTCATAAAGCAGCAATGTGATTGCACTATCTGTCAGTCACAACCAATTTTGTTAACAACAGAGTAACATAATCAATCGAATGTAGAGACGCCAGCATATCAAGCAACCACAAAATTTTAGCTAATTGATATTGAACTTTATGTACTCGACATTAAGTTGAAATAGTTATTTATGCAACTGTTGTATAATCAGGGGTATTCACTCAAACACTCATGTGATACTATTATCACACTCTGCTACGCCTCGTGTGATAAACGCACATTCGTGTTTTAATACCTAATTATAACAGTTGCATACAAGACTATCTACAATCATGATGTGAATCCTCTATAAAAGATTTCCAATATTCGAGTGAAAAAATGGCGGGAAATAACAACGATAAGACGAGAATCCGAAATTACGAATTAGTCTACAAATAATTGTTCTTTTTTCAAAATTTTTGGGATCTGGTGGTGAAAATATCATTGCATGAGAATGTTCATTTTTTGAAATTCATAATATCACGCGTTTGAGTGTTTTAATGTTGGCAATAAGCTAATTTTTATAGGTTTTTTTTTATAGAGGATCAATAGCATGATAGTACATAAAAGTATTTCTTAACTTTTTCAACTTAATGTCGAGTCAGAATTAGATACGTTGATTTGCTGTTGTCTGAATATAGATAAGGCCGCTGCCTCTTTTGGCATTAATAAAATTTTCTTATTTGAATACTATTCGTTTAGGTGTGCATGGAACCTGAGGTCGGGGAATTATATGTACGCGATCGGCCCCGGTTCGAGGCAATGGCGCGCCGCTGGACTTGGCGTTACGCTATGCATGATATTTTACAGATCTGATGAGAGATAAATAGGTCTTGGAATTTATAAACCCACTCTATTTAATAAAACATACTTATTTGTAAATGTATTACTTTACATGTTTTACCGATTACGAAATAAAGTATATGTTTTATAGACACTTGGCGGCAAAAAAACGAAACGCCACATTATTTTTTATCTATACATACTATTATTATGAAGCTGAAGAGTTATTTGGTTGAACGCGTTAATCACAGAAATTACTGGTTCGAATTGAAAAATAATTCTGATGTTGAATAGTTCATTTATCGAGGAACATTATTATAGGCTAAATAACATCACATTGCGACTATGATGACGGAAAATGTTACAAGAACAGAAAACGGAACGGCGAAAAAAAATATTTTTCCAATTGAGTACTTTCATTGCGGCCGCTGCGTAAATGGTTCAAGTTACGTAAAAACGATTAATAATAAAATTGTTCTCCTTATATTCTTAAAAAAGGCCCGGACAGCGTAGGTCTATTTTAAGATAGTCTCACCATAAGCTTTTTAATGGTAATCTAATTAGTTCGAAATTAACGCAATATGCGTTCTCTCACCAAGGCGTTGAAACATTTCCACGCGGACAAAGCCGCGGGCACAGCTAGTTTACATATAAAAGCGCTCAATCTCACAAATTTGAAATGTGGGCATTTATATGTCAATTACTATTAAATAACTCAAAAAGAAAAAAAAATAAGACGCTTGTTCGTTTTCGTTTAATGTTACATAACTGTGGCTCAATGACTGTGCATGCAATTAATGATTTTTTTTTGTAATACACAACCATTTCACATTTGAACGTACGATTTATTGAAAAGGTTTTCGATAATCATTTCGATAAAAGAATAATATTTCTTATCTCTTAAGTGATCATCTGAAACTCCCAAATCAAAATAAATCTGTTCAAAATGTGGAACATTAACAAAATAAAAATGTTATAGATTGCTTCTCTCTTATATACACATATTTGCTATAAATATAATACAAACGTATTTTCATATTTAAGAGCGCAATGAAAAAGAGGCAATTTTTCGAGACAATGACGTCCGATATTTCTTTTTTTTTTGTGGCTGTAAATTGTTAATTTTATTTCTGCATATTTTTTCACGCAGTCTCTTCTTTCTTACGCTTAATTGATTTTGTAGAACATCCAAGACTTGAGCTTATGAAATTTATATTTGTTATTTTGATTTAGTTATCAACCGTAGACTTGTTACTTTTTATGTAGTGGTCTATTTATTATTATTAAACTTTAGAGATTCGGAAATCAAGTTCCGACACAGGAAATATTCTTAAATTGAAACCAACTTTCTTACTAAAAATAGCTTTGAAACCCTATGTTTGTAACGTAGTTGAATTTTTTTTTTGCGGTTGTTTTCATTTTTGTAGTAGTTATCTAGTTATTTACAGACAAACAGTGAAATTAATCGCAATTAAAGTAGGAATTGTAAAAGTGCAAATTTGTATTCGGAAACATAAATGCCGTCTATCATGTACTTGATTATATTGTTTTAAAATGCTTCCTTCTCCGTAGCATGAAACGAAACAAGATATCGTATAATATAACCACAATTTTCAGATTTATCCTTTGTATTTTGACAGTTTATAGTGATAAATTGCTGTATTATATTATGTTTCGCTGGTTATGCCACAGAGGCTCTATTAGAAACAAAATATTCAATGTTTATGATTGCTATTGTTGATTGTAGGTGTAGGTAGGTAAAACACAGGCAAAAAATCTTTTAGAATGGTAGACATTTATTTAAAAATAATAGTAATATAATTATGTAATACTTAAATAAATTATATGTTCCAAATATTTAAGACAACTATGTATAGTGATTCACATTCAGATATGAAATAAATATGTTACTTGTACGAAATATCTTTTATTTTAAATTACTCCGACGTTTTTTTTCTTTTTCCGCCGTTCCATCCAAATTTCGTAAAGTTTCTCACAGTTGCATAGTGTAGGAGAGCATATCGAACTTCCAGGGGCCCTGCAGTACCCAGGGTAAGGTGCTTCATCCGTCTGTAGCCATTTTCTTGTGTCGAAATTCCTCGGTGATTCTTTGTTACTCAATGTTATCCTAAGAAACCTCATTTTTAGACTACCTGGTATGAAGTAGTGAATGTACACAGCAAGCGATGCATAACCCTGTGGGATTTATTATTATTTATAACATTTCTCCAAGTTATTTTATTTTAAACTAATATTTTTTTAAAATTTACATCAAACTCCATTACACTCAAGTTGTTTGCGTCGATCATTTCACCTAGTCGAACACTTGTAGGTAACATTTTACTGCTTATGCTACGGCTTGCTCAATTAAAAAGGTAATCGTAAAACACCATACTAATTTCAAAGTAGCATAACACGATTACCGATTAAATACTTTCATAGAAAAAGATAAAATAATGCAACATACGTATTTTTTAACTTCTATTTGTATTTTTTTTGTCCTATTTATGCCGCATTGAATTAAATTTTCCACTCGATTAGAGCAGCATCTACAACCTACTTAATTCAAGAAACCACTTGAGTTACAGCAGTGCCGAATTATTGTATTTGTTCTACACTGACTTGGACATATTTCCTTAGACATGTTGAGATCTCCCCCTAGATCGACTGCGAGAACGTCCTCTGGATCGTCTTCTAAGTTTATGTTTTCGTTTTGATGGTTTTATCTTTAGCATTTCTCTAGAAATGGATTCACTGTTGCTACTTTCAGTAGATGCATCTCGACACCTCTTCCAACGCGGATATGAGCGCATCAAACATTGGCAAGATTGGCCTCTGGAACGACTACGAGATTTTCCTCTGCAGTAACTTCGAGATGTTGCTCTGGAGCTACTACGATATTTTCCTCTGGAGCGACTTCGAGATTTTCCTCTGGAGTAACTTCGAGATGTTCCTCTGGAGCTACTACGAGTTTTTCCTCTGGAGCGGCTTCTTGATTTACCTCTAAAGTGACTTCGAGATTTTCTTCTCAAGAGACTTCGAGAGCTTCCCCTTGTTGTTCTTAACCTCGATATATGACAAGATTTCCATATACATCGGCATGGATATCTAGTTCTTTCTTTGGATCTTCTTTTTAATAAAACTCTCGCGCAGCAATCCGCGTCTTTGGCGCTATTTCTGTAATTAAAACAATCTTTCCGACTATTTGTTCGAGAAAATGATTTTGTGGATTCAGTGTCCGTACTTTCAATTACTTCGATTGTATCTTTATCGAGGAAAATGTGTGAGTCATATTGGGATTCACTGTCTACACCAATCAGAACACAAGTACTCATCACCGCGTTTAGCTGTTTAACACAAGTAGGTACTTAATTCTTCTCCAACTTCTAATATAGACAAACTTTTTACCAATAACACGTTGGTCACTTTAAAACACAGTTTAGGTATTAGTTACTCTGTCTCCGGACGCAAAGTTTTATAGTAAAAATATTTCACAATATAATGTAATATTATATTTCATAATATTATGTAAGTTTTAATGATTTATTTCTTAATATTATGTAATAATTTTATGTCACTAGCTGCGCTCTGTGACATTTTCTGTTCCGTATTACTTAATAAAAAAAGAATAGTAAAATAAATAATTATTATTCTTACTATTAGCCCCTATATGAGTGTATTATAAACGGAAAAGTAAATCAAAACAAACCTGAATGTTTCGATTTTGATGAAATTTCGTATGGTAGTACGTAAGTAGTAATATACTCACAGGCACAATTAACCGCCCATCTCGTTTTTCGTTGAATTTGCGGAAATTCAGGATTTTAGCCCAAATTTCATGGGATGATAAGTTGAAAACAATCATCAAGAAGACTTAAATCACGTTGTTTATTCACGAGTACACAAACGATTGATCGATTCACGAGTAAAGAAAACGATTTTGAACGAAATTTTGTCAAAAATTGGTAATTTTAAATTTTGATAAAAAAAAACATGATTTAATTTTTTTTAATAAAATTTTAATAATGGGTGTTGCCGCCACGGGCTCTAATGACTTCTTGGAGCCGGTTTGGTAATCCATCCATAATGTCCTGGATGTCCGATTGGGGAATATTGTGCCACTCCTCTATCGCAGCCGTCTTCAGCTCCCTCAAGGTCGTAGGTGCTGGTATACTCTTGCTCGTATGCGTCTTTTTAGCTTGTCCCAAATGTGTTCAATTGGATTGAGGTCGGGACTGCGTGCAGGCCAAGGTAGACCTTGAATCCCGACCTCATTAAGATAATCAGTGACTGATCTTGCCGTATGGCAACGTGCATTGTCATGCATTAGTCTGATGTTGTGTCCAATAAATGGCGCGAAAGGTACGACATGTTCTTGAAGAACTTCCTCCACGTACCTTTGAGCGTTCACACTGCCTCTGTCAAACACAACAAGATCGGTACGAGCCTCGTAAGAGATACCTCCCCAAACCATTATGGACCCTCCTTGGTAACCCACTGTTTCGGTTATAGCGCATGGAGCAAACCTTTCATTCTGGCGCCTGTAGACACGCTGACGTCCATCTGGACCTCTTAAGGCTATTCTACTCTCATCTGAAAACAGTACGTCCTTCCATTCCTCCATAGTCCAGTCAGCATGTTCTCTCCCAAAACCAAGTCTAGCTCTACGGTGCTGAGGGAACAGTTCTGGCACTCGAGCTGGGCGAAAAGCTCTCAGATTTCATTCTGCCAGTCTTCGTCTTATTGTATTCACATTTCACTAACTCACTAACACTCACATTTCTGACCTCAAAAAGCCACGTACGAGCTTCAGTAGCGGTGCAAAACCGATTTCTTAGGACATTACTGACAACGAACCTGTCATCTCGAGCTGAAGTGCAGCGATGTCGACCTTGACCTGGTCTCCGGGTGTACGAACCAGTCTCCCGAAATCGTCTGATAGCATCCCGTACCGTGGTTCGAGGTACACCGAGGGTACGAGCGATGCGACGTTGACTGTACCCAGCATCGGCCAAAGCCACTGCCCTGGCTACACTAGTCGCATCCAGCGGCATTTTTTAAATTTAAAAACGATGAACAATCACTTTAAAGTCAAATTGAATAATATTGATCCACTACGACAAAAAGAAACAAGGATTGATTATTCTGTGACGCAACGCTAATAATGTCTAACAACGACTAAAATCGAAAAATGATTCGGTGACACAATCTTATGCAACAAAATGAGGGTATATGTGTTTATTTTATTGCTGAAGTACCTACCCACTTGACAAAAAATAAAAGAGTGCATAAGCCATAGTTAACGTAAACAAACAGGTGACGAGAAATAACGGTGGGCGGTTAAATATACCTGTGAGTGTATATTCTGTTTATAGGGCAGTTTAAGTTGCGCGGAAGGACGGATAAAATAAATTTTATCATGGGAAAGTATCTCTGCCATTTGTAACTTCGATAAAACGGTTTTAGCAATTCTAATATAACACAAATTTATTCTCAAAGGTTTATTGTCTACTCACTGGGTGTTCTGTTCTTTCATTGTGCTTCGCTTCCGATGCCGTAGATGTGTGTGGCAGTACGTTGCGGTTGGGTGAAGAATATACATCCCGGCCGCGTTATTAGTTAAGTTACATTCCTGGTATTTATTGCACAGACGTACTCGGTATCGAATCATTATTCTTTGAGACCTTTTATATACTGTCGTATTGGTCTCGTATTGTCTCTCAGTCAGGCGCGAGTAGCAAAATCAGGAAATGGTTTGTCTTCCTAGATCCGTTAGGTACTCCTTGTGTGAAGGTGCGGTGTTCTGCTTCCGTCTTAGGTTAGAATTTTATTTCCTTATCAAAGAGACGTGCATTCGTTGTGCGGTCGAGTAGTTTGAATTATGGAAAGGATTACTTTAACAGTTTCTCTGCATGAGATAGTCTGCATTAGTATATAGATTGGCGTATAAGTCCTCGAGTGGCAGACATACCGGGAAACGCACCGACAGACCAGTAGAGTACTTAAGGTGGATCAATGATTTAGTGAAAATTGTAGGAATAAGTTGGATGCTACCGTCCCGAGACCATTGATTGATGTAAGCCTATTTCAACCAATGGGTGTCTCGAAGCGGAAATTATGAATGACTACGACGATATTCACAAACAAGCGTACTGCCTATATGATGGTAAATGGTCTGCAACCCCGACAAAAATCACATTTTGAGAAAATGAAATTGTTTAAATAAAACTATGTGAATCTGGCGATTTGTGAATCTCATTTTGAGTTATTCACATTCTATGTCTAAACCAATCATAATTCGCAAAAACAGGCATTTTCTCGACCAACTTATGAAATCAAAATTTACAAATACATTAAATGTTTGATGGATAGCCGCTTACAATGAATTGGATAGTCTGCTTGTTTGTCAATATAACTGTATTAAAAAAAACGAAGATGAAGGCATATCGGCATACTTACCGCCTTAAGTAAGTAAGGCCTTTCAACTATTACCTGTTGAAATGTTAAAAGAGCAGGTAGACACCACCATCAATACTGTGCGGTGAATACGATACGACGATTAAGACACGGCCTATTTATAATCGTGAACTAGTCCCTTGTTTGATTTGTTCGCATCATGGTAAGAGATAATATGTTTCCTGGTAAGGCTACGAAAAGTTACTTTTGTCGGTCTTACTTATCCACCCCTAGATGGGTCGACGGAGTTCAAGAGACGACAGAATATACAAATACACGGTTATCTCTATTATTCGTCATATCTGTGGTTCCTTTCACTTGCATTTCATTCTTCAAGTTCGAATCCCGATACAAATGCTGTTTTGTTGTTGGTTACGGTTTCTCAATTCCCTGGATAGCGTCCAACTGAATCCATTGTTACTGAAATTGTCTTAACTCGAATTTCCAAAGTTGTGAATATTAAGAGTAGAGGTGTTTTGATTAAGCCTGTTATTTTTCTTCTGCATCAGATGAGAATAAGCAAGGAACAAAAGTCTTCTTCGTAGTAGCTACGCAAAAAAGTTTTAGTGATTATGCTCTGCAAGGACTGAAATAGAAAATAGGTAGATTGTGACAAAAGAAAATATGTAAATAAAAAAGTGTGCAAGATTCTTGGCAATGGTTTATTAAAAGGAAAAACAATCTGTTATGTTAAAAATTGTTTTATTACTCTTAAAATAAGTTTCAGAAGAACCTCACTACATAATTAAAATAAAATAATCGATTTATAAGCTTACAAGTTTAAATATTTAAGGAGAATTGGAAATGTCCATATTGTCTGGAGAATTCTTCTCGTCGTTTATATCCGGAACTTTGCTTTCAGCAATACTCGTATCTTTCTCTTCTATTACAGTCAAATTAGGGCTTTTATCGCGAGTCCTTTTATCGTGAGGTGTTTTGGAATCTCTATGGGCTCTGCTCTTTGATCTACGGCTACGCGAACGGGAACGTTTCCTGTCCCTGGATTTAGACCTATCTCGTTTTCTATCTCGCGACCGAGACCGCTTCCTATCGCGAGACCTCGATCTTTTCCTGTCTCTTGAACGCGATCGTTTTCTATCTCGGGATCTCGAACGTTTCCTGTCGCGGGAGCGTGATTTCTTTCGGTCACGAGAACGGGATCTTTTACGTGACCGCGACCTTTTTCGACGAGAACGTGATCTAGATCTATGCCTAGATTTTGATCTATCTCGCTTCCTCTCTCGAGATCTTGACTTTTCTTTCTTTTTGGATGGAGACCGCTCTTTTTCTTTATCCTTTTCTTTTTCTTTATCATCTGCAGGAGTTGAAGCTTTAGATTTTGTATCAGATGTACCATTTGTTTCTACAATTTCTACTTTCGGTTCTTCTTTTTCGTCTTTTGGTACTTCAGTGGAAGGGGATTTTGATTTCTCTTTTTCACTCTTTTTATCTTTGTCATTTGACTCCTTCTTATCTTTGCGGTCGCGTGAGCGATCTCGTTTAGAACGTGAACTACGATGTCGTGACTTCGATCTTGACCGTCTCGAACTACGATGACGGGAGCGTGACCTGAAAATAGATATAATTTATTAATTGTGATGGGAGGGTACAAATGAAACTAGGAATACAACATACGTAAAACCTAGTTTAGGTTTAATTATTTGCTGTTTTTGAATTTGCTGATTTCACTAAATTCTTGGGTATTAATTACTGTAGATCCGACTTTGCAATAGGATCTACATATTGAGACCCTATCAAATAGACGAAGTTCTGCAGCATATCTTATAAAAAACTTATAGATGTCGAAACGGCAAAATTAAGTTACTTTTATTTACACTGTGTTATTGTCCCATGGTTTACTACTATGGGGCCGACCTCCGTAGAAGCATAGAAAGTATTTTTGTTCTTTAAAAAAGAGCAGTCCGCACTATTTATAATTTACGAGCAAGGGAGAATTATTTAAAGAGATTTATATAATGACTTTAGGGAGCCAGTATATTTATGAAAATTTGATTTGAGTGTATAAAAATTGTAACACATTTCATACTAATTTTCAAATGCATAATATAAATACAAAAAATTAAAATAAACTTGTTGTTCCAACGTAGAGGCTACAAAAAGCTAGAGAATTGTTTATAGGCAAATGTATAATTTTTTATAACAAGATTCCACATAGTGTAGCTGAATTGCCTTTCATAAGTTCAAGGTACAAGTTAAAAAAACGCAAATGAGTAAGGGCTGTTACAAAGTCAATCATTATTTAAATGATGCCAATACTTGGTGTTGATTTGAAGACAATTACACTCTACAGTGTAAATATTTGTTTTCCCATATAAATTGTAAACACATGTATGTTATATGATAACAACATAATTTATTGTAAATATTGTTATTACTTTTCATAAAGCTGACAAGTTTCTTGCGCCAATTCTTCTTATCAGCTAAAATATACGTCTTGAATACCCATTTAGGACGTAAAAAATACGTCCTGAATACCCATTCAGGACATAAAAAATACAGGTAGGAAAAAATATTTTGGACAATTCAAATAAGCTTTCTATAAAGTCATAATTGTATAAAGTTAATTTTGATTAAGGTGGCACTTAAGTTTTACGTAATTAATAAATTATAAAAAAATTAAATAAATAAATGGATGTGCTTTGGGGAACAGATGTATCTCTACCTTGTGCGGTGTCTATGTCGAGAACGTGAACGTCGCGTGCGGTGGCGAGAGCGCGATCGCGAGCGGCGTTTGCTGCGATGTCTGGATCGCGAACGTCGTGAGCGTGACCTAGAACGCCTACGCGATCGAGATCTTGAACGCGACCTGTAAATTGTATATAAATTAAACTGTTCCTATTTTTACTTTCTTTTTTTCATTATTATGATCTGTTTAAAAATGAAAATGTTCTCATACAATCATATGCAAGATCGTTTTCTATTTAAGTCGGGGGTATATAGATAAAATACACAAGTGTGTGTAAATATCATTTAATAATTTTATTAGATATCACAAATTATATTTTTAATTGATTAAAAAAAAAACACATTAAAAAAGTCAAGCTAACATGCTTAAGGTTACATATTTTTCAAATTATATTGATCAATTATTCTCAATTTTTTACTATGGTTAGTGAGAAATGCATTGCCTTTTACAATACAGTTCCACAAAGTGTTACCATTCGCAATGTAAGTGCTACTAATTTAAATCATTTGTCAATAATATTCTTTTAAAAAAATGTTATTATACTGTTATGGATTACTTAAATGATATCAATGCTTAGGTTTAATTTTAATAACTCCAAGAGTTACATTACCAAATATTTTTCCTATAGTAAATAACATAATGAAACTATAGCTTTTATAGATATAATGTGAATTTGTTTAAACTTGTAAAGGAATTTGGGTTGACTATTTAATTGATGCCATTTTCTAATTGATGACTGTGTAAAAGTACAGGAAGAAAAATGTTGCTCTTGCCAGTTCTCTCCCACAGGTCTCCCACTGAAGAACGCCGTCAGACTTATGAACCAATGGCGTAGCATCATTGCAAAAGCAAAAGTCATGGTAAAAATCTTATTTAAAGAATAAACTTTTGATTTTGATTGAAGATGCATAAAATCAAAAAGCAAATTGAGTTCCAAATTTAGAAGATAACAAAACAAAAAACAAAATAGTATATCATTTTTTTGTATAGATATAGAAGATATCAATTTTGAAGTACCTACATATTGTGTAAATTCATGAACAAACCTTCTCTTATCTTTGGATAGCAGTCCTATAACTGGGTCGATTGCAGCAGATATTAAGTTTTGTGCCTCTTTCACCCGGCACATGGCTTCTTCAATCTCTCGCTGTGCAGCTTCATTGCTTTTAGTTTGAGGCTTCGAAATAGCTTGTGTTGCATGATGTACCTTGAAAAGTGTAAAAGTCTTTTTAATTTAATTATTAACAAGAAAAGACAGTAAGCAAATAAAAAAAAACAATTCTCACCTTAATGGTGTGTCCTTCCAAAGTAGATCCATTTAATTTTAATGCATTAATCACACTTTCCTGTTCTGTCATTTCAATCAGTGCGTATTTTAATTTGTCAGTATCTCTTTCACAGAATCGTAAATATTTTACTTCACCAGCTTGGCAAAAGTGATCAATCAATTGTTGTTGAGTCAGAGACCCAATATCTAACACTAGGACAGTTCTTCTAATTTCTTCTATTTGTCGAGAATCATAAGCAGCTGGCAATGGAGGATATGCTGGCAACCCGGCCCCTGTCATCTTAGGATCGTGACTTTGAATAACCTGATTAGGTGGAACACCTTCAAGAGTATTAACTACGTGACTTGGTAATCGTGGCTCTACAGTGCTCAGACCTGGTACTAAAGTACCATTGCTCGACATTTCTAAAGCTTTGTGTTCATCGGGAATTTCACCAGATTGCATAGGTATCACAATCAAAGCACGGTCTATAAAAACGGTGTTGGTCATATGCTGAGCAACGTTAACGGTGGCAGAGTCATAATACTTGACATAACATATTCGTGATTGTACCGGACACGATACATCTCTGATAGTTGGATAGAGTCGTATGTCATCAATTTTACCTAAATATCCAAAGAGCGTTTGCATTTGATCCTTAGTCGCTTGTGGCGCTATGTTGGTGACTTGTATCACCCTAGTGCCGCCGGAAACCATTTTAACAGATTTACGTAAAGAAACTCTCTAAATTAATGTATTAACTAATCCTCCGCCTTCATGGTACATCTTATTTATATTTTACATTGAAATTATATCAATTACGCAACTATTTCTAAAAATCTACTGTAAGAACTTAAATCAGCACGCTTACTTTGAATATTTTACAGATAAATAATTGAGAGTACTCATAGACTAAATAGAGAGGTATAGATACAGTACAATACACGTGTATTTTTTTCTTGGCTTCGCACGATTTGTGCATTAGTCACCATAAAGTTTGCGTTTAAAAAGACGGGGCATCAAAAAATATTGAAATACGATCGTATATTTCACATTAGACCTGAGTCGATCGCGATTGATCAAATCACTGTGATTCGATCGCGTAGCATTTATGAATGATCGAGTCACGACCCACGAAAAGATTCGATCACCGAGATCGACTGGGTCACGGTAACTCGGTCCTGAGTCACGATCATTATGGCATTTTTGGAGTGACTACCCAGCGCTGATAGCGCTAAAAGCAAATCGCTAAGGACGCCACCACACATTAATGCGCTATAAGCACGTTTTTTGTGATTTATACCTACTATACAACGCAACGCAATTCGAAAGTCTGACTTGTTGATAAAATAATTTGAACCTTAAATCAACGGTACTAGCGTCTATTGTAGATATTTTTATTGATGATTTTGATGGAGAATGTTTTGTCTCGTTCTAGTAACATAAGAAAACCTGTATTTGCGTGCACAGGTAAGTACGTGATAGATGGAATGATCGGGTTACGAACCGCGTCGAGTGACCAATGAATTACTTAATTAAAAGCAGCCGTAGACATTGTACTTTGGATATATTGAATCGGTGTGGGAAGATTTGAAAAAGTGGAATAATTTTGCAAGTTTTTTTCATCGTTTTGTTTATTCTATTAATTAGTTGTTGGTTGTCCTGTGTTTTGAAAACAAATTGTTACAATTCATTTTCGTTTTTATCCTTGTAAATGTTTACTTACCACATTATGAAAAGTTAATAGTGTTAATTAATAGCAAATCAATCATTAAATTCGCAAAATGACCAATCGTGATGGATTTATATCCGTTTACGAAAGTCTTTAAGCGATACAAAAAAACAATAACAATTCAGTGAGTTTTTCGCAGAATTCAACTATGTATGACAGACGCGTATTTTATTTCATTTATAAAATTTACGTCTAGCAATGAACACTATGAGATATAAAATGTGTGTTAAAAGTTATCTATTTATATATAACATAATCATGTAATAATCGTATCTAAAATATTTGAGTACCAAATTTTCTCGTAGCCCAACCAAACGAGCGTGACCCAAAACGTACAATAGCCACCCGATCAGAGACCCGACACCCAACCCGCTACCTCAATCAATCGATCATTTGATCGAATCGTTGTGATCGAATCACCAAGCGAATGGGTCGCGATCGACCCTGGTCGCAACAAATGATCGATCGACACAGGCCTATTTCACATTATTTTAAATTTCTGCTTGGTTATTCTATAGATAAAGCAACGTTACAATTAGAATTTTGTAATCGTTTTACGAAAAAAATATAGGTATATTTTAAAACATTAAATAGGATTAGAGTCTGGCTGGGGTGCGACGTTAGACAACCTCCTCGTGTTGCACCCTGGGCAACGTCTTTTGACGGCCAATAGTTGACAGAGGCCCCCATTGGCGACATTAGGATCAAGGCTGAACGATATTCTGCGATAGTCCAACAAAAATAGGTTCATTATTACAGCTGTCAAATAAACTGACTTAGTGTTGTGAACAAAAAAATCAATACCGACTACAAAGTTATATCGATATCTATTCTTTGAAACCGATAATCGATACAAGTAATTTCCGAAAATGATTGGTTAAAAATGAAATAAATTTGAATAATAAGCTTACAATGAAAAGGATTAGTATTGAAAACCCGCTGCTTACAATAAACACCATATTTATGTAAAGAAAAATGTTCTTTTATTTTAAACTAACGGACCCGACAGACTTCGTCCTGTCAAAAAGATTTGTACAGTGGCAGTTTTTTGTTCCTAATTATTTTATAGATAATGTCGCATAGCCAACCAAATTGCAAAAAAAGTCTAAATGACCTATTGCATTTTGTATTTAATTTTGGAACGTGACATTAAATCCTCCAACGATGTAGTCTGTGCTCCAATGCACGCACGCACACTGTTTTGATAGATATGATTGAATTTCAACTATATGTAGCATTAATAAAGCGCAAATTGACTCTTTGATGTTAGGAACACACCTTCATTGCTTAGACAACAGTGAGTGCTTGCAATATGAACTTTATACAATAACAATAAAGCACAATTATACTGTACGTTTTAGTTAGAAAACGTTTGCATGGGAAAATAAAAGGGCTGTTTTTAGAGTTTTTCCGATAATTATTCGAATTTTTACTTTTTTACCCTGAAAAACCATCCTTGAACTTCAACGAACATTTTAAAAAAGAATTGGCTAAATTGGTCCAGGCGTTGTTGAATTATGCGCTTACCAACACATTATGCGATTCATTTTTATATATAAGATTATCACAGTTAAGGAATTATTCATTTCTTGTTCTTCCCAAAACTATATATATGTAGGAAATGTAAATAAAAGCAACCACAAAAAATGTTAATGTTAAATAGCGTTAGATAAATCAATAGTAAGATAGGATGTAAGTTTCAATTGTTTGAGTTATATATTTAAATTTTATGTTTATTTAACCCTTATTTACAAATCTATAATCCACATAATATTCTTTACAATTTACAAATGAAACACAATAGTCTTCTATATTTTAATCTAAAAAAATTTGACTGTGTGTGCTACACGTAACATAAGCCATCTAAGTAAAAAAAAAATTTAGGAGGGGAAGTTCTTAGAACATTATGTAACTTTAATTATTATTCGGAGAAAATTTTAATTTTAATTCTGTTTAAGTAATTAACAATATTACACTATATATACAAAAATGATTGCAAGTAACGTGTCAATTGATTTATTAAAAACAAAGTTAACGTCAGGTTAGTAGTAACACTTCCGTGACATTTAATCAATTATGCCTGAATACCTTATTAATCAGCAATTAACAAATTAAATGATATAAACCTATTAAATGAGTATATTTTTGTCATATCTGATAAACAATAGACTGTTATTGCAAGTATTCTGCGAGCTTTATGTTTGTTTTATATTGATATACGACCAATTTATCACATAGTAAGGAGATAGGTAGATACCATGGGATAAAAATATTAAATACTCTTGCTCCTTATTTTTTCCCGTAGTAAAAATTATTCTATGTTTTTTACAGAGTCTCAACCTATACCCATTATAAATTCTATAAATTGTGTAAATTAAATAGTTATATATTTAATTAATAATAAAAAAATAATTTTTCATTATAAATTCAATTGTTCTCAAGAATAACTATTATTAAAACAAGTATCTATCTGTAGAAAAGTAATAATTTTAATATTTTTTTAGTTATTAATAAGAAATTGCAAGTGGAAAACTATGGACTAGCATTACGGAAGACGGAAAATTTGTTTGTTGAAGAGCTTGCACTCATAAAATCGGAGGTCAAAAATTTCACACATGAACTAATGGTTGGTGTTTAACAAAAGTTTAAAAGTACAACGATAGATTTAAAAATTCGCAATTTAACTTTAGAAGCAAACAACGAGATATATTTTATATCTCGTTGTTTGCTACGAATATATTTTTATTTGTCTACGTTAGTCTATTTTTCCGTTTAAATATAGTTTTGTACAGCAATTATACTATTGTTATGGTTTTCAAATAACTATTATCTAAGTCGCCCAAAGAAATATCTAGTACTGTTTTAACCTCTTGATTGTATGTCTTTGTAGTTGGGGATCAAGTGAAAGTCTGATGGTGCCAAATCAGTGCGATCTGCGAGTGACAACACTCGTATTACTAGTGCCCATAGGCTACTGTAACCGTTACCATCAGGCGGGCCGTAGATCTGTTTGCCACCATCAAGATATAAAATAAAAACGTTAAAATTCAACTGCCAATATCTCTATCGTCCTTAGGATTCCCCTAATATAATCTGCTTGTCCTCTTGTATCTGTTTGGATGACAAACCTTTTTATACAACTACATATTGAATAATGGCACTACGAGTATATTGTAATTTATCAATTATTGAAATCAACTACACGTGTCTGTTTTTAAATTGTACAATTGTTGGTAAATAAATATGCGAATTGATGCCCAGGGTGCACCACGAGGAGGTTATCAGACATCTAAGAAATGTGACTTGTGTAAACGGAATGCCCTTTATTTATGAACAGGAAACGAATTTTTGAAACAATAGAAATCAATTCGCATTCGAAATCGTGAGATTCGTATTCGAATTACCGAATCTACTATTTCTGAATTTTCTCTTTGTGCGCTGTGCAACGAGTGGTTCAACCCACTCGTTTTTGATTTCTACTAGTAGAATATCCAACGCTGACGTGATCTTGACAGTGATCCGTTTCACGTGTGAGTCATCGCCGGATTTTTGTTTTTGTTGTTGTGGTTTTGAATTTTTCTGCGTGAAACGGAATTTAATTAAGAATTTGATCTTAATGACAACACTGAATTCGAGTAATTCAAAACTCTATAAAATTGTAAGCAGTAGAAAATAATTTCGCGCACGATTTGTATTCGTATTCCAAATTCACGTCTAATGATTCAAAATACGTCTCCTGACGTATTTAGAAAACTCGTTAATCTCACCCGGGAACTTAAAAATAGTCAAAAGCGGCTACTTTTAGCATTTTCACTATGTTTTCGTTTGCAATCAAAGATTGGACATAATATAGACATAATTTTGAACAAAAAATATCACAATAATAGCTGTAATGATTTATTGTATCTTTTTAATATACCCATTTTTACACAGCATATATTATAAACTTTTTCTGAAGAAGAATAATACAAAACAATTGACAATTACCATTATTTGTAACAGCATTAATAATATCAAATAATTTTATTGTTATAATGTATTCATTCATAATGAGTGAAAATCTTAGTTTTTAACGAGTAGCCGAGTAACTGTAATAAATAATAATAAACATTTTTTTTAATTACATAATTTTAACATTTAACAGAAATCAGTAAAAGTTACTATTAAATACATAAAACAATAAGTTAAAACTGTAACTTGTAATCTAAGACGATTTGAATTCATATTTACATCCAAAATGTTTTTTTGTATTGTCATACAAATAGAAATAATTTTAAAGCAAAATTGATCTAACCTACGCAGAAATAGACCACCAGGAACATTTTGAAGGTGTAAACCACCTGTCACACAAACTACATATTTCTGAAAAGTAGATGAAACATTCAGGTACTTAGGTTCATAACTCACATTCATGCCGCATCCAACATTATGATAGTAATGAAAAAAATTACAGCAAGTGCGACATCAAATTTCGCAAACGAAGCACCAGATATCATTAGTGGATATATGTTCTGCATCAGAAAAGTCCAAAGCAGAAAGTCATATACGCGATATCATGAATCATAAAATAAATTACGATGAACTCTTCAACAAAGGTAAGACTTTATAATTGTTTATATGCGTAAAAAATGGGAAGGGAGAACATAACATTTCATCATCATCATTTCAGCTAATAGACGCTCACAGCTAGATATGCCTAGATAACATTTTACTAAAACTTATTTGTAACCGTCGGGGTCACCAATTTGCCAGTGTTTCGGCAATGGACACAATGAGACTCAGGTTATAGTCATATATCGTCTATTATGGTCTCCATTATAATAATTGGTTTATTTAACTAAAACTAAGACTTATATACTAATACCGTACGTGCGTATTTCTAGCTTTCAGCACCCTTGAGATGATTATCTCAAAGGATGTTTAATCTCAATACGTGCACGTTCTCATGGCCGGCACAGTAACTAAAACTAGCTGATGTGACGAACTTCATGCTCCTCCTCCTACCAGTCAATGAAATATACCTTTTCTGTATTTAGATGCTATAGAGAAGCTACTAATCGGACTTGAGCGCATACAAAATCTATTAATTCGGTTTCGTCTATGGTCTTAAAAAGTATAACCATGGTTCCCAATTTCGTAAAGCGCACAATTGGCTCCTAATCCGTCTTCGTAGGAACACTTATATTCTTTGTGTCCTATACAATATTCTGCATAATTCATCCTGTTCTTCCTCGTTATATGAACTTTCGTCAACATAGACAGACAGGCACGAAACATATATAGGTAAGCTTAAGAGAACAAAAACCTTATATGTGCATACGAACGAGGAAAAATATTGTCTCCACCTATTCCAGAGAGCCTTCTCGAGAAGAACAGGCAAGAAAGCAAGTTTTATCTCCTCTTTAAAAACATAATTATTGTTGTAATATGTAGTGGTTTTGTATTACTCTATAATCAAAGCTATACATTTTTATTACTCTTAATAATGACTTTTGTTTATCTGTCATATTTGTCACTCAAAAAATATAAATTGTAAAACATGAGCTTACTTTTATTTTAATTATTTACAACACGTTATCAGCACGAAGGTTCGTAAAATCATTTAAAGTTGTGTGAATAAAGATACATTCGTGAGTACTTTCGTCAATTTAAAATGGGAAGTCACGGAGATGGAGCTTGTTCAAGCAATAGAGGTATGAGTTTGTTTGGTATATCTTTGTCAAGACGAGAACAATACTCTGATTGGAAATTTAAGCTCCGGATGTTTTTAATTCACGAAAATCTTTGGGAAACTATAAAAGGTTACCCGAGTGATAGTCAGTTATCGATAAGTGTTAAAAATCGTAATGATGAACTGGCGTTATCAAAGATTTGTCTTACTGTTGACGGACCAGCGATAGTTCATGTGAGGAATTGCAAAACAGCTAAAGAAGCTTGGGATGCTCTGGCGGCGGCCTACGAAGACAAAAGCTTAGGTCGACGGCTGTCTTTAGAACGAAGATTATATCGTTTATGCCTTCGAGATTTTAATAATATTGAGGCCTATATTCATGCTGTACTAACAACGGCTCAGGAACTTTCTGATATTGGGAAGACAACAGAGGACTCGACTCTTGCAGCTATTCTTCTTGGTGGTTTGACCTCTAGATTTGACCCTTTAGTAATGGCTTTAGAAAATTCTAATATTGCTATTACAACTGAAATGGTGAAAGTAAAGCTGTTGAGTTATTTAGAAGATGATCATAATGAAAGTCAGTCTTTGGCACTAAAAAGTATTAAAAAGGAAAAAGGTAAGAAACCAATTATATGCTTCAAGTGTGGGAAGCCAGGACATAAAAGCCCTGATTGTCCATTAAAGATAAATAAAATAGAGAAGACACATAAAAGAGGTATGTATGGAGCATGCAATCTTAGTGAGCGTGATAACCAGGATAAATGGATAATAGACTCTGGAGCTTCTATGCATATGACCTCTAGATCCGATTGGATGAATGACCTCAAGCTTGTAAGTTGTGGACAGGTAACTATAGCAGATGGGAAAAAATTAGACTGCGCCGGTACTGGTACTGTATCTATTAATAGTATTTTTAAGCCAAAAACTAGTGACCTTTTAATTGATCATATTTCCGATGTTGTATTTGTACCCAATTTAAAATCTAACTTAGTTTCTATAAAACAATGTGTAGATAAAGGTTTTATAGTAGTTTTTGATGTTACTGGTTGTAATTTTTATCTTTCGGATTCTTTTTCTTGTTCTGGTAGTATTGCTATGCATGGTTCTACTAATGGTGGGCTGTACACTTTGGACTGTACACCCAATGCAAATGTTGAAATAAAGGCTCTTGATGTAAATAGTGACTTTTCTAGGTATTCATTATGGCATAGACGTCTGGGGCATCTATGTCGTATTGGAATGGACTTACTCAAAAGGTCTGCAGTAGAAGGTCTCGATTATGGAGCTGTGGATAAAAGACCATGTGTGCCTTGTGTTGAAGGTAAACAGGCAAGAAAACCACATTCTAAGGAAAAATATAAGAAATCTACATCACTACTAGAATTGGTTCATACAGATTTGTGTGGACCATTACCAGATGTATCGTATCAAGGTAATAAATACGCATTATTTTTTATCGACGATTTTAGCAGAATGGTTTTTATTTATTTCTTGAATTCTAAAACTCAAGTTAAACAAAAGTTTTGTGAATTCCATAGCATGGTAGAGAGGGTTACCAATTTGAAGATCAAATATTTGAGAAGTGACTGTGGAACTGAATACTTAAATTCAGATTTTTCAAATTATTTATCTTCAGTTGGTATCCAGCATCAAACTACTGCTCCACGTAATCCCGAGTCAAATGGATTAAGTGAGCGAACCATACGCTCTATAACTGAAAAAATGCGTGCTATGCTCTCTGATAGTTCTCTGTGTAAGGCGTATTGGGAAGATGCTATGAAGACTGCAGTTTATCTAAAAAATAGAAGTCCTCATAGAGCGCTTGAAAATTATAAAACACCCTTTGAAAAATGGTACCTATGGTTGCAAACCAACATATTCTCATCTGAGAATTTTTGGATGTCGTGCATTGATTCTTATTCCTGATTGCCATAGAAGTAAACTGGATAAGAAGACAAAGCAACATATTTTTGTGGGTTATACAGATGATCCTAATACATATCTATTTAGAGATTCTCAATATCCAAGACGTCTAGTTAAGTCTCGAGATGCTGTTTTCTTGGAAGATAAATTCTCTGACTTTACAGACCATACAGGTTCAGCAAATATAGATAGTAAGGGAAGTTCAATAGTTCCAATAAAAATACTTGATAATTTTGCTAGACCAAATTTAGACTTGTTTGAAAATCCTGTTCCTGGCACTAGTCGACAATTAGATAGATGTGAGGATTTAGAACCTGCTCCTGGCACAAGTCGACAATTAGATAGATGTGAAGACTTAGAACGCCATACACAATCTGAAACATGTGAAGTATCTGTTTCACCTGATAATGCAGTTGTTTCAGAGATTGTTGCAACTGATAGTCCTCGTGTATCTGAAGATATTTGTTCTACAGAAAATGTAATACCTCTTTCATCAGTCAGTGTGGAAAGTGTGGATGTAGAACAACGGTATCCAATAAGAAACCGTAAAGCAAAAATTTTTGGTTCCGATTTCATCTCATATATGTGTGTAAACACGGATGATAATGAACCATGTTCTTTTTTAGAGGCTATTAATTCCATAGATAAAGATAACTGGTTAAAGGCCATGGAGGCTGAATATAAATCTTTGATTGATAAAAATACTTGGATTTTAGTAGATAGACCGAATAAAAAGGTTATACCTTGTAAATGGGTTTTTAAGTTGAAAAGGGATAGTAAAGGAGAAGTTATAAAACATAAGGCTAGGTTGGTTGCGAAAGGGTTCAATCAAGTCGAAGGCTTGGATTATCACGAGACTTTTTCTCCAGTAGTCAAGAACTCTTCCTTACGTACCCTTTTTGCTTTAGCCGCTGAGATGAATTTAAAAATGAGACACTTAGATGTCGACACTGCCTTCCTCAATGGAGACTTAGAGGAAGAGGTGTTTATGGCTCAACCTCAAGGTTTTGAAGTAAGCGGTCAAGAAGGAAAGGTTTGCTTACTGAGGAAATCCCTTTACGGATTAAAGCAAGCACCACGAGCGTGGAATATTAAGCTCAATGAGACTTTAACAAAATTAGGCTTTAAGCAAACTGCTTCGGAATCGTGTGTATACACTAATCATAACAAAGGTCAAATCTTAATTTTAGCCGTATACATTGATGATATTATTTTTATAATGATGATTCTTTATTTTTGAATGTAAAAGGTCAATTAGAAAAATATTTTAGTTTGAAAGATTTAGGAGATCTGAATTTTTATCTTGGTTTAAATGTTCATAAAAAGGACGGTTGTGTTATACTTAACCAGAAGACCTTCATATTGAAAATTCTGGAACGTTTTGGAATGATTGACTGTAAGAGTTCAATCACACCATTACAAAAGGTAGCTTTAAACAAAGGATCTTGTGACGAAAATTTACCTTACCAGTCTCTAATTGGTTCTCTTATGTATATTGCTGTGAATTCTAGACCTGATATTTCATATTCCGTAAGTTATCTTAGTCAGTTTCTCACATGCTATAATGTTTCTCATTGGAATGCCGCAAAAAGAGTGTTGCGATATCTGAAAGGGACAATTGATTATAGTATAAAGTATTCGAAGACTGAGGAATATCTCAAAGGTTACGTCGATGCAGATTGGGCCAATGATATTGCTGACAGACGTTCATATGGCGGTTTTGTATTTAAGTTTGCAAACGGTCCTGTATCTTGGGAATCTCGTAAGCAGCCTACTGTCGCTCTATCTTCGACCGAGGCAGAATACATGGCTATGACGTCCGCGGCAAAGGAAGCAATTTTTCTACGGCGATTCTTATGGGAGGTAAGCAGTAAAGTAGATGTGGTGTCTCTATATACCGATAGTCAGAGTGCAAAAAACATAGCTCTAAATCCGGTTCACCATGGTAGAACCAAGCATATTGATACGAAGTTTCATTTCATTAGAGATAAAATTTCTGAAAAGCTTATTATGCTTAATTTTATACCATCTTGTGATATGCAAGGAGATTTGTTTACGAAGCCCTTAGGAAAAGTTAAACTTTTAAAGTGTGTAAAGGATATTAATCTATATTAATCCATTCGCTTCAGGTTTATATTATTGTGTGTTATTAGTTTGTTTGTTGTTTGTTAAATATATAAGCTTCGATTAAGGGCGGCTGTTGTAATATGTAGTGGTTTTGTATTACTCTATAATCAAAGCTATACATTTTTATTACTCTTAATAATGACTTTTGTTTGTCTGTCATATTTGTCACTCAAAAAATATAAATTGTAAAACATGAGCTTACTTTTATTTTAATTATTTACAACAATTATCTATACATATAAATAAATTATATTTTAGTATCGTCTGTATGTATGTCTGTACGTTATCTTTGAAATGGCTGTACCGATTTTGACGAGGACTTTTATTGGCAGGTAGCTGACGTAATAAGGAGTAACTTGCGCTATGTACTTTTATTTTAGAAAAATAAAAGTAACAAGCACAAATAAAGTAACGGTCATCCGCCTCATGCAGCGCTGCTCTATGAAATGACATGAAACAAGCAGGCGGAATACGTCAAACATATACTCGGTACCGTCATGTACCGGGTAGATTCTCACCCTCCACTGCACACACACACGGCGATCTTGAGCGTTCGAGCCGTCAGACTGCGTCGACTCCCTTTGCTTCGACTATAACGACACCGGGAGACCCATTTTTGAATTACGAATGCGATTTCGAAATCACCGCTGACTAAATAGTCAGCGGTGAATTTGAGATCACGGATTCCTAACCATCCAATTTTTGAAAGTCGATCGCAGAGCTGCCAACATAGATAAAGTACACACATAAATGTAAGAGTTCGGTTCCACGCATAATGTAGTCGCTGCCGGTTATTGCCGGCTTCACCATTGCGGTTATTATATACATATATGCTACATTCATATATATATGTATATACATAGACTGAAAAATCAACACATCAACTTCAGGCTTGTACAATATGTTTTCCAAACAAAACACAGATAACATTTCCATAAGTATGACTTGATTACGAGTGCGTGAGGGCGCTCGTAATGAAATCACACCTGTGACTAAGGTAGTCACATCAGTGATATTAAAAAATAAGAATTATTGAAAATCGGTGATTATTAGTCACATCGGTGATTTCGAAGTCGCATTCGTAATTCAAAAATAGGTCTCCGGAACGGTTGCTGGTGTAGTTAGTTGGCTAGGTGTCGAACCTTCAGTTCGTGCGCCTTCTACAAATACACATCATTGCAAAGCTGAACATAGCCATCTGAGGCTTCAGCATAGGTCCATCCAAAATTAAAATTAAACAAGCAGGCGGACGGAGCGGATGCACGCGCCGTGCGCGCCCTTTTTTTTTTTTTTCCTCAGGAGAGGGTGCTGAGAATCCATCATGGATACCAACGCAACAGGCAAGCAGGGATGCGTTGATTATGTCGGACTCCTGGTACTGTCGAGACGGCTCGACTACACAGACCTACCGACTAAACTCAGCCTAGCCTTTGGTCCTATTGACCCTACTGGCTTTATTGACGAGGGTGTGCGCCCTTAATAACGCCCTTAGTTGCATCAATATGACAAAATTTAAATGATTCACTGCATCTATTTACAGTTGACTCAAGGAGTGTGAAACTAGGTGATGAGTTAGATAAGATTACTGGTAGTTAAAGCAAGAATTTGAGAAAAATAATCAACAAATGCCTTAGTAATTCCGTCGTCTGACTTACATAATAGTCTTATTATTTATTTCCAAGAAGAAAGAGTTCCCAGCATCCCTAACTGTTTCATGGCTTAGTATATTCCATTTAGTCTTAACTTTGCTTTTTGAGAAATTATTTTATTGGATAAGTATAATTATTTAGCAGACAAACTTTTTAAATATAATCTAGAAGGACAGAGTTGTTGACCATGCCTTCTTTTAGACTACACTCGTGTGAATTGATTTATCAGGATTTAAAAAATAAATTATTTTATGGCCATACGCATATAGTTAGGTTTTTATTATGTGAAAACTTACACTCGAGGTTCAGTTCAAATAGTGCGCTTACGCAACACAACGTAGAGAAAATTAAAATACAATCGGCAATGTGTCTCGAGGCGCGAGTTAAAACAGTGTAGGTTTTAACGTATTTAATTTCCTTACCTTAACACTGATGTATTAAGCTTAGCTTAATATAAATGTAAAGGGAAAGTCATTAAATAATAGACTTAGCCAAAACCCTCTATTTCTTATTTACCGATAATCCGCAGAACTAAACCGGTTTGAAGAAAACGAACAAGTTAAAAAACGGAGAGAAATGGAAAGTGCTGAAAAAAGTCAACAACTCCTTAGAGATTTAGAAAATGAGTATGAAAAAATAAAGTGTGAATGTGCAGTTTTAAAAGTAAGTATGTATTATCTAGTGTAAATGTGGAACAGAATACTAATTTCTATTTCATGAGTCTATTTTACTTAAAATTTTTTAGTACCCTTCAACTATTCTTTGTTATTTTCGGTTCATTTTTTTTTTCACAATTCAATACTGAGGATATCTCATGCACATTATACTCTCTAGGAAAATTTATCTCCTTAGGAATAATCTCTGCTTGTAATCAAAAACCACTGTATCTAATTCTGAGATCCGGGGATGAACATAGGATACATTTACAATGATCTTTTTCAAAAGGGGAAGCTCAATAAAAACGACTCAACCGATTTTAATATAATTTGGTATGGGTATAGTTTGAGATTATACCCAATAAGTTGACTAAATATGCCTGTTCTATTTCAGAAGAGAAATAATGCTATTATGCTTAAACTTCGACGCAAATTAATAGAAACAGAAAACTTAAGAAAAGAATTGAAAGGAAATTAGAAAATGACACCAATAATTAGCTATAGTATTGTTCATTTTCAATAAAGGATCGCACTGTGGGATGAGTTTGTAACATGATTTTTTTCATAAGTCCTATGCCTAAAGCATACTGAAAGTTTCTGGAAAACCTATTAAAATAATAATAACGGAATTCGCAAATGGAACTCTTTTGCGCAATTATTGTATACTACTCTTTGCGCTCTATACGTCGTTTTGTGAAAGAGGATTGTCAATGGTTGTCTATGATATCATAATAGGTGATGCAACTTGTGTATCGATTTGACCAAAAACAAAAACCCAGTCGGCAGAATATCTTTCCCTACGAAGATTTGGTAAAAACTAAAAGCAAGAAAATTGTAGATTATGCCTTTTGCAAGCCTCGATTTAATGGCGACCGCATTCCACAAAGTTATTAAGAACTGGTCCTATTATTTTTCGTAATGGCGTAATGGTTCTCATGAATACAATAATATACTATAGTAGATTATAGCATTGAGGGTATATTTTTTGAAAAACAATAAATGTATTAAGTAATAGTCAAATATCTTGTTTCAAAACTCAGAACCTTTCAGTATGGTCTAAGTATTATATTATCGATTATTTCTAAGAGTATTTCTAAAATAAAACACTGTATCACGTATAGTGCTCTATATTTTCAACTAAATTCCTAATTAAAAATACACTAGTGTAAACAATATATTCGACATAATTAAATAAAAAATATATAGTCTATGATTAGAAGTACAAAATGAGGCATGTATATATTTTAAAAGCACAGTTTAAATTTAAATCAAAATTGAATACGATAAGATATCACAAATTGCGTCTTACAATTTAGTTTCTTTTTTATATTATAGTAGTAATAAAAATAAATCTATTTTGTATTATGTATTCAACTAATATTCAAAATTGTAACATCTTTTGCGTATATTCACCTTATCCTTTTATGATAAGTAGCTAGTGCTTTTACGTGGGTAAACTGTAATTGAACCCATCACTAAAGCTTTATAGTCTAGAGGAAATTCAATTCGGTGCTTTGACTTAGTTCAGAAACATAATGACAATCCCTATTCAATGTAGCACTAGGAAAATTCTTACCTATTAACATTAGTGCAACAACAATCTAACGTCTATTAAACTGATTTAAAATTTCTGGTATTTATAAACGTTATTCAATGTTTAATGAAATAATATTACTAAAAGCACATATCGTTATGTTTGTAAAAATCCAATGGAGCAAAAGAAAACTAATAATCATTTCTAATTATCTAGTTGCAATAATAGAGCAACACTTCGTTGGATCCAGTGAGCAGATGGTTTATCTGAAGGCAAATATAGAGCTAAAACAAAATTTGAAGAATGTCCTGTAGTGGCTAAAACGCCTTTTCTTTCAAGGGTTTTGTACAAAGGACATTTATATCTCGAACCTTCTTCGAACTTTGATTTCAATATTGGGTATAGCCATATAACTGGCACATGATCGTTTAATATTTTTGGAAATTGCTCATCGATTGCATAATTATCACGGTTCCAACGTCCGCCGTCCATAAAAAGTCCTATGACATATACGCCAAATTCTGGTGATTCACTTTCATAATCGCTTTGCCGAACTTCAAAGTCAAATACTAATAAATCAATCGGGATCTTTCTGGACCGAGCATAATTCTGCACAGAACCTGTAAGAAATGCTTGAGTAAAAAAGAAACCAGATAGCCAAAAAGTTGAGGGTTTGCCATTTTGGTACCAGTCGTCTAACATTGCTAATCTTTCAATAAAATCTAATATATAACTAGGCAAAGGTTTCAGGCTCGGGTAAGAAACTTTACGCCAATTATCTGGTATTTTACCGAGTAGCATTGCATTTGCTTGATTATCTAACGCAGGTGACATTACAATTAAACCCTTAACGGCTTTTTGTAAGTCAAATAAAGAAGTTTTAACTTCAACTAATAATTTGTTGAATCGTTCCATTTCTTGTATAAGAACCGTGTTCATGGATTCGTTGTAGTCAACAGGATACTTTTTTTGAGCAATTTCAACATCAAAACTAGGTGGTAATTTCGTTATGATGTCGGAAGCCATATGCATTAGGACAACCTCAGTATTACCTTTTTCTCCACCACTACCTGTACCTTCTACTAACACTAAAGCTGTTGCTAAATCCATTGATATGGTGTAGTCTCGAGTTATTCCTGCGTTCATATGTAAACCAAAAACCTCTGGTGGAGGGTTAACAGGTACATTTTCAATATGTTTTATATAGTCTTGGTATTCACATCGTCGAGGAAGTCCGTATTGTGACCCTATATCACAAAACAAATAATTAGGGTCATTAACAACACTTGCGTTAACATATGTATCTAAAATTGTTATAATCAATCGACGGTCCCAGTCATCAGTTACTCTACCTCCATAGTTGCATTCACCTGTTAAATATTTGATCGCAACATATTGAATATCATCATATTGGTTTAAAAACATTTGCAACTGCATTACAGATATTTGAAAATCAGAATCATTAAAACCGTATTGAATATTCCAGCCTAAAGGGCCAAACTTTTTTCTCTCTTGAACTACTGCATGAAAAAAGCTTATCCCATACAAAAGTTTACTAAATGCTTTATCTTTACCTGGACAACCCTCAAAAAATTCTGCTTCTTTTAATGGTTCCGCGAAATATGACCGCAGCAAATTATGTTGAAGACCAGTTGGGGGTTCATTTGTCATTTTAACGGCCACTTGTAAAACTGACTGTGGAAATTTTTCCGAAGGATAACTTGTGAGCCAAAGTCTAAAATTTAGATCAGTGTTAGTGAGATCAAGCCCTTCCACAATTTTTTCCAAAACAGGTAGCCAGGATACTGCTAAGTGGCAATTTTGTAAACAAACCCAACCGCCCTCAAGTTGAGCCTTTTCAATCATAGCCCGTGCAATTGGCCCTTGTCCTTGCCCTAGTGATATAGAATTAAACCTATGTGAGTATCCCATTCTCTCGCAATATTTTATAAGTGATCCCATTGGATCAGAGCCTGATGACAAAATGAAAATTAGTGGAGCGAGACAATTTGAGTCGCCAAAAGATTTACCAATATCAAACGGTGGAGGTGTTATATATTTTCGACCAATTTGTTTATCAATGAAATTAGATATGGCAACAGTAAGTTTATCCGGTCGAAGCACACGTATCACAAGAAGTTTTTGGAAATCTACTAATTTTTGGTCCCAATCACCTGGTAAGGATTTATTATGTGGCTCCATATCATCGTATACTTCTTTCCATCTCTGTGCCATTCGTATAAAGTTGTCTTTATAGCCTTCAAAAGCAGGTAAGTCACTCAAGCGACATATCTCATCCCATGATTTGTCAGGTAACCAATCTAGTGACTTTTTGTATGGATTTTCTACAGCAATACCTCCAGTTATTAAAAAGATATATTCATCGTGATTCATTTCTCCAGTAGATAACATCATCTTAGAAACCATTATAAAGGAAAACATGAGCTTATCTTTATCAAAAAGAGATCGGCAAACATTACTGTAAAGATTATATGTAAATGTATCTTTCAAGAATTTTATCCGTTTGTCTAAGTCTTTTGACTTATTTGCATTTTCTATGGACATGATATATAAATTTATAAACCAAGTTAGAGAATATTGATACATGGGATCTACGTTTGGTAATTCTGTAACACAATAGTAAAGTACTGCAGAGTGTGATGCTATTGGCCTATAACCTAATCTAAACTTTTCTATAATAACTTCAGTTTCTAAGCTAGCTTCCTGTTTCTTCATGATATCGATAGCTAAAAGCTTAGAAGAATCTAACACTTCAATCGCAGATTCATCTTCCAAAATATCACCTTTACTTTCTTGAAGGGTACGTAATATATCATCTTCTACCTGCTTAAGAGCAGCTCGATTGGCTGCTCCTTGAACTATCAACTTTTCTCGTTTCTCTTGTAAATCGGGTCGTTCTTTAGCTACAACAATACCTAATAGCTGATCTTCCAAACCGTCTTTGGTAAGTGCAAAGTTAATTAGGGTAACTTTGTTAAAAACTTCAGGAAGATAATGCGGGTTTCTTAATTTGGTTGTCATATAGAGTCGGAAATTGGGATGGTATTCTATAACGTTTTCGCCTAATGCAATAAATTCTTTTCCACCTTGCATATATGTAAGTTTCAGTAAAACTGGGTCTAACGGTGCTTCCACGTCTTCTAAAATACAATCAATCAATGCTGGTTTTCCGTATTCTAAACAAGTTTCTATAACTTTCATATAATTTCCATCTGTGAACTTTAAAACTTGTAAGTCATTAGATTTTTCCATAGTTTTTATCCATTTATTGGCCTGCCCCTGTGGATCTACCAGTAATGACCACCGCATGGAGTTATCTTGAATAATTGCATTGTCCGTGGAAAAAGAATCTCGAGGCAGACCTGCTATGTACCAATTTTGAATCTTAATATCTGATCCTAATATGTCTTTAAGCGCATACTGCTCTGAGTGTGGCATTTCTAATTTAATAATAAGTTCACGCCATTTATCGACCATTTCAATTCTAATAGGTAACGTATATGGTGACAAATATGCGATAATACCACATGAAACTAAAATATCTCCCGCTAAGTTATCAAATAGTGTTTGCAAGTTTTCTGCTGCAGCTGTCCATCGAACTTTTTCACCCCCTAAACCACCAATCAATTTTTCGGCCCTGTTTAATTTATCAATACACAATTGTACTTCGTCTTCGAGAGCTTTTTTTTTTATATTGGCCTCTTCTAAAGCTTCATTTAATTCAGCTAGTTTTGCTTCTAAGCGTGCAACTGTAGCTTTTTTTTCTTCCAGAATAGCCATCGTTTCAGCAAATTCTCTTTCTGCGGCTTCAAGTTTAGCTTTTTTTGGACCTACAACTTTAGCCACTGCATCATACATATCCATGGCTATTATCCATTTGCACAGACCTTCAGCCGCAGTAGATGCTTTGGCAATAATATGTGGCTTGAAATCTTTATGAGATAGATACTCTTTTCTAATTTTTTGCATGGTCGTTATAGGAATGTTATCTTTGTCATAATTTTTTAATGACTCTAAAAAACTCATGTCGCCAAGAATTCTTTTGCTAGGACCCCAATAATCAAACATTTTCTTACCTGGATTATTCGGATCTGGAATTTTGTCTGGAGGTATACCTTTCATTACACATACTGCTGCCATTACTAATTTTACTGTTGCTGGCGGATTTTTCATAGACTTTACTATAGTAATATCAGCTGGCTTTAGTGTATTTAAAGCCGCAATAGCATCCTCCAATATAGGTAAAGCGAGTGCTAAATCAGCTTCACAGTCTTTTTTCAATTCTTGTGCCGCAGCTGCTTGGACATTGGCAATTTTTTGGTCTTCTCTGACCTGTGCTGCAGCTTTATCAGCAGTGCTCGTTTCCTTTGCAATTTCTTCCATCATTTTTGTTGATTTAGCAGCCATCACGATGAGTTGAGGTTTTAAAATATTTAAGTCTCGTTGCATAATAGAAACTGCTTCAGCAGCTTGACCTAACTTATCCAAACCGTTTGTATACCTTAATTTTGCAGCTTTTAATTCTCTTTGTTTTCTGTTTGTTAGAGTTGTGAATGATTTAATTAAACCTAAATATGAAGCCGAAGTTATGTACGTTTTCCTACCGTATTGATTATAAAAATCTTCCGAAACGTTTCTTGCGTCAACGTGAAATTGTTTGCAAGCTATTACAGCAGCCAATTTTATTTTATCGGACACGTTGACTTTTACCATGTAGTAATTTGCCACCATTTCTAAAGCGTCTTCAGGCCAACTGTCATACCAGTCAATAGTACAACAATTTACCAAAGATGGATATAATCTAAGCCTCGTCCTAAAAGCACTTCCTATAGGACTGAAACATAAGACAATATGTAATTTTGCCTTGCATCTTCCAATAAAGAAAGCTAAAATTTGAAGTGGACTTATATCAAGATTTCTGTTACCTCCCTGAGCAGCTAGACGAACAAGTTCCATTATTTCCTGTTTTTCATCCAAACCATACAAATTTGGCACTTCACCAGAATTAAGCAAGCTATCAAGGTTTTGTATAAATATTTCTTCTTTGATTTGACTTTCTGTAAATAAAAATGTTGTATCCTTATTAAGACCACCAGATTCTCTTAAAACTAGTTTTACGTCGTCGTGCCAGTCTTTAACACTATAAGCCTTGGTGATTTCTGGTTGAAAAATTTGTTGACCTAAAACTGTGCTGGCCAATCTTGTCAATGACTGACGTCCAGAACCACCAACACCAACTAATAAAGCATTACCTGATGGCATTGACAAAAGTCTACAAATTTTTGATAAATGTTCTAATGCATAATCGAAAAGCACAATATTCATTTTCGCTTTGTGCATAGTGTTATATTCAGATAACATTGATAAGGCTGTATTTAAAAATATTTCTTTGTTTGGAATTTCTTCATATTTCCTCTCTCCTTCTAGACTTTCGGTATCTAAGTAACTACCAAACATCATTTTTTTGACAGTATTCATAGTAACTTCATCGTTTTCATCTAAATAATTATCTAAAGCTGTTTCGAATACTTCTCTCATGTAATCCTTAGTCGATTTTTTAAGAATTTGAAAGAACCAACTACGATCATTTTCATCTACTAGTCTATCATAAAATACGCGCATGATTTCATGAACCCAAATTCTTGTGAAAGTTTTTTTATTTTCCGCACACTCTTTTCTCAGTAGGGCACAACCTTGAATAACTCTTGAAAAATCTCTTAAATTGAAAACATAGTGAGATTTAGCTGGTGTTGGCCTAAGACCTTCTGTAGCTTGTTCATATATATCCATAGTTGCCGCAATAATATTTACAATGTAAACTTGGGTATCTTGACCAAACCCATTTCTTCTCCATCCTAATTGTAAAAGAGTGGTAAAAATTTTAGTCATACTTTCCTTTGAAAATTCATTAATTGAATAGATATTAAAATGACGCAACATTCTAGGATAAATGAGTTGCCGGCTACCTCCAACAGGACCTATAGCGCCATAAAAAATAGTGTCATGAATGTATAGTTTTTCCGTTGTTTTTAAGTCATACCAATGTTTTTGATCCAAATACAACCTTAATAATTCTATTGCAGGCTGTGCTCCATATACTTCTTTTGCAGGCATATTCATGTCATCAATAAAAATAATAGCTTGTTTGCCTTTTGTTGGCCCATAGTTATTTTTTCTTCTCTTGACTAATTTCGAGATGACTAAATCTTGCGTTTGATTTGCTGAAGTGGTGGTAGTGAAAGTTATGAATCCAGGAGTATATTTGTCCATACTAAGAGCGTTCATTAAAAAATTTTGAACATAAAAGCTTTTTCCAGTACCAGTAGGACCTATAAGAAGTAACGGCTTGATAAATTTTGTATGTAAAGCCAATAAATATATACATTTTTCAGTCTCTAAAGTGGGAATTATGGTTTGAAGAAGATTTATTTGTTCCTTTACTTGGACAGCTTTAACTGCTTCGGCCCAAGGTTTCCAACATCCTTTACCTTTGTACATGTAGTAGTGATCGGCAAGCATTCCTTCAGTGGGTATCGACACATCTAGTCTGTCGAGTTGTGATGGAATACCCCTTTCTCCTCTAAAATATTCTTTGACCAAATCATCGAACATTTCACGAGAATTTGTATTCAATATACCACCAAGACCCCAAATACAAGCAGCCATAAAAGAAGCCAGGATCCATGTTCTAGTATATTTTGTATCTTCTTCGCCTTCGATAGCATTATTCATTAACATTTCTACTAAATTTAGAGCACTCATTAACAAATTCACCTCACCAGCGGTAACAAGCTGAGTACACGTCTTACGAATATAGTATATGAGTGGGTCAAATAGCCATTCACATATGTTAAAAATGAAGTCCTCGTTTTCTTCGAGCCACGTGGGATTAAGGTTTGTCATCCAAGATTGGTAAAATGGTCTAAGTCCAAAAGACGCTGATTCCATATAAATCATACCACATCGTGATACAGTAGCGGGTGATGCCTGAGATAAATCCATTACTTCGAAAATCATCGACATTACATTTGACATAGCCATTACTTCACCAGATGTTAAGCAAAGCTTCTTATTGTCATCCAATACTGTATTCATATTTTCGATCCACACAGCATCCACAGGTCCATCAAAAACGATCCATTTACGAACAGGCGTATCGTCAGATGCAAAGTCACGAAACATAGTTGCGACTATACCATCTGTCCATTCATACGATATTGGATCGAATGCACCGTATAGCTGACCCATAGTGACAGCTTTCGGGTTCAGAACCTTATAGGTGCATTGACATCCTCCAGGTTTGTTTTCCAATTCCATTAAAGTTAAAGCTTCAGATAAAATTTTTAAAGTCATAGACTTACCAGAAAATGGATCACCAACTAACATAAAACCGTGTCTTACAATCATCATTTCATAAGTTTGAATAACTTTAACTAAAAAACATTCCATCGGTTGTAAATTATTATTTTCACATGCAATATTGCAGGCATTAAGAAAATTTACATAGTCAGGCTTAGGTAAAGAAATCCCAGGAAATAAATCAGTTATGATACCCTCAAATAACGGTACATCGAAAGATAAGAATTTTGGTAAGTTTACATCTGTGATTGATCGTAAAAGTAAAATACTTTCGTTTTCATTTGGAAAGCTTCGTTTTAAATTACCTGCTGCTGACAGAACAGTTTTTACTGCTCTCATTCCGTAGTCGTAATGGTTTTGAGATGACAACTGTTCAGAACACAATCGATATGTTGTCACTATTTTTACAGATAAATTTCGCGCATCCATAAATCCAAAAGAATATAATGATATTTCTCCAATCATAGCATAATCAGGAACCATCATAGCAACAGTTCGAAATAAAACTTTTAAATTATCTGGCAGCTCTGACCTTCCAGCATATCCAGGATTCATTGTTATACAAACGTAACAAGCTGGATTTAATTTCAAAGTAGTGCCTTCAAAGTCAAATGTTTCTGCTTTTTGTCGTATTGCTTGTACAATACACAAAATTTGTTGCGCTATGACAGACAATACTTCAACTTCTATTCTATTAAATTCATCAAAACATACCCACGACCCACATGCAGCCAATCCTTTAAAAAATTTACCCATAGCCTTATAGTCTAAACCATCGGAGCAATTAAATACTACACATTGCACAGCCAACGCTTTTGCAAGATCTTTTGTTGTTTCCGTTTTTCCAGTTCCAGCAGGTCCTTCTGGGGCACCATTTAAATGAAGATAATACGCGCCTATCAAAGTACGATAACATCTGTCTGTTAGAGGTGTAATAACTAATCGGTCAGAATTTCCAAGGTATTCGTAAGCATAATATACAACAGCATTTATAATTTTTACAAAAACCCTTTCCTCTTCCCAGTAATATCTTAATTGGGCCAACCACTGGAAATCCGTAACCTCTGTTACATTTTTGCCAATAAGCTCATAGATGACATCTTTAGCATGGACGTCAATGACAATTAGAGCCTTAACAGTAATACTACTTAGTTTACTTATATCTGAGCGTCGTATCACAGCAACAGTTTCATTTAGTTGTTTGTTCAATCCCACGTGGAATGCCTGCAATTCAGTAAGCTTGTGTGTGTTTAATGCTTCATGTACATCGACCGCCCAATGTATTTGCGAGATTGCTAATACCACCATACCTTCCCATAACAAAATCCACTCTACTCTTTGCATATTGGGATAATCATAATATGAAAGTTCTGTTTCAGACTTAACTGCTTTAAGCATTTGCTCTTCAACTTGTACAAGCCATTTTTCGACTGAGCCTCTAGCTGCTGCTGTACTTATAGTCTCTAAGAATTCCACTTGCTCTCCTTCCATCGAAATCATAGCAGATATATTGAAATCCGAATCAAATACAAGTCTATTGATACCTTCAAAACATTTTTTTAAATGAGGTTGGACTTTTAGTGGATTTTTGGTTTCAGATAGTATTTCTAACATTTCATCATTAGACAGAAAGAAAAATCGAGGAAAATATAGTCGCTTTTTCTCCAAATAGTTATTAACACCATCATTAATTTTTTCTAGTAAGGAAGAAGCTATTTTAAACGATTCTAATACTCCCATACCCCCCGCTAGCTCTAAAGCATGTGGATCTTTCTCTACGGAGCCCATATAGCGACGATAAGTATTGTTTACCTCTACAAACATAACGCCTTCTTCAGGCATCTGTGCAACGATATCCTTAGATGAAAATATCGGAAGCAAATACAACCATTGACTTTGAACTTTTCCCCATTCATCAATAGTAGAATTGACCCGTATGATTTTTTCATACCAAGCTCTAACTTGTGTTTCAAAGGGCTTTACAAAGGCAGAACCACGCATACCGATTGTTTTCACGATATGATCGTCTAAAACACTTTGAATATCGTCAAGACCCGACAGTATGAAAATACCTGTGTCTTTATACGGACTAGTCTTGAAACAAATATCAGTCCACTCCGCTATCATCTTATTTAAGTTGGTAATCAATGCAAGTTCTTTTGTAGCAGCAACACTTATTATTTCATACTGATCAATATCATCCCATAAATTAAAATTTATGATTTTTCTTAGTGTTGTGCCAGCTGTTGGCGTTAGATCGAAACCGGCAATTCCTGACATTTCATCCCAATGACGTTGTACTAACGCAGGATTGCACATTATATGTACCATTTGAACGTTAGGTCTCCATTCTTTTATTTCAGCTATAGCTTGAGCACACAACTTCATCGGAGCAGGTAAATTATTAACATCGGGATCATCTACTAAGCCTTGAAATCTTTTCTCAACGCCTTCAGCTATTTGTTGTTTTATTTTATTTTTATAGTTTTTAGATAGTTTTAAAAATTCTTTATAATAAAAATCATGGTCTTTTTCAATTTCGTTATGATCTATATACTCGAATACTCCATCCATCCACGTGTAATAACTACGTTTCCATCTATGAACTAAATGAATTAGGCAGTGAAAAGGAAGTATAAAATCTTTTAACTCTTCTAAGTCAGCGTACGTTGAAATTGGAAATTTGAAGGTAGTTTCTTCATTGTTAATCCATGCAACTAATATATCGCACTCAGATAGACGTTGGACAAATTTTCTTAAATATTCGAGATATTCCTGTGTATGATTTATATCGTCCATATTATCAAGTAATTCTAAATACGGTGTCATTGCACCGACTTCCTTGTTTAAAAATGCAATTCTCGCTAACAAATGATCTTCCATTTCAGCCTTGAACGTTTCAAAAGCAGCAGCGTTTTTCTCAAATATCGGTTTTATATCTTTTAACCAATTAACAGTCCGTGTATTAGACGCAACGTGTTCAGGCGTTAAAGAAGTCATTTCAAGAAGATTAGATATAATTTCAATTTGACGCAGAATTCTGTCTTTTAGAGCTTCAACTAACACAGTCTTAGCATTCAAAATATAAGCTCCTTGTTCCACCAGCTCCGCCGCATTTTCTGGCTCCTTCAATGCTTTCGCTGCTATTATTTCAAATTCAGTGCATATTTTTTGATTTTGGTTTAAATGTGTTCTTACAATTACTGCTATTATGTCATTTATGAATTCTAATGCTTTGTTTTTTAAGCCATCAATCATTCTTAATTGGCAGACAACAGAACAGTTAAAATATTTATTTTCTAAGACAGCCGTAATTTCAGAATTAATATTTTGAAAATATTTAATTTTACGACAACTCTCCTCAAAATCAGTTCCTTTCTCAAAAAAATCCAGAAGCGCCGCTTTAGCAGGGGTCCCGTACAACATATAATATTCTCTTTTTAATTGGTCTATATATTCTAACAGAGGCATGAAAACTTTTTCTAATTGCGTTTGTAAACGCTTATGACCATCCATAAATAACCATTCATTATATTTTACAGGTAAAGCATCATAGTTGTACGGTATTTTAAGATATTGTTCAATTGGCATTAACCTTTGTGATATATTACAAATAGCATTGACAATATTATGATAAACTCCGTACACAGATTCAAGTGACGGGTCATATATGAATTCGCCGTCGAAATCTAAAGCAATGTTTAAAATTGGTACAGAATCTGGATTTTTAAGCGAATTTATTATAAAGTCGATAGATCTACGCATCAACTCTTGTATCTGCATTGATATCATCTTGGTTGCACATTTAACAAATCCTGGAACATTTTTCGCTCGCATACCTTTTAGACATCGGGGGTTCTTTAGCCATTGTACTAAAATAGTGTACCAAGTGCTAGATACTAAATAATCAATTCGTTTTATTTCTTCCAATATTCTGTTTTCAAACTCTTCCAAGTCCATTGGGCCTCTTGCCTTGTATTTCGCTAGATCAATTATGTGAGGAGGAAACTTCTTTTCAGATGATTCAAGAATTAGCCGTATAAATGGATGTAACATTAAAGCGCCATCTTGTAATCTGTTTTTATATTTAACCATCCGTTTGTAGTTCGAAGTGACGCCGTGGTATTTGAACTGTGGTTCTTCATACCTTTTCCTGCACTCTCCAGGTACTTCACGGATTACAGTCTTGACAGCCAAGTTATGAAGATTGTTGTTCCATTCAGACTTACTCTCGTTAATTAATTCATCCATTAGATTTGGAAAGGTGTGACGTAACTTTGATGGTACCAGACCGATAATTTTTTTCTCCCAAGATTTGAGCATAGGTGGCGGCTGTATTTTTTCTGCACAATTGCGCAAAACAGCAATATGCTTAGATTGAGGTATATCAAGCGTATCACGTTCTTGGGGATCTAATGAAAATCGAGAAACCTCCACTTTTCTCTTGGATGCCTTTTCTTCTAAGATTTTCCGGAACTTTGCTTGTTTTTCCTACAACATAACAACATATTTTCTGTTAATCTTAAATTATTACACTCTGTTGTGTTGTATTGTTAATGTATATTAAAAATACACAGGACTACATTACAGAGCTATGCACCATGAATTAAATTAACTACGTCCATTAAATATAAAGATAACTTCGTTAAGAGTATATAGTAATAAGTAACGTTTTACTTATTGTACAATTGACGTTAATGTTTAATCCGTTTTACATGTGATCAAAATTGCATATTTTATATATTTACGATTAATGATTACTAATAAAAAGTGTTCGTTTATATTCTGGTAGTTATCTATCAAGCCATGTTAGGAACTCGTGCTCGCAGAATGATAATTAATTTAAAAGCTAACTGCTGCAACATTGCAAGGTATGAACGCGCGCCTGCGTAGTGCTACGAATGCGTGTAAATTCACTGCTACATCAGTACTGTTGAATCAATACAATGCAAGTGTTGTTTTGTTCATAATACACATATTATAATATATGTGCGTCCATAATACTGTGCCTATGTACGGAGTCATTTAGAGTATGCAAGCTCAATCTGGAGTCCACGTTATGATATATATATCAATAGAATTGAAAATATACAGAAGAAGTTCACCCGCTTCCTAAATTATAAATTTAAAGTACCGAAGATGAGTTACAATGAGCGCTGTGCCAAATTCCATCTTTTGCCATTATCAATGAGACGTTCAATTGCCGACATTGTAATGTTGATGAAAATTGTGAGGGGAACCATTGATTGTCCTGAACTGCTAGGCAACATCTGTATTAGGGTACCTGCACGTTTGCCTCGTAACAAAGTTCACATGACTCTCGGTGTTCCTCTCTCTCGCACCAACTTCAGACAGAATAGTTTTAGGATTAGAGCCAGTTGTTTAATAGTCTCAATGTAGATGTGGACATATTTCATGATGGTATCCATAGCATCAAAAATGTTCTGTTGGATTTTTTTCTGAAGGAGGTAATCTAACGCATTTTTGTTTTAGATTCTGTTTTAATTATTATATTTCTTTTTTTTTTGTTCAATTTTGTACTGTTGCACTCTGTTAAAATATTGTTTTTATACTGTTTTATTGGTAACTGACAGCTGTGTAGTGCAGTGTGCTGATTAACTTGTGGCTATTTGTGATAGCTTTTAATTGGCATATAGTAGTTATTATAGTTGTGTATATTTGTTATCATTGCTGTTAGTCTCCTAATATAATAAATAAATATCCTAATATAATAAAATAAAATAATTTGCGGTACTCAAATGGTAGTGCAAATGCGGTACACAATTGTAAAAGGGCTTTGAATTTTTGGTAATTACGTGGCACACCTAAAGTATCGGAAACTAAATAAAAACCGGCCAAGTGCGAGTCAGACGCGCGCCGAGGAATACGCATATACCTGGCTATTAACTTTCTGTAATTGCAATTTCTTTTCTGATAGAGACTATAAATTGCGGTTTTCAGACGTTTTTCTTTACTTGTGCTGCATGACGTTACATGAAAATAAAACGCAAAAATAATATTTCGTATGATGCAACAATAAATTTACGGATTTCGGATTTTTTTTCTTCACTTATCCTACATGACATTGCTACATGCTAAATTTCCAAGAAGTTTTGATATAAGTACATTTTAATTCCATCGTTTAAAAAGAGAATTATAATTATTTAGAAGTTTGATTTTTCCAATTAAATTAGAATCGCAATTTTTTTAATTAGTAGCATGTAATTATTAATTTTAAGTAGTGTACGGAAATTCAGATATGGTACATGGGGTTACTAGATTGCAAAGCAAATGATGCTGCAGACACGAGCAAATATTTTATATTATTGTCTTGCTGGTTTGTTGGATTATACGCTCTTGGTTAAGTCTTCGAAACTACTGGATCGAATTCTTTTAGCCCGTTTAACGAGAAAGGCTGTTAGCTAAACACGGTAGCATTTTAGCCACCAGAATTTATTAAAACAAGGCAAATGCACGTGTCAACTTGTCACCGATCAGCTGGCACTCACGTCTTCAATATCAAAATTTTGTTAGATGAATGAGAGAGTGAGTGAACATTAACGGCCTAATTATATTTACACATCATTTCTGAGTCCGAAACCGTAACCATGAGTTTTCGATAATTTGGATGGTACCTACTTATTATTTTTGTGGTGAAGTGTGTTGTTTTTTTTTAATGTTATCTACCTGTTTGTTAACGAATGTTAATATTGTTTTTTCCCAAAGGTGTGATCTGAATATAACTTAAATGAATTTTTTATGTAATTTATCAAATTTTTATGGAATTAATACGCCAAATGCAACCGTAAGAGATATAGGAATTAAACATCAGTGAACAATGTGTCTACGAGGGTGAAGGCGCGTTGCAACCAGTTGTTCATAAAATCAGTTTTGGTTTACATACCTTGATTCTATTGTACGGCGGGAGAGGTACGAACGGTAACTTCTCCATCTTGTGTACATTAGGTATCGGCAGCATGACCGGAATTCGACAACCATTTTTTGTTTGTAACAGTTTTCTCAATTCACTTTCTTCCATGATTAATGCTTTTTAACGACACAAATGATCAATTAATATTATGTCGTTTAAAGAACACTACATTTTGATAAGAAGCATTTGGTTATACCTAAGTAAAAATACTAGTAGTTATGATTATTTAATAATATTCTAGAAGTGATTTCATAATAAAATTAGATTCAATAAAATTCTTGCTACAATTATGAACACCAGTCCAGTAATAAATGTAGAAAATAGTTGTCATAGAAACCACATTTAGTAGGTTAGGTTAGGCATATAAGTGAGACAAAGGATAAACGAAATAGTTGTCATAGGAACACCACAGGTTTATTCAACAACTTATTTCGGATAAACGTAATATTTGCCATAGAGTAATTTAGTAACATAACCCTATTTGATTTATAATAATGACCGTTTTCTCAAGAACCTACTTAATTTTGTTAAAAAATGGGCTAAAATATTTATTAGTAGACTTACTACAAAATAGCATTACAATTTGTACCTAGAGGAGAATATGCATAAGTACCTCGCCTAAAAAATGTCCGGCATTATCTATGTATTCGACAATAATAAACGCCGGCTAAGAATAATTGCTGGCATCCACACCTTGACGCTTTGCATTGCGATGTGCGATTTGGAGTCGCGATCCCGGTATCAGCTTATGCAGCTATTCACCAGACTCCCCAAAATATAGTTTGTAGAAGATTGCCAGGCAAGACTGCACTGCTGAAGAAGGCTGCAAAGTCAATAAGTCTCTTGGCTATATTCCACCATGTCTGTAATGTATAAAATTAGTTTTAAGCTGAGCAACCTCAAAGTTATACTGATAAAGTATTATCTCATCTTATCACTTGTATGGAGTACTATACAAGTTGACCCAGATGAAGTTTAAAGATGTCTAACTTTTTGCATTTTTATTTAAAATCGTAAATTTGCAAGTTTTTAGGTGCAGTACAAATTATTCATGTGATTTTTAAATATGTACTTTACGTTTTATATATCGCACTAATAATACAATAGTGTATCAACTCAAAACATCGTACTTGACATAATACTATAAACACACGCAAAATTTGATTCCTCACGCGTGATCAAGACCGTCGTTCGATTAGTGCAGAAACAGAATAAGGATAAATTAAAAAAACTTATGTGACAGTTATTCAATTTGCAACTATTACATGAAGTGAGTAATAAGTTTTTTGTTGATTCTGAAAAATGTTCGATTTTGAGTTGATACACTATTGTATTATTAGTGCGATATGTTTTAAACATGATTTTTCTATTTTGCACTGGTGCTTAGTACAAAAAAATACTTTAATAAAATTAACGCTAACGCCTCTGTGTTAACTGATACCCCGACAGGTTCTAGATAAGGCCAAAACTGAACATTTTTGCTCTAGACTCGGGGACCATACTCTAACATAAAATAAAGGAATTTACGACGTCGTCGTCACTATTATCACATATATCGTTCTACTTTATTATGTGCGTACATGTAAATTAGGATTATATATCTAATTTTTGTATTTAAGAAGGTACCCGGAAACCGAGATCAATTCAGCAGTCCCACTTGTGGCTAACTTGAGACAAACGAGGTTAAAAAAATAAAACTCTGACTCTATAACCTTGGGAATTATATTCGCAATAAGATTAAACAGATGCATGATACAGATCGTTATATACATACAATTTTATATAAAATTATTTTCTTACTATCAATCATTATTTACATTTTACACAATATTAATCAAAAAGGAACAAACATTATTCTTACATTTCTTATACAAATAGGTAACTAAAGTAAAACGCTATACAAATTAATATATGTACTCATTGATTAAATACTATACAATCTTTTTAGATATCTAATTAAGTGACCGTTTACACAACATGAAAAGTTTGCGATGACTTGAGAAACTTAATTGCTTTGACAGACGGTCTTAGTAGCAACTCATAGTCTTTATAAGAAGAAATAACAAATGCATAAAAAGAAAAACTTGCCTTCACATGACAAATTTAATAGTTGTTTAACTAAATGATCGGAATAGTTATATTGACGACTACTATACTGTATTGTTAATAATCCAAACGATAAAGTTAAAGTTCAAAGCATAAATGCAAAATTATATTAAAAATTAACGAAATCTTTATCTAAAAAAGATTTATCTAAATGTAATTTACTTATTTTCAGATCTAAGTATTGATAAACGCGATAAAGTCATTTTCACTTTTGATGATGATTTATTATGATTCACTAGGTGATGATTCACCGGAAGAAGCTTGATGTTCCCGGGGGCTCCCTACATGCCTGAGGAAGGCCATCCCTGAGGTTTTTAGTGGGTAGGCCTCCCCCTTCTGGGGAGGAGAGCCCCACATAACCACCGGCTCTCCGCAGCCGGGGTATGCAATTCAATGGATTTTCCTCAGCGGAACAAAAAAAAAACCCTTTTGCAAAGATTATAAGAATATAAGTATTTAATATTAACGTTTTATTGTAAATCTAGTTAGAACAGAAGATATGGGACTATCTAAGTCATTCGCAAGCTTTGATGCTGTGTTAGCAGGTAGATCGCATATATCTAAGTTTCTACATTATAAAACTCTGGCACAAATTGCTCTGTTGTTGTTTGTAAACAACGATGTTTATGGTAGTTGAAAAATTAAACATAATTCCGACTACACATTTACAAAAATCCTGACTTGATCAGTCTTAATTCGATGATTGAATTCATATCAAATGGCACTATAATGAAATCTAAGTACATACATTAAAATAGGTTTAGGAACATTAAAAATAACATCACCTTGTAAATGAAACGTATAAAAATATAACGTCTTTTTTGTTTTAATGAAGTATTTTTACAACAGCTTATGTATTAAATATGGAAGTTTTTTTTCACCCTTGAAATTCAATAGTTGCAGTCCGTTACCTAGAAATATAACATACTCGCACAACTGTCCAATACAACTTTCTCTAAATACTCTGAACACAGATAAAACACGATTTCGTATAGATATATTTTCATTTAACAACCTATACTTAATTTTGATTTTCTTAATAAGGAATGTGATAAGTTTAACGAAGTGTAGGGTTCGCCGATAACTCAAATTTTGTATAATACATAAGTAAAATGGTGTTTTTCCACAAATCTACTGGGTCAATCAATACATTCTGATGGTCATTGATTGACATTATACAGATTGTGTCAGGGCCGGCGAAATAATAATTATAGCTTTACGGGTTAAATTGCCTTAAAGTAAAGGTAAAAACTTGCAAATGACACCTTTAATGAAAGCTCAATCAAAATAAAGCTGTCAATACAAATTAATAGCTAGCTAGCAAACCCAATGGCGCTCAATAGATTACCGTGTAGGCTCCGGCTGTAGGCTGTAAGCTATGGCCGTGTACTTCATACGCTAAGATAGCACCTGTTTTATAAAATGTACACTTCTGATTGTTATTTCGCCGACCCTGAAATATCCTGGGTATAAACTCACTATCCGTAAAAAACCGCTAATTATGCATTGCAGTTGTGTGAATTTACACTTGGCGGCCACGTTATATAAACACGTTGTAATTTTAATCTAAATGATCTATAATAAATATAATCAATTCACCGCCTCATAAATAAAGATATCATTACTATAGCTCACATCCGCCCCAAAGAGGTTGAAAAGAAAAAAGGCTTAGTTAACCACGCTTATCCAGTGGGGATTGTTTGATTTTAAACTTATTAATATTCTTGACAAGTTTCCGGCATATGCTTGCCACTCCAGAATTTTACTCCCCATCGGCCATTATTCCTGCGAACAAAGCCCCTACCCACAGTCATTTGTCAGGGTAAGTCAGGGTAATCTAAGATCTTCTGTTGTGATCACGCAGAAAAATGCCGAGTCTCTTTGGGATGCTTTCGCGCATCCTTATAGGTTATCGTTGCGTAGCTAGGCTGTGTTTTGCAAGATAAGATCTTTTTTTTTTGCTTTTTTATACATCACTATGGTGGCAAAGACTTATGGCCTGTCTCATGGGAAGCAGTCACCGTAGCCTATAGACGCCTGCAATACTTGGGCCATCACAAACGCGTTACCGACTCTTTCTTCTTCTTTTTTCGACCCATGACACAGACTAATCATATATATTCAAAAACATTGCAATGGCATAGTGAAAAGCAATTACTTATACAGTTACATCATACATCATTATGACACAACTGCAATTACAGAATGCACCCCAATTCAGATGACAGTTGCGATTGATTACGAACTACATGGTATGCAGCCTCCTAGTCAACATTAGAATGGCAGTAAAACACCAATCTACTGTATAAAATAACTACATCTTAACTAAATTTATTCACAGAGACTTTAAATATATACAAAGGTGTAAAAATAATGTATAGCTGCAATATCACAATTATCAACACATACTAGTATTTCTAGATTTTCTTTGTCCTAAGAAGTGCATTATACAAAAATGTTTACCTCTGTTTAAGAGATTATATACTTTATAGAAAAAATATCCTATTATTGTGTTGTGATATTTCGCAACTCAATGATTTTCCTGGAGATAGATGAGTCTGTTCCAGGGCTTTGAATACCGTTAAAAATTTGGTATCGTTACTTTCATGATCTATGGATAACGTTAAAAGCGGAGGTAATGTTATTCCATATAACGATACTTTTACCGGTAAATGGACTTGTTGTTATTGATTTTTTTTCGGTAATTAATAACGTTACCTTGAAGTATCGTTACTTTTTAACGTTATCAAAGCGTTACCGTTACTTAAATGAAGGAAAGAGGTAAAAATATTGTTTGTCTCTAAGTCTTTTTCCTTTCTAAGCAGTGAAGCATCCTCGCGTCTGCATTTCGTGATTTTTTACATTTTTTACATGCACGGGCTGGCAACAGCGCCTCAAGTAACGAAAAAAGTATCGATACTCTTTAACGTTATTTGTTAACATTTTAATATTGGTAACGATACCAAAATATCGTTACCACACCCAATTACCGTTATTTTTCTTACAGTTAAAATTTTACCGGTATCTCCAGATATCGTTAAAGTATTATCGTTATGAAAATACCGTTACATAACGATACTTTTAATGTGAATTTGGTAACGTTACCAAGCCCTGGTCTGTTCAGTTCATAGATAGCGCGCTTGCGTTTTATGATGACATATTTCATTGATTATAATAAACATTAATTACAAAATCCTAAAGATTCAATTTATTGATAACCATACATAAATAATAAGTGAGATATATCTGTAGTAGTTGCATCTTGAAATAGGTTATTTATTATTGATCGTTAATTGATATAGAATGTAAATATATATATCAACACGAAACTAGTGTTACAATGTAAATAATAAAAGACTTTCCAGCCGAAGCATGAAGCATCTGTATATACATATCATTATTTTAAGAATAAATTATTAAATCCTTTTCTCCAGATTATATAATAGGGCTACACTGTATATTGATGCTGATCACGCAAACAAGCAAGAATATATAAAATACTACAAATATATTTTTAAGTATATGTACCTATCTAATTAAAATATTAAATTTACACACAAATAACATTAATTTATTAAGCTCAGATAGACATTTAATCGATCCAACAATAGTTAGATTCTGGCAATGCTATATAAAAGAGATAAAATGAAATTGTTTGAAATATTACTAATAAGTATATGCTACAAATAATATACTAATAAAGTAAATATAGATTGATTTTTACAACGGTTTTTATATTCTAATGATAATAATAGTACAATAATCTAGTAGTATTACTTTGCTACAAAATATTACAGAATGGTGGATTCTTACATAATTGTATTATTAAAAAAAATACAAATTATGTATATAAGCTCTATAATTTAGTAACAATATATTAACATTAAAATTTTGTAACAATATATAATCACTTCAATTCAGCAATAAATAAAAAACCTGTAAAAAGTTGACAAAACATCAAATAGTATAATTTTGATAATATTGTTCGATTGCTGGTATGTTCATTTAAAAAGATTTTACTCTCAAGTCATGCTTGGCAAAAATATTACACAATATTTACCTCTTGACCCGACCAATTGCTAAAATTTTGTTTCAATGTCAAATCAATTATCACAGTAGTTAGTGTTCGTAGTAAACTCACGTTTTTACTATTATCGACTGGAAGACAAATATGAAAATATTACTACTTATTATATCGTCACAGTGTACGAGCATGATCCTATGTAACTTACAGAGGCCTTTGCGAACCATACTGGCCCAGTGCGGAGTAATCTACTTCATATTAACCATAATCTCTTTTCGCAGGCAACCTGTATACAGGTTACCTCACGATGTTTGCTTTCACAGTACCAGGCGTCAGATAAATGTACAGACACTCACGTTAGACTTCACAAGTTGACCTTGATAGCACTATGCAACTTGTAATAGCTGTGGTTTTCGTAAGGCAAATATAAAAGGTTGAGGTATTGATATCCGTTCATTTACGAAATTCAAAATTTTGAGAAACACTACTACATGGTAAAATAGTCCCAGGACCTTCCAATAAGAAGGCGAGGGCCGAGACCGCAGTGTGACTGACCTTCTCTCCTCCTACTATTTATTAAGAGTGAAACTTTCAAATTATGTGATAAACATATCATAAGTTTTAAGCGAAAACAGTAGAATTTATTGAGGAATGATTGTTACGATAAGGGAATAATAGTCACAACTAAGATATCCCAGAAAACCGGGAATGTGCTTATCCTGTGCGGGACATTTAATTTTGGTAAAAAAAATCGGGATGTCCCGTTATATCGGTATCGGTTCGGTAACGAAGATTATACTCAATTCACTTGGTAGTAGGGCTTCTAAATCCGGTTGGCTAGCCACTACGGCCTTACTTAAGATTGTCACCATAATAACTGTATTAATAACATTGTTGTTTCCGACAATGAGAAGTAAAAAGAAAAACCCACCGATCTTATATATTTCGAAAATAATATTGACCAAGTGCATGTCAGACTCGCGCACCGAATGTTTTGCAAATACGTTTACAATCGCAAAAAATAAAATCTTTTTCTGTGATACCACTATAATTTTTATGTTTAGGAGTTTTTTCTTTACTTCTACATGAAATTACTTCATCTCAAATTTCATGATTCTAGGCTAATGAGTACCAATTACCCTATAGGTTTTAATTCTCTTAAAAGTGTCAAAATTCGGCAATATTTTTCACTGCTATAAGAGACCACGTATTTGATATTATAATTTCAATTAGATACTACCTCGATACGTTTCTGAGAAAAAAGTCTTAACAGAGGTGCCCCTCTGTTAAGACAGATGCACTATGAAGTGATTCTCTATGAAGCGGTTCCGTTATTTTACGGAATAAGGAACCCGGATCTGTATAAATTAGGGATAAAGGTGAAGTCAGAGTTATGTATTATATAGTAACATTTGGTAGCAAAGAACACTTGAATGACTAAAAAACTTAATTTAAGCCCGAAATGCTTTGGGCTTGACGTAAGGTCATACGTTCGCTCTCAATAACCGTTCATCTGCTGAATGATCCTCTTCTTCAGAACCAGATTTCTCTTTCTTAATTGATTGGTAACGTACCTGTTATTAAACAAACATTATAGAAATTCAAGATAAATAGTTGTTTACAGCGCAAAGAATAATATCTATATATACAAAAACAACCTACACATAAATAATATATATACAATATAAATATAACTATGATATACCTAATCGTATTATATAAAATTTACTGTAACAAAAACGTTGGAAATAATTAATTTATCTTTAATTAAAAGGCATTTTTACTGGACTTCGTCCTGTCAAAAAGATTTGTACAGTGGCAGTTTTTTGTTCCTAATTATTTTATAGATAATGTCGCATAGCCAACCAAATCGTAAAAAAAAAACTTTTTAAAAAAACACGCTTTTATTAAAAAGACTAAAAACCGATCTAAAAACTTGAAAATAAAAATAAAGTCACGCTTTTTAGAAAATTTGGGTACATATCAAGAAAAATTCTGATGACAAAAAGAAATGTAACTCAAAATTTGTCTATAAAATTTAGCAAATTAGTCCAAGAACTCAATGACTATAAAAGCGTGGGGTGTCAAAATTAAATTTACTCATTTAATGGTCTTAATATTTACACCCCACACTTTTATAGTCATTGAGTTCTTGGACTAATTTGCTAAATTTTATAGACAAATTTTTGAGTTACATTTCTTTTTGTCATCAGAAATTTTTCTTGATATGTACCCAAATTTTCTAAAAGCGTGACTATATTTTTATTTTCAAGTTTTTAGATCGGTTTTTAGTCTTTTTAATAAAAGCGTGTTTTTTTAAAAAGTTTTTTTTATTTTTTTTTTTATTTACTACTTTTTAGATCAAATGTTTTTTAGTCTTTATAACAAACAAAAGTTTTTTCAAACGTTCTTTAGTCTTTGCGTAAAAAGCGTGTTTTTTAAAAATAATAAACATAAAGAAATGTACATAATTGTTCAGAAAATGTAGTATTAGAATTAAACATATGCATTATATCAAATTCTGTTTGCTTCATTGAACCAATTCTCATATTAAAAAGTTTTTAATTTATTACAACATAATTATGTATTTTTATGATTCGAAAATGATTGAATATTGTATTGTCATCTAAAATACACATGTAAAAAAAATTTGAGCTCGATTGGAGCAGTAGAAGTGGTCGAAAAATCGATTACAAGATTTGATCATGACAAACAAACAAACAAACGGACAGAGTAAGTCAATAAAAACCGTGTAAAAAAAAGTCTAAATGACCTATTACATTTTGTGGCTATTCAATTTTGGAACGTGACATTAAATCCTCCAACGATGTATTCTGTGCTCCAACGCACGCACGCACACTGTTTTGATAGATATGATTGAATTTCAACTATATGTAGCGTTAATAGAGCGCAAATTGACTCTTTGATGTTAGGAACACACCTTCATTGCTTAGACAACAGTGAGTGCTTGCAATATGAACTTTATACAATAACAATAAAGCTCAATTCGACTGTACGTTTTAGTTAGAAAACGTTTGCATGGGAAAATAAAAGGGCTGTTTTTAGGGTATTTCCGATAATTATTCGAATTTTCTTCATTGTAAAAACCCTCCTTGAACTTCAACGAACATTAACAAAAAAGAATTGGCCAAATTGGTCCAGGCGTTGTTGAGTTATGAGCTTACCAACACATTTTGCGATTCATTTTTATATATAAGAAGATTACGATGCATCCGAGTGTTTTTGAACTTACGAATTGCAGCCAGCCTTTTACATTACAAGTTCATTATTAATGCACAGTTGTTTGTCCCAATCACTTACGGCCAGACCTATTGTTATCCCCAAATCGTTACAAGGGGATACAACGCATAAGTAGCGCTGTATTATTTCCTCTCCTAAGATCACTTGCAGATTAGCTTATAGGGTAACAAATTAGGTTACGGCCTAATCTCGAGCCCGACATATCCCATCACAACCGGCCGTAAGGGTATAAATGTAGATTCACTGTCCCTCCATAGATTTTCACCAAGTTATTCAAAGTACTATTACTTCCCAGGTTATTTATGTCATGCATATATCAAAGTTTATGGAAACATAAAACTCCTTACCTTTGTTTTGATTTTCGTACTAACACCTCTTGGGTGATACATAAGGAAGTTGTCTGTCACCCAAAATATTAAAATCTAAAACAAATATCAGAATATGTCCATTAAAATAACAAACTAATCGTTAGACATAGTCTCTAAAAAAAATTCCTACCCAGAATCATGTACAGAACAGTATAAAATATATTTTTATGAAATCTAGTTAGTCTGAAATAAGAAAATACCGCGAGTTGTGAAATTAGAGCATTTTTAGATTTACGTCAATTTTATTTGAATACTAATTAGCTTTTTATAAAAACTGAAAAAACGATTTAATTGCAATGGTGTAATATAATAGGCGTTTCTGTTAATTTGGTATTTAAACCCGTGTTATCATTTCAAAAGCAATGTAATTGAGTATAGATTTCAAATATCGTACTTGTCCACTGATTGGCGCCCTTGCCACTATGATCACTAAAATTTGTCGTCCCTTGGAACTACTACAAAACCAAAGATGTGTTACCTACATCCTTAGTACTAAGTAATATAGCTATATCATTATCACATAGCCAATGGTAACAACTTTAGTAGTTAAATCACAAACTAGGGACATCTAATTACAATGTCCCGCAACTCATTTTAGAATATGGGTCTAGAAAGGACCAACAATCAATGAAGAGGAAATTAAAGTAAAAAAAATGAGCTACCTTTATGAATTCATTATATAAACTTAAAACTATACTCACATTTACAAAAAATGGAATTATGAGCATAACTACAGCAAGTTCCAGGCGAGGGTCGGTGACTGGAGATAGTCTTAGCGTTGATAAAACAGCTACTACCGGAGGTAGGCGTAGCACCAGAGCCAGAACAGACTTAGCGAATGTTGCGAGTGCAGCGTATAGTATGCACTGGCATATCCATGCTGAACACATTGGAGGTTTGCCTAAACAAAATTATATAATGATATAATAATTAGTAAAAAATCGGGAGTGTTAAGATATAAGTAACTAAAAACTGTCTTAGTGGTACCTTTAAGCATAATACTTACTTCACAAAGTAATATTTTCTGCCTAACAAAACCCTAAAAGTCATTTTTACTTTGATTGATACTATCACTTGAATCGTTGTCTATATATGACTGAGTGGATGACAAAAATGTTCATCTCAACCACTATTATAATATGGCCTGCTGGTTATCTAGTTTCATCAGGTAACATTGGATAATATTTTAATTCTATCATAGGGAAGAATGTAATGGTCCTGCCGAACGGACTAATAATTTGACTGTAGCTTAGCTTGTTATTCAACTTCCTGCAGTGCGAGGCCCATCAGGGAGTGTCTTAATAACCAATGATGGGATTGCTGCTACTTGATATCTGAGGGCAGAAGCCGCTTTGCCATTGGTGGTTATGGTTGCAGTGGTTGGTTGTGGAGAAGTGGGTAAGGTTGTAATCGGGGTTAGTCCCCATTTGTGATTGTTCCTAATTGGACATAGTTCACAGTGGTGTTCATCACACATGCATTCCCTTTAAGTCTCCCAAAGGGCAATGGTGGTGCTAATACTGGGAATCAAGATAGCAATCAGTTCCTGGCTGGCAGTGGCTATATTCATACTGGTGTAGTGTTCAAGTGTTGATTCAAGTGTGGACGCTAGGATGGAGACGATGGTACGTATTATCACAGCTGTAACTGACAGGTATGTAGTTACGGGTACTACCTGTTTAGGTACCTGAAAAGGGTTTCCCCCTTTTTGTTTTCATGATGATGCTCACTTAGATTGAGTTATTTGTAAATGCACATGAGATAGATAAGGATCCCTTTGTCTTAGATCTTATATACCTTGGGATTCACTGACATATTTAGTTGTTATTGTATGTTGTATGCTGTTATTGTAACTTTCAAGTATAGATTTTGTAACTTACCATACTCTCCAAAATTTATTAAGGGTATATCATATTCTCTAGCACAATATTGAGCAAGCCTGATTCCAGCCCATATGATTAGTAGCCCAAGTGTAGAATCTAACATAAAGTTCACAATATACCTGCCAACAAAAAATACACATAGATGTACATATATTTATTATACAATATGTTATTTGCAAGTTTAGAAATGTAAAGAAACAAAAAAATTTTAAAGCCTTGTTTAATTGATTTATGCCACAGTCCCATTCAAAATTTAAATAAATACCATAAGATGAAAGAGAAAGTAATATAGATTAATTAAGCATTAATTAGATTATTATAAATTTATTACCAGTAAATGAAAATTGTTCTACCAATAACAAAAGAACCAAAATTATTTTTATCATATCTTCAGGTACAAGTATAAGAAGAAGCATATGTTATTTGTGCATGTAAAATTCTTATAATTAATATTGATTTGAGTTTTATTTTTTTTAAGAATATATTTTTTTGACTTGACATCTATGATAAAGATAAAAAGTGGAAAAAGAAAGCTAAAATTGCTTGAAAGTGGAAAAAGAAAATGCTTGAAGCATATTCATAAATATATATGTTTAATCCTTTACATGTTACAACTTTTAGCAGTGCAAGTGTTAAATATGTGTTTGTTACATTACAGCATATTACAAACAGATTTGAATTGAGAAGCAATAGTTTCTTTGTGTTGATTCAGTAGTGGTATTGCATCAATTCATGTGTATATTTTATATTCATGACTGACACACAGTAATCTGTTCAGATGTAAACAAATGACTGTATGTATTTTATAATATATTTGTATGCATGCATATTACATATTTGTAAATTAGCCTAATAAAAATTATTACCATGTGCATGGATTTCCTGTGAGGTGAGGTGACAGCCAGACATTAGCAGCGTGTATTATAAGTGCACCTAAGCCTTGCTTTGAAGTATCATAGAACCAAATTAGCCAAGGTCTTCTAGCATAACGCGGTTCACAAAATCTTTTCCCTGAAATAATGATTACAAAGTTATTTATTATACAGAAATACGGATGATATAATATTTATCAACAATTAGATACAATAGAATACAATAATTTCAATTACGTACTAAGCTCATAATTAAAGTTCTCACCTATCAAGCAGGTGAATGCTAATACAGCTAAAAGAAATTGCATAAACCATCCGTAATAGTCGGTAAGGGCATCCTTTGAGCAGTGTAGCTCATATAAAATATAATCAGAGCTGTTATTCATATTTCATAGCTAGATCTAAAATATACAAACTATTTTTTAAGTATATTTGATTAAAGATTCATAAAAGAAAAGTTATAACAATTTCAATTTACTTATAAGTCTCAAAGTAAGTTAATCTGTTATATTAATATAAGTACATAATCCATTTTACACTCATTTAACAATTTTGCGAAATAATTGTGACATTGACAACCGAATCTAGTTATTTTTTTTTATAATCTAGTACACAGACTAAATAGAATACTACGTATTTATCACAGATTAACATATATGTAGCTAGCTCTTAGATAAAGGATATCCTAGCATGATCCTAGCTAGTATTTATTATACTAATATAGTCAGGCCGCTCTAAGATTACCGATTTGACATATGTCAGATTGACAGCACTAGTGAGGGACTACGGCAAAATTACCGAGTCATTTAAGTAACTGTTATTTCTACTTAATAACTAAGTAAGGATTAATTAAAACAAAAATAAGATTGAAAAGATTTATTCACTTTCAGATTCACTTATAGAGTCGCTATCGCTATCTGTTACTCGAATCACAATTTCATTGTCTATAATAGAATCAACTCGTATGTCACGTTGGTAATCTTCTAATATTAGTTTTCGGGTCTTTTCGACCACTTTGACCCAATCCTCTTTGGTCACTTTGGAGCATGCCTCTTTAAGTAGGTTCAACATTTTCTTCGTGCTGAACGGGGGTGTCGTATTATGACGAGCTGCGTAACCTGTAACATAATTTTTATTATTAGTATTAGAAGCACTAAAATTTAATTTAAAAGTCTGGATATTTGTTTCTTTATAATTTTTTCATCATTTAGTTTTTAATATTTCTATGTATGAACTGTGTATGTCCTGCTGTTTATTTTTTTTAGTCTACCAAGTCAGTCATGCAGAGTTTAAATACGAGTAATACGAGTAACATAATGTTTATATAAAGAAGAAACAAATTACCTTTGACTTGCGCTCATATTAACTCTATAGCGTTGGTTTGGCAATGGTAAGGCGGGATTCTCAGGACACGATGTCCGTGTGCCAGAGCTAGTTCATCGATTTCATACAGAGAATAAGTTAAAATGTACTTTTGAAAGCCTTTCAGTTCTTATGCATTCCTTGACCAATAACATGAATATCTACTACGACTTTTTCATGTTATTGGTTTGTTATTAGTCAAATATTGGCTAGCAGGCATTTTATACTGCAAACTAGATATATATGGCTGAGCTCACACAGCTGGGTACTGCTTATTTTATTCGAATACAATATTGGCTGCCAAGCAATTTATACTGTAAAAAAGAACGTCGAGCCTATTAGCTGCGTAAAACCAATTAAGTTCAATTTTTTTTTATATCATCATCATTCAGCCTAAAAGTGCCCCAGCTCTTGCCTTTAGTCGTCTCATATTGATTTGTAAATGTTTAAAAATTATATGGCATGAACTAATGCATTTTAATATAATTAATTTGCGCAAGACATGTTGTCAAAGTCGCATTGACAGCGGACGAGTGTTATCGTTGGTCGCAGACTATGTACATTCAGGGTGGACAGTAACACAACATGTCTAAAACTTCATGAATTTATAATTACTAAATTACATTTCTTTTGTCAACTATATAACCATTTTTCAATAAGATTTAAATAAATTATCATTTTATATACTTAATTAAAACATTTTAACCACGTTTTGGGATGTGTTTACTTTAATATCTAGGTACTTTCAAACATCATTTACAAAAAAAACGGGAGATTTAAAAAAAATATAATAAATTGTAAATTGATGAACATAAAATTACCTATCGATTGATATATCTTACATCTCTGCACATGATTGAGGCCCACTTTTTGTCCATGTCCTTTTATAGTATATATACTGATGTAATATACTTAGTAAACGTATTCTAAGCAAAAAAACTCGAGGTTGGCGAAATCCTATGGGCACCGCCATCAAACCCAAAAGAAGAAGAAGTACTTAGTAAAAATGACAGCTTTGAGAGGAATGACTGAAGTGTCGATGAAGGATAAAATATGAAATAATGTGATAGGTAAGGGAAATGTGTGATGTGAAAAAAGTTAATGTGAAATATGAATGAGGCAATTGGTCGGACAGAGTCTATATAGCCGTACGTACTAGGTCAAATAGGTGATTTATTGAAAGGTCACTTCGAGAGTATCCGTAACCGACGAGTGTGTATGAAATTTAATGATTTAGAATTATAAACTGAAGCTGTTTTATTCTTTGTCTTGTAACATATAATAGTTCTTGTAACCACCCAACGTCTAGGTTTCTGGTACATTTAGTACCTATATTATATCTATAGTATAGTATATCTAGTATATTTGTGGTATATTTTTAATTACAAGGCATCAAATACAAAATTTTTCTGTATGTTGTAAATAAGACATTCAAAGAATATCATGAGTGACTTGAAATCTATGATATATTAATTCGTTAATCTGTACAAATTGCAGATGAAACAGTGTTTATAGATGTGAATGAATATTAAATCGACAAAGTCAAGATCTTAACTTATATTAAAAAAAACATTTAAAAAGGGACCACCCTAATTCGTTCTTTTTGAACTAATAGGGTAATATGTTATTTATGTATACTTCTGAGTAATTTATATTTTTTCAAATAAATAAAGATGTTGTCAAAAGATTTATAAAATTAATATATTGAACGGGATTAACATAATATCAAAGTATTTATTTTTATACATGACGTTTTGATCTGCTTACGTAAGGTACGTGCTGGTTACGTACGATAGGTAAGAAAAACGTAAACGAAGACTTTTTTTTGGATAGTCCGATGTTATTTCAATATAGTATTATTTATAATCAAATAGATCAAATATATATAGGTGTAGCGCTGGGTGTTTTGCTGGTGGGCTTACTGAGATGCGCGTTGGTACATGTCCGATCGTCCGTCTATCTATCAGTACGTAAAGTTCGATTTTTAATTCGAGTCAGTACAATGACATTTCCAATGTCAATTGTCACAAATCATATTATTTAATATGGTATGTATTACATATTTACAATAAAAAAAACTTTGATACCTAATAAAATATAGCATGACTAAATGTCTAAATCTATTGATTGCCGAACAACACTATTGTAGTGGGTTGTAGTGGGTCACCCTTTTTTGTACCAGTGACAGTTGCACTTGTCATTTTACTGACTCGAATTAAAAATCGTAGTTTACGTAGATTATCGTGTGCTTAATATGTGTAATTGGCTAAAAGGACGCGCTAACATAGTAGCATTTGAAATTATCTTTGATATGAGCCTCGAAGAATAGGAGGTCGATATCCTAATGAAGAATTTCATAGTTTTTCCCTTCAGAAGGGGAGTGGCAGAGGATCCTCATAAAGACCCTCCCTGGATACTACCGTAACCAAGTACTTTGGAGATATTATCGGACTAAGCTTGGACCTAGATGACTCGTTTTAGACAGTCTACCGCCTCTTATTGAGGTTATAGTGCAGCCGATTGCTCCTTAGAAGAGAACGCGGTGTAATGCGGAGTAGAGGCAGTGAATTTCTTTGTAGGTAAGTGCCGCGATGTTTATATTGGATTCAGGCTGGACCGAAATGTTTCGACGTAATCTGCGATACAAGTAACCTCTGCCTTAAACCTATATATTTATTTTTATCATTGACAGAATGGTGTTTCATATAAATTATTTAAAATGTTTAGATGTGGTATCTTATAATAATCGAATGATTTTTAATCGCATCTTGTGCACAGGTTCAGTGTTGCCAATAATTAAATATAAATTTATAAAAAAATACGGTGCCGTCCGTGCCGCCATTTTTTTGTCATTCGCAATTAATAAATTCCGATATTTCTATATTTAATCCGTGAACGATATATGTTTTATATCTATATTATATCTTGCAAGCGATAGAGCTAAGTTATTGTTGGAGATACAAAAAGAAAACAACACTAGTAAGTACTCTTGTTGATTTGTTGTAGGTACCTATGAGATTTGGACTATTGATCGTAGTTATAACGCTATTTTTCTTTTATTGATACTGTTATCTACATATTTTTTGTGGAAATATTTTTATATAGATCAAACTCATATTTACACAAGCATGTTAAAATGTTATCAAAAAGAAGTATAAATAAAAGCATCGTATAACTTGTAAATCATGAATTAGGTACCAACCTGTGTTTTGAGATCATAAAGAAGTTCAGAATATCATCCTATTAGGGAAGTTTGACAAAATAGGGAAGGCTTTGCCACCTCGTTTAAATTAAAATCTTGCGAGTTAATTATGCGTCGGAATAAAGTGTTTGTACAGAAACAACATTTTGTATTTAGTATTGCGTGTCCCTTTTTATTTTAGTACTTTGCGGGCCCTTTTATCCAGTTCAATTGCAAGTTATTGAGTATATCGTTCCTTAAAATATATAACTACTCAGTTCATTAATAATTACATTAGATAATGCTTACTAATTTGAGGTTATGTTATTTACTGTGCTTTTTTTAATGTTGGATTTATATTGCACGAAACGGAAATACATTATTCAATCAATTTCTGGAAGTTATTTATGTGCAAATAATTATCTTTCATTGATTATTTTTATAGATATTTCTATTAAATTACACTTCATAATAGCACTGCACATAATGTCACTGCATTGACCACACGTTACATGACGAGAAAGTGGAAGTAATGTCTGTCAGAGCATACTTCTAGTCAACACAGGCTTTCAGGAATTAGTAGTACCCTTTTGTCATTGAAAATATAAAAAGAAAAGGAAAATTTCAGTATTATCAAACCCATTACCCACTAACAGTTGGGTGAAGTTATGAACCATTTAGGTCAATAGCAGATATATATAATATACATACATACATTACATAAAGTTTCTAACCCAGTCTTCAGATTAATTCCATTCAACATGTAATTCAAGGGATATATACATTTGATTGAAGGGAGTGAAATATAATTACTTTACTTTTTATATAAAATATATTAAAATAGTAGTAAGTTATTATTTCTATAAAGATTTTTGTAGTAAAAATATATCTAATTTATCCATATTTCATTTTGTGAGTGTCCTTTGTAGATTGCTTTGATACATACATACATGTAGGAAGCAGCTACATATAGTATTACATTAACAGAAACTATCCTCTAGTTGTAATTTGAGATTGCATCTGTTTGAATAAACACTTGGAAGGATGGATAAGGATTACCATATACTACACATATTTCTCTGTCTATGACCATATGATTAAACAATTGCTGTTTTTGTTCTACACATTCAAGACACCTTTTAACAATGTGAAAGGAATTTATATCCCTCTCGCCTACCTCAACCACATACAACGTAGACTGTTTTTTAAATGCAATAAATTACATAATCAATGCTTGAAATTCAATTCTGTTTAGATGCATACAAGCTGTAGTAATTATTATACTTATTTTTTTTTTTGCAACATGGTATTTTAATTGAGAGCTGGTGATAATTTTATATTTGACAACATTTTGATTTTTAAATTGACCTCCAAAGAAAGAGTAACAAAAAGAGCATAATTTGTTTCATTGCTTTTATATTTTCATTGTTTCTATCTCTGTTATTGGGTTATAATATTGTGTAAAATGCACTGGGGATTGACCACAAGTTTTTTGTATCAACAACATATAAATGGTTATGCTAGATTTCTGAAAACACTGAGCAAATTCAGCCTAGTTAAGTCATTATTAATGGTCATTACTATGGTTCGCTAAACAGATTTCGTAACTTCCTCCCGACGGCGACTAAGACAGTGTTAGCTCAATCTCTCTTATTGTCCTTAATTGACTACGCTGACGCTGCCTGGGTGGGTCTGTCGGAGGAACCACTTGACAAGCTTGAGCGTCTGCAGAATGTGGCCATCAGGTTTGTTTGCAATCTGCGTAAATTTGACCATGTTTCTTACCATCTCTCCAAACTTCAATGGCTTCCTATTCGGCAGCGCAGAGATTTGCATATTTTATCTCTTCTTTACAATATCTTGTTTCTTCCTACATCTCCGGCATACCTTAAGTCTTTGTTCTCTTTTCGGTCCTCTTCCTCCAGTCGCGTTTTACGAGCAAATTTTAACTTGACTCTTGATATCCCTTCTTGCAGTACTGATTTTCTCTCTTACTCTTTTCCCTCTTATGCCGTTCGACTTTGGAATACTCTCCCTGAGAGTATTAAGAGAGCGCAAACGTTAGAGTCCCTTTAAGAACCAAGTCCGTATCCATTTCCTGTCCTTAAATTCTTAACGTAATTTTACTTTATTTACTTTCACAATAATTGCACCTATTCCCAAAATTCCTAGTTTGTTTTCGTTTTTCTCTTATCTAAGGTTGCCTGGAAGAGATTGCTTTTAGCAATAAGGCCGCCGTTTGCTCATAATTGTCTTTGTTTGCTTACTTTATTTCTTGTATTTATTTTGTGTGCAATAAAGAGTTTATTATTATTATTATTATTATTGCTTGGCAGCTCCAGGTTTTTTTTACCAATTATATTATTTGCCAAAAGCAAGCCCATGTTGTTGTTTTTAAATAATTTTAAGGGAGAGAATGTTAATTGAACAGGACCTTTCCATATTCACCTTGAAACTTTTGTTAGAAATCAGAATTTTATGCTGGCTTTACAGCTGCATTTGTCATAGTTTATCTATTATGTTGTCATTTTGTTCTATGAATTGTCATTAAAATAATTTCCTTCCAAGGGTTGTTAGTTGAGCTACATAAAAATAATAATTAAATACAGCAGCGGAAAAATTATTTTGAAACAAAGAAGTAGACAAAAAAGTGAGCTTTTAAATGAACTCATATTGTAACACCTAGGGATGCAAGATGTGTAAGTGGGAAGATTACAACTTACACTTGCACATTAGAAATGAATATGTGAACCATGCATTTTAGAATGCTATCATCAAGATTGGATGGAGGATGAAATAGGAGCTTGTGACAGTAGTTACAGTACAATGTTGAAAGTTTGCTTCTGGTACCTGTCAGAATAATTCTTTAAGATAATCCCTGCTTCACTTAACAGGAAACACAAGAAATCCTACATAAACCCTAGATTTAGAGACTGGAAACCACTTGAGAGATTGTCCATATGTGGTGTCCTTTTTTGAGTCGGTCCGGTCGAGTGGAGTATGTTTGTAATTAAGTGAATTAGTAGTTAATTAGTGAATTAGGGCTGTTTTAAATAGAGGCTTAGTCTTTTAATACTATTTAATTTTTCTAATTTATCGCCTAATTGACATCACTTGAAACATTATCTATAACTCTAAATCTCAAAACTAAACTGAAAGCATTTCGCAACTTCCAAAAATTTCGAGTCTGATAACAACTCATACTATCAACATGTTTGTCAATGATCTGTCGTTAAGACGAGCTTGTTGTTAAACCTCAAGACAGCAGTTTTTTCGGAGAATGAAAATTTTAAATTTACCCAATAGTGGGCTACCCAAGGTAGGAAAGTGGGTAATAATGAGTTCATGCAATATCTTGTGCCGGAGGTTATTCGTAGGGAAATGTGTGGATCTTGTCAAATCAATTGCTGGCAGTAGTAGTATAACTTCTGTATAAGTTTGTTTGGAGTATCGGAGTCAAGTTTTAAAAAATTGGTTGAGTTAACGCATTCCGAATTTTGGACTGAACATGTTTAAACGGATTGTAATGTTTTATAAAGGACACTAGGTCGTGTAAAATTGTTGATAGGATCCAGTGATTAATGTTATCTAAGTTAAGTAAGTCGAGTGCCAGGCAGAATTGAGAGACTAAAATGAGAATGGCAATAGAAAGTAAAATGTATTAATACCATTTCTAGGCTAACATAGTTCACTAGTGTTCTTAATAACAAAACAATGGTTTTAACGGTTTTATTCAATAATAATCCATCAGTAGCAGTATCTACTGGGACATAAAATAGAGGCGCGTTATTTATTGCCATCGCGTGCGTGCACCATACTTATGACTGCTTTTACGGTGTCCACCATTTAATTTGAGCGTGCATGCAATATCAATACATAGACATTACATGGGAGACCACCAGAGAAATACGGAATCTAATTGTCGCCTCATCCCTCGCACCCCAGCGTGGTGGGTCGGCAACGGGGCGGTGTCGATAGCCAGTAGAATTGAAAGTAGAACGTAATAATTATTGGTGGTGGCGTTGTGGTGGTGGGTTGTGGGCCGGTGGTCGCGGTTCCCGCGGGCCGACCGTCAACAAACCGTCGCACAGCAACTGCTCATGACATATGCATGAGAGCGGCACGGACGACTTGCCGCGCCGCTTAAATATACAAGGACAGACGGGGAAATTACTGAAGACGCAAATACATAGAAGATGTCTCCTACTTGTCTGTCGTGGCGTGAGGACTCTCCAATTACACACACGAAACATCGACGAACTCCTTCGTTTCCTTAACTATTTTTACCATTTACCACCAGTATTAACCACCTCACCAATCGTCTTTCTAAGTTATGAAAACACTATTAAATTAAATGCATAAATTCAAATCCCTTTTACAATACTCTTGTTTCGTTAAATTGCTAAAATACTGTAACTTAGAGGGATATGTCATTTTCAATTTTTTGTTCATAATTTTAAATTTTGTAAATTATGTTATATTTTGCACTTTGTCTAGAGAGTCCAGTCGAGATAACTATTTCTTGAGGTACAAGTTTCAAAACCAAATCAATGTATCACTGAATTTATATTCTGATTAGTTTTCTTGAAACTTGGTGATTTATTTTTTCTTTCAAGACACAACGCATATTAATGACTGTTGCTAAATCTAAAATAATAATATGTGTATACGATTATTTTGGATGATTGTGCAATGAAAATGTATTATTATTACAGTCGCCAGTTACGATATTCACTTCGAGGTGAATTTTTCATTCGAATTTTGACTTTTCCACATTCCGTTTTGACATCACTAACAATTGTGAAGCCACTACAATAAGGAATTAAGGACATTGCAACACTTTGTATTCATGATTCAAGCCCCTAAGAGAACAAGTATTCTGAATTGAATCGGTTTAACGGTAAAACCATATTTGCGGATATAGAATTGCTTTATACGCATATTGCGCGGAGGTGGAGTATTCCTACAGTCTTGTAACAATAAATTGAGTCCAAGTCTAGTTGCCGTTTCCTAATTAAATTGTCCCTCTTGCCATACCACTGAACATTTTCGAACTTAATACCGAAGGCATTTGTTTGTTTAGTTACGCAGGGTGACTAGAACTGCTGAAACTATACTGAAATTTTTGCATTTGACCAACAGTATATTGTTACATGACGTTATAATATCAATATAATATTTCAATAGTAATAGCACATTAGTTATAAATAAATGTAAAGTACCTACATAATAAATTTTGCTTTTTATGATTTATTTTATGAAATGATTAGATAATTATTGAGATTCAATAAGCCCTTAAATAAAGATGTCAAAAAATACAATTGAATGAAAAAGAATACTAAGTAAAAAGATTACTAAGTATATTTATAGATAAAAAAATAGTATAAAGAATTTTTCAGTTAAACGGTTTTAATATTAAAGATTATAATTGGGTAGACGACAATTTTTTAAATTCTATACATAATAAGAGTACTCTTTTAAGTGAGATATATTGTAGAACCAACAGTACACCTGCACCTAATACTTTTGAAGATACATCGACATGTTTGCGGCGCTGTCGCGGGTCGCTCAAAAACGCTCCATACTAAAAACACTGCAATCATGACGTCATAAATAAGTAAACTCGCCTAATTTGTATGCGCGTATAAACAAATTTTAAAATAACTTTGTTATTTGTACGTTTATAGGTATACTTTCTATATAATTTTTTTTTTTACATTTAATGTGAGAATCTTAGAAATGTGTTCGTTTCATTAGAATCACGTAAATAATAATTGCTCATTTTTTAGAAATCTAAAAAGAATAAATTAATAATTAAACTGAAATTTCTATATTGACATACCTTTATGAGATATAAATTGCTCAAATCAGATAATTATAGTATAAAAACGGCCATAATCAGTTGTAGTCGTCTACCCTATTATTTAGACAATGTAATAAAAGCTAAAAATAATTCAATAGGTCTTAGGACATTAAATTATATTGTCATTAGAATTGCAATTACTGAATTTTCTGAAAACCGTTTAAAATCGAACTACATATGTCGTAAATAAATTTTTTTACGTTTACCTACCGAAATAAATACCATTTTTATATGATTATTGAAGGATCAGATTGGAAAGATGTTACTACGATAATTGTTTTAAATTAATCAATCCAAGTATTAAAAACTGGGTTCTGGCGCATAATACCCTGTAATGCTCAATCAAAATAAATGTTGCAACTTAAAAATATTTTGAAAAAAGGATTTCGTGTCTTAAATTACTTTCATAGTTTATCATAATATTAGAAGGCCAAGAGGTTACCTGTCTGTCGACTTCTGACGTTCTGACATTAGGCGCCACCCAGTGCGCCCGATCGGGGCCGCAAAGAAGTTATGATCGATAGCAGCATCAAATATTAACGCACCGCCGGCCTACGAGGAAACGAAATGGATAACTTGTCTTAAAGGCCACGTAGGACTGGAGCAATCCTTAGTTAATCTATTTGATCATCTCTGAGAGCGAAACGCTCTCTAGTCCCAAGACCTATAAAAGTCTTAATTTGCTTCATTACAAAGTAATTTAAAATAATTATTCGAAGAAAACTTTGTACAAATATATTGAATTGAATGGTTGAATTTTTAAATGGACTAAATAGACCGCCTGCCTATCCACTCCTTTTATGGAGTATAGCGCTTCTTGTTCAAAGCTTCCCTTGCTATTATTCATTAACTATCCAATTATCTTACTACTACAACTATCTATCTATAGATCAATAATCCTAACCGCTGATAAAGTGTAAGCAATAACAAACACAGTAGTGACGGTGATGATGAGTATTTGATTCGCGAATCAACAGTCAAACATGACCTATGGCAGACATTCCAATCCTGCCCTTTAGCTACAGTTTCTTATATAGCTAACACCATTGTATCTGAAATTTAGATAGTGAAGAATTTACAAGAAACTACCTTAAGAAATAAAAATTATTTCAGACAAGAGCCCATTATGTTAGTAATAAATTATCTTATGTTATGTTTGTAGCTTACAGAATTTACATAGTTCTACCTTTATTATATTGCATATGACAGATAATGATTTATTTTTTATACAGAATATGTACATTACATAATATATAAACATTATACATTAATATACAAACAGTAAAATTATATTAACGTTATTCAAAATAATCTCCATTGGCTGCAAATACACCCCTTTAAATGTTGAGGCTGGTTATCAATAGAAGCACGCACTCTTTCCGTGGGAAATTTTTCACTATCAATCTTATGGATTGTTTAAGAGACTTCAAACTATCATGGCAAAGACCGAGTCTTGCTAAAAGGACCATTCTTAGTTATGCAACATGGTGTTGTTAAGAGGCTTAACCACCTTCTTTAGGATGTTATTTTGATACATTGCCATTGTTTTGATAACCTTTTCACAAGAATAAGGCTCATTCACTCCATAGCTAACATCACAGGAAAGTAGCACTGAAGTCGATATTATAATGATAATGTCTACGTTCTATTCTGTGGATTAACTGGGACGCTTTTTTAGAACTTTTAGCATAATCGCGGTTATTTTGCTTGTTAAAATATTGCTCAATTGTAAAAATATAAAATTAGATAGATAGGCTTTCATGAATGCTCCGTACCAGAAACGGGAGTGTTTTGTGGTCTGTGGCGAAAACGAGAACCAAGTTTTGGACCGAATCGTGACTGGAAAATCTGGAAATCTTGGGTTCATTCATCATTGTGAGCCCAAGTCAAAACAATCCATGGTGCATGCAGTCTATGCAGTGGCACACAAAGGCACGTCACCCCCTAAGAAATTTAAAATGTCTTCGCCAACTAGAAACATTATGGCTTTTCTGTGATAAATTGGGAATCCTTATTGCCTACAAAGAAAATGGTGTCATTATAACTGTAAACTACTATGCTACATATTAGAACGCCTGCGAGATGTTATAACGGAGAAAAGCCAGTATATCGACTAGGAACGACTTACTCGAGGTAGGATTAGTCACATTGCACCAATTGTTTCGAAGCTCGACGTGCGAAATTCACATATCAACCACCCGATTAAAGATAAAATATACTAGAAATCTTAATATATTCATTGGCACAGATCTAAAACGTAATAAAGCTTATAATACAAAATAGGTATACACAAGAAACGAAACTCAATATCATTGTCAACGTCAACAGCTTGATAAGAGTTTAAAACAAGGATACAGAGAAGTAAACGCCCTAGACGTTACTTAAGCTCTGACAAAAGGATTACTAATGTATGTACGAATAATTTGAGCGTATTCAAACTTACTGGTTTAGGTCGGCTACGGGGATTTACCGATATCACTGGTTCCAAGTTTCTTATAAACACAGTGAACTTATTCTTACAGTTTCCGAGCTGTATCTTATCGTGTTCGAATAATTTCGAATAATAATGAAGACATGCCAAACTCTTATCGTATTTACTTTTATCAATAAATTAATTTTTTAAGAGATGAAAATTTCTTAATCAGGCGACTTTCATTACAAAATATCGTATGCGTTTTAGTGAAACTACAATTTATTAATATAACTTAATTATTAATATCATGTTTTTTTTTATTTTTAACGTAATTCATGTAAAATGCAATAGAATAAGGAAACTTCCAGAACAGATGCTGTATTCGCTAAATCAAAAATTTGTAACGTATTCTGTGCAATGAATACAGGAAAGAAAACCTTTACGGGTAGTGTGCTTACAAATCTTACAGGCACGACATATACTATTATTGTTTGTGGACAGATTAGTATTGTTGACACAAATTAAATAATGATAGCTTTCGTTGTCCGCATAACAAAATAGGGACCATTATCTATTGTACTTAAAGGTCTGTGATTAAAATCTAAAAGGATTTCATTATTTTTTGACGAAAACACTTGCATCCTGGTATACGTTTATAGGATTTGGTCCCGGCTAAAAAGAACTGATGACTATTTGGTTACGAGGGTAAGTCAGGAGTAACAAAAAGTGAGATATACACGGCCTTTATACATACAACCTTGTGAACTGGTTCAAAGTCCGTTCCGGACATATAAAGGATTTTAATGAAAAAATATTGAAATATTTGTTAGTGCATTATATTCCATACCTTGAAGAATGAGGTTGCTTTTATAATTATGTCATCAAATATGCCAGACAATAAGTAGTACCACTTAGAACAAAGACGACGGCAACGCGGTGGGAACTACGACGCATGGATGACAATTATGCTGCCCTGACCTAATTGCGCCAATGGACGTTCCAGCAATAATATTTTAAAGACATAATTGTGGAAGTCTCAAAGAACTGGCGGATGCGAGGTCTGTAATTTTCTACACCATCTACTGAAATATTCAGCAACTGATGGCGACGCGAAGACCGCACGCCAACTGACTTCAAAGGGAAGGTGGGGGAGTTTCAAAGACAGGCGTCCTCACCCACCGGGTAGAATAGCAGCTGCTTTAGCCATTAAAAGTGGTTTAATTCTAATTACGCGAACGATAGACATGAAAATCTATACTAATATAATAAAGCTGAAGAGTTTGTTTGTTTGTTTGTTTGTTTGTTTGTTTGAACGCGCTAATCTCCGAAACTACTGGTGCGATTTGAATAATTCTTTTTTTGTTGGATAGTCCATTTATCGAGGAAGGCTATAGGCTAAATAACATTACGCTATGACCAATAGGAGCAAAGACAGAGCGGTAAATGTGTAAAAAACGGGGAAAATTATTCATTTTTGAAGGCTTTCTTTGCGTGCGCTGCGAAAACGGTTCAAGATACACAAAAAATATGTATGAAAGAATTATTCCTCTATACATGATCTAAAAAAAAGTCCGCGACGGCATATGTCTATCTTTTAAGGTTTAGTCACAATGACCGTTTTTATGGTACCAAATTTGGTCGAAATAATTTGTTTAAGTTGTATCAACATAATAATACTAAAAATTCTGCGGAAACTCGACCATTCCGAAAATCCCGCAAGAACGGGAACTATGTGGGAAAAACCAAAAATCTGCCGGAAGTCACTATTCCACGCGGACGAAGTCGCGGGCGAAAGCTAGTAGAATATAAAATCTAGGAAGACCATATTTTATGTAGTTGGAAAATAGGAGCATATTTTTTTTTGTTTCAATCTTTCGTGGTTTTTAATATTTTTAAGAATTTTACATTTTCCGTACTACTATTTTCATTATTTTAACATTATTAAGTAATCAAAATATATATTTTTTATATTAACTAATACTTAATATATAATATTAATATTGGATGTAAAAAAATAATTTCCTTGGTTGGGTTTACAATTTACATCAACTAATTAAAATATTGATTGAAATAGTTAAATGGTCTGTAGGGTCAAACCTTCGGCTCGAGCGGCCCGGTGTGTCTATTCAGCCCGGGATACTTTTTAGCGGATGTCATACCAACATAAATCCACGAACTAAATAGGATAAAGCTGAACAGAACCATCTTAAAGTCTCAGTTTAGGTTCATAAAAACTCTAAAATAGAAAGCAAAAAAAGTTTAAGTAGTAATAAATGAAAATGTTGTCGAAAACAAATAAAACATCTTAACTTATTGATCTATTATATATGGCTTGACTTAGTCATAAGTTAACATAACGCACTAACTTACCTATATATACACCCTCAAAAAAGTGAAGTTTGGGTCATCACCCTCTCCGTTGAGTGTTAGCGTCAGGCGATCATGGAGTAACTTTCCTGGTTTACGGCCACTACGAAATAACCTTGAGATCTCTTGAACACCAAAAGGGTAAAATAACAGTTTTTGATAAAATCAAAGAAAACAGTGTATTGTAATTTCCACCAATTGCAGATTTAACAGTTTTGCGATAGTGTACAGGTTCCCTAATCAATCAACCTCACCTGGTCGGGGTGCACACTTCCAACCAGTAGACGAGGTAGGTTCTGACAGTGTCTATTATTGCCTGGTGGGTAAATTTAATAGTTATTGACGTATGAAAAAATTACCGCTGTAATATGACTAAATATATAAAAAGTTTCATCAAAATCAATTCGAAATTAGAGTAACAAACATAAAAATATCATTTGAATAACCTCCACCTTTTTGTAGTTGGCTAAAAACTTGCTCTATTTGTTGAAATCTATAACTTGATAAAATTTTTTGCATTTACTGCCATGAGGAAAAAATATTGTCAGTGTCATGAATAACTTGTGAACTGAAACCAATCCGTTTCACGTGATCATTTAACAAGTACAAACAGGACCCAAAGAACAAACATTGGTCTTTAAATTAATAATTACTTGAAGATACGGTACGTAGTACGTATATACGAAGTTCCGAATATTAACTGTTTAGAGTGGTAGTCGTAAATTCGTAAGTAAGGCTGTGTAATGCTTTCATGGCTCGTTGCGTATAATGTTATTTATTTGTGCCCATACGAAGGCGGTCGGTGTCTTCTGTGCCTTCGAGCGTAACGGGTTTGTGTATAGAAGTGGAAGTGATGATTTCGTAGATGTTGCCAACGGTAGAGAGTAAACAAATCGAATCACGGAGGTTTTTTCAAATTTATGATCAATTAGGTTAATATTATTCCTTCAGAGAATTCGTAGAACGAATAATTGAAAATGTTTGTACAAACTTTTTAATGAGGGTAGTGTGGTGCGGTCAACTTCAGGTGAAAGAGGGTAAAATATATTTATTAACTTTTTCGTAAAGGCAGTTGGAGATGCGAAACATGGAAGGTAAAATTCATACATTATAAGTACACAAGAAATTCAAAGGTGTAAGTGAAGTCAATTCAGTGAAGTCAAAAACACAGCATGTTAAAATGCTAACGCTTAATCTTCCTTAGTCTACGCTTGTGTCCCTTGATTGTGTCGTATATGAGGTGTGATAATATCTTTCGATAAATACAAGGAAAATTTTATGAGTAGTTTCTCCATATGAGGATATAAAGAGAGAACTTCATTTGTGTAGGCTAATTCTTTTAAGTGGGGACGGGAGACAATGGGAACTATCTTACCCGGTTATTATGACGACAAACTTAAGTAAATCGATGGTAACTCAGAAGCTCTTATCACGAGTCAATGGTTACGTCCGATGAGGAATCAAACCGGATTTTAAGATCTGCACCCGGTGAACTGCCTCTAAAATCACGTAAATGTTTAAGTGTATTATTTTATTTTGTTGGTTTTTTTTTATATAGACGATCTGTTATATATACTATAATGTAAATTTTCCACGTAATATACAAATTTCTCCTAGACTGTCGTATTCTATGACCGGGTGTGATTAATCTGAAGCGGTAATAGAATCTATAATCACTGTTCACTTTCTGGGGGTTAGATATAGAATATTCATTCATATATGTTTCCAGAAAGTTATATAATAAATATTGATTTTGACGACCTGCCTTTTGGTGGTCGTCATCAGAAGCACCAACATCGCTTTCCCGTCACCTTCTCTATAACGTCACTCATACAAATGCGCATAACGTCGGATATACAAGATGAGGATTTTCTTTTTGGTGATTTAGCCAAGTTAAAGTAGAAGCAATTTATTAGAAATAGAAAATTCCATAAAGCAATTACAGTTTTATGTCATTTATATTTTGCTACTGAACATTTGTAGAAAAGAAAAATATTCGAGTGCATATTGACTCTGATATAGTGATCCCCAAATGAATCGTTCGAGGCCCTTCTGCAATTTTCTAACTGACCCATCACGCTACACCTTTTAAATTCCATGCTTGTTTTCTATAGAACAGAAAGCTATTAGTGTCAATCACGTGCTGCTACAAAACTGCGTAGACTAAAGAAGTACTTTGTAGTGAAAAAAGTAAGTTATCTGCAGCCGTCGTTTAAGACAATGAGTCTTGTATAGATATTTATTATGTACAGTTATAAAACAAGGTCAACACATCCTAATCTATACGATTGTCTCTAAATTAAATTGAATTGTAAATTTGCAATTGAATTTATTCAATCCTGGTCCGTTATCCATTGATTCGGTAGCTTTCATTTTCACAAAAAGCATTAATCAAACTCGTCCTTGTATCAAACACCTACAATACTCGCACTCACGTGGAGCTAAAAACAATACTGCCTTTATAACATGCTAAATTGCTGTTCCATATATCACTGACCTAGCTTATTTTTACATTCATAAAATTGGGAGGTTATGTTATATTTTAAATGAATGATGTTGCTTTCAAAATGCAGTTTTTTTCCCTTGCTCCGATAATTAAGTGGCGATATTCGGAGTAATCCTAGACCTACTGGCCTCCTGGTGACCCTAACTGCTTTCTATAGTTAGTGTTTAAATTATTCGCAATCACATTTCCTACTTTATTAGGGAACGGATAGTGTATCAAGAAATGCTCTGTGATTATTGTAGAATATTAGTCTAGCCTGTTATTATGATAGTGCGCTTTTTTGTTGTTGTATCGTTGCCTAGGTTACGATTGTCTTCGATGTCGCCCCATCGGCAAGCTATTAGCTATTGACAAATATAATATTACGAAGTTTTAGGAGGTAGACCCACCCACAGATACCATAAGCCCAACATTAATCCAAACTGCTCCTTTTATTTGTATAATGATTGTTTCGTTAAATATTTGATCCTTCGATTGTAAACAAATTCGTTAACTACCCATTAATTGTATTTAATTTAAATTGGTTTGGTCTTCTCAAGTTCAAGAAATTAATTTATACGACTTACATACATTTTTGCCTAAATAGTGAACATTATTTTTCTTATGACGAAATCAAGACGTGATTGTCTCATTATTTACTACTTTAGTCATATATGGCTTTAATTATAATGAGATCTTATGTTAGAGCAGTTAGAGACATTGAGCAATCAGTTACTATAGTCAATTTGTTAAGTGGTCTTGTAGGTGGATATTATCGGAAACTAACGACTGAGTTGCATGCAAACGGCTGCTCCAGACGGTAATATCATTTATTATTAACATTCTGACACCGAAAAACAATTTGTTACATGAGTAAATTGCGTACACAAACGCTTCGTTTTGTGGCAACAATTGTATGGAAAATGTCAGAGCAATAGCAAGACTTACGAGACTTACGTGTTAGGTTTCCTTTTTAATATGTGACCATACCATCACAATAACAAAAATATTCGCATTATAGCAACTCTCGTAGCCAGACAATTTGTTATGTCGGCAATACAAATTATTTGTAGCGATGCAAACCGTAATACCGATATTGAAGCTATTTACAGTTACCTAAACTGTAATTAGCTTTAAATGTTTGTAGTGCTACGACTATGGTTACTTACATTCAAGTGAGACGAAGGCCATTGCCTTGTATTATGTAAAAAAGTATAGCCTCAACATTAACAAATCTCGACACCGATATAATAATAATACGAGAAAATAAATGTTATTGTCAATCAATATGATCATTACGAAACAACTTAAATAAGTAATTCCTTAATTGTATGGTTATTATTCAGATTATTCTGTGTTATTACAGTTTTCTGTTGAATATGTAAGATTTTTCATAATTAAACATCAATAATTGTGCCTATGTTCGCACCGCCTGTTCCGGATTTAATCGCCATTCGTACGAATGAATCGCGCGCGGCAGTATTAATGTGTCTCGCTAACGCAGTATGCCCAATTAATGAATTCAGACTATTAATTTATACACGATTATCATTTGATATCATTACTTGTGATGTTGTTCAGAACATCGCAAAGAAGCATATAGTTCTACTGACAGGGATTCTTTCGCTTCCTCTTTTACCACCGTGATGTGAAAATCAAGACCTCTTCCGTCCATGTTGCAAATTTTATGATAAAGACTACTTTTTATTGACTTCACTATAGGACCGTATTTATTTATCGACATATTATAAATCGCTTATTAAAATCGCCCTTAACGTGATAGCATCCGCTTGGATAAATCGCGATAGCCAGCCGGTTCTACGAAACATAAAAACACGATAAAAAAAATTGTTTACCACAAATGCAAAAAATAAACAGAGTCAAATAAAAAAGAAATCAGCTGGACATCTTTCGTTCCTGAACAATTTGGGATTTGCGGTAACGTAATAAAAATAATAGACGTATGTTAAAGAAGTCAATGTCGTTAAAAAATCTTCGTTCGTGTCATTTCATGAGCCAGCCAGCAATTAACCCGTGAAGCATAGATTTGTCAAAATGATTGTTCCATGTTGTAATAGGACAAAAATGTATTTTAATTGAAAAACTATACAAGGTGTATATTATTCCGATTAATTTACAGATAACGAAGAAGTTAATGTTTACGTTTTGTGAATATTTCGGCAGCAGTAACAATTTAAGTTGCTTGGTTATCAACGGTACATCTAAATGCTCCTTTGGGGTATTAATTATTTCATGTGCTGTTGACATTTTGTCTGAGTTGGGCACGGGGCTGGGTGTCGTCTTGCGGTGTGACTCGTTAAGTGTTCGTTTCCGGGGCACAATGAGAGGCAGCAGGGTGTTATCGACGGGGCGGCGGGTTGTGCGCATGTGCGGCACTGGCGCCCTGGAGTCTCGGGGGTGCCTTACATATGCCGAGTCGGCCCGCACCGAAGCCAGTCCACTTGCGGCTCGCTCCCGGAGCGGTCGGAATCAGGAGTTGTCCCCGGCGATGACACGCGTGCTTTCAACCCTCAAGTTAAAATGTGGGCTATGCATAGAAAAAGTCTCTATAACTTAAAATTCACCTAAATCCGACAATTTTTCAAACCTTTACTGCAAATGTTCGAGAACTGAGAATCTGGATTGGTAAGTATTCTTCTGTCTTCGCCGTAAGTACCATATTCTTGTGTCGGTTTCGTTAACCTACTTTGTAGGATTTGTTTTCGGTTAGACCCAGTTTTTCGTTTTCAGGTTTTGATTGTGCTCTTTATGGTTCGCGTTATTGCAGGACGTGAATTTAATAAGATTAGAGATAGAGTTAGTTTTTTGTAATCTGCTGATAAAGATAATTGGTAAATTGATTTTGGGTCAAACGTTATTTGTCGTTTAATTACGAATTTATAATAGTAATTTTCTCGCTTCTTGCTATATGTTTTGTACACTTTCTCAGGGTCTGTTATTTTTATCAATATACGTGAATTCTGGTCGCCTGATAGGTTTTCTAATTTTAAACACCTGTCACTTCTGGGAATTTGTCTACACACAATGATTACTTATGTAGGTACATTTAAAATCTCTTCAGTAAATACCGAAATATTCATAACAATTTATTGATAAATGTGTAAATACGAAGTCGTTACAAGAAATTAAAAAAAATCTGCTATTGACGAGCATCTGGTTTTTGCCCTTTATCATGAATTTAAGACTGCCGCGCACCTGCGGCGTGTCACTGACCCCTGGCTTGAGATGTTTTTTCATCACAATGAATTATCATAATTCATTATTATGTTATTGTAATTATTAATTCAAGTTTCAAAATCATTCCAGTGCATTGTTATTTGTCTTATCAATCTTCCTATTCCATAGAGCTAAGAAAGTATTACTTTCGGTCATTTTCGGCCAAATTTCCCGAAAATATTTTTTTAAATTTATTAATATTATTATTTTGTTAACCACTTGTTTTAATATGTAACGTATACACATTTTTACCTATAATCAAAAATTTTATTGCTGTAATTAAATACGTTCAGGTTAATAAATTATAATACCACAAAATATAATTATCAAATCGCTCAATTAAATTGTGTATTTTTATAATGCAATTGAAGTACAATGAATTAAACATCGCGAAAACTTTAGATAATCCGAACTTTTTCTATTTACAACATCAAATCCTGTTATGCATGTGCAAAAAAATCGATGTGCTATCTGTCACTAATTAACAAAAACAATAACATTCGTGATCATTTAGTTTCTTAAGTTATACTGTAACGCTTTTTAGGGATTCGTACTTAAAAAAGGCAATGAGCCTTATAGGATGACTTTCTTATTCTTTTGCCAACATTAATATCAAATACTAAGGTCTCCAGTCAATGGCAGTAGTGCAATTTAACCCTAAGTGGGCCCAATCAAAAGATACGGCCTTTTAAGCTTCATCATACTTTGGCGCTCGGAAATCGAAAAATATAGCCTACTTCCCGTTGACCTAGAATAATGAAATTTCGCATAAAGCAATATTTTGATTTGCATCGTCACAGTGCTTTTTAATTAAAACGTACATCTAACTAAGAAACTGATGTTTACATAGCTCAAAACGTTTTAAAAAATAATGTAAATTAAATATAAATAAACGAAGGAAAGAAACAGTAGTAAGTTCTTGAAAAGAATACTATCGGTTGTTTCACTGGACTTTTGCTGAATGAATGAAATAGAAACGTTTAATCAACAATACTGTATATAGTGTGATTCATTAACCCAACACAGATACAGTTAACACAGTTTTAACACTTGGATATGAACTTGTACGGTGTTAACTGTTTTAATTTGACCTTGTCTTAACTTTACCTACTTTTAACAATTGTATGAGTTAATTACATCTAGAATAAAAATTGAGTACTTAATTATATTTATTAAATGACACGACTATTAATGGAAACTTTTTAAATTTTTAAGTGCAAATTTTGTTAGAATACGCAAAATAGAAATGCTTTTCCATGGCTAGATCAGAGATTTTAGTTGTATTTGACGGTGGAAAGCTTAAAATTTATTTTTGTTTACTTTATTTAGACTGAAACATGAAACGCGACGCTTACGCCGACGATGGCCCAATCCAAAAGCGGCAGCGTCACTCTGAGGAAGAGGTCACTTTCCTCATACCCAGCAAGGTAAGTTAATATCATATTTCATAGTAATAATATTACTATACCATACACAACATACTTTTGCAATAATCAAACCAATCGGTATTCTTGATATCCAACTATTTCCCACAACTTTTGCTTCCTGCAGATGTTGTACTTGCTGACTTGTCGCTACTGTCGGGGTCTAAAAGTGCGCATCCCATTTAAAGACAGGTTTTCGAAGAGCTTTCAGCATTAAAACGTGTTCTCGTGGCATGCAATTATAAAAATGTCTCGCTGAGAATTATAAAAATTTGGCGAAATGTGGGTGTTTGTCCTCTGCCTAACCACCAACCAAACTGAACCCTTGAGGGAGAAGAGGTGTGATTGATTGTATCTGGTAATCATATATAATAAAAATATGTGATATGCAGTACTTGCATCTGAACGCATCTAACATGGGTGTAACTGTGAAGTTTCTCGAACTAGAATTTCAGGAACTAGATGCCGCTATATAAACATTTTAGTCTCTCGCATGATAGCTCCAAATACCTTTTTTTGTTATATTATTATGGTATAACAAAACTGGAAACACAAAGTTTTTAAATTCAATCAGGATAAAACATAATATATCCAAATAAATTGTATACGTATTCTCCTTTATGTATAAATTTGTTATTCTACAGGTGTCAACTCAATTGCTATTTCTCTATATATTGATTAAATCCTCTCGAATAACTATAGCGTTGTCATGTTTGCGACATGACAACTGACATGAGAAAAGTTTTATGACGAATAGTCGGCTAAAAACAGTGTTATAGAAAATAATAAATTTATATTATTTTACAAGACATATTTAGAGGCAGTTGATTAAAAAACAGTAACTGGAACAGTATGTGACCTACATGCCTTGGTTTTTGTACTTTAAAGGAAATCACTCGAAAAAATGTTGAGTCATCATAATATTGTTTTACAATAGTTACGATGAACAAAATTTGACTTGTTTTTAATTATTTTCTTTAAATTAATCTTATTGTCTTACAAATTCTCACTCACACACAAATCATTAGTGCAGTATAAATAATAAAAATACATTGTGACCACTACGATGCACCTTGTATCTTGTATCACGTGATGATCAACAAGCACCTTTAAGATTGAAGTGAACCTTATTAGAATTCCTAAGTTAATATTTACTGCTGCTATTAGATGCAGGGCTTTCAGCAAACCTAGATAATTATTTGGCGAAGGCTAAAATTGATGTAAGTCCTCAGTCTTGCAAATCTTAGTTGATATCAATCGGCCTGGCATCAACGAAAGGTCGCTTAATACAGGAATTCTTGATCTTAAATGATATGTATGTATAATAACAATAATGATAACAAATTGAAATAACAATAATAAAAAAAATACTATCAATAACTAGTTTAAACAATTAGCAATAAATTCTAATGTTAACAAGCAATATGTAAGAATTCTAAATTATATTAATCATAGTATTTAAACACACAAAATACTAATCATAGATATTAATTAAACATTGTTAGTCTTAAGGAATAGTTAGAACATAGATATAGATGGGGCTACGACTGTGGGGGACAAGACCATCTGTCCCCACAAAACGGAGAACAACCTTTCTTCTGATCGACAAATGATATGTTACATGTAGAATAAATAATATATAAGTAAATGTAAAAAGACTTACACAAACAAAAAAGAGTGCGGACCAAAGAGTCCACAGAAAACCAAAAAGAAATCGAACAAAAAAAACTGCATAGAGTATGTTTTGACTATTCACTATCGACTATGAACGGACAATGAAAAATGACGATTAGGCCGCCGATATTCACTGGCAACGCGTCACCTGTTTTTGCATATACTCGTAAAGTCAGCAACACTTCAAACTGCATTGCCACTGCGAAAACTAATTACGAGCTGTCGAAGAACTTAACCGACCATTGTGGCTGTTTATATGCATAACAAAACCATATAATAGCTGCCTGGCCTCCATCTGATAATACTTGAGTTATAATTTCAAAAACAAAAATGGAAATTAGCCTTACTTAATCTTCTCAAGAACAATAAAACTTAATGTCATTATTTAATTTTTTCAAACCTTTTCGATAATATTACATCGTCAAATTCGTCAATATTGACTCCATTTGAAAATTTTCACAGGCTGCTGGCTCAATCATCGGTAAAAGTGGGACCAATATATCAAAATTGAGAAGCCAGGTCAGTACCTACTTAGTGTTTATTAAAAAAATAATGTTCGGTCACACGAACATAATATACTTACTAGTATGTATTATTCATCAAGAAACACCTTTAGGTATGTACATCATAAGTCAATAAAATAAATTTAATGTCCATTTATTGTACTGTTCATTAATCATTTTACTGCTGTCATAGGAAATGTTTGTGTTTAATGACATTACGTTTATTATAGAGACAAGGTATAAGTATTGAAATATATGTTGTTATGAAATGTTTTAATGTTGTGCTTTTAGTTAATGATAAGTTAACTTAATGATTAATTTTTCGTCACATAGTGTTTACAGAGTATTGCAGGATGGTTTATGTTAATAACATAGAATTAAACAAAATATTGTCCTAATAGAAGAAAAAGCAATTTGCTATTGAAATATCTTTTTGAAGAAAGTGTATTGAAGCATCGCGCTAGTAGGTCTCGCCGGTCGCTGACCATCGAGCCTCGCGCCCGCGGCGAATCCGTAGGCCGTAGCCAGAATAAATCCCCGGCAGCCAGTTACAGGTCTCTTGCGCCCCCGAGACGCCCCCGTGCCTTGTAGCGCAACGCGCCCCGCTGCTCCACTCCTCGGGCACTGCCATATCCATTTCCAACACTGCAATATGATAATTGAATAATGCGTGTGATGAAATCGTATTGCGTGTCGGCTTTGGTGATGAACTGGTGTCCGGCGAGTGGGGCTGCGTGGCGCCGCGCTACAGCGTGTCTTGGTTGCCGGTCCCGCCCCGCCGGACGCCGCTGCCCCGCACCCGCCGCCCCGCCACGCAGTACAAAGCCTCTATAACAGTCCCAGATTGCCCCGGCCCCGAACGGTAAACTATATCGCCAACATCTATCTCTCAATTAAAAACAACCCAATCGCGCTCTATTAATGATTCTGTCAACAGTCAGGAGTCGGAATGTCTTTGAAATGTCACCAGATCCCGGCGCTAGGCGCCGCCATCCCATATCTTGTCTACCTGTTCCTTCACAACACTTCACAGGATAAAGCACTTTTGCTGCACATAAACTACTTATCTATTTATTTCTACACTTCGGTGTCGTCGCATATTCATCATTGTTAACGAAAGTTTATTCTGTAGGACTTAACTCCTATCACTCTTGTGTTTCTCCGCAATGGAACGCTCCCTGAGATTAATACGATAAATCTGTCATCACTACTTCACCGCCATCACGCTTGAGTCGGCAACATACCTCCCTGACCGTTGATTTTCATAAAGTGCTGTTTGATATTGTGTTGTGCATTTTCATTCAGTTACTTCTCGAAGTTCACACGGCTAACTGTCATTTTATTTTTCAGCGTTCTATCCATATCGGCTTCCGACGTGGAAACTATTCTGGATATCATAAAGGATATATTGCCCAATTTGGCTGATGTGAGTATTATTCTTAGTACCGTATATATTGTGAGCTAAAGCAAGTGGATTCGACATTATAAATATGATGTTGGGTATTAGAATAACTTAAAATTTTACACAACTATGATTAAATTTGTCAAAATATGGATCAAGCAATAGCTGATGACAAGTTTGTGTAAAATGGTTATGTATGTCATAGAATCAAAACGGACAGAGGGGCGGCGATGACGATTTGGACATCCGTCTGCTCATACACCAGAGCAGAGCTGGCTGCGTCATCGGAAAAGCTGGTGCGAAGATTAAGGAACTACGAGAGGTGAGTGTCTAATAGATCTACTGGTCGCTGGTCCGGCGTACAGATGTGTTCCAAATGTTTATCACTTTTTTGCCAACTTTGTATTGCATTCCCGAATCAAAGGGCTCTCATATAGTTTGGCAGCGCGAGAATAGACAGCAGCTCTTGGCCTCGTTCTGTATAAGTGAGACCGGTGACTGAAACCTCTCCATGATAATGAAACATAATACAATCTGCAGCGTAGAATTGGCGCAGATACATAAATGTATTCAAAATATTCTAAATACACTGCATGACTAGCAGACACCGGTATTTGTTTTTGTTAAATTTGATACTTTGTGTTTTCTTAAGAAACTTCGGTCGGTTTGGATAAAAATGATATGATGACACGATTTGATGTAAACGGAGACATATTCAATACCTGAACGAGTTGACGTTCATCTTGTATTAATTATTTTTCTTCACTTTTTTCTCAAGTCAGGTAAATTGGTCTAGAGCAGATGCGTCTTTAGGCCAGTCATCTGCCGCGCGACCGCGTCGGGTACAGTTAGACGTAAATATGTTCGTTTTTATCATAGGTACAGAACACGTGTGTGCAGGGATGAAACGCAGATGTGTGCGCAGCTGTCGCACCTATCTTTAGTTCTGATCTTTTAATTTGGCTATACTACATGTACACTTCACTTTTGGCAATTAAGGAAGATACAGAAAATAAGGTTATATATTTTTTTTAAACTACCTCCGGAGCGATAAATTAATGTTGAAATAATTACAAATTTATGCTTAAAACTACAAGATCAAAAAGCATTTGAATTTACTATTTCGAAACAATCACGAAATATATTTTAGAGATAAGGCTAATAATCACAATTCTTCAGCTAATCCACAAATTCATGTTATTATTTTTAAATACATGTCTTGAAATAAATGTAATAAAGAATCAAATTCGTTCTAAACCTCTATTGTTTAAAATTTAATATACATTCTTTTGATTAATATTAGAGTGTAAATAAAATACTTATTAGCCGTAATTACTTACTAAACTCTGTAGCAGTGGGGATTCTCATTTTGTCGTGGTGTAAAACAAACAAGTTAAAGCGCTTTAATGACTAGAGTGCATCCCAGTTGGATCAATTACGAGCCAACTTCTGACGAAGTTTAAAAACGTCTGCGAGAATTTTGCAATAAAGTGGCTTCCAACTTTTGTCTGTCATACCTTGTAGGTGAGATGGCTTTTTATCATTTTCCTTTAGGTAGAAATAAGTTTAGTAACATATAGAACGACTTGATTTATGACACCTAAACGGACAGAATGCATACGGTTGGTTACCTTGGAACATAATTTTAATTTATGAAAACAGAAAATAAAGAATCAAAAACGTAATATCAATTTTTTGAAGACTTCTAGAAATAAAATAAAATGCTTAGCTCTAAATTGCAAAATTGTAGTTTTATTTTGTCGAGACCAGACATTTAAAATCTTTCTTATATCTTTACCAACATTTATCTTTTTATAGAGTGGAACCAGCGCATGGTTCCACTCTATTTACATGATTTTCGCCATATTTGCAATTATGTTAAGTATAGTTAAGCTCTACATTTTTTTGAACTAAATTATCTAAGGGTACTAACCTTTTATCGTGTTCAATAATTGAGATTGATTCGATTGTTCCTGCATAGTTACAAAATTGGGCGATTTAAAAGGGACATTTTATTAATTGAAATTTTACTTTATTAATAAAGGTTGATTTGATTTTTACGTGTTCAAGACAAAGATTAACTTAAACACCAAATGGTTCATAAACGCTAGTTTGTTGATTGTCGTGATACGAGCGGCACATACACAGGCGGCAGCTGTCGCGACATGTTGAGTTCGAGACAACGTTAACTCTTATTTTACATCAATTAGTTTAGGAACACTAGTTTAAATAGGTACAAAATTGAGCGATTCATGAGGGCTTATCGTTAAGTGGTACTTTGCTATTTGAATTCGAAATTAAGCGAAGTGTTAGAAATAAAATAATAGATGAACGCTAGTTCGGTCGTTGTCGTGACGAGCAGCGCGTGCGCGGGCGGCAGCTGTGGCGGCGGCAGGTGCGCGCGCAGCCGCCGGAAGGCCGCACAAAAAGCGCGCGCGCACCTGGGCCTGCCTGCCTGCTTGCACAATGAGGGCCCTGGCTTTTCTTACACTTAGACACTACCAACTTCGAACATATGGCCGCCGCACCGCGTCGCGCCGCTCTCCTTTGATTACCGTGCCCGGTATATCAGGTAGATTCAATTCGAGCCCAGACCGACATTGTGAATTTGGTTGGAATTCACAAATGAGACACTTTCACAATATTGTTCTATTAATTGTAAAAACAGCATTTTGTTTTGTTTCTTTATTGTTATTTGATGTTATTTAGATTTAAGGACGCAGATGCAAAGGCATTAATTCAAAATTTTAAGGTTACTTTATTCTTTCTTGGCCATTCTTATTTTGATGTTTATACGTAATGATCAATAGTGAAAAAATTCTACTGAAGTTTAATAAAGTAAAAAGTAAAGAATGCAGTTGAAATATTCAATTTGGAAGGACAGTGCTCAGTGGCTGGTATGGTTAATGCATCAAAATGCTTGACTGGAAGACGCGGTGTTCAGCTCCGCCCGAGTCGAATATTTTGTTCACACTATTTATTTATTTAGCATTTTTCAATAAGATGTAAAGTGATAAAAATCTCATACTCAACTAGATTTACATTTTTATCAAGGTTCCGAGCAAATTTTTGTTATTGAAATCCATCCACTCAGTCAAATGTTCTAACATTCCCAATCGATGTATGTATGTAGTCAAATCCTGAACTGGTCTAATCTTGCAGAAGTCAGTAAATCTAATTAAGTAATCATTTCTGCGTTTTGTTTTGTTGTTAATGGTAACTTTTAAACAAATAGTATTTTTAAACAGTTTCTTATATTTTTATAACAAACAAAATATGACGTATATAATTGCCACAATGTAAAGACTGTAAAGCATCTGGAATTCTTGGCAAAGACATCATCGTCGCACCTAGGGTTTCTCAATTCTCGAGCTTTTTTATTTCTCGGAGCACGAGAATTCTCGACCACTATTTCTCGAGAATTCTCGGGTTGTCGAGATATATGGAAATTTTAAAAAATATGTGTGTACAATAACACTAAAACTACGCTTTTTATGCAATATTCAACAACATTTATCTATCAACAACATTTATTATTATTAGTTTTAATTGACTTTAACTTAAGAAAGTATATAAATTTTTTATTAAACTAAATAAAATCTAGCGAGATCTTTTTTCATTATTTCTACACAGAATTTGAGGACTAAATAGTCTTCATCTTTGGGAAAAACAAATAAAATATCTTCTAAAAACAATGCCGTCATGTCACCACAATATAAATTTAGTACCTTACATTACATACTATATAATTTACTTTAGTCTCTGTCTGTGCTACAAACTTATCTATTAAAATGTATAATTGAAACGACAGTTTTTGAATTAGGTATCAAAATCAAACCATCAGACTAGCTTCATAATTACAATGAATAACAATAAGGTACAGATAACTTATTTTAGTCCAACTTTTCAATATAAATTTTCAATAGTTTGTTATATGTATATAGACTTTTGTTACGTAAGTATACTTAAGAATCTAATAAATAATTAATAATCAGAATAATTATATCAATTTAAAGAGGAAACTGCCCCAAAAGCTAGCCCACTAGGTATTTTTATTATTTAGGAAATAAGCTTTCAAAAATTTAAAGCATTATCTGAAAGTCGGATTCGTATTAAATTTAAAAATTTTTGACTTAATTTCTCGATTTCTCGACCACTTTTTTCTCGTCTCAAGTAAGGCAAAATTTCTCGATTCGAGATTTCTCGCAGAGAAACTCTAGTCTCACCTCATATACTACGTCCCTGAGGAGCTTACTGAGGAGCTCGGGCCAACGTTATGTTGGGGCGGTTAAGCCCAGCGAAGATCGGTACGACTACAAAACGTAAAATGAAAACTTCACCACAATCATCAGTGGTTATAATGAAATGATCGAAACCTAACAAGTTTATTATATGAACAATAGGAAATCGGGTATGTGCTTTACTAATTTAAGCGAAAGGGTGATAAGTATCACGTGTACGGCACGGGGACGTAGGGGCGAGCCTTCCGTCGGTAGTGCGGCGCCCGGCTCGAGTTACCGGAGGCTCGCGCACGTGACGCGGGAAGCTTTGAACGTCATATCCTTTGAATGCCTGCGTAAAAAATAGGACGGATGTTTAAAAAAACATAAGGTTAAATCAAAAATGTCTGGTGATTTTCTAACTGAGCTAATTATGTTCATTCTTTGTGAACGCTCTTGATTGCGCGCTTCCAAACTCGTATCGATTTTAGGTGCATTCAGTAATCACGATATGCATGGATGAACAAAATTTAATGTTTATTTGTTATTGCTCTAATTCAAATTAATGATATTTTTATATATTATTTTTATTATGATACCTAAGTATAAACACTCCTAACGTTTTAATCACAATTTAATTCATTTGAATAACTATAACACAGAATAACAGAATTTTAGATTAGATAGAAATGGTGGTTAGGAAGTAACTTTATGGTAAAATATTCAAATTGATAAGCCGTCTCTATTGATCACTGATCTGTCGAGAGGGAATTATATTCCTAAGTAAGCTATATCGTCGTTTCGTGTCACTATAGTAGCGTCGCATTCACGTTGCGTGTATTTTATGTTTATTGGCAACCACTTTCCGCAATTTGCGATCGCGGCGATCTTATCACTCCATATTCCAGCGCAGCGCAGACAAAATAAATAAAATTCAAACATAACATTTCAACAGTCTGTAAACACGTGTGAAGGTTATTTTCAATAGTATCTTTGTATTTGTTAATAAAACAATTGAGAAGCTTTATATAACGCGTAATTACCTAAATCATGCTTAAAGTAACTATTGTAATAACAAGTTTCTATACGAAAGGAACTTATACAGATTATCTTCGATCATATATTTTCTGTAGATACACAATTCTATAGAAAATCAAACAAAATATCGACCCCGCGTCTATACATAGAAGAATAGATGTATATTATAGTACCAATTTTGAAAAAAGTTCTAAAGTGTCATATAATTTAAGCCAATTTAAATCTTAAGTAACGTAATGAAGTATGAAAATAAATCCTTGTTAAGGTCGTTACATATTATCTTCTGGTTTCGATGATATAATGATGCCGTGAAATCAGAAATGAACAATACATATTTGAAAACATATATATTGGATAATAAGCCCTTAGTCTGTTGCAATTAAGCACAAATTCATTTCATATAATAATGCTCCTACGTTCCATTTGACTCCGAATATTGTGCTCGCGTCTTATCGCATCCTACTTGAACATAGACAGCAGTGGAGATGCTTTTTTTTTACACTTATCTTAAAAGTACGGAAACTTTTTAAATTTTAAACATAAACCAAGAAGTATTGTTACAAGTTCAGATTCCGGCACGCCGCCCCGCTAAATCATAAATTGTATATATATTAATCAATATTCCTCCATATATTAATCAATTATCACATAATTATTTTATTATAAATTATTAATAAATTATAAAACTAATCTAAAGCCAATACTGACAGCCGTAATCAAATTTTTAATCATAATCTAATATACTGAAAATGCCACTTCCGGTTTACGGAACCTAATTTAATTTAAAAATCTATACACTGTTTAATTATATAATTATACTGCTTAGTAATAATTTTGATGCAAATTAATAACTATTGTTGTATTGCATTGTATTAATATTGTTATAAATCGATTAATAAGTTGCTTGTGTAAAAGTATAAAATCCAGTGTCCGCCATTTTTAGAGTATTATTAAACTGCCTGCTGATAACATAACGTCGCAACGTTTATTTATCCCTGTGCCGTGTACAGTATGTAGAATTAGGTGCTAAGGAAAGTACAGACTTTATTAAGACAGGGTTTCTCAACCTTTATTTTGCCGAGCCTTACAAACAAAGAAAGCGGAAAATAAAAAAAAAAGAAAGAAAATCACAAAAAATGGTATAGGCGACTCCATCATTCCACTGACCTTTTTCTGAAACATTAGCTCTGTGCTATTTTTTCCTATGAGTGAGCCACTCGAGACAGAAAGAGATAGATGCGATGCGTTACGCATCGTGGCATGGTACGCAAGCGTTTTAAATTGATATTTTAGTAATACATAATATGAATAAAAGTGTTTTACTCATAAAAAATGCGCTAATTAATTAAGATAAAGATATACTTATTGGAAGTATGACATTCCATCCTTCTTTTGCACTTTACGTGTGTCATTTTTACAATTATAAACTACGCATTTCGGCATCGCTGACGTTATCAATCGCGCGCGCCACCGAATGAATGAGAGCGAAACAAGGCACATCTACTGTTTGTGCCTTGTTTCGCCGGTGCCACTTTTTAGACGGTAACTGTGTATCTACAGAAATATATGATCGAAGCAGATTATAGACTAGTTAGATATGAACTTTGATCTTGTTTGTACATGATTCTTTAATGTGTCGTTTACATTCCTTTTGGTAAATGGTATATAGCTTGAATGATTCTGAAGGAAATAATTGCCGTGTGAAGGCATGTGTCGTCCATCCGCCCAGTTATTGCCGGTGGTGGGCGGTCGGTGGTTTGGTGACATTGGTAATTACGCCGCACGCGAGCCGCGCTTCCGTTTCCGAACGCTCTCCTATGGCTTCACTACAATTATCGTGCTTCGACATGTACTCTACGACCAATAACAACCCTTCATGTTAATTAGTTTTAGTAAATTTTTTCTCAACAATCTTTTCCTAGCTTTTAATAAACTTCGTCTGTGGTTATCCATAACAAATTTTAAGTTATTTGTATAATAATCCTAATTAATAAATATGTCCTCGTGTAATGCCCTCTGTTTTGACACATGGCCGTCTATGGGCAATTATTGATTTAAAAAATTCAAGGAGATTGCTAACTTGGGTTTTGTATCAAACTGATGCTTAAAATATTTTATAGTTTTTATACGAGTACAGTTAAAATAATTGAAGGCCTAGATCCTTGTGTGCATAGATGGCATATGTTCTTCGCTCAGGTAAGCGAACTACTCTGGTGTGTCATTCAATCCATAGGTTGGGACCGCCAGTAGGTTTCCATTGTTGCGTGGGCACGTTGGAACCCCGCAAGTGCAGGGCGCAGGGGGCGGCAGGTGTACTGTGCCTTGCACCGATGCCGCGCGAACGCACGTTCATTCCTTGGTCGCACATCCTGGCGAAGGGTCGTTCTTATTACGCGCCGAGTTTCAGTATCGCGAATTAACTAGTTCCTTAATTCGGACTTCCAGTTTGTCCTGGATTCTGGTCCATTCCATATTGATATATATATTAATTTGGTGATATAATCGGTGACACGAATGAGTGCGGTGCCGTCAAGCGGTTTGATGTCAGTGTACCACGCGCGGTTGTTTGTGCGTGTCCGGACACGTGCGCCGGTCGATGTGCCGGCGCCTGCGCGGTCACAAACGTCAGATACACCCAGCCGTAACGTTCGTGGCCCCATCAAATATAGGTAATTGCCTACACATCGATCTTTTATGACCAAATTCCACCAAACCACCCTGTCTGATGTGGGTTTTTGTGTGGTGATGCCTATCGATATGGTGCGTTGTCCTTGATTGGGTGTTTTAGTAAAATGATATGTTACGACGACAGCGCACACTTGGTTCCTATCAAGCTGTGCGTACTTAAGAGTTTTGTTTTTTTTTTTTGTTATTAGAACTTATAATATTTTGTCTTTTAAAAATACTTAAGTCTTCCAAAAGGCAATGGAGAGATGTTCGGAGTTTGTCTGCGAGAACGATTCAAAATCAATGAAATTCGCAGAAGAACCAGAATCACCATCAGTCTGAAATGTTTCCAACCTTAATGTGAGCAGGCGATATTGCTCATTTGACTGACAGTCCTTGGGCTGAAAAGGTATTTGAGTGGCACGCATATGCTAGAAAACGACGTCTATAGGCCTCTCACGAGGTGGACCAAAGATTTCGTGAAGATCTCGAGAAAACTGTGGGTGCTAGCAGAGCAGGGCCTTTCGGTCTGGAGATCCTTAGGAATGTATAAGTCCAACACTGGGAGACATATCGGTTGAAATGATAAACACGAAATGATTATGGTTTAACACAACAAATAATTTATTGTGTGTTTTCTTAGTTGGATAAGTGGGGGTGATATTGGTTATTAAAGAGGAAATGCTGAGATTATACGATGGTATAAAATCATACGATTATTAATGAATCGTATATTTTTTCAGTTACCCTTATATTTTAACTTCTTATGCAATTACTTGCGTAAGAAGTCAAAATCTATACTAATATTATAAAGCTGAAGAGTTTGTTTGTTTGTTTGTTTGAACGCGCTAATCTCTGGAACTCCTGGTTCGAATTGAAAAATTCTTTTTTTATTGAATAGCCTATTAATCGAGGAAGGCTTTAGGCTACATAACATCACGCTGCGACTAATAGGAGCTAAGAAAAAATGGAAAATGTGGAAAAAGCGGGGAAAATTATTCATCTTTGAGGACTTCCATTGCGTGCGCTCTGAAAACGGTTCTAGATACCAAAAAAATATGTATGAAAGAATTATTCCTCTTAAAATGCTCTAAAACACACACAGGTCTATCTTTTAATGTTAACTCACTAGAATCGTTTTTATGGTGATCAAATTTGATATGTCGCGTTGTCAAGATCGGGTAACATCTAAGGTGGTTGTTTGCAAAAATAAATATGATGCTCAAAATAACTATTCCACGCGGACGAAGTCGCTGGCACAGCTAGTATAAGAATAACTAACTAAATAACGCACTTACGTGCGTGTATAAGTGTACAAGAATGTGGCAAATATCAATTAATTTCAATATTTTTCATCAAACCACGAACTCGATATACAATATTGATTCTTTACGTCGATATACAAAATATTTGTTTTTGTACGCTCAAGAAATTAATAGGAAAGAAATGAAAGCAAGCGGCGAAAGAAATGAAAGATGTGAATAACCAAAAAATGACTTGAAGAAGTAAGAAATTTTCAAATTGATCAAATTCAAATTAATAAGTCATTAACTAGATAGATTTCTATAAAAATGATCAATATTTAAAAAAAAACATTTATTACTTAACGTTTTTTAGAAAATAAAACATTTTCTTAAAGGCGACGGGTGTGCATAAAATAAACTCAAGAATGCAAAAATTTAATCATTTGATGGATAGAGCAAATTTTTGTCTATTACTAATATATTCCAATTATTGGTATTCTACGAACATGCAGTAGACCAAACGATTAAGTTTCTTTATACTGATATATGGGAAACAAAGAACAGTTTCCTCTTTATGGGATTAATTGAAAGATTAGTTTGCTCGAATATTTATTTGATGACGAACATTTTATCAATTTATATTAACATATAAAATGTTACATAGGTGCATATACTTTCTAATTTGAGAGATTGAATTAAGCATGTTTTATATAAATAACATCGCGTTTTGATTTTTTTTTACCGTAGAATGAATATTAAAACTAAATATTAGGTCTTAGATAGTTGTATGTATACAGTTTTATTTGTACAATGCTGCAAAGCGCCGCACTGCGCCCGCAAATTCGCAATATGTGTTTGTGTCGTGCCGGCACTAACTTTTTGTCGACGAAATAGAAAAATGGCTCGATGACCTCGACATAAAAGACATTTCTGATCGACCTAACATCTATCCAATATGTTGCTTGGGTTTGATAATTAAACATCTAATTCAAACAAAGAAAGCGTGTATCTTCTCGGTTTTGATTACGAAATTCGAGTTTTGAGTGAATGGCTATCAGTTGTCACATAAAAAACGATGATATTTAATTATTATCAATTGTCAAATTATGATTTATCAATTAAATATTATTCAGTCTATTTCTCTCATCTATTTATCTCTTATCTATTTCACAATAGGAACATTATATATTTTTTCGTAACGAATACAAATGTTGATAAATTCTAGTTATTGTAATATAAATGTATAATATTATCTGATATAATGGAACAAACTATATGCTCTAAAACCAACTTCCACTTGACAAACTAAGAATAGAGGCAGAGAGAGAAGAAAATAACCCTGGCTCCTTTGCTTGTTCTATTTAGTGAGTGATTCGTTAAGACAACGTAGAAGTGACTTCTCTAACTTCTTTACTTGTATTAAGCAATTTGAAAAGGAATTCCATTAGAAATTTGAGGTTGACTATCTTTTTGATTTGATGATGTGCTGTCGATACCAACTGCGTCAACCGAAAATCGTTAGTTGTCTTACCGCCGTACTTGCAGATGTTGACTAGTTTTAATGCATTAAGTATTAAGGTGGTCCGTTTTTGTTACTATTCTAAAGAGAGTTACTTTAACCCTTAATGTATCAGGTGACCAAAAATCTGATCTCGTGCTAGGTGTGGTACACCTATCCCAAAATAATGAGTGGTACAATATCATGTTTATATTTACGGCAGAATAATAAATTTGATATTTCTAAATACTTGGGAAAAAGAAAGTAAGTCGATTAGAACATTTTATAGTATTATATTAATATTATAAAAGCACACTTCTATAACTTAACATTCATTTTCCCACATACTACTTTTAAATGGCAGATTTGTGTATCATTTGTTTTAATATTTTCTAATAATGAATCATAGGTTGTGCGATATTCACACAGACATTAGTCGGGTGCTCTTTTAGCGGTTACTACTGCACTAAAGTTGAAACATATCTGATATGTGGAAACTTCACATTTCCAGGTACTCGGAATTCACTCAGAATTCGGCTACTATCATAGTTTTGAAATTATTTCAATTATTGACGATCTTTGGTATTATGGTATAGCCCCACCTAGTACTCGGTTGGGTAATGAATAATGAACTGCATTATGGTCTTCTAGTACAACAGTATTGTTAAAGTTGACAATGTTTACATCAGAAAACTGGAGCGCGGTTGAAGATTTTCTCGAACCCGGCGCCGCAGAGTACGGAGCGGGTGGTGCAGCTGGTGGGCCGCCCCCAGTGCGTCGCCCAAGGGATCCGCGAGGTGCTCGACCTCATACGGCAGGTGCGTCTTTATATTTACATATAAAATGTTACATAGGTGCATATACTTTCTAATTTGAGAGATTGAATTAAGCATGTTTTATATAAATAACATCGCGTTTGTTTTATTACCGTAGAATTAATATTAAAATTAAATAGTAGGTCTTAGATAGTTGTATGTATACAGTTCCGCGAGGTGCTCGACCTCATATATACGGCAGGTGCGTCTTTATCAGGTGCATTTTCACTTACAGAATTAAAAAAACTTACGTTCCTTTTTACGTTTCTATATCGGGTATTACAAGCTTCAAGGAGTATTTAGTTCAGACGTGACAATTCTGTAGAAAAAATATCAATTCTAATCGAGTTACTGTTTTTACTTTGCAAATTAAATACTTTATTTTTTAACCCTAAGCATCGAAAGCCTAGAGCACGAGGAATACTATGCAGCAATTTATTGAGCGCCATTGCGTTTATAGTTAGCTGCAGCTGACTAGGGGCTGCTATTTGCAAGGTTTTTGCTTTAATTTTGAAGTCAGTGAAGTCAAAAAGTATTCGGTTGTATAATATTTTATAGACCCTGAAACTTTGTGTATAGTACTTGCGTTATGCTCGCGATAATATATTAATCCTAAGTGTTTCACTGTCCGAACTGTTTTGTGACCTGAACACGTTACAGACACTTACTTTCACACTTATAATATAGTAAGGATTTGTATTAATTTGAAGCCGCGTATGTTTGTCAATAAATATTCAAATATTGTCAAATAAAAACATTTTAGTCATCTTTAAAAGCTTATCTTCATGTAATGGAACTAAAATGACTTTTTATGGCTTACTATTTTGATTTTGAAAAGTTTATCAGTTTGCTAATTATAATTAAATAAATGATATTTGTGATACCGTTAATAACGCGAAACTATTGACAACCACGTCCCAATATTCCTCAAATTTTTTCCAGGTGCCGATCAAGGGCCCGTACCAGAACTACGACCCTCACAATTATGATGACTTTTATGCGGATGAGTATGGTGGCTTCGGAAACAACCAGGGGAGCGGAGGTCGCGGCGGGAGGGGGAGCACCGGTGGGAGGGGGGTAGGTGGTGGTGGAAGAGGGGGTCCCGGACCGATGGGGCCTTCGAGGAACAGCGGAGGACCACGTCCGATGCCCATGGGACGCGGACCACCACCAAGGTAACTGTTGATGATACAGCAAGGGTTAAGTTACAAAATGTCCCTTGATTTTAGAATGCCTATCTATCCTAAACAAAAATATGTATATTTCTAATCACATAAAATTATTATATGCATAAGGAGCTTAAGGTATGAGAAACATTAGATTGATAGGACTTTTAGGAGTAAGTAGCAAAGGGTCATTTGTAGCACGTTTTATATGGATAATGTCTGTTCAGAATATTTCTAGTGCCCTTTTAGCACTCAAACTAATATAGTAAAGAGCCGACGTAAAGTTGCCTTGTTATGACATGGTCATATCATATGTAGGGGATGTAGAAAATTGAATTTTTTATTTTTATACAAATATTGCAATCCAGAAATTAGGTATTATTTAGTGATGTGCCGAGTCGCTGTTTTGGTGGATCGAGTCGATTCAAGTCAGTTTATACGGTATTCGAATCAGGCCTCGATTCACTGTTTCGAGCCCAGTACTCGAACTCTATGTTTGGTATTCGAATATTTCTAGACTCGAGTCTGATTCCTAGGCTCGAGTCTGATTCCTAGACTCAAGTCTGATTCCTAGACTCGAGTCTGGAAATTCTAGTCCAGTCCAGAACTAGAGTCCGATTTTAGAACAAAATAAAAACAAAAAGTTGCAGGTTCAAACTTGTTTGTAATATTAGGCCCGCGCCATTTCATTGCTTATGTAAACAGTTTGCGAGTACAAGCGAGTTAACCAAACTCGAATACTAGACTCGAGTTAGTAGGACTCGTGTAAATATAATCGAGTTAGCGAGTACGAACCGATTATTCCTGACTCGAGTATTGGAATCGAGTCCAGCGTACTCGAATCAAAATAAATTGGTATTCGAGTAGGCGAGTCCAAAGCAGGAATCGAGTCTGACTCGAGTCAAACCGTACTCGGCACATCACCAGTATTATCCTGCTTATTGAGAATAGAATATTAAAGTGCACGGCTGATGTAGTATTTTCACATCAGGTCTTCAATGGGTGATTTCGGAGGCCCCGGGTCGCGGTCGGGCGGAGGCGGAGGGGGCGCGTTCGGCGGACCCCCGCGGGGCTCGTTCGGGGGCGGCTTTGGCGGCCGCGACTTGTCCCGCGGGAACTTCAACGGCGGCGGCGGCGGCGGCGGCGGCCAGGACACCTCCACGCAGGTCACCATCCCCACTGACGTACGTATCCAACTTTACTATATTTTGTTGGCATGTCAAATCAAAATAATCTTTATTCCACATAGACCTTTACAGGCACTTATTGACGTCAAAACAAACAAAAAAAAAAGGTTAAAAAAAATCAAAAACTTTTGCGTACGAACAAGGAAAAAAAGAAAATATTGACTCTACACCTGTTCGGAAATTGGGAGAGCCTTCTCGAGAAGAACAGGCAACTCTGAAAAATATTGGAGAAACTTACCAATTACAGGCAGAATATGCTGGTCAAAGTGCTCTGTAGCTTGATCGGAAAGCTTTACCAATTGGTAGTCTACAGTATTCCCAGTTCTGATTACTCAGAGCTTTTGAACATATGTCTGGCACCCAAGAAGACTGTCTGGAAAAATAATTAAAGAAAAAACTTCGCCTCACTACCACACGACAAATTAAAACGCTGGAACGGGCTCGAAGAAGCAAAAATGCATGCAACTCCCAACTTGATAAAGTTCACATCAATATCAAACGTAATACTTCAAATATGTACTATATTTTAGTAGCAGCAGTTACTAATTACGAAGAGATGGTGACATGATAGTTTTGTACAAATTCCCCTCTGCTCTATCTAGAAGAATTAATTATTCTAAATATAAAAAAAAAAAACATTTAAATAATAACTATATTTTCCTCATGTTAAACAAGTAAAATTTTGAGTATCTCAAACTATCCATGTTTCATCAAATCACATCACTAGTAATGGCGATTGCCCACGATATACAATATATCGTACTGACATACAAAATAACTCTATAAATTATTAATTATATATTACAGTAGTCTTTGCCATAGTCAGAATAGTAGTGATAGAAACGTATTACGCTTCGCCCACACCTTTATCAATTGATAAACTATAATGCTGATTAAGTTAGTTTTATTTGATATAAGTCAAACATAAAAATAGAAGAGAATGTGAATATAACATCGCATCTCTTCATCACATTCATAACCTGAATACTGATTTAGTTAATGAATATTTTGTCAAAATCTGTCTCAAGTCCAATTTCATAAGTAGGAAAAGTAGGCTTGGTTATGTTGTCATTACAACTGTAAAAAAGCTTTGGTGTAGCATACTAATGATATCAATTCATTATAATTTTCTGTCTGGTAAATTAATTAAGTGAAACAGCATAACAGACTACAGTTAGTTCGTTATTCGAAAATATGTCAAACTTGTTTTAATATTTCTTGTAGCACATATTTCTATGTATTTATAGACCGTACCGAAAACAAACTGAATAATGGATTAATAACTAATCTTCGAAATCTTGTAGAAATTGCTTATAACTTATGAAATTTGGCTTCATTGATGGTGCTATGAATCGCAAATTCTACCTATGGAGGACTTTAATATTTTTTTTATTCTATCCTTCAGAAGATCATCAAATTTTAGGATTTTTCTTTATGAGACCATATTTTACAATTTTTGATCTAGTTTCGGTAAACATTAGTTACTTTTATCAACATAGAAAGTAGTAATTTCAAAATTTTTTGACGTATGAGCAATAATTATATTTAAAAATAAATTTAATCTTCTCGAGTCCTTTGACTAGGAATCCACTCCTTGTCGTGAACATTTGTTGTGTTAACATCTTTTCTGAATGTGGCTTTCTGATCAGGAGGCTTATCAACTCTCCAGTACTAATCAAATCAAATCAAAATCAACATTATTCAAATATGACTTTATAGAAAGCTCTTTTGAATCGCCCAATTTTTTTTTCCTACCACCCATTAACGACGTATTTTTTAGCTGATAAGAAGAATGGGCACAAGAAACTTAGCAGCTTTATCAAAAGTAATAACAACACTTACAATAAATCATGTCGTCATCATACAATGTACTTATGTGTTTACAATTTATAAGGGAAAACGAATATTTACACGTTAGAATGTATTCTCAAATCAACACCAAGCATTAATGTCATAGTATGTCACGCTTTGTCATCCCCCTTTTCTGTGCCATATAATTGGTGGATGGCCTCCATGGCACCATTTTAACCATTCAGTGTGCACCATCAAATTAACACGGTCATTGGAATTTTAGCTGGCCGGCGCCATAATCGGCAAGGGCGGCTCTCGTATCCGCAAGATCCGAGCAGAAAGTGGTGCTCGAATCGAGATAGCACAACCTCTTCCTGGGTCCAACGACCGGATCATCACGATCGCGGGCTCCCCGCAACGCATACAAATGGCGCAGTACCTGCTACAGCAGAGGTATGATGAACTTGATTAGATATATACGTTATCGATGATACTACTACTACTATGATCAGATGTCTAATCGAGCAAATGTGCAAGCTTTTATTATTCGATACAGCTATGATGGCAAACACGCAAATTATGCACCTTGTTGTAAGTATAGTTCACAATCATCAAAAGTCTATTTTTATATCTGAGACAAAAATGTTACAATATCAATGTCAATGTCGCAGCCAACTGGTTAAAATTGCCATTCAATCAAACAGCTAGCCCTTTGATTGAACAACGCAATTCAACCATACGTCTAGCTTATTAATTGAATATTTGATTCGCTCAAAACGTTCAACACTACAGGTGATTCAAAATCCGCCGTCTAATTTAATTAGTTCAGCGCTCACCACCGCAGCGCTAGGTGCGTTTCGTTTTCAATATGTGATTGTTTCAAGATATTTTTCGGAAAGTAAGTAGTAAATATACGTTACACGTGTTATTAAAACTACAGAAATTATGAGGTCACCTACGAGTGATACGAGTGAATCAAAATTTAAACAAATATTCGAGGAGAAATTACGGATTATGAAATGATTCTTGCTTCGTAAATTTTTGAGTTTGTAATTTTTTGCTTGGTGCAATAAACAATATTATGATTAATAATTTGTTTTTCATTTTTACTTATTTCATCAAACTTTTGGTCACCTCTTAAACTTAATTCAAGAATAACCTCCCAAGAAATTCCAAAAAGTCTTCCTATTCTCTTAAATTAAGTACTAATTCACGGGTCACCTTAGTTCATTTGAAATTTAACCAGTTGGCTATGCGTCGTCTAGCTGTAATGTTGAACGTTGCAATCAACAAGTCGGCTAAACGACGTATAGCCGTGTGATTGAATGACGTTCTTCAGTCAAAGGGCTAGCTGTTTGATTGAACGGCTATTTTAACCAGTTGGCTGCGACATCAAGATGAGGTTCTAAATTTTCTGTCGGTGCTTGTTTCCGCGTTTTTTGCATTCAAACGGTTGGTCCTACATTATTATTATGGACCTAAAGCAGTATTGTCATAGTACTCTACCTTTTTTACTGTAACAGTAATGTGCCATTAATATTATGAATATATCATAGTAAACTGCGGTCCAAACAAATTTCGCACCGCACCTTTAACATTTGCCTGTGTAAATTTTGCCTCCAGAGATTAAAAAAAACCGACTTTGTAGTTAGTCAACAATGTGGGTTGACAGTTTGTTACACATCAGTAATTTAATTGTTATGTCTTACCTGTCGTGTGTAAGGACGTGCACAGTGTCAGAACCAGATGTACTTATGCAAACGACTCTGGTACAGTCGCACTCCAATAAAAATAATTGTTAGCTATGACGCGATAAACGTTTGTGTATCCATTGTGTAATGGAACTGCCAGATGTACATGCTTCATCATAGTTTTTCATGCGAAGGTCGGCTAACTTTAATATGTATGTCATTTATATGTCACAGAACACTGAGTGACAGGATAATATTGTTACAACATTACAAATATATGTGACTGTTCAATTTATAGTGTTGCTAGCATTGTGATATTTGTAGTTATAAATTAGTCTCCTAAATAGATAAATTGGTACACATGGCAGCTAGTTTGACTCTATGTTGAGACAGAGAGATCTTGAGATCATTTCTATTGCTTACACAAAAAAGTTGTTTTCATAATCTAACTATTTATCTTTACGTATTGCTGACCGTACAATTGTAGTATTTAGTCTTTTTTGGAAATTAATTTGCATGCAAGTTCTTTGTTTATTTATTATTGACCGGTTTCACTTTCAGTTTATTCTGTTTAAAATAAATCAAAACGATTTTTATTAATAACTGTAGTTTTATGTTTTGATACAGTTTGAACGGCATAGTTCAACTTTGACAGTTGCCTTAGATCTAAGTTCTAACCACCAGAGGCCTAAGTTATGATATTACATGTTTTAACTTAGGCCTCTGGTGCAAACTTATAAAACTAGATAGATTTGGTATATCATTTTAGATGTTTAAACTAATATGCATGCAATGCAAAACTGGAGGGAGAAGTATGGTTCTTGTATTTATAGCCAATTAACCTCCAATAAAATACTATACTACTCCAGTTTCTTGTACGAACAATATAAGGCCACGTTTTGCAGGAACGTAGAAGGTTCTACTTTATTTTTTATCAAAGATGTTGAACCTGACCTGTAGTAACCAACAGTGTGAATTTATAGAAAAAGACAGTCAGTGAAATTATCTATTAATTCTTGTGTTTCATATCTGAAACAGACATTAGCATTATGTATACAGTTCAATGGACCGATTTTCCGATTCTGGCGGTGTACCTCCAAATCAGAACTTTGTAGGTTTACTTGCCATTATAGTCGCATTTGGGAGTAATTTAGAACACCAAGTGAATGAATATTATAGTGCTTAGTATAAAGTGCTTAGTATAATTAAAGTTCATTTTCGAGAATCATGTTTAGTATAATTAAAAAAAAAAGAAATATGTTAAACATGTACATAATGTAGTCTGTTGTCTTTCGGTTAAGGAATTTTAAACATATGAATTAATCTAAATGGTAACTGCGTCAGAATATAACCCTATTTTTGTTTTGGAAATCGACAAGCTGTGCCTGTTTGATACAATTTGCAGACTGTGATAATATATCATATTTTAAATAATAGTGTCACAGAAGTGGAATCAGTTTGAGTGTGTTTAACTATGATTAAGAATTTACGTTGACTGCTTCATAAGTGTTGTCCATCATAAATTATAATTCCAGCTACAAGCCGCATGTGACTTACAATGCCATTATCATATTTTCATTGTAACATAACTATCATCCAAGATTTAATTTGATTTTCTTTTATAATTGTACAATATTATTTTAAAACGACTAATTCAGTATTGTTTTGACAATAGAATGTTTGAAGAATTTCCGGCATTGGCCCCAAACAATAAAAATACAGTAAAGTAACAAAAGGATTTGCCAACGATATCTCAATTACGGTTCAGGTAACTAGTAATAAAAAAACAAGTAGATGTGTAATGTTTGTATCTATTTTCCTTTTCTATCCAAGTTATACTGAAAATATAAGTATAAAATTATATAAGTAATAATAATAAAATAAAAATGAACATTTATTTATTTAAATGTTTTTCTCATATTGCTAATGTAGTAATGGTTAGATAAAACAGCAGTTATTGGGTAGATAGTATATTTAATTATATTTTAGATTAGAAAATATTTTTAATAATTCGTGTATACTATATTATTATTAATATATATATATTATATCTTCGCAATCACGAGTATTTAATTTTTTAGTGTAACATGTTGCGGTTACAGTTTGTTTTCATTATTTACATTTCGGTCAAAACAACTGAACAAACTATTGTACTTGATAATGTAATCATTTCCATTGTAACTAACAGCTGTTTGGTGTATAAATAATACAATTCTAGGTGTCAACCAACTAACGGGCGTCGCCTTTTCGCGATTCGTTGTGTGGAAGACTAGTGATTTTGTTGTTTTGATTTGATTAACAAGGAATCACTAATCTGCCTACAAAGAACTCGCACGCACTTCAGTTCAAGATTTCCTACCCTGATCTTCTTGGTTTCCGCCTCTACTAACTCGTATGTTGTATTAACAATGTGTGCTATTTCCTGTTTGTGCTGTTCTTTCTTGTCATTCTCTCCTAAAAAGTGTTTATACAACACATTTGTAATGTTTGTTTTTGATTGCAGTGTGCACGAGAGTAACCTTGGTCACGGTCGCGGAAACTTCTGATCAATAAAGAAATACCGCCCTAAGCTTTTTCTAAACTGCTAAAACTGTGTAATAGAACCTCAAATTTATTACAGGCAGACTCATGCATACAATAGAACGTGAAACATTTGTATAATTAGTATGAAATGGTATTTATATTCCGATTAATGTAACTTGTATCTGGCTGTAAAATATGGTAATGTAGAATCAAATTTTAAGATTAATATGAAATCGATTCATTTGTTCACTGCTTTTATGCAGGAGGTTAAGATGCATTTATATGTTTATGAATTATGGACAGTTATGATAAGATTGATGTATAATTTACGCGTGATTTGTTACATCGAGTTGTATAAGAGTGCTAAAAATAAATCCAAATAAATAGATTATTTTGAGAACAGTTTCGTTTCATTGTGTATTCTTTGTCAACTTATTCCTTTTGTTAGTCCATCCATCACGGAATGAAATAAAAATGAAACAGTTTTAATTTAACACTTTCACTGCAGTCTTTTGTGATGACTGAACTGTGAAGATCGGATATAGTACAGTTTGAAATTGAATTTAGGTACACTTTCCATTTCACTGAATATTCCGTTTTATAGTCAAGATTAGTTATAAAGTTAGTATATCACAAGTTTGTGGGTCAGAGAATTACTCCATGAGCCATACCATACTTCATCCGGTTCATCTTAATGGCTTTATGGTCTAATGGTTAAAGCCACCGGATATTAATCAAGACGGAATTGGTTCGATTTCTCGCCGGGCAATTTGTTTTGACTTTCTACCAACCGCCAAAAACTGACTATCTATTATAGTTTTAAATAAGTTTGTCTCTATATTATCATTGTTGAGATAGTTAGAGGTGAGACACCCAGATTCTCAATCAGGGAGTCTAGGTGAAGCTCGCTCGCTCGCAAGTTTCATCTTTATTATCACTTACTGTCAGGTTAGATGAAGGCCAAGTGCTCTCCCATATAAAAAAATTGCACATTTTCTAATTTGATAGATACGTCTTAGAAAGAGTTGCTTGAACATAGTTCCGGAGATTGAGTACACATGTGGTGTGTGTGGTAATATTAAAGCGGATTCAGACTGCTGTTTTATGTTTCAAACTCACCCACCACCTTTATCTAGCAAACAATCGGATTGCTCATCTGATGGTATGTGGTTACGCTAATAAACGTGGTTCCTGTGCGATTCGCAGTAAATCTGCAAACATGTTGCTAACATTTGGCATAAAATGTAAAGTCAGTACCTAAAAATTTCACTGTCTATCATATTACCCTTTACATCCGAACATGGAAGTGTGAACACTGCTGCATTGCGGCAGAAATAAAAAGCAGATGATCCTGGTACAGTCTTCCTCAGGTCACAAGATCAAGATGCCAAATAGTTATTTACAAAATAAGAGGAAACTGCGTAGCATATTTCCATACAAACGAAGTCCCCTGTTTTAATCCTGGAAACTCACACTAGAGCAGAGGGTCCCAAACTTGTTTGTCTCCTAACGGTTTTGGGTAGACCCCCTACTTACCTGAAATCGAATACCTACATTCTACAACTTAGAAAATTTCATAAACATATATTTTTTTTTTACTTCATAGGTACTTTTATAAATAATGTATATGTCTTTATATTAGAAGATAGTATAATATAAGTAAACAGATACTATCAGTGTATGTATATTGAGATCTATTATCGTAAACCCTCATTTTCATTTCATGGAACCCCAAATTTTTTTTTCGGTGATGTAGGCCCCTTTCAGGTTATCATAGTCCCCTAGGGGTCGATATAGACTACTTTGGGAAACACTGCACTAAAATTTAAAATTATAGAGCAATATTTTTTTTCTTAAAACTCTGTTATCGTGATTTCTCTGTTTTCCGTTTTTTAGTAATAGAAACAAGATGTGCAAAAGGTATAAAATCACATTTTTCGGTGCTGAGAAACTTTTTTATTTTTTATTGACGAAACTATTTAAAACTGTTCAGTTTTATAGGAATAAAAACACGATATGAAACGTTGATTTGAGCTTCTATTCATAGGTATTATCGGTCCGAACTGTTGTTGTCCCTAACACAATCTATGAGCGAGTTATCCCTAAACTGCATTTGGGCTCAAATCTATCTATCTTTTATCTATATTATTTACCACTGACTAACTGATCAGGTTGTTTTTTGGGGTATTTGGAGGATGTTTTCGCTGAGTTGATATTGGGAGGAGGGGTTAAATTAGATTTTTTTCCGAACGAGACAAAGGGATATTTATTGAAATTGAAAATGGCGGCACGCAAAACTTATTTTTTCAAATCAGGTCCTTTTTTCATTTGGTGGGGTTATTCTGTTCGGCAACGGGGATGCGATCCGACTCTCAAAGTGAGAAAAAACAATATGGCTTCGCCGCCACTTATTATTTATAAACCCGTTTCGACCCGTGTTTGCGCCTGTCGATGGGCGTGGTTTTTGCTTTTTTCCTGGATTTTCTTTTTCCGTATGGTTAGGACTGCCTTCGATATTTGAAAAAGTTCATCAAGATTTTTGAAAGGCGAAAATCGAAATGGCGACTTTTGGAATTTTTCTTTACCATGAGCCTGTAGGTCATCATGGCCTAAAGGGAGATTTGAAACTTTTCATAAACAGAATATCACCCGAAGTGATCTCCCAGATCCGGGTGAGCTAGTATCGCGGGAGAAACATCATCCGGCTCCGTATACGGTTCAGATATTGGGTGTGTATTGGTGGGTGCGTGCACCTCACGGCACTCACGCGACCACAATAGCGGTGAGCTTCTTAGTGTAGTTATAAATAATAACTGCACACAGTTTTTTAGTTTATTGTGACACAAATAGAGACAATTTTTACCGACCGCCATATTTTTATTTTAAAATGATGGATGGATACAAACAATATGCTTTTAGATAGCCAAATTTTTACCCTACAATGCTGGGTTAGACCACAACACCGTGAGGACGCACCTCGGGGCGCTCCGCGGCCACAAACGCCATGAGCTTAGTGTATTTACAACCGCACACAGTTTGTAAAATTTCTTGTGATACAAATGGACCCAATGTTTACTAATTTTAGACCGACCGACATATTTTTATTTTACAATGTTAATATAGAGCACACCACCGCGAGGTGCGTGCGCCACTCACGCGACCAGAAACGTCGTGAGCTTCATAGTGCGTTTGCATCCGTACGCGGTATTAGTTCATTGTGATCTTATTAGTGCTTGTGCAACCGTACCAAGTTTAGTAGTTTATTTTGATTTTTGTAACAAAAAACAAGACAATTTCCTACAAAATTTTAACAGACCACCCTTTTTATTAAAAGACCTGCTGTCTTTTAATATGGATGGATCACTCCACCATGGGTGCGTTCACCTCGCGTCATACATTCAAAACAAAAAACACCGTAATCTTATTAGTGTTTGTTCAACCATACCAAGTTTAGTAGTTTCATAGATTTTTGTGACAAAAACAAGACTTTACCTTACCAATTTTTAACACTACCCTTTTTTTGAAAGACATCATCCCGCGGCAAGCAAGCGACGTCTACTTGTCAGAATATATTATTGATTAGCTGCCACGAGCCGAGGGTTGATGGTGTGAGGGTATATTAACGTCATAATTTTGCGTCTCAGGGTACCTGTGCGAACCTTGTAATAAACCCTTATACAACTTTTACCTCGATATTTCTTCAACTAAGGTCAACTGGCAGAAAATGCTTAATGGAATTAAGCCATTCTTTTGTACAACATGCATATGGTATAAAAGCGCAGTATTAAATAAAAGCATCTTTTCAGAAGAATGAATAGAAAGAGTGCGTTGCATTTTCGCTTTTGAAATATTGTAAGAATTGTAAACACCTTTAATTTACCGACGTTTTTATTATGATTTTATGATAACTAATTTTTAATACAATAACTTGATAATATTTTATTTTCTGGCAATCTTATTGAAAAATATTTACTCAGTCACAAAGCTCGAGAATAATACTACCTCATATCTCGTAAAGTAATTTTAGTTTCTTATATAACAATTTATTTAAACCGTCTCCGTGGTTTCAGTCTCGGTTTTAACCCTCAAGGAGGCACAAATTTTTTGCTGGGTTTAGTTGGTTGCAAGACTTCTATTATGTAACTGCTGTATCTTGCTATCAAAATTGATTGAGACCAGTATATACTAATGTACTCTGTGATTGAGACTTGACATATTGCTGCTTTATGACGATAATTGTTGCTGTTGAGATGAAGGCGGATGGTTAAAAAAGTATAAAGCAAATGCATCAATAAAAATTTACGATTATCCTTTGAAGCAGCGATAAATTGTGTATGCTGTTTATTAATTTTATGCATTTGTTATTTCGAGTAGAAAAAATATAGGAAGGCTACCAGAATCGTCCAGAAAAGCAACAAATTTTAAAACTTAGATACAAAATTTCTGAAATTAATTTCTAAAATTATTGCAAACTTTTTTGATGTGTGTAAAAATATTTTCAGAATGATCATAAATATTACAAAAATAGTTACTGATTGTAATTTTATTTTATTTTTTCATTTTGGGACGTTGTTCCAATTGATTTCATAAAGCACAAGAACGTGAACAGTGTGAAGTGATGCGAGACGATTACACGAATTTAGTCTTAAATTGTTATCGCATGAATTATAGCCAATTATTTTCTGCAGTAATGTGTAGCGGACTCATTGAAACAATTATAAATGAAGAGACGAGCCTGACGCGAGAGGATATCTATTAAAACGTCTATGTAAACACAAGTGCGCCCATAGTCGATACGATTACGACCAAGATCATGCATATAGCGGAAAGATGCCTTCCTAAACACAGGAGTTCAAAATTTTTCAACTTGACCTTAAATAACATTGCTTTATTTTGGCATTCGTTGATGCGCACGCGTCGCTGAGCTACTCTGAATAGATTTAAGACCTTATTGATTAATATCTATACATATTATAAAATGTAAAAGCATCATGCATGTTCTCTTTTGATAATTAAACTACTGAACTGGTGTATGAACATCTGGCTTGAAACAGAACGTAGGAGACTTTTATCCCAAAAATAACAATGTTGTCTTTATACATTAATGGACTTGTCACAATGTTTTTATATTAACTTTTAACAACAAAACCTGGAAAAAAATATATATAACAAGAATAGCAATGATTCACTGTTCATTAACATTTTATTCCAATTTTATTTACCTTTCTATATATCTTGTGATTAATTTCAACGAACTTTAAATTACTATATACATAAAAATCAAGTGAGATTCCTATTGAAGAAGCAAAACCAACTATTTACCATGCTGTATAACGCTTAGAATGCATTTCATTTATGTATATATTCAATATGTAGTTGTGCCAACGTAGGCTTAGATGAACTATTTGAGGAAACGTACATTAGTATTTATTTCTCTCAGTAGAGAGAGGCTGAGAATCCTCACCAGGAACAGGAAACGTGCCCAGATTCGATTACTACCGCAACGGCAAGTGTCACGGTAATTATTTATTTCAGACTCCACGCCTGCTAAAGTGGATCCAAATCTTACTGAAAATTATGAATATTAACTTAAAATAGCCTACTTTTATTTACTGAGCGCAATTCAAAGATTAATTAAATGATACAAAGTGAACATAATGAATGTAATATTTTGAAATGAAAAAAGAGCATGCAAACAAAGAAGCCCAACCGCGCTCTAAAATTTAAAAAATTCAATACTTATTAGAGTTATTACCCATTTTTGACCAATCACGCGTCAGAACATTAATTTGGTAGTTAAAGTGACGCCAGGTCATACGCACCTGTAATTTTACCCGTAATTATAGTTTGTGGCGTGAACAAGTGCCAGCGCCGATATATAAAATGTAATGAAATCACATTTCAGAAATACCTAAATACCCACAATTTATATATTATTTGAAAATATTAAAATGAAAATGTATAATCGCCACGTTATTTATATTCAAGAATGGTTTTATATCATATTTATTTTTTAATTGCTTGTTTACTTTAAAGGTGTATGTAAAGGATTGTTTAGCTATAAAATAAAAATTACTGAAACTGTAATAAGATTCATAAAAGACATTTATGGACAATTTTTAAGCCATCAATTGTAAAATCACTTCATCAAACATACGTTATTAACTCTCCTCTATTTACATGACGGTGTGACGCACACGCCGCATTCAACAGCTCATATAATGTTCAAAAGTTGTAAATATAATTAAAATATTACTTACTTGAGTACATAATAATAATAATTTGGTATTACCAAACTGATGCAATATCCTCGAAAAATAGGGCGTTTTCCTATTCAAAAGTCCGGCAACGTACTTGTGGCTCTGTATAGTTGTTTGCCACCACAATTATAAAATATGTTATGTTGTTATGACAGACCTAAACTTGCTCCCAACATCTCCATTGATTGAACATCTCCGCCCTTTACTTATCTCTCTTCAAACTTTGTCTGATAAATAGGAACAATGAAAGCAAAATTAGATAATAAATTGCATTTTATTTTAGAATCACATTCCTTTTACTTAATATTAACATTAAAAATTCATTAAAAATACCACCGCAACTTAAAGCTCTTTATAGTCAGAAGAATATAATGCGTAATATCAAGATGAATAATCATGTTCATGTTCAGGTTTTTGTAAATAAAACAAAACATACACAATAGGTATCACAACACCCATTACAATCATACAACACACTAAATGAAACCACTTCAGTCCAAAATCTGCACCGTGTGATGTAAGTTCCTTAACAACCACAGCTTCAACTGATATCTTTTCTTTGTTTGGCAAGAGTTGTGTTCCTTCAGAGACAGTCTCAATTTCTTCAGCATCAGTATATGGAATAACTGATGGAGTCAATGTACTGTTCATTACCACAGCATTGCAATCTATTGCATAATCACCATTTGTACTTGATTCATTTTTTGGTAAGCTAGTTTGTAATGGTCCATTTGGTTGAGGTACTGTATGGTTTGATGATACATTAGTAGATGTTGAAGGTTCAGATTCAGACAATTGTGCTATTGAAACTGGAAGTCGCTCAGTTAAAATTGAATATGGTGTTACTGGAATTTTCACAGTACGTCTTGCAAATATTTCATTGTCTTTATGAATGTGATTAATTCTTTTTAGTTCTGCAACCTGAAAAGAAGAATGTACAAATAATATTATATATGCAAGTTTCATGCTAAGTTTACATTGCAAAAAGTTTACAATTTCTTGTGAAAGAGAAACAATAGATGCTTAAAATCGTTAGGTACTCTTAACTAGGCAATGCTAACTATTTAAGCTCATAAACTTGATAATTGAAAATATTGTTAAGAAATTAATTGTAATTAATTACTGTTATGTAAATTATAAAAATGTAAAACCATTAAATCGTATTTTTTTTGTGAAGCATTTACACTATTTAACAATTTAAAGTATACTGTCCACACACACATTTACCTCATAAGATGAATCTTATAGTCATAACTAGTAATGGCAATAACAACTGTTTTGTAATAATGAATAACACTGTTATTTTCCTATAACTGTTATTGTAAATTGTTGTCTGTTATATTGCTGTTTTGATAAATGTTGTTGAGTGTTATTATAGCTAGTTATTCTTAACAATGAACTTTCCTTCATATATTTCCAGGCTTAGGACTGTCAGAATATTAGGCAGTAATTTAAATAACTTAAAACTAATTTCTGGTGTATTTAAAAGTTCATTGATCTGTACATAATTTGTTATTTACATTCAATATTTAAATTATTTACATGCAACATTTGCAATATTCTTCCATTTCCATTATTTACAATATCTACTGTAATTATTTATTAGTTACTTCAAAAGTATACGACACTAATTATTGAAACGAATAGATAATTTAATTTGCATATGCAATCACACAACAGCAAATCCAAACACGACACTAATTATAGCAACAATCACACAACTGCAAATAATGCGTAATTAAAAAAATGTCAACGGTTTAGGCACAAGCAAGCCAGCAACAGTTTACCTAATTGTTATTAAAAATCACACTGTAAATCAAAATGAGTCTAATTTGATTTCCTTGTGAGAAAGGTTAATATTATAAGAATAAGCAGTCAGGCAACAGAGCGAGCACCTACGCCTATACAATGGTTTCAAGTGGCAACAACAACAATGCCACTAGGCGATTCTTTTGTCAACAGCAACAGCAGGATAATAGTATAAGCCGTTGTGAAATAATGTGTTATTCGTTACGGGAAAATAATTCATTATATTATCTGTTATTGAAATAACGACCATTACTAGTCATAACAAATATGGATGTGGTGCATATTTGTGTTTGAAATTGAATACAAGATAAATAAAAATAGATAATTCTTGATAGAAATATTTTAGTCAAATATAAGTGACAATGAGACAAGGGAAGATCTTTAAGGTGCCATGGTTTATTTACACCACCATCGAGAAAACACTGCCTATTTCTGTTTTTCTTCAGTCAACAACTTCAGCAAACAATATTTGTATTTGATATACATTTAGTCATCACCACTATGCACCAAATATTCAAAAACTGTAGAGAGGTCTGTAGAGAGAGAAGGGAAGAAGTTATAGCCCAGATTGTCACTAGAGGTGAAAATTTCATGCTAAATTCAAATATTTTTTTTTCAATGGTGTAAACATATTATTTGAGAGATACAAAAATGGTTTATCACAAGGATTATTGTTTTTTATTATATTCTTCAAAAAGCCATTAATTAGAGTAATTTATTATTGTTCTACAGTACAAAAATGTCTCTGATTCTGTCCATTCCAAAGCATCATGCTATATGCAAACTACAAACTGAAAAAGACGTAAGGGTGCCAAACTCCCCAAAGATACTGAAAAGAACTTAAGAAATTAATAGTATATATCCAAATCCATTTATTGCCTTCTGTGTTTGACATTACATACCTGTGATAGAAGATGTGTCTATAATATACATATTTTTATATCATTAAATGATATCAATATAACATTTAATATAAGCACTTACAGAACAATAAAACCGTAAAGCTATAGCTTGTAGGGTATCTCCTTCTTGGACTTGGGCTTCAATAAAATGTTCTTGTGATTGAAGTTTCATTCTATGCAATTGTATGTCATTATAATCATCTTTTTTACTGGTATCCATTGCCGTCAGCTCATCGCCGCCGTGTAAAGATCGAGTCCTAATAAGATATATTCAACGTTATAACACGTAAACAATAACATATATTTGAACTATAGTTTTGTTGTTCTTACCTTTGTTTCATATTTTAGAACTACTCTAAAGCTAGTAATATCGAACATGACCTGATATAAAACACAATTCTACCTTTTGGCCCCGGATAATTTTAAATTACATCCAATGGAAAATTAAGGAGACAGCTGCTCTGCTGATAAAATTCCAATTTTTTGCGAATGCGATGCAACAATTAATTTTGACATTTCGTTGACAGTTGGCAATTTTTTTTAGGTTGTATACAGACAAAAATCATAGACCCATAATCTTTTCACAGCTCGTTATAAAATACGAAAAGCCACATTGTATAGACAACAAATAAAAAAAAAGTTTCCTTCAAATAAAATTGTAGTCATGCTAATGAAATCTTTTCAGCTTAAAACCATGCTAACACTTGATTTGAACAGACTAATCTTGTGCTGCTAGCATCTAACGCCTTCCTGCGACCTTCACCAAATCATCGGTCCATCTTGTATGAATCTACCCACGTTACGTTACGATGTAATGTGAGTAAGTTTCGAGTCTAATTACTATAGGTTCTGTGAGCAACGTGCTCTACACTACTACTTACGGTACACAATTCTTAATCAATTTTGTACTTGTATTTTAATGGTGTATCTTTTTTTAATCATTCACATTTTCTGAAAATTAATCACTTTGTCCTGGAACTTCACATAGGAATAACAAGGAGGCTAACGTGAACTTCTTAAATGTAATTAAATTCAAAAATAATTAGAACCTTCCAAAACACATTTTAAACCGATTAGATTCACAAAATCATGATACGAATTAATATCAAGAAATGACATGTTATCACTGTATGCTGTAGGTATTGTTCAATTCAAATCATTGAAATGTATATAGCATTGATGACCCCTACTAATAGCGTTCGGACAGCGTTCTTCGACGAACGTAATCGATACCCTGATTTCCCGAAGTGCACAAATAAGCATCTACTTACTTACCAACAGGACATCCAACACTACACAGTCAAAGGTATCCCAAGACACCGTACTATTAGAACACGTGTGGCAAGACTCATCATACTTTCCCGTAATATCAAACATCAGGCGCCTGGTCGTATCGCCCCTCACTACCCAACGAACTGAAAGTTCCACCTTTTAGCGGCACGTTTGAGTTGTGTTGTTCCCATTTGACTTGGAACTACTAATCGGATCATCGGATGCCGAAGTGACAGAAATCTAACAAGTGTGCTCGCTAGCAAAGCTTGAGGTTCCACCAAACTTCTGGACTACCCCACACTAATCTCAATGTGAATTTCCAAGTCATCTGCAAGAAAAAAAAGGCAGATGTCGAGACACCAGTGTGAGAGAAGTTATCATAGAATAATATACTCATCTGTGGTTAGCAGGAGTAAATTGGTTGCAAGACGTGTAACAAATGCGGTATTCTTTTCAGGGATACGTTTGTTTTTCTTGTCAAACAAATACAGGTTGTATTTGTTTTTTTTTTCTACTGAATATTTAAAAAATTGCTTCTTTAATTTTTGTTCTGATTATATTATTTATTTTGTAAACTAAAACACGAAGTATTTCATGATAAATTTAATAATTCAGAGTATTTTACACAACAGTTACAGAACATAAATACCTTTGGTATTGCGCCGTAGTAGTGGTAATAATTGCACGTAATTTATTTCCTCTATCTACTTTATGTACAAAAAATATGTTAATACAATAAAAGGCAGGGCGAATTTTACAAGTGGGCGTGCGTGCGTGTCCAAATACGAAACTATATAAAATGCTGAAGAGTCTCAGGCAGTGAAAACTAAATGTGTATCTTTGCAACTTTGAAAAATCTATATTCCTAGCCAGGAATCGAACACGTTAATAATAAACTATTATAAGACCACTTGATAGTTTAGCGTATGTATGTCAATAACAACTTGCCAACTGAACCCATTACCAAAGTAACATTCATGATATTCCAGTCGAATCGTTAGAACGAAATATATGGAAATGATTCCACTATTTCAAATGTCGTTAAAAGCTTTTTTAATCTATTTCGAATCACTGTCTGCTAATTCCATTATGCAATGCAACTGAAAACATTGTGTTGCGAATAGAGCTTTATATAATAAAGATTATAAATGGCCCTTATTACACAGTTTCAAAAATGCAACTTATATATTGATAACAATGCCTATCACTTTGAACATTTAATAAATTAATTACATCTTACACATTTCTTACCTACCTTAGGTAAAATTGATGAAATATCAGGTTAATAAAATAAGCTTTTTCCATAAAATTAAAAAACTGAATAATAAATTTAAGAGTATATTATATCAACATTTCCATATCTCAAATATAACAATATTCATAGAAACTTACTCAAATTTCAGATTTGGCCACGCACGGATACTTAAAAATTCGTCCAGTATATACATCACCACATTCTAGGCAAGTTATATGTTTGTTTAGACAGTGTATCGGAATTAAAAATTTTAAGGTTTTATGCAGATAGCATATAAAAAATTGTTCAATAAATTAAATGCATCAGAATCGAACTCACTAATAGGATCGACATTTAGGTACCATATCTGCATAGACGACACAATTATGGCGGGAAGAACAATCAAATGCAAGTTTATTTTGAAATACATTTTGTAACTATATTATAAAATTATACTTAATTATGAAATGTTCAATGACAGTAATTATTTTCGTGCGGTGCACGTATTCCCGTCTATCACATGAAACAATTATTTAAACATCTATTATATACTTAATGTTTTTTTGAAATCAAGCGAATATATTCGTGTGCAGGTACGCATTATATTTAATATTGTATAAATGAGATTTGTACACAGAACCATTATAACAGCAAAAGCTACAAATATCACAGGTAATTAATGACGGCAAATCAGATCAATAAAAACAAAAAATGGAAATAGCTAGCTAATGTTTTTGTATCAAAAAGCAGGTTATAATTATTTGATGAAAAAAAAGATTGAGACTTTTTGACGAGCTAAAAGATATCGGATATTTTGCAAAATAGTATATAATAATTGTATGCAATATTGAAATGCTGGCGACTCTGTAAAACAACTGTTATAATATCCAGAATAAACATTGTGTTGTGCGGTCATTCGGTTTCATGATATTCCAAGGATATTAGAATATAATGTTTAATTATAAACAGGTGATTATGAGATTCTTTTTGCAAATTAGTTAATTTTTCTCGAAACACCCGATTAAACTAATACCTTCTCATTGGTAACAATATATGGCGGTTATTTCTAATGCATTGTCAAATATCACTATACATATATATATTTTTATAATTATAGGAATTTATAAAATTAATTAAAATTAATAATATTTACAGAGCGTATCAAAAGTTCATACCTATCAGAATATTTACAAAATGGAAGTGAAATTAATATAAAAAGTTATTGTGCCCAATTTTCATTTGTGAGTGTTATGGCTCGAGTCCGTTTTCTAGAAGAAATACACAAATTTATTGAAGTAAATAAGTTGTATATAGGCCCTTGGAATTTAGTTAGCCTCAGTTATAATTATTAGAAAATATATCAAAGTGTACAAGGATATTTTGAAATTATTAACTTCATGCTCCAAAATTTGTATACATTATAAAGAAGGTACAGTACATAGACGATCTATAAACCTACAAAGCGTTTAACAAAAACATAGGGCGGTGCTTATACATATCACAGGTTGCATCTAAAGGCCTACACGAACCTGAACTGGGTTGTTCGTGTTCCTATGTCTTAATATAAATATATACATAGTACTAGGATGACGCTGGTCGTTGGGTATACAAGCTAATTAACTTGGCCGCAAATAAAACACTGTGTTTGGAAACACTGTTATCTTATAACTGAATATAAACGTGATCACTTTATTGTCTCAATAATAAAAGGGGTGTAATTTTTTTAATGATTACTACGTTGATGAACACATTAAATGTTTGTGTATATGTCGCAGACAATTGGTCAAAAATAGCCGTTCAATCAAACAGAATGACGTTGTTCAGTCAGAGGGCTAGCTGTTTGATTGAACGGCTATTTTAACCAGTTGGCTGCGACATATATATCACAAACCAGATCATGCTTAAGTTGCCACATGACGGGATTTTTTTTATTTGATATGCGAAAACAGCTCCTTTTTTAATTCTTTGAGATAATTGAAAGGCTACACAGGTTGTGTGTAATGCAAATTCAACAATGAACATTTTATTTGTACATTAACGTAGAAACAATTATAAAGCTGCACACACTTATTAATGTTTGAGACTGTACATTGAGCACGTTTATACGAAATTACCACCGTGTTTCGATTTTATATATTTATAAATAAATAACACTTTAAAACTACGACGTACAATTCAGGAAACATCACATGGGTCAAGAAAATGTCACATAGTTTTAATTGAAGACGATATAAACAATATGTGGGGATTTCAAATACATCCATCATGCATTTCATCTGAAGCCCTTGGAGGCAAAAAACCCTTTGGATATTACAATATCTAGACATAACACACATATACATTGATATAATATGGAATGCATTATATAATTGTGATTAAATGTAGAGTAGCAAAACGTGGGACTATATTCCACACACCGTAAATATTCTTCATATATGTATGTACGTCGATGATCTAAAATAAATAGCATACTACATATCAATATATTTATTATTTTATGGTAACACAATTAATTAATCATCAATTTTTTTTATTTAAGTCAACATATTTCTTATTCTAATCAAGAAATCATCGCATATGATTTGACGTTGTTATAAATAACATTATTTATAAATAAATTAATTAATACACATTTATATTCACATTTCACAGCTATTGTTCGCTAGACTAGTAACATCCCACTGTCAATTTAACAGTGTTACCACATCAATCTATCAATGTCATCGATTGAAATTCGAAACTTTTTAAAATAAACCAACCCATTGGATCATCAATCGATAACCTATCGATTACTGTGGTAACATCTCGAAAGGTATCGACTAGTAATTTTAAATTATAATAATCAGCAGATTAGCCGAGCTACACTCAATCGAATCAGTTCTCTTCCAAAACTATCCCTATGGCCGCCGTCGTGTACACTATCAACAAGCTCTAACAATATCAAATTCGTAAAGTCAGTGATCACGCTTACATTTACTTAAATATATTATTTATCTGAGATGCAATTTTATAACTCATAGGCGTTTATCGATCGATATCATCGCCTTTCAAACGATTGTAAATTTACAAATGTCGTAGTTAGATTGGCTTTAGCATATTTTCTGAGTAAATTAACTAACTTAGAATAATAAATTATCAATACAAAATAATTCACTTTATAGACAGTATTCCCTTTTGATTATCATCTTGTTTAAGTCTGTTGTTTGTCCAAAAGAGAGCTGCATTATCTTAGGGGCCGTCCATTAATCACGTGATCTTTTTTTAGCCCCTCTCTCCCTTGGTGATACGTAGTGAGGTTTATGACTACCTCCCCCCCCTTCCCAACATCACATATATTTATAGTATCTACAAAGAATTTAAAAATTTTCAAAGTATTACCTTTAAATACAGGTATAAACTATAATTTTATTTTATTCAGAAATTAAGGACCACGATAATAGGCGGGGAGCCGGTAACGCATCCCGTCATAGCGAAACAAAAAATATTTATTTAAATAAATAGTACATAAGTATAGGAATAAATTAAGCTCGGTATGCGTGGATTCCTATTACCGAAACAATGTTAAAAAAAATGAACAAATGTTTTACCGTTATCGTCATCGTGGCAAGTCAAGATATAACACTATACGCTGCGCTGCTCATCTGTCTAAAAATCGCGCGCTTGACGAAAAAATTAATACACACAATACATACATGATATCTACACCCCCCCCCGCCCCTTGTGTAATTTTCGTGATTTTTATCAATCCCCCCCCCCCCCCTTTCAAGCCTCATGTGATTAATGGACAACCCCTTACAATAATACACACAAATTTATATTTATAGTAAAACCCATAAAGTTTTTAAATTTAAAGTATATTGGTTATTGTCCTATGAGCTATAAACTAGCGCTTCGGATGCCAGATATTGCAGTCTATTCAGTGGAGAGTAAACGCGCCGAGCGGCGGCTCACTGGTCGCGGAAGCCCTGGAAGTCGCCGGGCCAGTTCTCGCGCCGCGCCGCGCGCTCCGAGCCCGTGCACGCGAAGAACGCATCTCCTTCGAACGGGTCCGATTCCCTCGTGAATATGTTGACGGATTCCGATTTTTTAATATCCCTTTGCGCGGGCTGGGGTTTGGTTCGGAGTGGGGGGACGTCTCCTTCGTCCTCCTCGGCTATAGACGCCGTTCTGCCACGTGGTGTCGACATAGACGTGAAGTCGTCCTCGAACATCGATCGTGGGGAAATCGAATCAGAGTCGAATCGAAACCTCGTCGCCGGCGATTCGGGGTCCCGCGCTCGCATACTGCTCGCGGATAGAGGGGAGGCTGTCGTGTCTTCGGGATCGAAGGCGAACCTTGTGTGCAAGATATTTGGAAAATAACTCTTTATTCGGTTATCTATTCACAAAAATTACTACAACTATACTCCGTTTGTTTAGGTAATTAACTAAATGTAAACAAATCAAAAAAAGGTTTCTTTTATAGGTCCACTTTTTATTCAGAAATAAAATGTAACCAAAACAAATTATTGGTTCATTTAAACATAATAATTACTATTATATCTTTCTATATATAACTACCTCGTTTAATTTTAAACAGTAAATATTATTTATTTAGTTTAAAAATAATAAATAACTTAGATTATAATAGTTTCACACAAGTATTGCAAGGTGTGACTACTGTAAAGAACCTAAAAAGACTGGTGTTCAAAACATTTCTTGTAAATTCATAGTTAAAATAACCCTACTAAATTAAAAAGTAAACCTGCACGATAGAGCGGCAACACGTTTAACTGTAATTTCAATTATCCGGGTTACCAGACGCCATTCGTTTCGTGTCATTGTCATTTCACGGTTCGCTTAACGCTTTACTTTCGTCGCATTTTTGAGTTTCTTTACTGTTTTCTTATTTTGTTATTGTTTGTATTTTGTTGTTGTAATATTTTAATTGTTATAATGGGTGATTCCAGGCCGGGTACTAGTCGTACAAGCAATGTAGTTTTTATACACCTCAATATACAAATAAACATTGTAATAAAAGGTTGAAAATCCCTGAACGCCGCCATTTTTATTGTTTACCTTTAGTTAATTACCTAAACAAACGGAGTATAGAACCATGTACGAAAAATTAGTCTTCTTTCAGATAAATCAGAGTACCCTGTCTACGACAAAAACTGTCCCACAAATTGAATTTCACTAGACTCATTATTATCAATATCAACTAATCGACCTATGTAGTCGAGTGTTTGGTATTCTGGTTTCAAGGAGTCACCATCTCTGAGGTTCCGGGTTCGAGTCCAGGTGGGGGCAGATGTTGGTCGTGATGAATGCATTTATACATTAATCATGGTTATTATAATATATTCTTACTTATTTATGTATGTCTATCCGCTATCCTAGATCCCATAACTAGCTCTTGTGTTCAAGAGCTTACTTTGGGCTGGCTAATTGGTATGAGTGTAAGAAATATTTATTATAAATCTTAAAATAGATCTTGTAATTTTGTGACTTACAAACGATGTTCCACCTAAGCGAAAGAAGGTAGAAAAATTACGTAAAACTCCACTCCATACATAGGTTTTGCGTTCGCGTAAATCTTATTATTATTGCCTGTACTTTTCAGATTGAATTTTACAACAGATAAACAAGATAAAAAAAATTATGTCGTAAATTTTAGACAACTATTATTTTAAGTATCGGATATTCAATACCAGTCATACAAAGAGTTTGCACACTCCAGGTTTTTAATAACCTGTAGACACCTCCGTTGAAAATTGATGTGAAGTCGGCAAATCGGCAAATTCACATTCGGGCTGGATCCTACTTTTAGTTGGCTAAGGCCTAGTCACACTCTTAGAGTAGGCTCATAAATAGGTATCTTTGCCACGTCAATTTTTGTGCTACAGAACTATTTTATAAATAAAAATAGTACATAATAGTAACATTAATTGAGGATAATTTATTTTCATAATTTCTGTTTACATGAAAACGGAGCACGCGAGCGCTGTGAGAAACCCATCTTTACCGCACCCTTGTTGCACTCGTCAATTTTGTCCCAGATATAAAAAGTACAAACTACAGTCTCGTATACACAGAGTAACCAAAGCCTTACCTAGTCCCCTCCAAGCTGGAATATGGCGCCCTCTTCTTTACGACGGCTGCCGGTGTGGCGGGTTCGTGTATATCCGCATCAAAAGGAGATGCATGATCTCGCGGCGAGAAATCGTTCGAAAATCTATAATCTCTCGGTCGGTAATCATCGCGGCGGCGCCGCCGGCTCTCGCGGTCTGGCTCGCGATCCCCTCGTTCCCCTCGTTCGATACGTTCGGGTCGGTCCCCTCGATCGATACGTTCGGGCCGGTCCCCTCGTTCGATACGTTCGGTCCGGTCCACTCGGTCGGCCCTTCGCGAACCACCCGTGCGTCGCGAGCCCCATCCCAATGTGGCACCGTACCTATTTCGTACACTTTTTTTTATTATTTTGTAGGATGTAAATACAAAATTCTCTATCTAGTAAATATAGCCGTCAATATATATATATATTACCAAAAATCAAAGAATGTCAAATTACAGCTAGAAGTTTATTAGTTAAGTTAGAAGTATTGAGAAACGTATTGAAATAGAAACGATAGAAACTAGAATTTAAATATCTTAGAATAGCACTAGGTACAATAGTAAAAACTACTTTTAATTGTTCATTTTCATTCCTTTAAATCGTCCAGAACTCGGAATAAGATATTAATACGACCTTAAGTTTATAGAAGATATATATAATAATAAATGAGATTCTCCAAGATCAAAGTTCAAAACAGACCCACCTCCTATCACTAGACTCTTCACTTTGCCTCATCTCAGCCCGGCGCTTCGTTTCCCGCCATCCCAACGAGCCATAGTTTCGTTCTGAAAGTGAGGTTAGTTTCACAATCAACGAATAATACATTTATCGAATGGATATTGTTTACATAAACTACTTATTATATTACACTAGACAAATTTTAATATGATACAATGACTGCAATACTATTAGAATGAATGAATGACTCAACTAAATATGAATGAGTATGCTAAATCAATGAAAGCGAAAGAGGAGAATATATGAAGGTAGACGTCGAAATTCGGGACCAACTCCACACCGCCTTCCATTTTCAATTCAAATCCATAGACTTTACAGACCGTGACACCTCCTTAGCGACCCTCCCAATCAATTGACGCAAGTCCTTCAAGATCTGCTACCTTCTTGGCAGCCTTCCGCTCAGCCACAAGTAGGTTCCTATCAATATAGACCGGAGCCATTTGAGTGTACCGTGCCTCTTCTAGCGCATATGCTATCTTTTATAGGGCAGCGTTGACTGCACCTCTCCAGAGGTGATAATCACCGTGGCATTTGGTTGAAGTGGTATCCATGAAGAATTCAGCCTCCCGAAGGAAAGAAGTCGGGGCAAATCGAATAACGATACGTACCGTCTCGTCTCCACCTTTGATCAGGCCACCGTTCGCGAGGCGAAGATCTGCCAGATCCACAGCCATCGCTGTAACTGAATTAAAACAATTGTTGAAGCTCTACAAAGAACTCATTGTATGAATGAACAAACCAAAAAGTACTTGACAGATGAAGGTAAAGACATTAAATTTATAGTAAGAAAACTGTGATTGTTAAAGAAAATTACTTTCTAATATATTAAAAACTCAAGGACCTCCCGCCTCGACGGCCGTGTCCTATGATCAATGTACTGCCACTTGAAGTTCGTTCTTCTTCGGGTTATGTTGGTAACGTTATGCTTCTGCGAGTTTCATCATTTCTGATTTGAATATAGTAGATATACTCCTAGCGTAGCCCTGTCCATTGCCCTTTGGTTGAATTATGAGGCCCTTTGTAAGTGAATAGTCCTAGAGTGGCAAGCAGACTGGGAAACGCAGCTTCGATAGATCACCTACATAGTGGATTGTCGATTTGGTAAAGATCGCATAAAGGCGTTGGGTGGTTAGCAGTGCAAGACCGATCGCTGTGGACAACCTCCAATCATCTCTTGGCTGAATGATGATGTTAATAACATTAAAAACACTTATTTTGTACATGGTCCAAATATTTTATCAGATTTCATCGAAGCAGAATGTGTTTATTGAACGAGTGAGCAGAAATTTCAAGAAAAGGCTAGTTATTGAATTGTTTAATACTATTTTAAAATTAGTGTAACGAATTTATTGTTTACAAGTAAATTTTATTGACACTTAACTCTTATAACTGTAAAAATGTATTACTTTCTTTTGTATGGTTGCTGTATACGATTTTATGGAGGCTGTCTTAGCTACTCAAAGCGCGTTTGCATTCGTTATTATTAGTGACATAATAAAGCCAAGTGGAAGTCCGCTTGGCGTTATTTGTATTTTACCGTTGCTTTATCAGACGCTGCTAGTTTTCTTAATAAATGAATACTTACTCTTCTTCCTCATCGTATGAATGTCGTGTCTTCCGATGCCTATCTCTGTCCTTGTCTCTGTAATCTTTCGATCTGTCTCGGCTTCGCGAGTCTCTGTAGTCTCTATCCCGGCTATATTTTCTGTCTCTGTCCCACATATCGCTGTCTCTGTCTCTACTTCGTCTGTCTCTTCTGTCTCTGTGGTCGCGCTCTTTGCTGACGTCACGCCTATCCCTTCCGCTTCCCGAGTCTCTCCTGTCCCTCCCTGAATCCCTACTGTCTCTGCCTAAATCTCTTTCCCTGTCACGACTATCACGTTTATCTCTCAATTTTTCTTTCTCGCGTCCACTGCCAGAGTCTAGACATTCTCTAGATCCGGAAGAGTTGTGCCTAGAAAAAATACATTAGATATATTTTCCAAGTATTCAGTTCCAAGTTACGATCTTTACTATTGGGAGTAAATTGACGAAAAAGTTACAAAAAGAAAATACATTTACGTTTAAGTTTAAAAATAGATTTTATTTTAATTTAATCGTTCGCGAACAAAGTAAATTTTGGTTTGCTAAGCGCATCTAGTTAGTCTTGCTTTAAATCGTCGTTATGTGAATTAGTTGCTAGTAAGGTAAGATTTAGTCCAAGAAAAGTGTAACCTGGAGTCTCTTTCGCGATCTCTGTGGTCCCGGTGGTGCGACGGAGGCCGCTGCAGCCGCGGCACCGGCATCTCCTCCTCCCACGGGGACACGTCTCGTGACGATGACGAAGTTTGTACTACTGCGGATAGACGGGTTGAAACCGGTGAATACGGTTGATATGTTTACATTGCCACACCTTTGAGGAACACCATTATATAATGCTATTAAAAAGTTGCATCTCGTTTCATAGGCACCGTTAGGATCTCCATACATTAATAAAATTGTTGTAGTATTCGTTAATATTCCGTACTCGAATCAATATTTGAATTTGAATTAAAAAATTTACTTTTATTAAAATCGTATTACAGTTTAAAAGAGTATTTTAATGACAAATTGTAAAATGGCAAGATAAAGTTAGATACTTTTACCTGACATTAAATGTTTTTAATTCTATGTGACTGTTGCTATTGACTAATTGAAAATTATTTTATTTATTTGAAAATTATTGTATTTGATTTATTATTGTTATTATTATTTTTTTTAATTGTTACTGTTACCATTATAATTAACATAGATTAGATTGACATGTATACTCGTATAAAGTCTGATTATTAATTCACTGGAGTAAACTGACAGATGCTAATGTCACATTGTAAAATTATGCTGCCATATTTATCGTACTAGTGAGGTGACCTGCAAATATAATTGGATAAATTGAATAAATCGATATGGACTTCACCCTTCGTTGTTATTCAGATCACTCACACAAAGTCAGTAACAACGTTTATTAAAAAAAAGTACTCAATTAATTATAGGTACATGAATTCTATCAGATACAAAAAATGAAATTCACTCACTTGCTAGCGTTCCCGAACTATGCGTTCAGTTAATCAGTAAATCAATTATTCGAACATTTGGAAGTACTTTAATTATTGCAATCTTTTTAAAAGAAAAATACATATTTAACCACTGTGTAATAGTAGTTATTGTATTTCATTTTAGACAAAACATAATTCTGTAAATTATTTATCGTTGTAATGGATATAACCACGACAATTTTACGTCAAGTTTTTTTTTTATTTATTGCTGGTTATTACTGGTTACTGGTACAAGAACATCAGCCAAATTAAGTCATCAATCACTTGATCCCGTTCTAAAATAAAAATCACACTGACGTTCTAAAACCATTATTTATCACTTTCTCATAGCACTTTCTCTGTCAAATTTCCGAGTGAAATTTTATATGAGTTTTGGAACGGTTAGGGTTCCGTTCTTCCATTCCAGGGTTCCATTCTCTAAAACTTCTTTCGAATTGCCGGTTTAAAATAAGGTTTCGTTGAGAATGAAGAGCAAATTTAAGACCACATTCACATGACCGGCGTTCATCGCACGTTTATAACACAGACACAACGATGTCATGGCTTAAACAAAAAATACAGGAGTGGCTTACAAACAAAAATATTCAATTTAAAGAAAACATGACAAAGGCCGCTCTTATAGACATCGTACGGCAAAACAAACATTTACATCCCGAAAAATATGCTGTGGACGAGATGGCATCAGAGTACGGAGTCACGGTTTTACGCCTGCCCCCTTATCACTGCGAGCTCAATCCTATCGAGCTGATTTGGGCGCAGGCGAAGGGATACGTAGCGAGAAACAACAAAACCTTTAAAATGACTGAAGTTAAAAATTTGTTCTAAATAGGACTTAAAACCGTGACTGCCGAAAGATGGAGAAGCTGTGTGGATCATGTAATAAACTTAGAAAATAAAATGTTTAATCTCGACCATATGATGGACAATATTACGGACCGTTTTATAATAAGTGTCACTGACAGCGACGACGATAGCGATAAAATTATGTCTGACGATGACGAATAAAAATCTATCCATTGAATATTTTTGTTTCATTTCATATATATAATTCGAGTAATTACGCCATTTCAAAGTTATCACCTATTTGAAATAAAGGTACCATGCTAATATTATTACATCGATTAAACAAAATTGGATTAAGATTTCTTAATAAAGTAAATAAAATGAGTAATGTGATTTGAGGACGGAATGAAATTGAATGAATGTGTTTGATTTCAATATTCTAGTCACAACACTTTTCTGTTCATCATAAAGTGGTAACACCGTAAACGTCAGTTTACTCCAGTGAATTAATGATTAGACTTTAGGTACTTATTGTAATTTAATGACACATGTAAACAATCAAATTTTGGGATAATTTAAAATTTACTAATTTGACATTCATTTTATTTTTGTTATTAGGAGACAATTCACGATACCTTAAGAAGGTAAATTTGTGCAACACATTAACACCTGTGATATTATAACTGTATAACCTGTACCATATTGTGCAAATTTTTGTGAATAAATGAATATGAAAATATGAAATATTTTCGTGAGAGCACCATTTCCGACGACAAAGTTTTGACCGCAGTCGTACTGCTTGAACGAGCATGCGAAAGACGGGTCAAAGAATGGTGGAAAAAAGGTGAGTCAAAAGTCACAAAAGAATTTTAAAGATGATATAAGAATATCAATGAAGAAGTGACAGTGCAAAGTTGAATGATGGTCGGTACCGTGTCGCGAGTGCGGCGAGCGCCGGCGTCGGGGCCGGCGCGGGGCCGACTCCCGGCTGTCGGACGACGCGGGCGACGCCAGCGCGCCCAGCGCCGCCCACCTGCCCGGCACCTGCCCGCCCGCTGCGCCGGCCCCCGCTGCCGCGCCCACGCCCACTCCCACGCCCACGCCCACGCCCACGCCCACACCCACACCCGCGCCCGCGCCACCCGGCACGCATTTTTCTATTAAATATAAACACGTTTTCTGAAGTTTTGAGTTAAATCGACAAATGGTAGAATCTACATACCATCACATTAGTGCACGTAGCGGAGTTAATTGGTTAATAGTACATTACTGCAGCGGCCAGCAATAGAGGCATTGATGGACGAACGTGTACATGTGGGCCGATGCGAAGCCGAGCCACACATACGTCGTCCATCAATGCCTAGTTGTGGCCAAGGCGTGTATAGTACTTTTCTCAAATAATGCGAGGAAATTAAAACTAAGTAGTACAGAGCAGAACTTTTATTTTAAAATACAGTTTTCAACCCCAATGACCAACAATAAACAAAATTTTTCACGCGCTAAAGAATTCATTTGATTTTTTTTTTCATTATAAAACAAGTTTTTTTTTGCAAACCAGTTCGATATTTAAAAAAAACTCTTGATAAACTGCCTCCTTGGTTTGCCATTTTTCGGAGCAACATCGTTCCATTTTTAAAATACACGATAGATATGAATTTACATGTATATTTATTTGGCCGCTAAAACACGACAGATATGGATTTTCATACATTTTTTGCCGGCCGCTGCTCGCATGTATTTGGCCAGTACAGCAATATCGATTTATCTCGAAGAAGGTTGTCAAAATAATGCTCAAATTTCCAAGCATGTTTGAGAAAAATAGTTATTCAATCAAACAGTTAATAACCCTTTTATTGAACAAGGCCAGTCAACCCACACGTCATGCTTCGTCAGCTTTACATGTTAAAAATATGAAGTTGCAATATAAATGATTCTCGTGAATCAAAATATAAACAAACATTTAAGGAAAAATTACAGCATTAAGATATTCATTACTAAGCTATTTGATGGAATTCTACGGATATTTTGTGTGAAAATAATATACAATACTGTAAGTAAGTATACAAGGAACTGCATATTATTGGCCAGGATATGTGTTTAAATATCCCTTTAATATTTTTGCAAAAATCATGTTCGATATCGCTAATATTCTGCTCATTGACAAGAGCAGAATCTTTCAAAAATCAAAGACCGTCCAATCTTTGACAATTGTAAGGAAACTGAGAGATTTGTTAATTGTTGGCCCACCAAATCACCATTTTAGACAATATAGTAAATCGCGAAATCGCAGTTTTCAAGCAATATAAAGCCAACAATTGTTTTTTAAAGTTATTTGTATGAAAATATTTTTTACTCTTACGACTGCTCGTGTTTTTGAGTACAAGTAATGAGTTTATTACCTTTTGTATCTGGTGAGGATCCACTAATGACATCGCTGTTGGACCCTGTTGACAACCTTGCGGTAGGCGGCAAAGGTGCAGGGCGCAGTGGAAGAGGAGCGTCCACACTTATCTCTTTTTGAACCTCCATTTTCTTATCCTCCTCTTTATCTTTCACTACTGGACTCTTTCTAAACGCATCTTCAACGTGAGAAAACGACAGAGAACTATTGTCTATGCAATCGAAGAAATCAGAATTATCGAAACCGTCCGATTTTTCGTCTGATTTCTTCCGCTCCTTCGGCGGTTCTGGGGGCAACGATTCGAAATCGTCTTGAGGTTCTGTGATAGTAATCTCTCTTAAAGCAGCGTATCTATCACTTGTATCTTCATGCTTAGTGTCCACTGAACCGTTGTCTCTCGGCGACACGCTCCTCCGAATGTTGTCGATTTGAAGAGTTTTCATTATAGACTTCACATCCTCGATTTTAGCGTCGATTTGCGAAGGCTTCGGACTGACAGAGTTCCGAAACATATTGAAGGAATCAAGTGTTAATTCGTCGAGAGTCTTAAGTGGGCTACGTGAAGATTCTTTGGCTTCCAGTTTCATTTCTTCGTTAATTTTCATCATATCGTTTATCGCCGCTAATTCTTCCTTCTCATCAGAGTCTTGTCTAGGTTCAATATCTTCTGCACCAACAGGATCCAAAATAGATTTAGCTTTTAATTCCTGCTCCTGAATCTCTCTGAATGCCGCATACCGATCGAAAGATGCGTTTGCTTTCTTCTCGAAGTCATCGAAATTGGCTACAAAAATGTCACTGGATTCCGCGTTAGGTGTGAAGTTGTCTTCGAATTGCGGTTTGAACTCGTTGGAGATAGACACTGGAGGTATTTTGGCAACGATTGGTTTATTTGGCAACGTTGTGTTTGGCATAGGCGGTATTTGTATATCCTTGTCTTCTTTCTTTCTTTCTGGTTGTTCAATGTGGATGTGCTGTGAAAGTAAATTAGAATTTTATTAAGGATTGTAAGTACTGATTGTATATTAATAACATGTATCTTTACGCTTATGGGACTTATAAATTACCGCTCTCTCTGTATCAGCTGCCAAGTATGACCTAAGGTATTCCGTCAGTTGCGGCAACGTCATCGAAGACAGTGTGGCCGCGGGAACTCGTAGCCTGAAAAAAATGTAGTTATTGTTGTGAGCTATTATAAATAAAAATGTTTTAACTCCTCTATGTAATGTTATATGTGTTACATTACTGCATAAAAATGTTAAATTATTGCATTAGAACTAGGCTGTAGTTGACGTAAATGCTCTTTTTTTGGTGAAAATAGTTTAAATTATATGTATATAAACCTACGGTGATGGATTAAGAACTATATCAAATTAAGCAAAATATTATAAACTATCTATTGTACACAAAAATGAAACAACAATTTATCTTAAAATGAGATTTACTCAATCCAACCTAATCGAGGGTTTATATAATCATTATTATACATTTTAGAATCATTTTACTTTGAATACCTAGCGGCTAGATCGTCCATGGTGCATGTGAGTAGTTGGCTGAGAGTTATGTCGAACCGCCGCGCAGCGGGCAACGGCGGCGGCGCGGGCGTCAGGTACTCATCCTCACTGCTGTTGATCGCTGTCGACGACAGCAGAGGATTCATCAGGAAGCGATCCGCCTGGAAATAATAACCACTTTTTGGACTTGTTTTTTTGACTGCCTGGTGGTAAGTCCTAGTCCTATGGTAAATATCGTTCTGTTGTCTGCTGCAGGAAGACGTAGGTACCGAAGCAAACGACCAGACAGACCAGACCAAACAGATAAAACGAATTTATACAACGGACATTATTTTTCTACTTAATTTTGGAGATGGATGTGTATTATAGTCGAGATGTTTGTAAAGGCCAATGTTCAATGCAGATATTTAAAATATTAATTACTCAAGAAATATATAACATTGCGTGAGTGAGGGTATTGAAACTAACCCATCGACTGTTATATCGACTATTCAGAATTAACATTCATAATGCGTACACAGCGTCTGATCAAGAGTTTTGACCGCCCTAGGCTAATTGTAAGAACGCGTCCCCGCCAGGTGTGTTACGGTCCCGGCATTGATTGCGGCAATGTTGGCGGACGAGGGAGGTTGGAGGGCTGCGGCCTCCTTCTGTGAAGCAGTGATGCTCCAGAAGGAGGCCGCCGAGCGGGGTCGGGAGATGGCCGATCCCGCTCGAAGGCGGCGCCGGGCTCGGTAGCACAGTTGCGGCGTCGTCGCGGGTCTCCGGCGTGCGCGAGGAAGGCGCGGCCGCTACAGCGACCCGGGATGGACCACGCCCCTTCCGTGGCCGGGGGGCGTCGTCGGTGGAGGGACCGGTGGAGGTAGTGTAGCCTCCCCCGAGGAGGGCTCCCCTGTATCGACGGGGGAGCGGAGGCTGGGGGTTCCCGGAAGTAGCTTGGTGTTCCCGGGGGCTCCCTACATGCCTGAGGAAGGCCATCCCTGAGGTTTTTAGAGGGTAGGCCTCCCCCTTCTAGGGAGGAGAGCCCCACATAACCGCCGGCTCGCCACATCCGGGGTATGCAATTTAATGCATTTTCCTCAGGGGAACAAAAATAAAAAAGGTGTGTTACGGTCGGCCTGAAAAGAAACGATTCGAGTCAAGCGAGAGTTTGTTTTACGCGCGTTTTTTTAAATTTCAAAATTAATTGTCTGCCCCCCGATCCTCGCGTCCTAGGCTGCAGCCTAAGAGTTAATCAGGCACTGTGCGTACAGGTGGCAACCAACCGAGCTCAAAAGCCCTACCGTCAACTAATTGAAGCAGTAAAACATCTGACGGATGACGGAACGGATTTACCGAATAATACTCAGTGATCGCAACCACTAGGCCACGGAGGCGATTGGCAATACTAACCTCAGATTTGACTGACTGATCTGACTAAATTTACAATTAGATTGGTCGACCCCATGCGACAGTCATTTAACCTGATCTTCATGTTGGAGAGGTTCTGTAGAGAGGTTATGCCGGCTAGCGAACAAACGAAGTATTGTCAGTTGTTTACCGAGCTACTTCTAAGACATGTTGATATGAGAATGAAGTAGAAAATTTTCTAGATAGGCGGTAAAGCTGTAGTTCCCATAACAGTAATCTGAGATCACTACAAATTAACAATATACAAGAGAGGATGACTCAGTAGCTCGACCTGCAATTAGTTTTTTTTATCAAAATTTTTGATGCTCAGTATTTCAACAAACTGGTGATCAAGGTTTACGTCAACGATCATACATAGTAACCTATACTGTCTAGAACGGTTCGCTTTCAAAACACATTTTTGGCACATTCAAACCTTCCGAAACCAAATATCGACTGTAAAATTATCTTTCTTCGTCTCCGAAAACATAATTCAAAACCGCGCGGCATAATTTCCATACAACCGTAGTCTGTTTTCTCACTGGAAAATTACACTAGACCACTTTCTTTTTCCTATAAATGTATGACTTTCTATCGATATGTCCCTTTGTATTCCTTTTTTTTATAATAATCAATAGAGAGATTTTTCAGTATGTTCATCAGACATCCAGTAAACAAATTTCAGGTCATCATTTTAAAAATGCAAAACACTACAGCACAGGTAAGTATTTAAATCGGTTCAGTTTTGGAGGATTAAACAGTGCACCATGAAACTTTGGTTTTGGCTTTTATTCGTAAATATTTGCTGTCCAAACTGCTGTTGCCTCTTTCGTATTCTACGTCTCGAACACACCGCGACAGCAATTGATTTTACAAATGCTTATTTTTTACTGTTGCGAGTATATTCCAGGTATACAAAATCTTAACTATGTCTGATATCGACATCGTGAGCGCCGGTATAGCATACCATCAGGTGAGCAGTCTCGTAGTAGTTTAATTAATGAAAACAAAATGTAGAAAAAATTGTAAATTTTTAAAAGCAAGTTAAGAAAAATAAATGTATACTATAAAAAGCTGGAACAGAATCAACGACGCTGTCTTTGACCTAACTTTGGCACAGGCGAGGAATGAATATCACACGTTAATAATAGTGGGGTTCTTGAAGGATAAGGGAAAGGTCGCGAAGCCATAGTAAAAAAAAAACAACAAAGCGTTCATAAACATAGTTTTATTTAAAAAAATACATTAATGGATGAATGGAGTCATCCAAAACAAATTGAGAGTACAAGTTAGAAACAGAGACGGTCTTTTGATATAAACGTAAAAACAACACCAACGAGTATAATATAAATAAATACTTATATATATTATACGAGTATAATATAAAAGCAATAAATGTAAGCTAAAACGTAATGTGTTCCTAATGAAACTTTATAAATGGTCATCTAACTACTCTACAATAATGCATTGTCCCGGTCACCAACTTGGAGGTCTATTCTGTTTCTCCAAATAAACTATCGTCAACGAAGGAATATGAAATGAACTTTCTACTTTATTTCATTTATTAATCGTTGCTATAAATACGTTTTCATAGACACGTTACGTGAACGGGCGAACAAGTAATATTACGAAACATCTCACATACTTTAATGCTAAAGTAAAAAGATCTGGTGTAAATATTTCTATAATTATTATTAATATAAATAAAAAATCTTTGAATTTCAAAACTAGTTTGTGTTTCTTAAATTATTCAAAAATGGAAGTAAAAAATACAATCTTAAGTAGATTGTATTTTTATTTATATCAGTGTAACATAATTTCATCTTTTTCCTGTAAATTATACTAATGATACTTGATTTGCATTCAATAATAAAATGTTAAATACATTTTTTTTTGACTGCGTCTGTATTTTCGTACAAATTCCAAGTCCAAGATATTGACAATATAATACGATTACGTACACAAAGCAGTTCCGAGTAAAAATATTCTAGCAACCAACATAGCACATACATAACCATTATATCTGACAAATAAACTAAAACACCAGAAAAGGATATAATAAACGATAACTATTTTGTGTCCAAGCACAATAACTGACAAAATCAATTTCGAAAAGTCTTGACACTTGAAATCTGAGTAAGTTTTGAAAATTCATATGAAACATTGTTAAAAAGAAAAGTTCTACTAAACATTAGGAACGGAATATTGTATTTTTATTTATTTGATTATGTCGAACCATAAACGTAAATATCATTGCACAGAAGTTCACATTGTGAATTTGAGCATGTTTGTCATTGAAAATTTCACCCTGAATTGATTGTTTCACACGAGTATACTATGACCGACAAATAACTAATAGCATAAGATTCCAGGGTCCGTAAACGTTATTAACTTTTAAAATATAATAATGTGACGTGACGAATAGTTGGTAAGCAAGCCATGTGAATTTGTTACTTACGTTTAGGCTGCGTTCTGAACGCCAGATACTAAGGCGTCCAATTTGCGGCCTTAGCGGACATGTACAAAGCAGCTCTCTGAACTGGAAAGAATGAATGAAAGATGTGATGTAGAAGGAAGTAATAATATCATTTAGTTCGTGATCATTTTGATAATCCGACTTATGAATATTTCGTTCAATTAGGGTAATGCTCTATATATATTACATATTAAAAAAAGTTCTTGTATTTCCAAAAAAATAAAATATAATGACGAAATTGCAAGTTCGGATTCTATAAACAAATCCTAAACAACATATAATACAGCTAAATTGTAAATCAAACAGAACATTTGAAATTAAGTCCAATATTTGCTTCATTATAGACCCTATGGTCTATAATGAAGCAAATAGCGCTGAGCTGGCTAAATTCAGAATGTGTATCTATAACTACTTGATTCAGCTACCTAACTACTTGATTAGATGGAGTTATTTAACTTGAAGTAATAATTGCTTCAAGATGAGTAACGTGTTAAATTGAACGGTTTATTCGATATAAACACGTACTCCATCTATTCAGTCTGAAACGTCATACATCAATTTAGTCTATATACTCCGGAATCATAAACTGCTTATTTTACTGGAATGATCATAGTACTTATATATTAGTCTGAACTTTTAAAAGAAAAATAAAAACAAACAATAAAAATAGTTATGTATACCCAAAGACCCATCAGAGTTTATAACTTCGCCTTGAGACAGGACCTATGTCGCTCGGTAATAAAGACGTTTTTGTTGTGCAAAAGTAATGGCTTGGCGTGTTGTTATTTAATAATTTATGATTATTTACATCACAGGTTTATAGACTAAATTTAAAAGATACGCAGATATAATTTATTTGAGGATGTACAAAAAAGAATGAATGAAAATCGGTTGCCGAGTAAAATTTATAGTGATCGCAAATGGTCAAATTGGTGAAAGAGAAAAGAACTTACCGTAATTATATTTGATAACATAATCAATAGTCCAGTCCAGTCCAAAACTAATATTGATGACTTGAAAATCCACTGGCAAATTATGATTTCCTCCAACCCTCATATGAACAATAAGTACACATAATCATTTTCAAACGATTATAATACTGAATGAATTTCAGCCACGAGCAGTGAGATCTCATCCAACAAATGCACACATGTAACATTAGACCATACGTTGAAAATTCACTGCAACACACACGCAATAATTACTTCTAGCAACAAACTTGTACTCTTCGCGTAGAACAAATAATTTTTATTTTTCACATAGAACGAATAATTTTAAATCTACACACATAGACATTCACGACATCTCATAAATACAATTATTGGCATCCATCAAATCTATTGTACTTACATTAACAAATAACTTTGTGCGTTCAAACAGACATTAAATAAAGAATTTATATTATAAATGAAAAATTAAAAAAGTATCGAATATGATACTTTTTTGATTTTTAAGAAAGTTAATAGATCGATCGCGCATCGCGCTAGGCGCGGTGAACGTTAGACTTCTCGTAACACCGTCGTTGACCTAGCACAGAATTGAATTATTATTTGTATAGGTAACGTAACGTTGTAATGTAATATGCCAAAATTTGGTGTGTTTTAAAAGATGATTAAAAAACGTTTTAAAAAAAAATTAAGTATCCGGAATCTGGGATATCAACATTTTTAAACGCAATATATGACCTCCATGGTAAAATTCGTTCTTTTTTTGAAATACTGGCACTATTTTTTTTTTCCTTATGTACGCTAGTGTTTTGTGTCTGATGGGTTTAAAATGTCATATCGCTGAAATGATGGAACTCACATGTGAACATATTCGTGCTATGATTTATTACCATTTTCGACGTGGTTTAACGCAACAACAGTGCGTAGATCAATTAACCTCAACTTTTGGTGTTGAAGCTCCATCAAAAACCACTGTGTATCACTGATTTAGTGAGTTCAATCGTGAACGGACTAAGCTCACGGAAGAAGTTAAAGAAGGTCGCCCGAAATCAGTCGTTGTACCACAAAACATTGAAGCTGTACGAAAACTAATTATGCAAGACCGTCATGTTACGTATCGCGAGATAGAGGCTACTCTGGGCATATGTATGACAAGCATTAATAAAATATTACATGAACATTTGTACGTGTAATATTTTATTTAAAAAAATTAACGGAGGTGAATCAAAATCTATTTATAACATCTACACAGGTGATGAATCTTGGATCTATGCGTACGATCCCGAAACTAAGCAACAATCTACAGTTTGGGTGTTTCAAAGTGAGCCGAACTCTACGAAAGTGACTCGTGCAAAAAGCACTTTAAAGCAAATGGTGGCCTGCTTTTTTGGTATTAGTGGTCATGTGGCTACAATACCACTGGAGAATCGTAAAACGGTAAATTCGGAGTACACGACCATTTGTTTGCCGTAAGTATTTGAAGAAATACGTAAAAACAACAAGCGACGCAGAATCATTCTACACCACGACAATGCCAGCTGTCACACATCACGCGAAACAAATACATTTTTGGAGAGTCAAAAAATAGAATTGATGGGTCATCCACCGTATAGCCCAGACTTGGCACCTAATGATTTCTATTTATTCCCAAATGTAAAGAATAAATTACGTGGTCAACGATTTTCGACCCGTGAAGATGCCGTCGACGCGTTCAAACAGCACGTTTCAGAGATACTGCAATCAGAGTGGAAAAAATGCTATAGAATTGGTTTCAACGTATGCAAAAGTGTATTGATCATCGCGGACAATACTTTGAAAAACAATAAACCCATATTTAGCCATATAAGTTTGTTTAATTTTTCTATTCCGGATACATAAGTAGCAGCCCTTGTAATATAAGATTACAAATATTTTTGGAAATTAAAATCGGCGAAATTACTTATTTAATCACGTGACATTAAACACCAATCAGAGAAGCGTGACGTCACGCCTCGCAAAACACCGGTTGTAGTGTAGCTGTACATCATCTATCTAATCTGTGCTGTCAGTGAACACTGAACAGGTTATTTTGATACACTTTGTTTTCAGAGACTATTGTTAAATTAATACAGTTTGTTTTAAGTTTAATCTTAAAAGACACGGACATTTGCCATGGAATCAGGATTTACCAAAGCAAACAGCAGTAATTTGCCCAAAATTGACGCCGTTATGCTTGGGAATTTTTTCTCAGCAAACACAGATTTTGTATATAAATAATTTGTTTGGCGTTTTAATCGTTGTGCTTTTGCATTGGGGTACAGGTACAGTATACAGTATTTATACTCGTAATAAGAGGGATTCATTATTTATTATAATGATCTCGTCAACTGACATAAACTCGATTGTTTCGTGAGGAGTGACGTCATTCAAGACGCCATGACCGTCTTGGCCTTTTTCGAAGTCAATTATAAGTTAATTTCTAAAAAAGCAAAATACTTATGAAAAAGGCTTATTTTGCTAAAAATAATATATATTAGGGGTAAAATAGATACTAAACTATAGTTTAATAGTAGTTTTACCAGTTAGTTTTAAACGAATTTCCATATTTTGTCGACTAGCCTATTACGTTTTAAAACAATTGCACTTAAACATTTAACCAATTAATGTTCAAAATGTTCGCTTCCGTTAAGTTGTTTGTGTAAAAAGTCACCCTTGCGCTCCCCCAACAAATAGGTAAGGTAGGTACGAAGCAAATTATAAATTGTCAAAAAAGGTATGTCCTCCAATTATTCTTTCACGACCTGTCTTAATATGCAGAGATAATATACCCCGGTCAACCTTTCTTTGATAAAACAGGTTACAATAATAGTCGCAATTTCCTGCCCATTTTCGAATTTACGAAAAATTGGTGTTAGAAAGCGTCGCGCCTCGTTTATTAGAATTACGTATACAATTCAGGAATAAGAGGTAACTTGTACCGGTGGTTCATCTCTTATGTCCGGAATAGATGTCAAACGGTAGTACTAAATGGGTACACTTCGTCAACACTTTATATCCCGTCTGGTGTACCCCAAGGTTCTTTGTTGGGTCCGTTACTTTTTAACATATTTGTAAACGATATTTATAAATGTTTTAAACACTCAAAAATTATACTATACGCAGATGACATGAAGATTCTTTGTCCAATAAATTCTTGGGAAGATGTGCAACACCTTCAGTACGATTTAATTTGCTTTGCTAATTATTGTTCAGTTAACAGATTCGATTTAAATGTTATTTTGTTCTTTTACCCGTAAACCCCAGCCCATAACTTTCACTTATAAGATAAAAAATACAATTATCTCAAGAGACAAATCTATTCGTGATTTAGGTGTTATTTTTGGTAGCAAGTTGATTTTTGAAGAACATATTGATAGCATGGTAGCAAAAAGCGAATAGCAGACATAGCATTCTTATTAAAGTTAGCAAATGGTTCCGTCGACTATCCGGAATTACTTGAAAAAATAGGTCTCAGATTAACAAATGATCGATTAAGAAGCCATGCTTACTTCATGTTCCCGCAGTATATACTAATTATAGACGGAATGCATTGCTGTTGAGGGCGACTCACAATTTCAATGTGGGGGCTGCATTGCACTGCATAGATTTATTTACAACATCGGTTACACAGTTAAAGCGAACATTAAGTAATGCGTTCTTTGATAAGTATTATGTTTAGTTACTTAGTACTCGTATATGTTAGTCATGTGTATATACACAACACTGTTTGGCAAGATGATCTAAACCTAAGCTAATACTTCTTTATTATTTTGCATAATAGTGGAAGTTTTTAATTGGCCTTATTTGTATACTTATGAAAATTGACTTTTTTCTAGTTGCCAAGCAAAAAGTCAAACAGCCATCTGACATCTTGCTCTAAGGCAAATCAAAACACAGTCTTCGCGATAAAAATAGCCAGTGGTCGCAACCACTAGACCAAGTACGCAGTGAATTTATGAAATTTAATTGAAGATAAAGCCTTCAAAATAATTTTTATAGAAGGCCAATAAAGATTATTTCGATTCTTAATAGCGACATTTTTCAAACACCTCTCACTTTACAGTGCCCACTTACCGGTTGCTCCTTCTTTCTAGCGGGGCGGGGTAAAGGCGGGGTTGTTTCGGTAGGTTCTTCTGAGGGCGGTCGGGGTGGAGGTTTCACGGTACTAATTGTGGGTTCGCCTGTTTTTTTCGGTGGCAGTGGCGGTGGCGACATGCCGTCCCCTGCCGCTTTGCTGCTCGGATGGGGCCGCTGGCGTATGGAACTGGGCTCCGTCACCTACAAACAAATCAAATCTTTACTAAAGGAAGAGGACGACCAGGCTCGTCTGCTTGGGTCTGGATTCACAATCTCACCAATTTCTGTCACGAAACAGCAGAGTTACTGGATTTGATACCGTGTCTGCTAACTAGCTACTGCAAACAGCAGAGTTACTGGATTGGATACCGTGTCTGCTAACTAGCTGCTGCAAACAGCAGAGTACTGGATTGGATACCGTGTCTGCTAACTAGCTGCTGCAAACAGCAGAGTTACTGGATTGGATACTGTGTCTGCTAACTAGCTGCTGCAAACGTATAAGGACTCATGGTAACCGCATAAGCGATAATGACATTAGCTTCCACCACCTTCAGCTTTATTGCCATTCACCCTCAGTAGAAAAATATGCAATGAGCTTTCAATCATTTAAAACAGAAATTATCTATGTGCAGAATGTGTTTTAAGACGTAGTCTTAATGACAAAAGTTAATTAAATTATTAAGTGAACTTAACGGTTTCTACATTTATTCCACAAGCACAATTATTATCACCACAGATATTATCTGTCGATCGACTCCAGTTGATAATTAATTATTATTATGAGATCACCCATTTTAAATATTCATTTTCTTTCTGTTGGATTAGAAAATTATTTTCTATCAACGAAAATGATATCGTTAATTTAATAAAATAGCCAATGTCAAATTTTCATGGCGTGACTAATGCGTCTTGCACCATATACGCCAAGACTTATATACAGAATTCTCCTTTGTACTCGTAGTGCTATTATTGGGACAGAATCGTTAGATCGCGACAACACAGCGATTATAATCTGTAAACAACGTACCTGTCGTTGCAACCTAGGCGATTTAGCTGTTGGTTCTGGCGGCAGCGTCACTTGCAGCGGTCCGTTGAATACATTTTTGCCAATATCAGCACTACTCTCCACTTGCGGCTTGTCCAGGGCGAGTTCCCTACTCAGCTTATTCTTCAGCTCCTCCACCCTTAGCATGCTCGTCCTTGGAAACTCCTGCATGCTCGTAAATGGGTCATCTTTAAACGACTCTGAGAATGGGTCTGTATTATCGAAAGGATCAGTCTCTGCGAATGGGTCCGAAGTAAAGAGGTTTCCTGTAAATATGCTTTGGGCAGGCTTCGCTATAGACACCGTACCCCCGGAATGTCGCGATAGCGACGTCATCGTGGTCGCCGTGCCGTACTCCGGCTTAGACTCAGTACTGGCTGGCAAAACCTCGCTAAGTAGACCCTGACTCTGAGTCGTAGGAACCAGGTCTTTGAGGACTTTCTTTGGCGGATTTTTGAGCTCCTGAAAGAAGAGTTTTTTGTCAACGTAAGGTTTACTTCGACCGGTGCCGAGGGGGTCTAGTTCGGTGAAGACGTCGAAACTGAGCGATGCTGTCGACGGCGGAGCTGGCTGGCTCACCTGCAACAGGCAGTCACCATCAGACTAAACAACGAGCAATCATGACACTAAAACATTGATTCGTATACGTGTTTATGCCACGTTTATACCACATATAAAATACTTTTCATAAAACGGGAACATAAAAGAAAATATATTTGCCACAAATACTAGGTACAATAAAATTGGCAAGCATGCTTACGAGTGCACAGATAGAAGCATAATAAATAGGTTTACTGGACAAGATAAAGCTAAAAATTGTGTCATGTTTGCAAATACTTATTTAGTCTAATGGCAAACGATACCGATAACCTAGCCTAGCGGCAGTACGTATACACGAAGCAGCATCACAAGTACACAGTGTAGAAAGACCCTTAACGCCATAGTCTATGCATAATGTACATAAAGAAAAGTTACATTACCGCTTGATTTTTATGAATTAATATAAGAATTCTATAACACAAAGGTACGGCGTTCAATGCCAATACCGCCTGTAGGGAGGTGTCTTATGGACGGACCACTGCATAACGTACAAAATGTAAATTAAAATTATAGTTTAGTTTATCTAGTATTTAAAGAAATATCAATAAATTAAGTAATCAGGATGGACTTATATTTAAATAGTGATTTCTTAACAAATTTCAGCAACTTCGTACAGTTATTCTTTAATTACTGACTTGCATAGTTTTTTAAAGATTTAATTTTAGGTAAGGAATTTTTGCACATTGTATACTATAGCAAGATTTACTGACTGTTTCTTATTTCTATTCACAATACTTGTGAAGTGAAAAGAGAAACGACACGTTATGTCGTTTCTCGTTAACAAGAAAAAAAGCAAAAGTTTTAAAGCTTGATATATTTTATATTTATATTGAACTTTTCTGTATCTTGGTAGGCTATTAAATAATAACAATGCTAAGATCATTTTATTCAATCGAAAATACATAACATAACAATCGAAATTTCAATTACTTCTAATTATTTTTTAAATGACAAAAAGTATAATCTTTTTCTATCGTAGTTAAAAATATAAGCATGCATTTTATAAAGTGGAAATTACAACAATAATCATTAAGGTACATTTGGAGGTGGGTAGATCAAGTTTATTTTCATAACAATGTATCAAACAAAATCTGTGTTTAACATTATGTAAAAGAAACAGTCAATTGCAGGGATTAAAAACATCATGCATTACACACAGGGTCGGCCTCGCCTCGGCAACATATGTAGAAAATAAGGCAGCAAGTCATACAATATGTACCACTCAAAACAAACTGGATTTACAACTGGAACATGTTTATACAATCAAATTAAATAAAAGAAAAGTCAAATATTGGTTATGGTTAAAACAGATTGCAAAAAATATCTTATTGTTGTTTTGAGTGATAAGGTCTTATTTCTAAATAAAATATATGTAGTTAATATTACCAGTATTATTTAAAAATATCTTGAAAGAGAAATATTCATCATCATTGTAATAGAAAGAGTCCGTAATAGGAAAGAGAGTGACAAGCTTTATAACGAATGTGATTAACGGCTACATGTTCTACTGTCCAATTTTTAATTACTGTTCATAATATTTATAACATTCGAATCAATTAATAAGGGAAATAATGACCCAAACTATTATGTATTCATGTCAAAACGCTGAATTAACTTTGATGTAATTTGAGCATGAAAATAGTTTGATATTCTGGTAAGAACATAATTTTAATCGCGAGAAAATCTCTTTCCTGTAGATAAATTAAGATATTGCCATCGTAAAAATATTGTTAAAAATGTACAGCTCTCTTTTAACACAATCTCAAACGGTTAGCAATCCAACCGTTATCTACGGGGTTAGAGGACCGAACTGTTCTAGTAGGTCTGATCTGTAGCTCTAAGGTTCGATATCATAAGAGGGAAGTAGTTTTACGGCTTACCAAGCAACCATGTCTTTTGTGTGTTTTGCCGCCGTAATAATAATGGTAATTAAATCAATTAAGAAAAAACAATAAGGTTCTTCCTATACTCTAGTTCTAATCACCATTAAGTTCAAAACACAATATGTCCATAAATGTTTGTCCTGTAATCACAACAGTTCTATGCATTTAGCTGCGTATACTCATTAGCTACATTTTTCTATGAATTGAGATTAGATTCTGAATTAAGATTAGACCCCGATGGTAAACTCCACGCACATTTTAATTAAATTCGTTAAAATAGCCTCTGTTAGATCTATATCTCCACGCACGCCTTGTAAATAACCGAGTTATCAACCTGTGATAAGCGGACAAACAGCATTGTTGTCTGACAAATAGTGTTTTGAGAATTAACCTTAAAAAGTTAGCATCACACACTGTAATATTTGCAAATATTATATGAAACAAAAGTATAGATATATATTTATTAGTCTTAAGATGATTGTAGTAACTTACCACCACATTGTGAGCACTGACTGCCTAACAAGCAGTCAATATATTTAATGTTTTTTGACAAACGTTAGAGGTCATAGAGTTTCGCTCGAGTCTTCAGATCAATCTTAAGCCTACATTAGCCGAACAACACTTACCGGGGGTTCCGGTAAGTTATCAACTAGAGACGGAGGCGCGGGCTCGAAGTCGGCCGCGACATTGGCCAGATCGAAGGACAAGGTTTGATTCTTGTTCGGGCTGAACACAGTCCGCGTAGTGGCTGGTGTGTTGCGACCGCGGCTCGACGAGCCGGATGGCGGCGGTGGCAGGAGGCCCTTCTGGAATTTTTTTCAGTTGCATATTTCCATGGACATTGGACGTCATCCGATCCGGTCATTTACAGGAACGGTTACGGATCTAAATTATTATATAACTACTTTTTATTGGGTATCAATGTTTTTTCTAAAACCAACAGATAAGTAACAAATATATTGAGTTGCCAGTGTGCAGAAGAACCACGGTCACCGATATAGTCAGACGAATTACGAACCTTTGGGCGTACTCTTAAAAACGATATTCGATATATCGTGGACTTCGTCGTGTCGTATGTAGGATACGACACGACGAATTGTAAATAAAAATAAATAAATATACACTGCCCACTTAAGGGGGCGTACTCTTAAAAACGATATTCGATATATCGTGAACTTCGTCGTGTCGTATCCTACTCTTAGTTACTATCGTTTAAAACATATCAACGAACGATCGAACGAACGATATTAATTTTGACATAAGAAAGCCTCAAATGACAACGATGAATTGAATTTGACAGACGAACATTCGCAAAAATTACGTCAAATTTACGATGATTACACCTACCTATTATACACCCCAAAATACACCTATATACAAAATTAATAGCGTTCGTTCGATCGTTCGGTGGAATGCTTTAAACGATAGTAACTAAGAGTTGGATACGACACGACGAAGTCCACGATATATCGAATATCGTTTTTAAGAGTACGCCCCCTTAAGTGGGCAGTGTATATTTATTTATTTTTATTTACAATTTATATACAATTATGGGTTTACAAATATGTTATTAATTTCATTCTCGCAAGTTAATTGCTGCAAACATATTATAAAACAACAAAATGTACCGATATACAATAAATCTATAATATTTATACATAAATTAAAAGTATATAATACACTATTATGGAATTTCCTAAATCTCATCAGTGAAAATTCATGATGAACTACAGCCTCCTTCTTAATAGGCTCATTTCATTGCTCAAAACTTTCCTTGAAGAAAAGCTACACAATTTGTATTCATAGCTTGTTTACAGGACTAACTGTCTTTCGAGTCGAGAAGTTCCTTGAGTAGTCGACGTATGCCGAAAAACGCAGAGTTAGTAGTGCTCCCACAAGGTAGCCCGAAGATTTATTGAAGATCTCAGAAAGGTATTGAATACTAGCAGCGCAAGGCCGATCAGTGTGGGAGATCTTTGTTCAACGGTGGGCGTCTTTCAGCTAAAATAATAATAATGATGACGACTGGATTCAGTTATTATTGGAATTAGTGCAATAAATATTAAAATTAGTGCAATTATATACAAATGATCGTGATCCAGGTAGTGTAGCGATTGTAGATCTCCTGTCTTTTTTTAGTTTTACGTACAGCATATTACATTGCGACATTTCTAGAAGTAAATAAAATAACAAAATAAGCACAGATCAATGTAATGCAATAACTTATATAATTAATCTTTTTTTTTTCTAAGCTATCCCATGTGTTAGAGAAGAGTTATAGTTATATATACTGGTAATACTTATAAATTTAGTTTATGTTGGCCGTAGGTATTTCTTTCACAATACTGAGCTCAAAATCCTATTAAGTATGTTTAAAAAAATGTTTTGGTTAAGGCTTTCTTTCCAACTTTCTACCCAAGTGGTTTGTGACTCTCATATACGTCAAATTACAATATCCTAATTGAACAAAATAACGTTTCCAGGATCTTGATGCAGCTGCCGCGACATTACAGTAATGTTCGCTAGTCCAATACAAAGGCACTGTATGGTGATTGCTATAAGATTAGGTTAATTATTATGTGTAACACTAACATAGATTAAGGATTTTTTAAATAAACTGTTTAAGAAAATGGGTTGTCTTATATAACAACTGATTTAACTTGTTTTCAATTCATAAAGATCAGAGAGGCACATCATCATCACAAATCATATACGTCCCCACTGAGGGGCACGAGTCTACCCTAATTATGTTAGAGGGATTAGGGCCTTTGCCAAACGCGCTGGTCAAGTGCAGTTTGACGACTACATATATGTTTCAAATTCTTCGCAGGTGTTTGATGTTTGCCTCACGATGTTTTTCTGCGCCGTAGAAGCGTCTGAGAAAATTACCTATGGAATTCGAATAACACACCAATCGACATCGGGCTTGTCGAATCATTCGATTCGTAGACCAGTGCCAAGGACCATACCAAAAGGTATATCGAGGTGGATTAATACTATCTGCTGCTATGGTCAGACGACAGTAGTATTTAAAAGGCTACCGCGATATCATTATAGATAGACACTACGCTGTGCGACACATAAAATATCAGAACGCATTAAACCTGAACAAAAGCTAAGCCACCTATGTATATCTTGGGGGCACGGCAGTGCCCCCGCCAAGTCGAGCGCGAAGCAAACACTGCCGTACCATCCTTTACTGGAACCATTTCGCCGCATTTCAGGCCCCTATTTGAGAACCTCTGGATAAGACCAGAACGCAGAAATTTTCGTCATTCAGTAAGCTATAATCACATATTTAAAATCCAAAATTTCAAGTCTACAGGTCATTTATTTCCGAAGTTAAGCGAAAGCAAAGTTTCGCATTTATGACACTCACTTACTCATGATCATCAAAATACAACTAGTACTTCCCATAACCTCAAAGGGCTGTTATTTGGTACAGAGTTAGGGTTTTATGGCCACATAAAGGGAAAACTATAAAAACAAAAAAAAACTTGTGTTTCTACAAAAAGAAGTGAAATCTCACCAAAACATTCTGTAACAAACTAGCCAAGTCTCGATGGAGCTGCTAGTTTATCTCTAAAAAGTAATGAAATATAACAAAGTCGTGCCAAGTTTAAGGTTCCTTATTGCGATTGGCATTATTATAGTTAATGTTGTGTGACTTGGCCGTTGAAGGGTAACACCACGTTTTCCAAGTGGCAATTTTCCATCGTCAATGGGTAGCGGTTGGACAACGGCAAAGTTACACAACATTAACTATAATAATAACGAAATCGCAATAAGGAACCTTAAGACTTGGCACGACTTTGTTATATTTCATTACTTTTTAGAGATAAACTAGCAGCTCCATCGAGACTTGGCCAGTTTTTTACAGAATGTGGATTTATTATACACATCTACCTTCCGGGTTAGTGGTGGAAGAGACTCCACCGTCCCGTAACCTGTCATCTTGTTGCGTTATCCCTCATCACGCTAACAGTATAGATGTTATTCGGAATTCGGATAACAAGACCTTTCCATATGCACTTAAATAAAGTAGTAACCCGTGTGCACAAAGGATTGTCAAAATAAAAATGATTGGACAATTGACAGTACGCTTGTTATTTTTGATTCGCTTCTCTATTGGCAAGGGTTATAACCCTATTGTATACAAGAATAGCCTATGTAAATAGAGCTAGAACAATGAAGGAGTCTCTGAAGCAATCCGCGGACGAGATAAGTCCCTCAACGTCTACAGATACTCACCCAAGAAAACTATTCTATGTCATTATTATGAAATAGATTAGTTTTTTTGAGTGAGTATCTGAACCGAAACAATGGAGGAATCTCGGAAGGGGTCATAGAAAACCTTCGACTGGCGTGAGGGGACAGTCCAGCTAGCACAGCATCTACTCAATTTAAAATGTAACTCTCACTTAAGGAGAATATGTTATCATAATTATCTAAAATTGGCCCAGGACAATAGTATTTCCTTCTACCTTCACTGAGCACAGCTTCCGCTGAAGGAAGTTGTTTTCACCTAAACAAATTGAATTATGTCATATTAACTGACCTGCGACTGAGCTGGGACGATGAACGAGTCTCCGAAGGGATCCGAGGATGGAGTGAGCCCTTCAACTTGCGTGAGGCCACGGCGCAGAGAGCACAACTCCTGCTCCAGGTCCACAAGCTCCGCGACTCCCCCGTCGGAGCTGGCGTCGACCGCTTTTATTGAGGATGCGCTCTCACCCAAGGAGACTATGCTCTGATAAAGATATTTTCATTTATTTATATAGGAATGTACGGTCGACCGACCCGCCTTTATGCATGAGATTGAATATTCCAAGAATTATGATAACATTAAAACCTTATGGCACCCATATAATGTATTACGACCTTTAATTTTTTGTATATGTATTAACGGTGCTGATATATTTTGCTATACAAACCTATAGAATAAAGGTATTCCTTGTAAATTTACTACTCTCTTTCTCTCTACTTTCAATTGTATCTTAAACAAATTAAAAGAATAGGTTTTCGATACATTGTTTTGGTCAACAAACGCGTTCAATTATTGCTGTAGGTTTGATCGTCAAAAAGGATTTGTTGCGGCTATTAAATGTTGGTTGGTCAATAACTATTTTAGGTAAGACGCTGGTAGTTAGCCAGACGAGCTCAGAAGTCCTAACAACCAATCAAAGCGAACAAAATCTTGTGCTCCCATTAGAAATTCTAGACCTAACTAAATCCCGATGGACTCAACTCATGAGTACACAACATCAACACAATATCGATGTAACTATTGGGATTGATTTCAAACACTACTATTTGGACTAAAGAAATAGTTATGGAGACAAAACACGTCAAGTATAAATATAATTAAACGGAATACTATCAACTTATTTTATTACGAAAATTTGATTTGAAATTCAGTTGTACACGACATTATTTGTCATTCGTGTGTATTTTATTGCAGATAAAATGAGAAATGCTCATAATTTTAATGGAGGATGACTAACGTGCCCACAATATTGTATTGCCTGATTTCAATAACACACACGCCATTGATTCGCTATCGGTGCTAAGGCCATCGATGGCTAACCAGTGGCCCATCGGCGGTCATTATTATGGTTCGTGGATTTAAATGAACACTAACTTCTATTTCACAATTACACTTTTACAGGCTTTGGTAGTGAACTCAGTAGCTGTTAATTATGTAAAATAGTTAACATTATAATTTTCTTCGAATAAACGTGGCATGGTCAGAAATCATCGTTCCATAATTAAAAATGTCAAACATAAACGATAACAATATAAAAATATCTACAAGGTTACTCTGATATTAGTTCTTTACAATTCACTACAGATTCATACAATATTCTTTACAATGGACCAAACATTAAAATATGGTCATTCCACTAACTAGCCGGATGAAAGAACGATCGAAAGATTTAATATACTAAACTTGATCCATCTGAACTACATGATTTCAAAGATTCTTTCACGTCTGTGCATTATCACTTAATTAGTCAATAAAAACAAATAGTTATCATAAAACATCGTAAACAATGTAAATAAAATAGATTACTGTTGCAAAAAGTTTTAGGAATTTGTATATGGAAAAATAGAAATAGTATCTGTTTACCTTAAACAGAGTTGTTTAGAGTTCAGTTATAGAACCTGCCAGCTTTCTTGGAAAGGATAGGATAGGATCACATGATATACAGAAAAAACCTTTAACTTGTTAAGGCACACTTGAACCTTTGTATCCATTTGCCAATCAATTTTCTCTTTTTATTTATTTAGCATTTCATTTTTGTTAAGTCGAGAAGGATATCAAGTTTGAAGTAAAAACGACAAATATTACACAACAAATAAGGGTTGTCAATATCTCAACATTTCTGATAATTGTTTTTTTTTTTTTTTATACATACAACTCAACATTTGTAAAACCTATTTTTTAATAGATGTCTATTTAGTTATTTTATTGCTACATTAGAAATTCCCTAGAAATAATTTATATGGCAAGACAACTATAAGGAACATAAAATCACATTGGTGACTATACACCCTTTGTCACATTTAGCATTTTGCAGATTTGCCCGCAATCGCACAGGAACCACATATACTTTTATGTTGTTTTGTGTCTTGTAAATAATACTTTGAATATACATATATTATATCTTTTATGTGCATAATTTTACCGATCTCGGACTTCTTAAATAAATATACAACTATACAACAATATCAGCAATAAAAAAGTATAATCTGCTATATAATATTTGAAGTGCAAGATATTACGTAACATAATTAAATCACTGTTACGATGTGCACAAAGTAATGCTTCAGACAGCAAGTGTTGACTGTAAGACAGCTTTCATGTAAGTTATAATAGTGTCAGTTTTCGTAATGCAAATGTAAATGTTGACGTGTCCGCAAACTGCTCAGCGCGCATTGTGACATCATTGCGTGCCTGTTTATCTTTGATAATGATTCGTTTGTACACATCTTTACATCTCAAGCAGGGACAATGACATACAGGATTATATGAAAGCCGGTATATTTCATAAACACATGAGTAAAGTTTTTTTATTTATTTTTAATTAGATGCCAACCTTTACGTGTTTGTACTATTACCAACAGAAACATATTGCGCTGGGCTCAATTTATACTGCAAAATAATACTTGATCAGAATGTCTTGCTGATTGAAAAGAAAATTCATTAATCAATTGTATAGTATTGTATTGTTCTCTTTGTGCAGAAACCAAATTATCAATGCTATCATCACATATTGCGTAGTTAGGGACTATTATTTTACATTATTTAAAGGGATTTGACACGTCAAGTGTTTTCAGCATATCATAAAAATAGTTTTTTTTAAAGCTTAATACAAGTGCTCATTACCATTGACAAAATAACATATTGTTTTATGATTTGTCATTATTTCAAAGATCCATAAATACATTGTTCAAATAAGATTCAAATAACAATAATATGGAATGTCAATAATTTACATCATTTGAAATTAAAGTGAATAAAAATAAAAAATGATATAAATGTATGCCGTGTATCTAATAGAAAAGAAAGAACCATTATTTTTATTATTTATTCAATACTTACTTACGTTTTCGATAAAGATACGCATATAAAATGTTTGTTTATAAACATCTAATTAGAATGTGATAATTATTTTATGATCAATAAGAAAAAAACTGTAACATTGTCCATTTGGCAGCTCAAGCTGGTACAATTTTTCATTTTTGGTATTCAGAACATTTACACAATTACTATTAGTAGTATGCATTTTGTACAGAAGTGTGCAAACGAACTGAGAAGTATACATATCTCCTTAAACCTACAGTGATTAAAGTTTAAATGATCCGAGAATTTGTACCGTAACGCTAAGTAAATAACTATTCATTCTTTATACTAAATTAATCAATTGATTTAATCGATTTACAGATTTCCATCAGTATGATTCCGAAACTAGTCACATTATTTTGCTACGTTATATTTTATCCAGCCAAAACACTAAGTAATAAAACAGCATATTATATCAGGTATTTTTAAAAAAGGACATTAGATATTTTCATTGATTGAGGAACTATTTTTTTTTTTCAGTAGATATCACTATATGAAAATGTTTCCTATACATACATTTAATTTTAACTGAAATACTTAATTTCGAAATTATAAACAAATAGCATTTACTATTAAATTCGCAAATAGTCTGGTGACTTATTATTTACCAGACGATTATGTATGGTCCATTATTTAAGAGGAACTTGAATAAACGGCTAATTAGTTATAATTTATATGATATAAAAAATATTAAAATTATAGAAAATTAATTAGAATTATATAATAATTTGACTTGTATAATAACAAATTAATCAAATAATGAAAATAATGGATGCAATAATGACATGTATGAATAGTTGAGTTATATAGTGACGAAATTATATTAATATAGTATAATGATATATATGTATAATGAAATCAGAATTGTATAAAAATAATAATTGAATTTAATAATTATAGTGACATGTAATAGGAAACCATATCATCCATATATCAATTAAGCATGCCTGCTTACGGTTGAATACTGTAACTTAATGTTAATCGTATTCTGGCAAAAAAAATCTAAATACCTTAGTTTTGCTCTCCGCCGCCACCGCGTGCCGCACGAGCGAACTTGGTACGGCAGTCTTCCCTTCCAACTGTTGCTTGGCCATTTCTACTTCCTTTTTCTTCAGTTCAAATACCACTTGGAATAAATCCCGCATTGCTATAACTACCTGCGAAAAGTATGTAATAAATCATTGGATGGGTTGTAATAAATCACATCTGCTATTATAGTAGTACATATAAATTATTTAGTAAGATAAATATAAATATTCAAATCTATAAAAATAGACAGATTTTTCAGTGCATTCAGACAAGACAAAAGACTTAAGTACATCATGAGTGGTCTTATCTCAATTCAACTCTCAACATAAATTTTTTTCACATCCTTTCAACCAAATGAGGCCGGTTGCAAGATTACACTGTGAATCAAATACATTTTGCAAACAATCATGGGTGGAGCCCCGTCTATTCAGTGCAAGAGTGGAATGTGGATTTATGGATTGGAATTTAAACAGCTGTAAGCGTGGGAAATGCTTCACTTTTTGTTGGTTATTCAAAACAAACAAGTTTATTAAATTCAGTTGAAGCCTTAGAACGCTATTTTTCTATAAAATATTATCTATGTAGGTTAGACACCAATACACCGTTTAAATATAATAAAAATGGTCGATTATGATTATTCCATTTTAATCACCTAGGTAATGTGAACTCGGTGATGTCAAACGAGGGAATAGATATGGCAAAATGAGATTGCAGCCAATATAACCTTGTCATTGAAATACGATATCACACAGCGATTAATTATTGTAAACACAAGTTTAAATTTTATGGCGGTAATATCACATGATTCAAGGACTCAGATAACTCCTAAAAAGCGTGAAATTCCTACATGCATCTTTTGCGACTGAGAAATTGATACAACGACGTAGTCGTCGCCTACCCGTGAATCTCAACGACATAGCACCTTTTTTTTTTGCGGGGGGAATATGCTCCTTATGCACCTTGTCACTGCGCTGGCTAGGCGAGGCCGTGTGTGGGGCTCTCCGGTAGAGGACCGGCCTACCCACTAAAAACCCTCCGGTGTCCTTCCAGACCATATCGGGGCGCGTGGCGGAGTGCGCTTTCGCGATGCTACCGCCACACGCCCACGGGCTAGCTCGACCTTAGTCGGTCGAGCCTTCGCCAAGGGATCAACGACATAACACCTACAAAATGAGAAACTAATCCACTTCATGAAGGATTTATGCAGCGATTACATTGCCCGGCCGACCAGGCCGATTAGGGTAGGGAGCTCAAAACGGCAAGTCTAATCGCACTAAGGCAGTAAGGGTCCTGACTAAGGGCGATCGTGGCTTCCCGACCGCTCTATGTCCTGACTAAGGACCCTGCTCACGGCCCGGCAGAACGGGCAGTATAATCGCAGCTTTAGGACTACGGAAATATAAACAGAGTCAGAACTATAATAGATTTATTAAGATCGGAGTAAGTAATGACTACTATAACCTATACTAACCCGTACTGAAAAGATAATAAATAATCATAAAATTAAAAAAAGCTGGTCTATGTCGAATAAACCGCGCATCATATGGTTTATTTTGATATAAACATATTATGTCAAAATTTGCACTAATTTCATTATGTAACGCAAATCATAGTACAAATTTGAAGGTAACTTTCTAAATATAGCGTTTCACGAATCATGTTATGCGGAGGCTTACTACTTATTACTTTAGGCTTAGTATTAACTAAAATTTCAGTTACAAAACTACTATTTGTTATCGATCGGGAAGTCGAAGGGGCTCGATTCACCGCGGTTAGGTTCAGTTGTTTCCACCGTCGTACCTTAATTTGATATTAATAATAACATTGTTAATAGTATTGTTGTGTGCCGACAGTTAGAGGTGCTGACGACTCCAGTAAGCTGCATATACAACTGTACAGACAGTGCACATATATAGCAGATTTCTGAAGATAATTGTCACATTGAATAACACCTCAATGTAACTGTACTATCCATCAGTTTCAATCAAAATTGATAGCAACATTATGTAATACGAGCTTATCAATCAATTACTATTAAGTGAGATGCAGGTTTTGTATACTTACTTGACTAGCTGCTTTATCAGTCTTTATGCCAAAAAATCTATGACCTGTGTCCGGCGATCCGAATATATAGCCGAACGCTCGCGAATCTGTCATATCTTGCGCGATAAACGATATCTTGTGGACAGGATGGTGATACAGAGAATCCTGCGCACAGAAATCAAATTAATGAAAATTGTGTTTGCATTATAATACATCGCCACAGCTCATATATGTACATGTCCACGCTACGAACACACCCTAACATAGGGTGGAATTTAAAAATTTTTTTTTTTTGACTTCACAGAATTCAACTCTGATGACTGTTTACTATTAGATGTATACGGTAACAACAAGTGAAATATAATAACCTGTAAGATGTAGCGACTTAAGATGAGTATACCTGATCTTTGTCGCTTATTAACAACTCTAAAGAAGATTGGCAGGAAACTATACATTGTTGGTACCATAGTTAGACTAAGTGTACGGCGATAAAAATACCATGTATTTCTTCGTTTTTAATAATATAACAAAAAAGGTAATCGCACCATATGTCTGCAACTGCTAAATAAAAAGATAAACTCATTTAAAAAATAGAGCATAGAGGTAACGAAACGTTATAAATCACTTATGTTTTGACTTTTGCGACGCTGTGTCGATAACTATGTGTTATCAAAACGTTGTAAATGTCAAAATGTGTGTGATTGATTTAATATTGACATACTCTATGCACGACACGACCATAAATTATATTGCATGTGACCACAGACGAAGTAGTAGAAGCTACGTACGTTAACATAATATACTAATCTGTGACGTTAACTTGACTTTGCCAGTTGACATAATAGTGACAGATTTTTCATTTATATCTAAAAATACAGGACTCAGCTAGGAATAGTAATATTACATTCATAAATTCTAGTGATATTATCGGTATTCTAACTGTCATTAATCAATAATCAGAATATGTATTAATCTATAATCGATATTTCCGTAACGAATGAAATAGTTATTTTTCTTATGCATATTGCGTTTTAATATTGCTTGGCGCATAAATACGTTTTGTTATCAATATTCCCTGAAATTGTAACTTCAATTTTTCTTTATTTACAAAAGTTATAGATTTTTCTCAGTGAAAGAAAAATAGGTAACCAGTTACCGTTTACAAAATATTAAAAAATCAGAATCGTACATTTAACAATGTAATGGGTACCAGGCCTGCCATTCTTCTTTATTACTAAATATGACAAAAGCTTGCAACGTACCCCCGTTTTATCATCGCGCAGTCGAAGTCCATCTATCGCAACGTGGACTTGTATCCGCTGTTTGTGTTCGCCGGCCGCGCGTATGGCCATCTTGAGGTCGGCGAGAGCCTCCTGGCACATGCGGTCGCCACGCGCTTCGGGCACCTCCAACACACCAATCAGCTTCGCACGAAACGAGACTCCTTCGCCGAGGAAGCGACCAGGCTCATTCTTATCTGGACACACATCAGATTTCTTTAAACGAATTTAAATGAATGGCGTACCTGCTTGGAGGTTGCTATGCTACGTGTTGTGACTTTGACAGATAGAATTAAGGTGCTATTATATATACTCGATTTGACTACAAAAATATTTATGTCAAATCAACAACGAACTGTCAGCAGTTATAATCAAAATATTTTGCTTTTCTGGCAATCTGAATATCTCTAGGGAAGAATTAGCGAGAATTGATGACTCATTTAGATAGTAATTAATTTTTACTTTCGCGGATTACAATCTATTTATGTCCTATTAATCATGGTCTGCATAATACGAGCTATATTATAAAAATCTCCCAAAAAATGTTTTGGCGGTATGCCAAAACGGATATATTTGCAAAAGTTATTGTAATCACTCAATTCAAACACATTAACACTAGCATCATACACACTGCTGGTATCAAAGCGTTTACATCAAGCATTCCTATTGTAAAAGCAAAAAATACGCAATTAGTCAATTCTATATCGCACACACAGTCTTAAAAAGAGACACGCACGACACCTTTGCTCAAAAGGCTTTTCACATTGGCCTTTTTCGGTGTCATCTTTTATTTACCACGACACATGTCAGAGGCGAGCGCTGAATAAAAGTGAGCTCAACTGTCCTATTTCGGTCCCTGCTTACGGTGCATGATTCATTGCCGGTTTAATTGAATATCCTGTTTTTAAATTTAGATTCTCGAGAAGCCGAGGACCGATGGCACCTGAATTTCTGCAAGCACGAGGTGACCCGAGGGTTATAGGGTTAAATCGGTTACATTATATGAATAAACACGGCATTCGCTTCTTTATTTCAGTAATGTTAAAGTTACTTTTAATTCTAATTCTCTTTTGAACATAGGACGTGTATAATCGTTTTTAATTTTACAAAACTGTTGTTTTAAAACTCAATTTTGAGCAATAAAATGCAACTTGATGCTACATTTTATTAACTACCTAAATATTGATATCCTACCTTAGTCTCCTTTGATCTATACGTTAGATTTATATATATGTACGGTCTTTGAATTAAAAGTGCGCGGCTAAGTTACACAGTACAGTAGGACATATGTTTACGCATACGTTTATGCTATGAAAATTTTTCGTGATCCACACCATTTAAAATACTATATATCGTGTCCAAACTACAAAAACATATATTAGGCACAGCAATCGTCAATCAGCCAATTCTGCCATGCGACATAAGTAAAGCGTGAAACTGATGAACTTCCGAGGCGTAATACTCACCGAACTGCCGTAAGAGGTGTTGGAAATGACACACCTGCATTATTCCCCGTAAAAACCGACAAATAGTAAGTTACATCCCCCGCCGCACCAGCGCTCCACATTCGCCACGGGCCCACAACACACGCTCTGTCCAAAATACCAGTGGTCACTTTATGGCACGACTCTAGCACGTGAGCGGGATACGAGGCTAGCTCCGCACCTGACTGTTAGTGGGGTGATCAGCCGATGCATGCATTACAACAGAAATCGCAAATTATAACAAAACTATGATACGATAACGTGGTAGATTCGATCGAGCGATCTAGCTAGGTACCGCATGATACAAGATGGATTTCGAAAATATACATAGTTGTCAATAAAAAAGCATACTTGAGCTATGCACGGTTAGCACTCACATTTGCAAGGGCTGGTTTTCTTACGAAGGGTTTGCATTGGAAAGTCAGTTGGTAACTTGTGGTTAAACATCGGTAGCTTTATCTTTTTTTCGGAAACACTGAAACGTAAATTTTCACTGCATTTTACCGAATTAAGCAAAAATTGAGTACGATTATCGTAACGTAGAGTGCATATCGAGCTTTCACAATAAGATTTATTGATTTTTATAGTATCGTTCGCAATGTCGTCGGGAACTTACTGACGTGGGACAGGTTACGTCGCATGCCGTGGACGGTTGAATTATTCACGGCGAACGATTATTGAGCAGCCGGATCCGTAGATGAATTTAACTTATGTTTGTAAAATTGGTTTTGAATAGTACAGTGGCGATAGCCGTCCGCGGGACCGGCGCAAGGAGGCGCACGCACCACACTCGGCCGTCCCGCCCCCCTCGTCGGCTGGGTGCGCCCCTCGCGCCGACGACCCCTAATCAATATCCCTACCCATCTCTATAAAATCGCCGGCGAAATGACACGAAATAAAAAAGTGTTTAACCCTTTAAGTTTAACTGTCAAAAACTTAAAATAGATGCAATCAAACATATGAACACATCGTAAACTTAAATTAAGTGCAGTTTATATATAACTAATAGTACGATTGATGCGTAGATAGATTAAAAAATAAAATTTCAAGCTTGCCCTTAAATCAAATCACATTCGACTCTCAACATTCCTGTTGTTAGGGGAAATTAATGTATATAATAAATAAGTCTAAACATATGAGGCACATCTATAACCCAATATACTATGTGTTTGATCAATAACTGTATGAAGCTATTTGTGGTACAATATAAATTTAAGTATTAGTTTATTTACTGTATATACTTAAGGAGCAAATAAAACAGAAGTACTTGTTATTGTTGTACATGAATAAGTTTCTCTAATGTTACGTTAACTTTACATATTCAAACAGTATATGTGCTGAAATAAAGATATAAGGGCAGAGATGCCAACATAATATTCAAGAAAACACACTAGCAATTTTATGACTTTGCTCTCGTATTGAAATATTAACAAGCACCGTAGCTCCATCAGATTTCTTTTTGATGTGTCTCCGCAAACCTCGTTAGATAGCGAGCGACACGCAACACGATAATAACGATTCGATTAATCTGTCGACCCATAGATCTTAGGAACTTAAACGAGAGTCCAACAAATACTAGATTTCCCAAGTCAACTGATTTTACGTCTTATTAAAGATCAAATACACAATCTAATAAATTATTGATTGCTTTGCTTTGTCCATGGGTAACCCAACCAGCTAATTACTCATTAAAATATAACAATATTCATTTTAAACCGTGTTTTCGGTGCTCATCATTGGCAAAATTGTCAAATAAGAACATAAGGCATATATACAAATAATAAGGTAACAGCGGTAGTGTATCCTTATTATTCTGTGTACTGTTGTATGTTGTTGTTCTTGTCTGCATTCTGTGTTCCACCTAGGTACGCGCAATTGGATCACAATTGTGCGAAAAGTCAGTTAAAGTTAAAGTTGAACTGCTCATTAGAAAACATACCTACACTATAATGCATAGGCGTGAGGCCTTACGTTTATTATGTATACTGTCCCCTTATTATCATCTGTTGAAAACAATTGAAAGAAAATCTCTACAACAAAGCAAGACCCACGTAACATTCCGAATCGATTACAAAAACAAGTAAAAGTCAAGATATATGAGCAGATGGACGGGCACACAATGAGTGACATAGTTCTTTGCAAGAATTAAAAAAATGAAAATTTCAAATGATGTCAGCAGACTGATGAACACAATGATGAGTTTCTGTGAGTACTCGTTGCAGTAAGTGGATTAAAAAAGTTTTGGATATTAGACAAAGGCTATGTCGCAAAAAATCATTCAAAATACACCTCTAGTAGCGAAAATTACGCCGTCAGTACAATCTTTCTATTCTATCAAATGCATAGTAAATAACAAAATGTTGTCACAAATAATTAACGCATGTATAAATAAGTGTGTAACCAAGATGCAATTTAATATTTTTATATTTACAATATGTCACTTATTTGCTACCTAATAGAAACAAATAATTCTCAAAATTTATTAATATTTGTTTTATAACTGATACATCCTTATTGAACCTTATACTTGCACCTAATAGAGAGCTTCCACTGTAAAAATATTTAATACAAGGTCAGACTGAAAAGTTCATGGCCTAACCATGAACACCAAGATTTTTAAATATTTTTATTTCTCTATATAGCCCTCCTGTAACTCAATGTACTTTTTCCATCTAGTTTCTAGAGCCATTACACTAGGTTTATTGCTTATTAAAAATTTTTGTTATACCAGTCATCCAAATAACTGTCTACTGCTGCTCCAATTTCTTCACTACTCAAAATCTTAATTACAATCCACCCCTATGTTTTTTTAAATGGGAGAAAAGGTAAAAATGTGATTGATGTGCGAACTGAATAAGGAAAATGGGGCGATAATTCAATTTCTCCAAAAGATTTTTGCAATGTATGAACACATATTTTAGTGACAGAACTTTTTCATCAACATTTCAGGTGTTGCTGCCTTTATGCAGATAAGCAACCATCACAACTCTTTTTGCATCCCAAAATACTGATACTGTGACTTTTAGCTAAAGCAGGTTGCGGTCAAACCTGCTTTAGCTTTTTTAGGCAATGGAAATTTACTATGATGGAAGTTTTTGTCTCTAACATAATGGTAATAAACCCACGTCTTGGTACTTTGGGGGACACAGGATAATGGGATAGTACTTGATAAACTGTACTTATTAGAAAATGAGTTTTTGTTGGGGCGTCAATGCCGTACGGGAGAAGAATTCAATGTAGAATACTGCATAAATCCATTCCAGTTCCAATAAAGATGGTATGTTTGAAAGAAGCTAGTGTTGGAAAGATTTAATGTATTCACTGCATTTCAAATAGAGATTAAGAATAAACAACCTTTTTATTATAGTTTTGTTTATATATAGTCATTTATAAATTTTATAAAAGAATCCAGAATTTAGGTGATTTCTAAATTCTGGTCAAATTAGATGAATTATCTAATTTTATGTTACATATCTAATTGTAAATTTCTAATAAAATAAACAAATTTTATAAAAATATTAAGTTTAATATCAAAAGTGTAAAAGTCATTTACAATAAAAGTCATAAACCTTATCTAGATTTAGTTATGATTCAAACTAGCTAAATGTCGAAACCGATTTTAATGCTGTGTCTTACACTATTACAGATACATAATACAATAAATTTCAACAAGTGACTAAAATTAACGAGGACATAGCTTCAATATATATTTCGATCAGCAGCATAATTATTAAAACTATTGTTTAAGTTGAACTATACAATACATTTGAGATCATTTTATAAGCTTATACAAGCTTTTCACATTCTTCATTCACTGTTTACATTATTTGAGATCTCTAGTTAGTAGGTAACATTAGATATTAAATGTGAAAGTATTAGTAATAAATTATATAAAAAACTCAAATAATATATCAAATCCAACTAACCTATTAATATATTAAAAAAAAAATAATAATAAATAAATAAATAATACTGTTTATGGATGATTTACTCTTTCATATATAATATAACAAACTAATTTAGTAGCTTACCTTTTCTTTCAGCCATTAGAAATATTGTTAATACTGCATCACAACACATGAATACTGTTATATAATAACTAAAAGAATGAAATATTCTACACAATATCCCTAGTTTTATTCAATACAAAATTGGAAAATAAATCAAGTATAAAATGCATTTTCTGATAAATTATTTTCTTTTATCATAACACTGTTACTGTATGTTTACATCCAAAATTATTTTAATTGGATTCAGTTACATAATTATTAATATAAGTATACATAATTATTTAGATACTTATGAATAATAATATATTTTCACATTTTTGTATTGACTTGTGTTTATAATTATGAAAGAATGACAGTACTGACTACTGACTGCAACCGACGCACACAAACAAAAACTTTGGGTAATCTATGGACGCACAGATGAGTATACTATTGATTTTTTTTAATAAAAGTGTTACGGTTTTGGAGTATAATATTGATTGACGCGAGCACAGATTACAAAAGTAGAGAAAAAAAGTCCTTGCGGTACAAATCGAGGATCTAAAGTTTATTCTTTAATAAAGGTTGTTGGTTTTGTAACGTTGACGTAAAGATCACTTAGAGCAATTTTTTCATTATTATCATTTTTTATTTATTTTATTATATAATTTAATAAAGCAACAAAAACCTAATTCTAAAAATGAACTTTTCCTAAGAAACAAAGAAGTATATAATTCTAAACCCTATGTATATAAAAAAAAAATTAAAAAGAAACCCCAGTTACAAAAAGGAAAACCCGTCTAGCATGGCTGCGCATGCATGGATCCCATTATGGTGGAGGCGTTACCTCCAGCAGCGATACGTTGAACGAAGTAAACGCCAGTCTTTAGCGGCCCTACTGCCTAACTCAAAGCGTTTTTAGCTCTCGCTTAAACGTCATATTTCTATTTTCGTACCGTCTTACTTTTTAAAATCGCTTTTACAATAATTTGACAGATGATAACGATTAAACGAATTATTATGTATGGATAATGCAATTACATAAGAAAAATAAATAAACCTTTTAACTAAAGACTTTTTCAGTTTTAAACTAATCTATAATAGTATACGTAGTATCTCTAACTAGTCTGTGCTGTACACGTTCACAGTTTCTTCGATCTTCCTCTTCTTTGTCTATCCACATTTTTGACATTGTCAATGTCAGCCCACATAATACCTATTAAAACACAGATCAGTATACTAATCTGATACTAATTAAGTTTGCAACGTCAGATTAAACGAATGCTACTACTGAATAAATATCACTGTGAATGTAATGAATACTTTGAATTGAATTACTTTGCGCAAGATCGCAAGTTGGCGTCTGCAGCGACAAGACAACATTTGTTATGTTGAAACTTGAAAGTGTCATCGATGGCGCGCCAAATCCAATTCGGAATGGATTATAAATAAGCGTTATTATTGTTCATCTGGGTTATCGTTTTTTGCGCAGTAAAGTAGTTTCATATAATTAGGTAAAATCATTATAATGAGTATCATATTTGAAGCAAACAATTGTAGTCTTATTGATCATAGTGTTTACATATCTAAACTCTATGAGAAGTTTGTTGGTGAAGATGCAGAATATAATTATAAACTGAAATCTACAATATTTTGTATCAAAAATGTTAAGAAAAAAAATCGAAAAAGGAAACTTGATTATGACAAAATAGGCACAGAGGTTGGATTCTTCTCATTTCCTTTCATAATTAGATTATAAAATATATTTTAGACTTGTGATCTGTGTATTTATATTTATAGCTAATTATAAATTCATTTCAGCGCTTCTGCAATCAGATGATAACATTTTAACCAGTGCATTACTAAATATTTTGCAGGCAATTACTCTAAAAAACAAATATACTCTATTTAAAGATAAAATTCCTGACAATATAAAGAAAAAATTGTATTCGCAATATAATGTAGGTGATACAAAAATTGTTCGACAATTTTCCCAAAAATTATTTGAAGCAACTGATTTAAACTTACTTGGTATAAATGGTGGGAACAATTCTAATATACCTTTGAAGTGTAGACTATTTGACAATGACTTTTATTTACCAGGTAATTCACGGTGAGTATAGTTAAGTTATTGTTAGCATTACTTTAAATGGTATAACTGATTTGTTTTATGCATTTCAGATTTTACTGTGGTGATGTTAAAGATATTTGTGTCAAGCTTGATTGTAACAAATATGACATAGTAATAGCTGACCCACCTTGGTGGAACAAGTACATAAGGAGATTAAAAAGCTCAAATAACAAGCTGAGGTAATGTTATTATCATAAACCTAATAATGTTGACAGTCCAGCACTGTGTTGTAGCCATAATTATTTTCTGTTAGTGAAATGTTATGATATATTAAGAATAATTTATGAATATATTAATGATTATATTGATTTTAATCTTTAGTGTTGCATTATTAAAAGTTTACTCTATAATTTATTGTTTTTCAGCTATACAATGATGTATAATGAAGACATTGGTAATTTGCCAATAAAAAACCTGCTTTCAAGTAATTGTCTTGTTGTGATTTGGTGTACAAATTCACCAAGCTGTATCAAATCAGTCATAGATGAAATTTTTCCAAAGTGGGGGGTTGAATATCTCACTACTTGGTATTGGTTGAAAGTTTGCATAGATTTGACTCCAATTTGTGAGTTTAGTTCAGGGTGTATGAAACAGCCTTATGAAAGACTGATTATCGGTAAAGTTGGCAATATAGGACAGGTTCCAGAAGAAAAAATAATTGTTAGTGTTCCCAGTGCATTACATTCTCATAAACCACCTATAATAGGTATGTCAGTTTATATAGGTAAAATAATTTGTATTCATTTTTAAATGTTCATTATTATTTTAATTATTGATATTTCTCGACTGCTCCTGCTATCTTAATTGCTTCATTATTTTCATTTGCTCTTTCTATAAGCTTTTCTTTCATTTGCAAAATGAACACTTTAATCTTTGTGATCATATAGATTTTTATATAGGTATGTAATTTTGTTTAGTTTCTAAGTAATATGTGACACTTGAATCTGAGTAAGTCAAGGAAGTAAAGAATAATGAAAAAAATTGGATAAAGAAACATTTTTTTTTTCAGAACTATTGCAAGCATATTTATCTACAAAGAATGCTTGTGTTTTGGAGCTGTTTGCAAGGTATCTTCTTCCTAATACCACCAGTATAGGCTTTGAGCCTCTTAAATGGCAACACTCCTCTCTGTTTGAACTAGAAGAAACTGTAAATATTAAACCTCTTGAAATAGTTTAAGTGCTGTGCTATGTGGAAATAAAGATTTAATAAGAGAACTACATCATTATTTTCTCAAATACTTACACGGCATCATAAAAATCACACCTATTAAAAAATCCACTTGAAACAATTCTATACATTATTTGGAATAATTGATAACAGTAATATTAGGTATCATTTAAAAGTTACCATAAAGTAGAACCAAAAACATTGAATCGTTCTTTTTATTTTTTTTTTGTATTTGATAAAAAAAAATGTTTACAAAGCAATAAAATTATGCTTGATTTAAAAATGTTTGTGTTTTTCATGTTATTAATCTGTTTTTAAATCAAGCATAATTTTATTGCTCTCCCTCGTAACAAATTTATAAGCTCTCGAAAGGAACGGGACCATTCCTCAACAAAGGCCTGTTCTATCTCTTGTAAAATAGTATCATCAGGCTAAACCTTACGTGACAAATGGTACCCGAGGTATTCTATCGGGTTTAGGTCTGGAGTTTAACCAGCCATCTTGCATCTTCTCTCTCCTAGGCGCAGTAACGTCAACCAGGAGACCTATTTTTGAATTACGTATGCGACTCTAGACGGTCTCCATGTACAGCAGGTATAACTCTTCGAACCAAAAGCGGGTTCAATGGGCGCTTTGGCTGCATGTCCATTCCCGCATCTGACGCATTCTAGGGCGTAGTGGCACTTGGCCTAGGAGTACCTAAAGATTGAAATAGGAGGCACTGGGCAGGACCTTTCATACCACTTCAGGTATTTCGATGCCCGGCGTGCCAAGGAGCACCAATGTCTCGTAACTGGGCGATGTGATGGAGTACCTCAGCGAATACTTCGGTAACCTGTGTGTGTGTTGACTTTATACTTTTTTGAGGAGTGAAATAAGAGTGTATGTGATTGAACTTGGTAAATCGAAGTGCTAAATCAATGAATAACATAAGACTTAAAGAGGAGAGAAGAGACATTGTGTCTATATTTTGAAAAAATAATTACAATTACGGATGGAAACATTGTTTTGATGGAAAAGATGGAACAATGGAAGCAAAATACTTTGTTCAAATATTGAAATACTTATTTGAAAGACTGACTGTACGAAGGACCTGCGTTTTTTTTATGTGTATTAAGTTCATTTTCCTTTTAGATATGGTTTCATTGAAGGAATTTCATTGAGTACAAAGCATGGTGTACGTAAATCTATATCTTCCATAATATGTAAACTAGAATAAATTGTTAACATATTAAAAAAAACCCTTTCCTATAATATCATATTTTTATAGTAATTAAATATTACTGGTGAATAAACTTTTATTGCAATTTGCGTCGCCCTGGTCAGTCTCGATCTTAACGTGGACACTACACAGTGAGACACATTGGGCCAGGCGTTGGTCCAACACGTCGGACTGGATTGGGTTTCTGTTCAAAATCCTTTGATGTGCGGACGGAATACCGACTTTATTTGGTTGGCGTCAACTACCAGCATACACCAAGCAATGCTCTACACGTTGGCCTCATGTGTTCGGCAATTGTATATAGCCGTCTATAGATTTATTTACCATTATATAGGCAATGCGAAAGGAATACATAGGATAGGCATGTGTGAGAGAGATGGAGAGTTGAGATTATTCATGTACACGCTAGCAGCAGCAGCTTGCAGTGGCCCGACGTCACTTGTGAAACGTATCTTGCAAATTTTTAATAAATCATGCATTTAAAGTCATGCATTCTAATAAAACAATAAATTTACAAATTTATTGTTTTATTAGATGTAAACAAATATGGTTTCGTATGCAGTCACCTGGTTGCAATTAATCTAGGAAAGAGATTGCAGAGAATTATATATTTGACATGTAAGTTCGATTGAATGATTTATTTCCTTTGCATTGGAATTTTATCAGTGTCAGCTACAAAGAAAATGTTATAGCAACAAAGTTATATTATTATTATATTGATCATTACCCGTGATAGAGGTAATGAAAGCATTGTAGTGAAAGTGTAATGATAGCACTAAATCTATTCTATATTTTCGAGATTTTTTTTTCTGTTGTAAATTGCTCTGACAGTCTCTGAAACAAGCAATTTTTACTCCTTTGCTTGAACGTAGCCTGTATTCTGAACACAAATTCCCAGGTCAGTAAAGCATCTAAAAAAAAATGAATACAAATTCGAATTGTTGTTGCGCCATGAACTATATAAACTGGCACATAGTAAAGTTAGAGCGAGAGAGTGAGATATTGGCGACTGGTGATATAGCTACGACCGCGCATTGTGTCTACCCTTAAAGAAATATTAATTAAATTTGGAAAGAAAGAAAATAAGATGTTGTTTCGTACCATTTCTGTAAAATATTGTGGTTTTATTTTATACAAAAAATAACTCATTTCATATTAAGTACTTTGAAGTTATGTAGAAAACATATAATATATTCTATCGTCAACAATTATAAATATTTCTATCTATATCAATGCTATTTATTGCTCAAACACGTTTTAAAGGGATAAAGTATATAAAACAAGATTCAGTCTTTTAGTAAATAATTTAATTAAATTAGGCAGCTACCTGTTGACGTCAAAATTAACTGTTTCCATTTAAAACCCCATTTGTTTTATTTTTTTTGGGATAACCATCTGGATTCATAGTTTGCCACCTCCAAAAGTCAGTACCTAAAAAGTAAGAAGATTGCCATTAATTAGTATACATCTATATGAAGAAATAGATAAAGATATATGTTATAATTTTATGTTAGAAGGAAATATAAATGTGTAACCTTAATACCATAAAGTATTTTTTGTTAAAAATAGTGGCCAAGATTGGTAAATTTTATCAATATCTTAAAATAACTTTCGCATTTTATTTGTTTTAATACAACATCTCATATCACACACTAGCTTTCCGCCCACGGCGTTGGCTATATTATATCCGATTTTACTATAGGAAAGGGATATTTTTCACAATAAAAAATTTATGCGACTTGTTTAAAACCTGAGGAGGTTTTAAACAAGTCCCAAATTATATCAGAATTGGTTTAGTTGTTTTTACCCGAGTGCCGAAAAAAGGAGGGTAATGGATTTCGAGCTTATGGATGTATGTCGGTTATTTGTCACCTGTTAGGTGGTGTTAGGTAACCTGAACAGCTTGATCAATTTTGACAAGCGAGGTGTCGTTCGATTTGTCGTAATTGCGTGAGTGACACTGGGTATATTAAAATTTCTAAAAAATGAGAATGACAGAATTTTGGCGCCAAAAAATATCGTCGAATATCGTGTCTATAAAAACGTTGAATCGCCGTTTCCTTATGAGGGTGAGTTTTGAAAAATACTTTAGTGCACCCTTAGAGGAATGTATGTACCAAAGGATTCTCAACGGTCTTCACTATTTTCTTCTCATATATATTCAGAATTCTTAGATTTATTATCTTTTATTATATACATTATATTTACTTTGATAATGTAGTCTAGATATATTTCTTTAATTCTTATAATACCTATAGTATGTGTAATATAATATCCAAAATTCTGCTGAAGATACATAGGTATTCTGAAGAAGGTTGTCAATTAGACTGCATGTATTTTATTGCGCCCATAGAGTGATCCCATTTATATTTTATTCAAAAATTATTAATTAAATAATTCTAATAAAAGAAATGAAACCTATATATACAAACTTGAACTAAAATGTAATATATACTTACACATCTGTTCAACCGTGTAGCGCGTACTCCAGTTCAGCTCCCTCTTGGCCAGAGAGGGATCGGCCCACATCGCCGTAATGTCTCCCAACCGCCTCTCCACGTACTTCAACGGAATCTTGGTCTTCGTCACCTTTTCAAAAACGTCGACCAACTGTTTGACAGTTACCCCCTTGCCCGTTCCTAGGTTATATGTCTGAAAAAGTTTATTAGGTATTTAAGTTATATTGTAGTTATATATTGTTAAAAAGTATTCAAATGTGATATAAATGCTCGGAATTATGAGTGTTGATTTGCCGTTTCTATTTCGGCTTATGAATTGTCAATAATCACAAATTAGTATGTTTTGAACAGTCATCGCCGTATAACGTAGTGAATTCTCTTAAAACAACTTGCAAGAACCCAAGTTTTATATATTCTTAGCTATAGCATAGTTATATTGATGAGTTAAGGAAAAACTGGCTTGTAGCATGTTTCGTCTTATGGTCGCCCATTAAGTTAGATGAACACTGAGAGCTTTTCTATCGAATAAAGAAGAAAATCCGTCCCGTTTTCATATCCCTTTGTGGTCCTAAAATTGTTTTTATTCTGCATCCACCACTATTCTCGGAAACAGTATGTAATGCTTTTGTATTTAGGTATTTCATCATAGCCAGCAATATGTGTGAAACTGATGGAACTCGACTTTCCTATTCCAATATTCCTATTTTATCAACAAATTTTTTAAACTCTTTCTTTTTAAAATGTTAAGAATAGTCAGACTGCTTTTAAATTTCGACAAATTGAATCAGTGGATATCATTAAGACTTTTAAAACATTAAATAAAAAGAAAACCGCGGACCTTTGGGGAAACTCCGTCGTCACAGAATCAGTAATTGAAATAATAGCTCCAATTCTAGCTTGTATATTTAATGATTCTATTGATGGTGGTGTTTTTCCTGATTTAATGAAACATAGCAAGATAACTCCTTTGTTTAAGTCTGGTAGCTCATTTGATCCCACAAACTTTAGACCTATTTCAGTGCTACCAACGTTTAGTAAAATTTTTGAAAAAATAATGTTAGACCAAATGCAAAACTATTTTCGTATTAATAATCTTCTGCATAATAATCAGTTCGGTTTAAGTAGGGGTCGCTCAAGAACCGATGCAGGTGTAAAGCTTTTAAATAAGATATTTGACGCCTGGGAGGATTCACACGATGCTTTGGGTGTCTTTTGCAACTTATCCAAAGCATTTGATTGTGTTCTCCATGAAACTCTGATTAATAAATTACGTTATTGTGGTTTCAAAGACTCTTCTCTGAATCTTTTTATTTCATATTTGAGTGACAGGATTCAGAGAGTCGATATTAATGGTACGAGATCTCAGGGATCTTTGCTTAAGATGGGCGTTCCACAGGGCTCAATTCTTGATTCCTTTTTATTTTTAATATATATAAATGACCTTCCCTTTTATGTTAATTAAACGGAGGCAAAATAACACTGACAACGACACTGTGAACGACGCAATCTTGTTAATAACTTGCGTCTAAATGAAAGTAAAACTAAATGTATCACATTTGTATTGCCAAATGTAAAACAGGTAAACACCGAAGTAATTATAAAGGATAGGAATGTGGACCTCGTGGACACCACAGTATTTTTAGAAATTACTCTTGATTCCAAACTTCAGTGGGGCCCACATATTGATAAATTATCAAAAGGGCTCAGCATTGTAGCATTTGCAGTTTTGAGAATACGCCAATTAACTGACGTAGAAACAGCTAGATTGATGTACTTTAGTTACTTTCATAGTGTAATGTCGTATGGTATTTTGCTGTGGGGAAATGCTGCCGACATTCAAACTATATTTATGCTGCAGAAGAGGGCCATTCGAGCAATTTATAATCTAAAAATACAAGAATCTTTAAGAGATAAATTTAAAGACACTGGTACAATGACAGTTGTGTCTCAATATATTTATGAAAATCTAATATATACCCATAAAAACATTCATTTATTTAGTGTAACAGTGATGTCTATAGCTTCAATACCAGAAATAAAAATAAATTACATTTGCCTCACACTAGGCTCCATAAAATTAATAATTCATTCAGAGGTAACTGTGTGCGTTTTTACAACAAAGTTCCGAGCAATATTGTACAATTAAGCCTAAATAAATTTAAAATCATTGTTAAAAGTGTACTTATTAGCAAAGCCTATACGGTTACTGATTATATAAAAGACATAAATGCTTGGACTTAATGTTTCTTAGTTCCACCAAGCATTTCCATGAACTTTTGTAATTATAGTTGTAGGTACCTATAAGTTCAACTTTGTATGACTTGGTAACGATATATATTTTTGTAAATATCGTTGCTTCTGTAAAAGTTATGGAGTTTCTTGCGCCCGTTCTTCTCTATAACTAAAAGAATGGGTAGTAGGGAAAAAACAATTTGGGACTATTCAAAAGAGCATATCTCATTGCCTATTTGAAATAAATATTTTGACTTTGACTATTCAGTGTATCCGTATGATTTTTATGAATACTCAGTGTTGATTTTATCTTACTGATTAAAAAGAATCAACACAATTTTTGTTTTGAAGATGAACAGTTTCAAATTTAATACAATATCTACAAGAGTATTGCTTAATCTAAGACATAAGACAAACAAAATTATATTTTTAAGGCTTAACAAGTGGTCATGAGAAACAAAAATGTGTATTAAATGTTTAAGATTGTGAAGATTTTCCATTTCATTAGCAAACATAGGACACGGATATAATATTCAATAATATCTAGAGGTTAAGGTGGACAATTTTTCATGTAATAATGCTAATGTTTTTTATAATGAAAACTACCAGATAATATTGACATACTTATATTTTACTGAACTTTTACAATAGATTTCCTTTTATTACAGCGACACCATTTTTCATTTTAGCAGAGGGAACAAAAAACAGAACGGGAAGCACAATTATTATTTTTGTATACAAAACTCAATGACAAAGGTATGTCGTGCATACAGCTATTATTTCAACAAATACTATTGTGTTTTGGCTTTGGGTACAAGTACACTTACACATTACTAAGTATTTCATTTGGATCGAATGCATTCATACCTAGGTACCATGTAGTGGATATTTTTTTTCAATAACTGATCAAAAAATAGTTTGATCATCCTCACACAAGATCGAATTCTATTTCATTTTCTACTAAGAGGAGAGGTTGTAAATATTCACAAGGAGCACTAAAGGTGCCCCCACAGGCAAGTGTAGCGGAGATTACATTGGACTCCATGGCAGCCGGGGCGACTCGACCGACATGACCTACCAACTAAACTCGGCTTTAAGCTTAGCTTTTTTTTTTTTTTTTTTTTATAGCTTAGGGCAGCAAACGAGCAAACGGATCACCTGATGGTAAGCGATAACCGTTGCCCATGGACACCCGCAACACCAGAGGAGCCACAGATGCGTTGCCGGCCTTTTAAAAGGGAATAGGGGGAATAAGGGGAATAGAGGGGAATAAGGGGGTTGGGCCTCCGGTACCCTCACTCACTCGGCGAAACACAGCGCAAGCGCTATTTTACGCCGGTTTTCTGTGAGGCCGTGGTATCACTCCGGTCGAGCCGGCCCAATTCGTGCCGAAGCATGGCTCTCCCACGGTAAGACATTAGGGCAGGGAATGAGAGCGACCACTCCTTAAGAGAGGGCGCGCTGCAGAGCAATTGGGTAGACGACAATTTTTAAAATTCTATATATAATAAGAGTACTCTTTTAAATGAGAAATAATGTAGAAACAACAGTACACCTGCACCTATTACTTTTGAAGATACATCGCCATGTTTGCGGCGCTGTCGCGGGTCGCTCAAAAACGCTCCATACTAAAAACACTGCAATCGTGACGTCATAACTAAGTAAAATCGCCTAATTTGTATGAGCGTATAAACAAATTTTACCATAACTTTGTTATTTGTACGTTTATACGTATACTTTCTATATAAAAAATATTACATTTAATGTGAGAATGCTAGAAATGTGTTCGTTTCATTAGAATTACGTAAAAAATAATTGCTCATTTTTTAGAAATCTAAAAACAATATAAATTAATAATTAAACTGAAATTTCTATATTGACATAGTTTCATTAGATATAAATTGTTCAAATCAGATAATTATAGTATAAAAACGGCCATAATCAGTTGTAGTCGTCTACCCTATCCTGTGAAGAGGTATCACGTGTATTGTTGAAATTCCACCAGGACCTAAGAAAACTGTAAATCCTGTTACAAGTCCAATGCAAATGAAGAAATAGACTAACCTTAAGCTTGACATGATTGGTGTTTAATAAATTGAGCGCCGCGACATGTCCGCTGGCCAAATCCATGACGTGGATATAATCCCTCACCCCTGAAAATAGAATACGCCATACAAATGAATTATATCATATTAGTAAGTTTTCCGTGTTCAATGTACTATTATTATATGAATTATTTTTTTCCACTAAAGAGGAGAGGTTGAGTATTCTCATGGATTGGTATCCCTGAGAATACTCAACCTCCAACATAATCCCCGTGGCAGTTGGTTTCGGATCACCACTCCAAACCGATAGAGACGGCTCCGCCGGAATAACCTACCGACTAACACTCACTCAGTCTAAGCCTTGGCGATAAGAGCCCTATGATTTGGATGGAACGGGGATTTTATAAATGAGAATATCTATTTATTTTATTGTTGCACGTTCTACTTTAAGGAAACAATAGTACATATTTATTTTTGGTATGCTGCACTCGTAATGTTTACAATGTAGTTAATGCATTTGTTCTAGGGTACACTGGGTGCCACATTAAGATTTACATTTACAATATGAAAATAGCCGATATTTCGAGTTATTACAATGATTTAATAGTCAAACATTGATGCGGTGTTTACTTATTTTACACCAAAATACGCAATGATAAACACCACAGAAATTTCATGCAAAATTATCAGAAGAATTATCTTTTGATTTTCATGATATTTATACATTTGTATTTAAAATAATAATTACGAGTATAGTCAATTAGAATTTATTCATAAATTTTGCAGAGAATTATACGTTAGTATGCCTACGTGTTCAAACTTTCCTCAAATATGCTAAAACCTTGCCAACTTAGTTATCGACTGTATACTTATGAAGTTACAAAACAACTTGTTCTGTGTAAAATTAAATAATAGTAAATATATATATATATATATATATTATATATATATATATATATATATATATAATATATATATATATATATATATATATATATATATATTAAAAATATGACTAAAGTGAATATTTTTTTATATCAATGGTTATACATTCGTTCATTGATTCGTTTCTTTTTCAGATCTTTTGTGGTTTATACAATTTTCGTGATAAATATTCCACTATATAAAAATAAAAAATTACGATACGATACAATTACGATATCTGGATATGGTATCGCGTAAAGGTTTTAAATACACAACAATTACCTGTGCCATCGGGCGTGTTGTAATCGCTGCCGAATACTGTGAGCACTGGCTTTTTCCCCAGTGCCACTTGAGCCATGAACGGCATAAGGTTAGTGAACTCTTTTGTGGGGTCCTCCCCGATCAGCCCTGACGGGTGGGCACCCACCGGGTTGAAGTAGCGAAGGGAGATTATGTTCCATTTCTGGTGATTAGAAGATCATGTTGAAGGTTAAATTGATAGATCGAAAAAATGATGGTTTATGGAAATCAAGGCTAGTTCAAAAAGAACTACTACTAGAATTAATTAAATAACATTTTTGAGTTAACAATTACTAGCTGACCAATCCTCGCACACATAGACATATTTTTAATTGATTCTCCTTTTTCATTGGCTTATGACCTTCCTCGATAAAAGGGCTAACAACTCATTTCTACTTTAAGGTAACTCAATATATTGGTTATTAACTGATCTCTATAATAATTTTTAATCTTGAAGGTACATACGCATTTTAGATTGCACCTGGAAATCATAAATCTAAAATGCGTATGTCCACTGTCAGCAGTTTATCTAGTGGTCAATATTGAGCACCAGTATTCCAACTAAATGAGGTGATCTTGAGACACCGTATAAAGAGTTATTTTCGTTTATTTCAAGCTTTATTACCCGTGTAAAACTAATTACAATAAGTTATAAAACAAAATATTAAGAATAATATTTACCATATCAGCAGCGCAGAGATCCTTCAACATTTCTTCAATAAAGTACTTTGTCCTCCCATACACATTGGTAATCTTACCCGTCGGGTGATTCTCTGTGATTGGTAAATACTCAGGCTCTCCATACACGGTGCATGACGAAGAGAACACCATTTGGTAACAGTTATTCGCGCGCATTACCTGAAATATGCAAGGTTTTGGTGTATCAATAGGTAACACTTCTATTTTGAATGTATGAATGTATAAACTCACCATTTCACCATCCTACCAATGTCGAATGTCTGCAAAATTTATTGTTATATATTTTCTATATGGTTCTAATAACTCACCTCCAATAAATTAAGCATTCCCAGTAGATTATTCTGGTAATATAACAGGGGCTGTTGCATGGACTCCCCTACAGCTTTCAAGGCAGCAAAGTGAATAACGCAGTCGATTTTGTGCTATGTAAAAATACAAACGATGATAAATAATTCTCAAATTTACATCGAAATCGCTAAAAATAGAATACGCTAAACAGTTAAATAACAGTATTTTCAATACTTAAGCAAAGAAGTTTTAAAAGCTGGAATAATGCTACCTCTTTATTGCTCTGTTTTCATTATGTTTAAGTAAGCGGTTTTAGTGCAACATATTAATCAACGCTCTTTCATGCTTAGTTAATAAAACTTTGACACTATGGTGAAATTTTAATTCGTCATCAAATATAATTTTATTACTAACCTTAGTAAATATTTGTGCAATCTGCGGTTTGTTAAGCAAGTCAGCTTTGTAGAATGTGACACACTTGCCAGTGATCTCCTCCACGCGGCGGAGGGCCGGCGATCCTTCCTCGTCTCCGACGGCGTTGGCAAAGTTGTCAATTGCAACAACCTCGAGTCCCACCTGACAGATATTTGATGGTTCTTATCGTTTACATAAAAAAATATCTGAAGTTGAAGAAATGATGATAATTTTAAACTGAAATATTGACCTACTTATTCTACTCAATCCGCTTCTTATTTAGTTGTATGTCACAAAATGATTGTCGTTAAGAGTAATAAATGTCTGATCTCGCAATTTTTTGCTTTCTATACGTATTTCAACTCAAACCTATTTTAACTTAAAAACTGTTATTTTACGTGACTTGACAATCAGTTATTAATGACGAAATATTGATCTACGAATATTGTGCACGTAAAGCAGAAAATCATTTAATACCTACCCCTGCAAGAAACCCAGAATATTTTATCTTATATAATTTAATTTTTATTATATAATTGCTTAATTGCATAATTCCAACAAACAAACACATTTTAAGTTTTCTCATATTAACATTAAAAAGTAGGTATACATAAAAACTTATAATTACTCGTACTTATTAAAGTTCTTGGCAATTTTGTTTATATTATCTATCATACTCGTACATATCGGGTAACTACCACACATTTTATGGTTACAGTCGTCACCGTTGCAATGTATTTAGTATCAACTATAGAGCGTTTTTTTGTGATCCTTAGCATTTATAAAAGTAATAATCGCAGATAGGTATAATATTACTTCTATAATATATCTCAGCTAATAAATAATGTGTCAGACCGTGTGTATCCATCAGAAGTGGAGATTCTGCAGAAAAAAAATATTAACTAAATACATTAGCCCTACATCGAATGTTCGAATTATGCAACAATCTATTGACCGCCATTACGTTTACAGCTGATTAGCATTTAATAGCTGATAGGGGGTGGTGGTGGGTTTTTATGTTAATAGCTGATAGGGGGTGTCAATTGAAATTTTTATCTTTTATTTTAAAATCAGTTATCAAGGAATGTATAGAGATTTCAAAATAATGAGATTCATGAGTATGGTTACTTAGATCGACGGGACATCGTTCTCTTTGAAACCATTTGGAAGTTATTCGTTCAAATTTGGAATGAGGAGTGAGTACCTGATGACTTTCGAGTCTCTCGTATTTGTTCGCTATACAAAAACAAGGGTGACAAATCCGATTGCAATTCATATAGGGGTATCTCCTTGCTGACTACTCCGGGTAAAGTCTTTGCTCGAATTTTACTAAACCGCCTGATGCCCTTGTCTGAAGACATACTACCCGAAACCCAATTCGGCTTCCAACCGAATCGAGGTACTTGTGAGGCTATTTTCTCTATTTGTCAACTTCAAGAGAAAAGTTGAGAGCAGGGTCAACTACTGTACCTTTGTTTTGTTGACCTGGAGAAGCCTTTGACAGTGTGCCTCGAGTAGCCTTATAGGCGGTACTGACGAAATTAGGATGCACGGATAAATTCGTAAGAATGATCAGACTCCTGCACGACATGCGATGCTGGGTCAGTGTACACGGCGAAGACTCTGAGTCTTCGTCGTGTTCTTTTGAGTGAGCTGCGGCGTAGGTTGCGTGCTCGCCCCAACTCTGTTCGCTCTGTACTTTGCAGTTGTATTCAGGGACAGACTTATCTGATGGCATTCGTATTCGTTTTCGAACCGATGGTGGTGGAGTCTTTAACTTACGTAGACTAAAAGCTCGCACAAAAGTATCTCACGCAACCATAACTAAGATCATGTATGCAGATGACTTAAGTTTTGTGGGCGGAATCCTCAGATGGTCTTCAAACCCTTATGTCAAGTTTGGATGAGTCACATCGCAAATTTGACCTAAAGATCAGGGTGTCAAAGACCGAAGTAATGGTCCAAGATACGCTGAATAGTGCCCCAGCTGACATTAAACTCGGTGACATCTCGCTTAAGCAGAGCACAAATTTAAATATCTGAGTAGCACCATAACATCGCGGTGCCTCCTTGATAATGAAGTAAACAGCAGAATTGGAGCTGCTGCTGCAGCCTTTGGCAGACTTCGTATCAGGGTGTTCCGTTCGCATGACATAAAGCTCTGTACGAAAGTTGCTGTGTACATGGCGATAGTTCTGCCGAATCTCTTGTATGCCTCCGAAACGTGGTGCTTATACCGCAAGCACATTAGATAGATTCCATCTTAAATGCCTATGAGACATTATGAACATCCACTGGTCGGATCGTGTACGAAACACGGAAGTTCTACAACGAGCAAATGTCTGTGGAATAGAGGCCTATTTAATGAGGCGGCAGCTGCGGTGAAGTGGCCATGTCTCTCGAATGTCTGAAGACAGAGTGGCGCAGCACATCTTTCATTCTGAGCTGCAGGATGGCAAACGGAAACGAGGTGGCCAATTTCTGCGGTACAAAGATGTGCTTAAGCGTCACATGAGACAATGTGATCTTAATCCATTACAATGGGAGGCAGTGGCAGAAGACCGGTCACTGTGGAGACGTACCGGTGGCAGAAGACCGGTCACTGTGGAGACGTACCGTAAACACCAAAGTGCTCGAGTTCGAGACTAGACGTAAAGAAGTGCTCGATGCTAAACGAGACGAGATCAAGGCCCAACCACCTGCGGCCATTCAATATAATTACGTCGGAGGGGTGCTGACCTGTAGCGAATGTGGTCGCACATGCGCTGCAAAAATCGGATATGTCAGTCACCTGAGAGCACATCAATGAAGCTCTCAATAGTCAGTTTCCAGTCGCTGTGGCCGAATACGGTCGGGATAGATAGATACTTAGATCGTGATACATACCTGTAGAAGATCAACTACACAGTGACTTCCAATATACCCGGCTCCTCCCGTCACTAGTACCGTCTTGAATCTTGGCATTGTTTTGGTATATTATTCTGTAACAATATGAGGTTAGACTTAATTGTCGAGTTGAGTGATTCTTATTTGGCCTCGACGTCTCTCGGTTATACGTTGCTAGCAGGCGCCTTCTTGCACTTTTCATTTCAAAGGTCATAGCCCTGTCACCAAAGCCTTGATTGTTAGAAATTTTTCAGTTATATCAATGACCCTGGTTCGTCTGCGGATTTATTGATTTCTGAATTAGACACACGAAGAAACTCGGAGCATATCCGATTCGTAACCGGTGGTATTTAAGTTTGAACCTCATAACCATGTCAACGTCACTACATTAGAATATCTGTCAAACTTAGACTTGTTGAGTATGGCGATTTTACGTGTCAAAATTTATTCATGGAGAATGTCATGCTCGCATTACAGCTGAGAGCATAGACTTGTCAATCGATATAGATGGAAGAAAAGAATCCATCCATAACACTCCGTAAAATATTTGTAAGTAAAAAAAATTTTACATTGAATACATTTTTATAATAATTTTTAATTTCAGTTTAACTCTTATTCCTAAGCAAAGTCTACTAAGGTCTTCGAGCATTACGACAAGTATTGAATACCATGAGTTTGCTTTCATTTGTAGTCATATTGACAACGTAATTTTTGTATGGAAACATTGTATAGCGCCCGAATGTAGTGAACTAATATATTTCGTGACCTAAGTTCGTTTCAATTCTTTTCCATAAACTTTTACTTCAAATTTGTTTATTGTAAAAACAAAGTCAATCCGGACATGGTTACATTGCTGTTTAATTGATATTCTTTAAGGAAAGTAATATTTGAAAAGTGCGACATGAAATTGAAAATGTTAATTATGAACACTGGGTAAAACAGCAAAATGACCGATAATCGATTCCATATAATCATTAATTAGCTGCATTTTTATGCCGGCATCATCAAACAAGTATTGTTTACTTGTATAAGAACAGTTATGGTATCTTGACCTTTGAAATGGCATATTTTATGACACACCACTGTTAAGATTTTTGTGACTCTTCCGCTTGCATACAACAATACGCCATTAAGGTTGCCGGTTGGAGTCACGTGCCATAGCCGTTCATGACGACTAAAGACGTCACGTTGATCACAAATAATGACAACAAGGGTTGGAGTTGAAGAACTCAGAACTCTTTGTTTAACCCATTACGATTAGCGTAGTGTAGTACCACATTGTGAAACAATATAAGGCTAAATTCTGCATAAAGCAGTACCTATTTACTTACTTTTACAGACGTTTTGGAACCAAATTGGAGCAGCTGGTGTTTAAAGAACTCGTAATTACTACTATATAACCTGTAACCATACCGAGGGAACGTTTCAGATAGCTTTTTCAAATGAATTTTCTTTTTCTCGCGTAAAGCGTTGGCATCTAGCCACGATTTGCTGGGAGGCTGCGCGCGCAACATGCGTTATGCGTTTCGTTCTGACCACAGACTACTTAGACACAGATACTTCTGACACGACAGTCACGCGCTCGCAGGAACTTTGTCAATTTGTTTCAATTTTTTGTCATCACATAATAATTTATAAAGCGGGTTATAAGGCACATTTGAAACTGGCATGATAATTGATTGTTATATTTACTATTATATATTATAAAAAACACGGCATATAAAAATTTGATTATTCATTTGTGCGTTATTAACCTAACCTAACCTAACATTATGCACGAGGTTCTTTTTACATATTTTTTTACAATTACACCAATATCCGCACGGGCACCGCCTAACCCAAAGTAAGCTATGTAAAGCTTTATTTATGGGACTTTAGGTAACGTATTGTTCAAAATATTACGATAAGTAGGAAAAAATTTACTATCTATGCAGACGCAATCGCGCGCACCAGCTAGTATTCTTTATAAATTTTAACTTATGTATTATTCTGATACTTCTAAGTATGCTTAATATTATAAATAGGAATTGGTTTGATTGTTTTTTGATTGTTTGTTTGGATTCAATAAGCTCCGAAAATACTTGACCGATTGAAAAACTGTTTCACTGTTACGAAACTGCCTTATCTCCAATGAATAAAAGCTGTATTAAATTTTCAAAAAGTTAGAGATCCATATTAAAACTTCAATAATGTAACCCAACGTGTGGAAAAAATTTAAAGTTTTCTTCCGCGCGTCTTCTTACAACGCGTGCGCTGCGAATACTATTGATTATAGAACAAAATAGTGTACTACATCTTTGCAGAACTTATGTCAAACTATTATAGTTATGTCACAATAAGTGTTTTTCAATTTTAAAAAATATACCTATATTTAAATATATTTTTTTAAAATGCTATAAATGTTGATTTATATTTATGTACCAATATATCTCTTTTTGAATTATTCAATTAGGACATTCCATTCGAAAGATATCACAAGTTTAAAAATGTAAGTTGTTTGAAAAATGACCGTGCGAAGCCGGGGTGGACTGCTAGTAAGCTATATTATTGTTAAATCCATTTAGTCGTTTTTACTTGAATAAGAAACAAATAGCCATTACTTACAAACTGTCGCGATTATAATATTAACAGGATTAATCAGAATACTTGCTTACTGTTTCGAATAAAGTACAACAGAAAACTTACGAAATGTTCACTTCAGTTCCTAAGAATAGTTCGTAACATAAGTTGTGAAAAATTAGCTAGATTATTGCTACGATAATTTGAGATAGAAATATCCAATCTCCAAGATTTTATTTGTCGTCTTCAATTATTTCAGGAATTTTTAGTGTTATTACTTAATTTGTAGGTAAATTAAAAACGTGATATTTATATCTTATTAAAAATATTAATTTGTTTGTTTACTATATTACCATGTTTTGATTTAGAAATAGCTGTTCAATTATTTAGAGTTTACTAATTACCTACATACACATGTTAAAAACCATTTGCTCAAGTTGTATTCTTCATTTCGTATTTAATTTTTATTCTTTAATTTAAACAGCGATTCATTGAAAGAATGCCTATATTGGTAATTACCATTAAGTCACTATTAAGCTATAAATATAAAATTCCATCCATAACTATAGTCACGTTTTACTAAAAGTAACGATTAAAGAAGCTGTTTCCTAGTAATGTATACATCCACAATGACATCACTCTCAAACAGGCAAATATAATCACGCATTTGTAGTTCCTTTTGACTAACTAAGAGTTAATCAAATTATTTGTTTAGTTTGGCGGTTTGTCGATTATCAAAGATAGAAACAATTGAGCATGGCGAATCTAATATCACAACAGCTTCACCGATGTTTTAATTATCAGACGGTAGTAAAATAAGAGGATATGTTACTTTCCTGCTTGATACTACTCGTGCTTATTAATAATAAAAAAAACTGAGGTTTTATTTGTGTTTACGCGCTAATCTTTAACTATCGGTTCTAATGGAGAAATATTTTTTGTGTTGAATAATCCATTTAACGAGAAAGGCAGGCTGCGAAAACGGAAAAAAATCTTTGCAAAATCATCAGCTTAAATTTATACAACATTAATACAGTAACGATGAATTTTAAATCCATTAAAAGTTTTAAAACAATCTCTGCGACATTGTATGTCATCTGCTAAGGTTAGCTCAATATCTAGCCTATCCTTTATTGAAATCATTTTAGTTAATGCTCATTACAGAATCCAATGTATTTGAATAATTCATTTTCATTCATTCATTTCAGCCAATAGACGCCCACTGTTGGACATAGGTCTCCCCCAAGGATCTCCACGCAGATCGGTCCTGCGCTGCAAGCGTCCAGCGCCTTCCCGCGATCTTCATCAAATCGTCGGTCCACCTTGTGGGAGGCCTACCAACGTTGCGGTGTCCAGCATATGCCTGCCACTCCAGGACCTTTCCACCCCAACGGCCGTCAGTCCTGCGAGCAATGTGCCCCGCCCATTGCCACTTAAGGTTCGCAATTCTTCGGGCTATATCGGTGACCCTGGTTCTTCTGCGTATTTCATCATTTCTGATTCGATCACGCAGAGAAACTCCGAGCATAGCCCTCTCCATTGCTCTCTGGGTGACTTTGAGCCGCCTTATAAGGCCCATTGTGAGTGGCCAGGTTTCTGTTCCGTATGTCATCATCAATGGCAACACGCACGAATCGAAGACTTTCGTCTTGAGGCACTGCGGTAGATGGGCCGAGAATATGCCGCGTTGCTTCCCAAACGCTGCCCAGCCGAGTTGGATCCGCCGATTTACCTCTTTCTGGAAATTGGACCTACCTAGTTGGATTACAAAGGATATTGGTTACGTTTTCTGATTCCGCGCAGTTGATGATGACTTGTCTCTCATCAACTGCGCGGAATCAGCAAACGTAACCAATATCCTTTGTAATACAATGGACTTCCGCAAAATAACACCTGCTACAATAGAGTACTACCTAGTTGGATTATTTGTCCCAGGTAAACGTACTCGTCAACAATTTCCAGTGTAGAGCCTCCAACCTTCACAGGAGTGGGTGCTACATGGTGATTCGACATGATTTTCGTCTTGTCCATGTTCATTTTAAGACCCACTTGTTGTGAAACTTAATAATTACTTAATAATAACTGAATAATTATTTTATGCAAATAGCAAGAAGCAATACATGGGACACAGATAGTTTACTTATGATTTTAAGATATATATTGCAGTGTGAAACGTTTGGATAACTGTCAAATGTAGAGTAGTCTCGATACAATCTCCCTTTGCTGTAAGCATAACTCCATGATGCTTAATGTGGACAAGTGCTTTATGTATAACGTGTAGGTATAACTTTCACTACCGAACAATAGAATCTATTTTGATTACCGAATAGCGAATGTCAATTTACAATGGAATTCTATCGTTTAAGACTTGAGTGTTATTTTTGATGAATGGTATTCCGTAATCATTATGATTACATTATTGCTAAGACCATTGGATTTGTCGGTTTCCGTAAGTCTTAAAACCTACTTTTGGTCTAGTTTGAAGTTTCTTATTGCAGTGTAGCATTTTGTTCTTTTTATTCGGTGCATATTTTAACGTATCCAATGTGTGAAATGGTTTGGGCTTTTATATGGTTGTAGGCTTTCTTTGTCATCTCACGATGATAGATTTCGAAGGTTTGGGCTCCTTTCTATGGGACTCTGCGTAAGAACACACCTAAAATAATTCATTCCATATTTGACTCTCTAATTTTATTGACTATGATTTGCAGATACTTTTATGACCTTCACAGGTAGATTGACAGTTTCGATTCATCACTCATCTCGGTTTTTAAGCGGTGTGCATCGCCATATTAAATAGATTCTATAAAAATGATATTGATTGATGTACTTATTAATATTGAGAATATAATTGGAAACAAAAGATTCAATCAATAGAGCGTCAAAATATCGCCACTTGAAAATTTGCAAAAATATACAAGTGTCATAAATAAAAGATAACGATCTTACTACCTTGATTAATTGAAGAAGGCTATCAGTATATTTTTATCAGCTATATAGTACGTGATATTTATTTAATAAATTAATGATTTATCAAATAGACCATCTATGTGAAATTAGTATGTGATGATTACGGTGGACTATACACTGTTTGCAGTACATACTTGAATAATGACGCAAAGGATTATGTGTAAATTACTTCCCATAATCAGATCAAATCACAATAAGGTTGTTAATCATTATAAAATCTAGATACGTAAATAAAGATTTAATTATTTACGTCGAAAACTAATTATGGATAAGACTTGAGTTTTGTAAGAAATCCTAACATTGAAACTAATCTGATATATTTTGTTACTAAATGGGCATGTGAAATGTCTAAGGGTACGCTCCCATTAAACTGTCGCAGAAATGTGTAGCTATAAATTGTAACTGATTGATTACTCTTTTTAGAGTACGTCGTTCCGTACTTCCTACACTTATAGAATCTATAAAAAAAAAATTAAAAAAACTTTTTAAAAAAACACGCTTTTATTAAAAAGACTAAAAACCGATCTAAAAACTTGAAAATAAAAATAAAGTCACGCTTTTAGAAAATTTGGGTACATATCAAGAAAAATTTCTGATGACAAAAAGAAATGTAACTCAAAAATTTGGCTATAAAATTTAGCAAATTAGTCCAAGAACTCAATGACTATAAAAGCGTGGGGTGTTCAAAATTAAACATTACTCATTTAATGGTCTTAACATTTACACCCCACGCTTTTATAGTCATTGAGTTCTTGACTAATTTGCTAAATTTTATAGACAAATTTTTGAGTTACATTTCTTTTTGTCATCAGAAATTTTTCTTGATATGTACCCAAATTTTCTAAAAGCGTGACTTTATTTTTATTTTCAAGTTTTTAGATCGGTTTTTAGTCTTTTTAATAAAAGCGTGTTTTTTTTTAAAAAGTTTTTTTTAATTTTTTTTTATTTACTACTTTTTAGATCAAATGTTTTTTAGTCTTTATAACAAACAAAAGTTTTTTCAAACGTTTTTTAGTCTTTGCGTAAAAAGCGTGTTTTTTTAAAAAGTTTTTTTTAATTTTTTTTTATTTACTACTTTTTAGTCTCGTGATTATTATAACAAACATAAAGAAATGTACATAATTGTTCAGAAAATGTAGTATTAGAATTAAACATATGCATTATATCAAATTCTATCTGTTTGCTTCATTGAACCAATTCTCATATTAAAAAGTTTTTAATTTATTACAACATAATATATATTTTTATGATTCGAAAATGATTGAATATTGTATTGTCATCTAGAATACACATGTAAAAAAAATTTGAGCTCGATTGGAGCAGTAGAAGTGGTCGAAAAATCGATTACAAGATTTGATCATGACAAACAAACAAACAAACAAACGGACAGAGTAAGTCAATAAAAAGCGTGTAAAAACTATAGTTGCATCCAAAGAAAAATCTTTTGATACTTTCAAGAGAATCAAAACTTATGGAATATTTCCTGCTGGTCTAAAATCTTGAAATTTGTCAGGATAAGGTAAGGTAAGTTTCTAGTCGTAAATTTTTTTGAAGACTTTTCACTACGCGAGTGTAAAATAACAAAAAGATATAATCAATAGACGAATAGTAATACAAAATACACCAAATAGATTTAAATTCAACAATATATCTATCTAATCAATAAATTTTGCTACTTTGTGACTTAGATCATGCACGTACAATAACAAATTTTAGTGAGTCATTCAACCGCAAACGCACTGCGAAGTGCAAATTTTTAAACTCGTCTAAGTAAGTAGCCTGTCTTGTCAAGGTTAGGTTTGTATCCTTGTATTTGCGGGTTCATGAACCTATATTCCTGGAATTATGTTGATGTATTCCTGTTTGACATGCTTATCTGTCCTGTAGTCGTTTATTTTATATGTGTTCGTTATTAAGAAAACTAATTCTTTGGTAAATCTTATATATAAAAATGAATCGCAAAATGTGTTGGTAAGCGCATAACTCAACAATGGCTTTACCGATTTGGCTAATTTTGGTCTTGAATTATTCGTAGAAGTCCAGAGAAGGTTTGTACGTAAAGAAAATAAAAAAATAAAATTTGAAAAAGTGTAAAGTCAACATTTTTATACAAACATAATTTTAATTAATACTTAAAAACCAATTTGAACCTTTGGCAAGACAAAAAAGTGACGTTAGTTCTATCAAACAAATTTAATGTCATCATATGTCATTTCAAGTAGGAACAAAAAACTGCCACTTTACAAATCTTTTTGACAGGACGAAGTCTGTCGGGTCCGCTAGTGCTTAATAAAACTCGCATTCGTGTTCTAGAGATAGAGGTAGAGTTTTGTTAAACTGTTCAAAGTTTGTAATTACTCACATATTAGTGAGTTAAATTGTAAAAGAATTTATTGAAGATTTTGATTAGCGAAATTATTTTGTAAAATATGTATCATGAATACCATAAATACCATGCATATCGTAAATATTTAATTTATTACGAAATTAAGAGTAACTGTTACCTAATATGTGTCAATACTTCAAATTCTGTCTGCAGAAGTAATATACAGATCAATTCTATAATAATAAAAATCAGTAGATATAGTATATCATTTTTTGGAATCGTATTAGTGAAGTAACGTAGTAGTTGACGTAAAGAATGACTTAAAAAAACATAATTTATAAATCCTTATGCAATAGAGGCCTTAACATGCCTGTATTATTTTGTATACATTTCGCGGAGAACAAGTATAAAAACTCAAATGTCATTTTTTCCATCTGTTATAAATTATTTAATCCACAATTTATATCTCAATACAAATTCCTAGGATGAAATACTTAAACACAATGAAGGAAATATGAAAAAAAAATCAAATCAATGTGGTTAAACTAATTACACGTAAGTTATTATATTCATGAATTAATTTATCTCAGTTAATAGTAAGTTGTTCGTGGTCAATAATTAGGTATTACTTCCAAATTTCAGTTAAACTGTGTTACGCGTTTTTCTAACATTTATTGTCACTGTGAGTTGGCTATAAAATTCTAAATGATATGTTCTATAATATTCGATAAACAATTTTTTTCCTTTTTAGTGTAAGTAGTATCATCGAAGGGGACTATTTACTATTTTATGTACAATGGTGCCCCGACCAAACATAAAGTTTTACAACTCTTTGGATATTTTTGTTCCTTTCCCTGTTTATTTTGAGGATGAAAAACCACATGTAATATAATATGGATACTTTAAGTTAGTTCAAAAAATTAACTAGATTATTTTCTATTGACAATATTATTTTATCAAAATCATCAATTTTCTATCTTTCATGTCTCGCGTCAACAAACAAACCGAATAGAAATAACTGTTTTCACCATACACTACACAGTGTCGGCTTACTTTCACATCACCGTTATGATGATACTCACCAGCTAGATCTATTGCCGGAATCGTAAACTTCGAACGAGCACTAACGCGAGTTAATATTTATATTAACTTTTTTATTGTTCGAGATTAACGCCAGCGACGGTCGGGCCGGCCCTCAGCGCACGCGCATCTGAGCACATCGCGCGATGTTATGTGGCTAATATGACGTCACAAATGTGATTTGCGAACATGGTCTTTAGTCACTGGCGTTAGGATCATGTCAATGACTCGTGAATCAGTCTAGATACTTGACTGAAGCCCCATCTGCCATTCGTTACTGTCCACAACCAGTCTTTCTAGGCTTGCGTTTTTTTACTTTTGTACTTCTATGCTGTAATGAAGAATAGTGGGTGAATCTTGCAGGACACATATAAGATTATGTTAAGTGAATTTATCTATGTCAGGTGTTTCTGACAGGTTACCTCACAAATAGAGACCTATTTGAGAGGTAACCACGACTCAATTCATCATCAGTATCTCCTTATCGAGTGGAGTCACTATGTGGCCAGTAATCACACCCAAAATAACAATCCGAAATAGATGGTCATGGTGTATTGGCTGTGTAAAGATTACTGACATATAAAGTGTCGTCAATGATATGTTACTATATAAGCCGCATTTCCATACTGTGTCACGTTTAAAAACTGATCTCGCTTTGTATGTATGTACTCGTAAATACACTCACCTAATAATGTTTCTCAAAATTATTGGTGAATTAAACAGGTCATACAGAAAGTACCTACAGAATAGAAAAAGATAGTATTGCGTTAACCAAACATAAAATCGGAGCGAGGAACAACGTCTTTATTTCCTCACTATTACTATGCGAATAAATGAAATAATAACTTTTTCCCGCTTTGTAGTGACTATGTTGAAATCGGGGAGAAGCTCCACCTACCAAGTAAACCAGAGTTTACTTTCTTTTGTAGGAGCTTCACCCTGATTTCTGTAGATCTGTCTATTGCTGATGGTTTGAAGCACTATCGGCTTTACTTGATGCGTTCGCGCCCTCTACAGAGATAGTGAAACGATAATAATATTACACCAAGTGACCGAATTTCAATGGCACTTTACGAATGTAACTGAATTCTCGGTAATGTTTGCACCAAAGTCGGTGACGGGCAAGACATGTCAAGGTGACGAATACGATTAAGTCTCGTAGTTGGGCTCTATATAGTTTTTCAATTCAATCATTTTCTTCGTTCATACAATATCTGTAAAAATTTTTCTTTAGCATTTTTGTAAATCGTTTCTAAGTCATTTGTCTTTGACCGTTTTAATCACGTGGAAGGGTACATGAAATACTATCGATGTATATTTAAAAGAAAAATAAAGATTAATATTACATTGGGTAACTTACACAAGTCCACGATAGTTACACTTACACATCCTTCATTTTTGACTTACAGAAAATCTGATTTTAATTTATGAGAATGTATAATTTTATCTTATCAAATAGATAGTGTTTCATGCAACCTATCATTACCATGACTTTGGTAAAAATACAATATTAAAATGCACAATCCGACGGATACTCCTAGTTAAAGAGAAGCTTTTATAAAAGTGTCATCCAACCTGTGATTGTAATAATATAGTGTAATTATATCTGAATGCTGACCAACGAAGAAGACGGACGAAAAAGTACTGATGAAGATGAGACACGAATATGAACAGAAAATTTGAAATAGTACTAGCGACTGAACAGAGAAGATATAGATTTAAAGATTTAGATGAATGCAATGATATTAAATAAAACAAGAGGTAAATATCATTGGATGAATGTATATGTAGATAGATTGCATAAAGAAGATTATGAATGTGAAGAATATACTGAAATATAGTAATGTATTATAAGAGACGATTGAAAGTAGAAAATATATTGTCCGCCTAGGAAATGGTAGAAGTTCTGCATAGGGCAGGGGGAGGATCACCTCACCCTGATCCCACCCTCAACCCATATCAATGGGTTTCGCTAATTAATTACTAACACGTAAATATACATAACACATTAAAGGTAATTATTGACTTTAATCAAATACCAATTTATAATTAATAACTCGTATAATGACATTATCTTATGGCTTTATCATAAAATCGTTAAATTGCGTCAATCTTATAAAAAGGCAATCGAGCTGTAAATAATATTGCAAAGCTACTACTTACTTTCATATATTAAGTTATTTATTTAAAAAATGTAATATAAACTTGTGGGCTATGAAATAATTAAGTAGTTAGGATAACACCCGTAGGTACTACGTAGGTAAGTAGGTACGTACCACCGTAAGGCCCACGACAAAGTTTTTGTTTATACATTTTATTGACGATTTGACAGTTAAAATCGACGATGTTTCTTTATAAAATATGAGGTGTTGTTGTGAATGTCTGGAAGTAAATCTCTCAGAATATATAATGCTTAATAGTAATTTAATTGACTTGTTTTTTTTTTGTTGATTTACATAATTATAATACAACGTATGTAGTTTTGGAATTTCGAAAACGATGAAAAAATAGTTCTAATTATGTAGTAAGTCCGATTTAACCGCTCTTAAGATATAATTTGAAACATTCATGAGCTAAGAAAGCATTTAATGTAACCCCTCATTTCCACAACACACCCTTGTATGTATCTCAAAATCAAGTGACCCGGGAATGCCAATGTTCTATATTGGGATTCCCGGTTCACTTAGATGACAAGGTGTTGGCGTCTAAAAAACTAGGTATCTATATACTTTTTAGAAATAGCGCCTCACAAAACCGAGGCGCTATGGTTCCACGGCCTTCCGAGGCGCCGGGAACCACCCAGCTGCCGGATCCGGGTAGGTGACGCGGTGGTCCCGATGGGGCCGTACATCAAGTACCTGGGCCTCACCCTGGACCGCCGCTGGAGCTTCGAGGAGCATTTCGTGCGGTTGGTCCCCCGAGCCAAAAGAGTGGCGGGCGCATTGCGTCGCCTGCTGCCCAATCTCGGGGGACCGAGGGATGGAGTTCGCCGCCTGTACGAGGGCGTCGTGCGATCCGTGGCCATGTATGGGGCTCCCGTGTGGTCGCAAGACTGCGCGAGGTCCCCCCGCTGCAGAGCTCTGCTACGGAGCCTGCAGCGGATAATGGCCATATGGATCGTACGAGGCTACCGTACAATCTTGTACGAGGCGGTGACAGTTCTGGGACGCTCCCCCCCATTCGACATCCTGGCCGACATGTATACGCGGCGACATATGCGTCGCGGCGTGTCGACCGGGGGAGCGATGGGGGGAGCGCCTTGGAACCCGCGCACGAAGTGCCTAAGCGGGAGTGGCACCGACGGATTGTGGCGGCCTGGCGTGCGCAGCTCGAATTACGGATCTGCGCGCGCCAGCGGGCCGTCGGTGCCGTACTCCCGCACCTCGAAGCTTGGCTCCACGGGAAGGAGGAGGTCACCTACCGATTGACTCAGATACTCACCGGGCACGGCTGCTTCGGTGAGTATCTGTGTCGAATAGGACGGGAGGGATCGACACATTGCCACCACTGCGCATCCGACCTCGACTCGGCCCAGCACACGCTGGCGGAGTGCCCCGCGTGGGCCTCCGAGCGCCGAGTCTTGGTCGCAGAGATGGGGCGAGATCTGTCTCCGCCGGCATTGATTGCGGCAATGCTGGCGGACGAGGGAGGTTGGAGGGCTGTGGCCTCCTTCTGTGAAGCAGTGATGCTCCAGAAGGAGGTTGCCGAGCGGGGTCGGGAGATGGCCAATCCCGGTCGAAGGAGGCGGCGCCGGGCTCGGTAGCACAGCTGCGGCGACGCCGCGGGTCGCCGGCGGGCGCGAGGAAGTCGCGACCGCTTCGGCGACCCGGGATGGACCACGCCCCTTCCGTGGCCGGGGGGCGTCGTTGGTGGAGGAGACCGGGGGAGGTAGTGAGCCTCTCCCGAGGAGGGTTCCCCTGTATCGACGGGGGAGCGGAGGCTAGGGGTTCCCGGAAGTAGCTTGATGTTCCCGGGGGCTCCCTACATGCCTGAGGAAGGCCATCCCTAAGGTTTTTAGTGGGTAGGCCTCCCCCTTCTGGGGAGGAGAGCCCCACATAACCGCCGGCTCGCCACAGTCGGGGTATGCAATTTAATGCATTTTCCTCAAGGGAAAAAAAAACCACTGAGCTTATTACTGTCAATTGTGGGCGGGAGTACCTTGATACCAACTTGGACCTTTTGAATTGATCCAAAGATTAGCTAAGTGAATGGTTGACGATCTCAAACTCGCAAGCGTTATTGAGCCATTTAGTCTGAGAAGTGACTTTGCATCTTTATGTGTGTTATACCACTTATATTCCGGAGAATTGTTTAACATTTTGCTACCTACCATTCTGTTACCGCACCATTCGTCATCGACCCATCCTGCCGCGCACGCTCTGAATGTGGAATGAGCCCCTTGGAGAGGTTTCCCCGGGGAATACAGAATGAAATTTTTCAAAAAGGGAGTAAATATGTTATAATAAGTCGGTGATGCGTTTATGATGACTTTGTTGTTGCAGGTATCTATAGGCTACGGCGACTACTTACCATCAAGCCAGCTGTAAAACTACCGTTGTAATATAAAAAAAGACTTTCTTTTATATGTTGCGAAATGTGATTAATATGAAAATGAAAATAAATGTGATATGGTGGACTAGTTGGTCTTAAGCGATTACGATTATTTTATTGTTTTCTGCATTTTTAATCAGGTAAGCTTTATTGAGTTTAGACAGCTTATCAGCTTATGTCTTGACGTTACATCGACTACATTTCACCAAGAAGTAAATTTATGTTAGCTATAGCTGAAAAAAAACTTAATCGTTATGTTTAAATAATCAGAAGAGTATATCAACCGTTCCGTATTGTGCTCTGTAAACGTTACCAAATAATATTTACCTACCTACAGGTGTGTATCTATGTGATAATTTTAATGTTATGATGTTAGTTCATTTTTGCGCCACGCTGATATAAGCTATTTGAAATACTAATCCTGCGTAAATGAAATTGCAGGCACCGGCTAGTATCTTTCTAAATTTTAGGATATGTGTTATTTTGATGTATAAGCTCTATCATTGTAATGTGTTATTAAAATCTATTCAGTAGTTTTTACGTGTAAGAGTAACACACACATTCACACTTATTAGTAGAGATCTAACTTGAATATAATGAGTAGTCCCATTTTAAATATTATATCGGCGGTTCTGAAATATACTGCATAATGTACTCCGAGCCTGTATAATGTTATTTTTGTACCCAAAAACGTAAATTCAACTACTGCACACTTTTAAAATATACATATACTTATATACAATTTGGTTTTGCATCACTGTTTAATACTATGGATGCTTTGTGGTTAGTAAAGTACAAAAGCCCAACTCATCATTGTCATACATTTGGCCTTTAAAGCCGGGCATACTTATTATTCTTTTGAAACCAAATTAAATACATATTTATAATGCTTTAACTATTATGTACTGGCATAGATTAACAGCCGGACCGATGAATGCAAGATGCTGGGCATATCCGGGTTTGGGGTCCAACTAGGGCCGAATTCGCATATAAAAATTTTCATAATTTTTCGTCTTTTATATTTTATGTTTCTTCTCTGAATTCTTTTCTACTTTTATGCTGTTCCAAACCCGTTTCTTGTCTAAGCGAACATTTGGCGCTTCGTCTCTGTAGTGGAAGGTAACTTTAAATAACTATTAGAAATTCCTTTTTTGATTTTTTTTTAATATATCATAATATTTTCCTTTGTGTGATTGCTTTTTCAATTAACAATATCAGTAGATATTATATGATTTAAGACAAAGTCAACACTGATCAATCGATTAATGGCAAGGGGCTTGGAATTATTAGTTAAGCATTCAAAAGAACATTTAATCGCAGATTTTAAAACAAACAAAGTAATGGGCTAAGCAGCTTTAAGGGCGAGCTTTATCGTGTGAGAGATAGATGGGAATTTAACAGTTGAGTCACAAAGTTTCTGTATAAGAAACTGAACTAAAAAGATGTGATTAAACGTGATTGACGGTTCTAGGTTTAAGTATTTATGAACATCAGGCTTTAAATAAAACATAGAAGTAAAAAATAAATTTATTGCTTTCCTTGGCAAAATAAAAACAAATGATTACAATTTTCGTCATTATATAGTCAATGAAGTATTAAATATATTGGCATTAATACTGGTAATACATTGTGTGGCCGTTCCATTGAAACATGTGCTCCTCTCCGCTAAGCACCCGTGCAAATCGGGCAGACGTTTCAAGTTATGTGTGTAAGTATACGCGAGTTGGCTCCCAGTATATTACTTTTCTCTATGGAGTTGGCTCACGTGGTAAAACGTGCAATCTGCTGTACCTGAAGTCAGCAATAAATTTAAATAGTTATACATTATTTCGCACAGTGTAATGCTAACGACCAACATTTTGCTAAGAACAAACGTTGTTTGTCATTGACACAAAACAATTATACGAAAATATCAGCTTGTGGCTGTATTCAAACGATTATTTAATAGCTTTGTTTTAGCCACTGTCATGTAAAGTGCCAGTCAGTTTAATAATATTAAGTATTTTAAAACATATTTGTACTTTTCGATTATTGAAAACAAAAATCTGTCATTTTATCTCTTGAAAATATTATAAAATGCCGTTTTTACTCTGAAAATGACATCTCTAAAGTAATAATAATAAACTGAACACTTGCACGTATTTCGTAAAATAATCGCTTGTCGTTTCGTTTAATACTTATATAAATTAATTTGAATGCTTCACTTATTTTATTCATCACGACACACTTATAAACGGGGAAAAAAGAATACATTAATTTTATTTACCTTAATAAGTACTTATTATAAAAATGTACGTAAAAATTGGTTTCACCTTAACAATTTTATTTTAATTAGTAACATCTAATTTATATTTGGCATTGGTTCATTGGTATTTCACAGGACAATTTTTATAGACACTAACTAATAAATAAACAGATTTGGGCAAGTTTCTGGGCAATAAAAATTTTTACTTACAACAACTGGTTTAAAATTTGCAAAACAATAAACCTATTACACAAAAACACAATAATAAATGATAAAAACTTTGTGACTAGTGAACTTAAAACTAAGCATTAACTTTGGTCGTTGTGCCATTTTTTTAGGATTTAAAGGACTTTTACTATTTTTTTGTATTTTTTTTTTATGTTTTTAATGAAGAAATTCTGCATCCTCTTAACGTCATATTATGCAAGTTGTCGTCGCATTTCGCATTGTCGGTGTCAGTTGATAAAATAACTCAGTAAGTCAAAGCTGAAACAAACAAAGTTATATTTCACACACAGAAAAGGATACTAAAGTTAATAGTAGTACCTAAAATCTATTCTCAACTCTCAAATGACAGTGAATTGTTTAAATACTGTGAAGCACTTCCCGTCGAAACCAAAGATAAATATTTTCTATTAAAATAACAATTTTTCAATGTACAGATAAATCAAGTAATTAATCTCATAATAATTAAAATCATATATAGACGTAAAGTAGCACAAAAGAAACTGGTTACAACTACGGCAAAAAATTACTATGGCGAACGGACTACCGCACATATGATTCCCAGATTAATAAATTGTTTACCTACCTCCGTACGCAATAGTATTAACCGTATTAATATTTAAAGTAAGCTAAAGCAATATTTCTTGTCACAATTTTATAATTGGTTATCCTTGTATGTAAAGACTTGTTATTTCCTTTGCAAGATGTTATAATTGCTTTAGAATTTTAGATGATGTTTATTTGAATTTTGTGTTTTATAATATGCATGTCATTTGTTTCACAATTACCTCAAATAAATGTAAGTTTTATTACTGTATGTGTCACACACAAACCTTAGAGGATAAAGAGGCACTATGTTTTAAGAGTAATTGTATGTAACGTGTATTGTTAAAAAAAAAGTTGAGATAAAAATAATCTTGTTTCCGATGTTCATCGGGTTCTTCATATCATGATTATCAATAGTTCCCAACATCGAGCAGTGCTCTTTCTTGTAACCATTCCTCGTGACAAGAAACTCGTGAAATTTGAGAAGGACAATGCCAGTAAGTACCTTGACTTGGACCACAAGGTAAAACCGCCCTCTGAGATGTTGGTTTGACGATCATTGTTACAATAGTTGTGCCTGCGAATAGCTTGATAGCAAAAAGTCTCGAAGAAAATTTTAAGAGGCGCTCACTTGAGAGGTGGATCAAGGGCCGTATACAAAAAGCGGTGATTGTCGATACGGCACGTATTGTACGGCTCATCCTGGAATGGGAATCGTTTTCATACATTTTCGGTAAATATCGAAACGATTTCGATACCTACTTTCTCTAGTGTAGAAATTAACATTGAAGATATCTTTGAACACGATTATATAAGTGCATAATACTTCTTATTTTGTGAGCATATTCTCACAGTAATGTACCATGTATGTCTGAAAATTAAACAGTGGTCCCAACTTTTTTAAACATTTACATTTACTTGAAATTTTCTTTCTCACAATTTTTCTCTTTGATTAACTTTGTCTTATCTTAAGGATAGGTACGAGGGGCGGTCAAAAAGTTCGCGGAATGGCGGGGTTGGCGGGGGTGAGGTCGCTCCTCCAGGTAGCCGCTACTTGAGTAACTCATAATTACTATATATGCCAATTTCTAGCCTAATTGGGTCATTAGCTTTCGAGTTACAAACGAGTAAACAAGTAAATCGGGAACAAACTAGCCACTATGGAGAAAATTGAACATCGCGCCGTCGTAAAGTTCCTCACCAAACAAGGAAAAACGCCTCAAACTATTTTGCAAGAGATGTTAGCTGTTTACGGAGACTCTGCTCCTGGTAAAACCATGATTTACAAATGGCACGGCCTTTTCAAGCAAGGAAGGGAGTCAATTGAAGATGATCCTCGACCTGGACGGCCCATTGAGGCCACTACGCCGGAAATCATTGAAAAAGTTGAAAAACTTGTATTGGAAGACGGAAGGTTGAAGAAGAAACAACTTGCAGCATCAGTTGGAGTATCAGAAACCACAATTTTAAATATTCTTCATCAACATCTTGGCATGAGTAAAGTGTGTTCAAGGTGGGTCCCGAGAATGCTCACGCCGCTGCAAAAACGTGAGCGCGTCAACTGTTCCCGCGAGTTTTTGGACCGCTGTGGAGAAGATAGGGAAGAAATTATGGCCCGAATTGTAACCGGTGATGAAACTTGGGTTCACCACTATGAGCCTGAGTCAAAGCAGGAGTCGATGCAGTGGCACAAAAAAGGCACACCACCCCCTAAAAAATTAAGTGTCGCAATCGGCCGGAAAGATCATGGCGACTATTTTTTGGGATACTGAAGGTATTCTTTTGATCGATTATAAAGAACGTGGTGTTTCTATAACGGGAGAGTACTACGCTTCCCTATTGGACCGATTAAAAGAAGCTATTAAAGAAAAAAGAAGAGGAAAACTGACAAAAGGTGTACTCCTTTTGCACGACAACGCGCCCGTTCACACGAGTCATGTTGCGACGGCTGCCATTCATCGATGCGGTTTTGAACAACTACGACCAGACCTGGCCCCTAGCGATTTTTATTTATTCCCAAAGATGAAGAAAGAGCTGCGTGGAAAAAAATTTAGAGACGATGATGAAGTCAAGTCGGCGATTTCGGCGTATTTTGACGCCCAAGACAAAACCTATTTTTTCGACGGTATTAATAAGTTATATGCCAGATCCGAAAAATGTATTCGTGTTAAGGGGGAATATATTGAAAAGGAAAAATAACATAATGTATCATTTCATCTTTTTTCCCAGTCATTCCGCGAACTTTTTGACCTCCCCTTGTACTAATATATTTTATTTTGCCTACAGCAAGACTCGGGACCCATCAAGTTCTCAACTTCTCCAAACAACTGTTTAAGGTGAAGATATAAGAGCCATCAACCCATCTCTAGTCATGCATTAGAGAAATTAATTACGCTGAGTTTTACCGAGTACGGAGTATTCATCACAGCTCATATACGTCCCCACCGAGGGGCTCGAGCCTACCCTAACTACGTTAGGGCGACTAGGTCTTAGTCAACCACGCTGGCCCAGTGCGGGTTGGTTGACTACGTACACCTTTGAATCGCTTCGCAGATGTACGCAGGTTTCCTCACGATGTTTTCCTTCGCCGTAGGAGCGTCGGATAAATGTACATATGAAATTCGGAACGAAAAACATATTGGCACACGGTGGGGATTAGATCGCGGGCCTCCCGATTCTATGCGGCGCACAAACCAGTGCCGAGACCACAGCGCCACCGACGCTTCTCGAGAGACGAGTGAGTACGGAGTATTGCTCGGTTTAATGTTTACCATTCTCTCAATCATTGAACCGAGTAATAATAAACATTAGGTCCCCCCAAGCCATCGGTCCACTTTGTGAAAAGTCCTTTATGGACTTCTTCTACAACGGCTGTGCGTTCTGCGAGTTATACGCCCTGGAGACGAATTTTTGAAACAATAGAAAACCAATTCGCATTCGAAATCGTGAGATTCCTATACGAATTACCGAATTCACTATTTCTGAACTTTCATTTCGTGCGTTGTGCTACGACAGTGATCCGTTTCCGAGTCATCGCCGGTTTTTTGTTTTTGTTGTTGTGATTTTGGGTTTTTCTGCGTGAAGCAACGGAATTTTATCAAGAATTTGTTTTTAATGACAACACTGAATTCGAGTGATTCAAAAACACGCTTCAGTGTTGTCATTAAAAACAAATTGTTAATTAGATTCAGTTTCACGCAGAAAAATTGTAATATGTAAGTACTCAAACAATATTTACTTATTATTATGTACCTATTTACAAGCTCTACATTAGCCAGAGTAAATTTATTACTGTCAACGTCACTGCAGCGTTGGATATTCTACTAGTAGAAATAAAAAACGAGTGGGTTGAACCACTCGTAGCTCAACGCACGAAATGAAAGTTCAGAAAATGGAATTCGGTAATTCGTATACGAATCTCACGATTTCGAATGCGAATTGGTGTTCTGTTGTTTCAAAAATTCGTCTCCTGTTCCATTCAAGCCGTAGGGCCCTTATGGCCTTGTTCCCGGAAGTAGCTCGGTGTTCCCGGGGGTTTTTAGTGGGTAGGCCTCCCCCTTCTGGGGAGGAGAGCCCCACATAACCACCCACATAGCCACAGCCGGGATATGCCATATGCAATTTAATGCATTTTCCTCAGGGGAAAAAAAAATAGGGCCGTTATGGCTAAGGCTGAGTTTAGTCGGTAGGTCACGTGGCCGGACCGCTCTGGTCGCTTGGAGTCCGACATAACCTCCGTGACATATCCGGGGTATCCTGGGCACGTTTCGTGCTCCTTGTGAGGATTCCCAGCCTTCCTCTCCTGAGGAAAAAAAATGTCTCCTGTTCACTGGTACTTAAGATGCGCAAATCTTTGACCGAAATCGGTGAGCTTGATTCTTTGGCGATTTTCATAATTTGGTAGTTAAAAGAACTTACTTGAGCACTAATTGGTTTTCTTAGTGTCCTTCGTCTCCTCCTTGGGCTGCCCCTTGCCCAGCAGCTTGGCCAGAGAGTCCCAGATGCCGCCCATGAACAAGGCGCAGAACAAGTTCTCGAACGGCACGAACGGGTCGTGGATGCCCAGCAGGATGGAAGACAGCTACAATTTTGTGAACGTGTGCATTGTGTGTTACTAGTGATTGCAATCCGGCGTCATTTTCAGTCCGGCCGGATACGACCGGATTCCCATCAATCCCATCAATTGCTTAATCAAGAATATTTTCGATTTTTAGTACAAAATAAGTGAGTTAATCAAGTGTCACTGCACTTATATGTAGGTAGTTTATAAAAATTTAATCAGAAATATATAAAATCGACTTTATTTCCTAACCAATGTTAAGACAAATGTACAACAAGAAAACAATTAAATTTAGTAACTAGTAATAATTTACTGTAAATGTTTTCTATTCTATTCTATTTTAATTTTACGACGTAACGAGTAGCTCAGTCTTTCTAGATTTCACTTTCACAGATAGATCAATGTATAAGTAACAATATTAATTATCAAGTAACTATAATATCTAATAGATACAATTAACCTTACGTAATTAACTGAAATGAGATCAAAATCTTTATTAAAGTATTTGAGAATGCTAACAAACAAGTATAGGTATTTATTATTTATGATTATGACAGATACCAGCATGATTATTACTGCTAGCACCGGATCCGGTCTTCGGATCCGGTAACAATTAAATGATGTCGGATCCGCTGGATTACCGGATCCGTTTTTCCGGATTGCAATCACTATGTGTTAGCACTATATTTAAACTAATACAGTATGCAATCATAAGTAATAATAAAATAAAATATGTAAACAAATTGCGAGTCGATATATTAGCGCTAATCAAGTGTGTTAATTTTATATATTGTTTACATTTTATTAAAAAATATATTCTGCAGTATGTTTATTAATTTTGATGCTTGATTGAAAGACGTGTTGCCTTTTACTTTTACCATGTAATATAAGCACGTGGTAAAATTATTATGATTAATTTAAAATTGAGTGACATCTCTAAGAACAACATTGAGACCTAAAATGAAAGAATTTAAATCTTTCAAATTTGTAATTGTATGTGTCATTAATTGGGCTAGCTTTTCATTATGGCATAATATAAGTCAACCTGGATCCTTTTCAAATCGAGTTGAATGAGCAGGCTTCAGAGTAGACTTCATCTACCAACTTCCAACAGGTAAAATGAGGTCTATTCAATCGAAATAAAAATTACATCCTGAGATTTAGGCGTATCACGGAATAAGACACTAGAAACGATAGTAAAAATGGTATTAAATTGTACACTATTCGATCTTCATATTTACTTAATGGCTTAAATATATTCCATAATGAGATTTGAACTTGAACACTGCACTGAATATAATGAGATTCAGATATTGTTATAGACTGGTTTACTCAAGTAAAAATAAATATTAAAATGACTCTTGCGTATTGTTGTCTTAATTTATCGTCTTATCTAAAAATGCCTTTTACCTAAATACGTGCACTTATGTAGTCACCACATGATTAATAATTGATTTTTTGTAAATATATTTCGGATGTTGGGTCTGAAAATGAATACGCGTCGCAACGCTTCCATTTTCTTCACAGAGTAATAAATTTCACAAAGTAATAAATCATCAAATCTATTGCTTAAATTTAAAAGAAGAGTATAGTCGTCGATCCCGCATAGAGATGTAATTCAAAGTTGAGAATACTTTACAGAATAATCCCTACGTAATAGGAGTTGTTTTCGTTGTTGTTACCTTGTCGTGTCTTCTGTCGTTGTCTTGTCGTGACTGTGTACTTCGCATATTTGGCTATAATAACCACGAGTTGAAACAAGTATGGTAGTGGTGGATCTTTTTACAAATTATATTATAGTAGGTACTACTAGCGGAACAAAAAGAAAAAGGTACTACTTATTTACCTTGAAATATACGAAGAATATAACAATGCCGAAGTAGACTAGAGCGTGCGGCGCGGAGATTAGGTCCGTTTTCTTGTCCAGCACGAAGATTACAGAGGCCACCAAAGAAGCCTTCGTGTAGCTGTAATATAAAAGGTTGATTATATAGTAGAAACTAATAATATAGATATATGTTACGTTTTCACCACAAAACAGCTGAATAGATTTTTATTAAATTTATTACGATATCACTTTCCTTCGGGAAAGTTTGATAGACATCTTATACAGGATGGCTCAGAGCCGGCTAACACATTTCAAACAAGCATACACTATAAGCGGGAGCAAGGAAATAAAAAAAAATAACATTTTTAGATAGAGGCAAGTATGCCATTTAAGTTACATAAATTACAAGTTTATTTTTTAAAAATTACATCAGGTAAATGGCCTCCGTTTACATCAATACATTCTTGCAAACGCTTCTGGAAGTTGGCGTACACGCGCCTCCGCAGGTCCCCATCGATAGCTGCAACTTCGTCAACAATGGCTTGCTTGAGTTCTTGAAGATTCATGATGCGCCACTGGAACACACGCTCTTTCAAGAGCCCCCATAAAAAAAAGTCTGGCACACTCAGGTCAGGTCAGGTTTTTTATGGGGTGTACGCCAACTTCCAGAAGCGTTTGCAAGAATGTATTGATGTAAACGGAGGCCATTTACCTGATGTAATTTTTAAAAAATAAACTTGTAATTTATGTAACTTAAATGGCATACTTGCCTCTATCTAAAAATGTTATTTTTTTTTATTTCCTTGCTCCCGCTTATAGTGTATGCTTGTTTGAAATGTGTCAGCCGGCTCTGAGTCACCCTGTATATAGGCCTTTTTTATAAGATGAAATGCTTATGTTGTTCCAGGTGTGTGTGGGACTCGCCCGGCGGGAAGCTTGGCATACCCACTAAACCATCTCAATGTCCATTCTATCCTTAATTACATCGACCTTTTTCCGGGAACCCTCCAGCCTCTCTCTGCTCCCCTGCTTATACAGGGGAGCCCTCCTTGGTAATTATAACGACCTAGGAACTGGAAACTTAATTTCTCTAGATGGGTAATCTACACAATCCGGCCAGCTACGGGCCGGGTATTAGCGTCGGGTATTAACATCGATCTTTCGGAAATAAGTACCTTTTTCGAGAACAACAGGCGATCGACATTTAGAAGATTATATTACAACGTAATTTACGATCGGCTATTTCGTTGCGAGTGTCACACTATTTGGCATAGATGGAGAATAATTTTACGGTTCGGATATTTTTCCTTTTCTTGTGATGACATATGACATTGCTTCATACCAAATTTTACGATACTAGTCCGTTGACTAGTATCGTTAAATTTGGTAAGAATTACCTGCAGAGTATTTCTCGTTAGAAATACTCTGCAGGTTTAGACTTTTTTTAGCAATTTCAATCAAGTCACATATTTTGCGAATTGTAAAATACGTGACTTGAATGAAGCATAAAAGTCAATACGATTAAATTGCGTCGAAGTTTCAATTATTATTGCTGCGAAGAACTGTAGCATTTGATATTAATTTCAACTTAATATCTCCATGCGATCTATAAAAGGGTTTTGACAGAGGGACAACAAAGGTCCTATAAGGGTGTTTTTGACACGGAGAACGGAACCCTAAAAATTATAATACTTCACATCCAGATCAACTATATACACGCACCTCTGTATCGAATATCCGTTACGAAGATTAAAATTTTATTCAAATTCATTTAAATATATGCCAGAGCAAAAACATAATGTTATGCAGCCTTCTTTTGGTATAACAAACTACTTGAAGAGGTTGGAAAAAATAATTAACTTACAAACTAGGCTGCATTGTTTCCATTGCTGTGGGCGTCCAGGCTCCTCGGATAAGTCGCTCCACCAGCCTAGTGAAGCCCGCTCCGTTTCCTTTCAGTGTGCCTGGAATATATTGTATTGTGACAATAAAATTTTACAAGAAATGAAGTTCCTTAAAAATAATGCGCAACTATATTCGTCACATTAATACATCTGAAAGAAAATGAACTACTACACTTTCATTCATTCATTAGGCATAGGCCTACCCCAGGAATCTCCGCGCCGATAAGTAGCACGTTACTAGCATTAACGCGTTCTTGCAATCTTCATCAAATTGTCAGTCCATCTTGTGTATTTCCCGGCATTTGAGTAGCCACTTGAGTAGCTTTCCGCTCCAATGACTGTCAGTGCCACGAGTAATGTGCCCTGCTTTCTACTAGTTAAGGTTCGCAATTCAACGTGACATTAAGCTTTTTTATAAGGCTCACTGTACGTGATCAGGTTTCAGTTCCACATGCACGCACTTTTGTCTTGAGGTACTGCGATATATCGGTCATGAATATGTCGCGAACATTCCCAACGCTGCTGAGTCGAGTAAATTCTATCGATTGACCTCTTTCTAGACTTTGAACCTACCTAGTTATACTATTTGTCTCAGATAAAGCATCACAAAAGTGGGTGCTATATGGGAAATCATCATAATTTTCGTTCGGTCCATATTTATTTTAAAAATGTTTTTGACAAGTATCTAGAAATAATAGGTTTCATAGTAATGCTGAAAGTCATTTAAGGAATAAAAGGTTAAAGGATAATCTTACCAATGATAATCATGATGACGTAGGCGTTGGGGTAAAGTTTGCCAGCATGGCTGACTCCATCGTACACCTTCTTGGCGCGGTATATCTCTTTCATTGCAGATGCAACTATCTTCACCGGCAAAAACTTGGCCACCTTATAGCCGACGTCGAACGGAGTGTAGAATACTATGTACCTAAAAGTTATATGGTAATTAGGGACGAGCTTTGCTATTACCATTTAGTATTTCCATAGCTTCAAAATAAATGAGATGAACTTATTTAGTAAAAATAATTTGCATGTTGTATTAACATGGAAATAGTAATGAGACATCTGTCATTCTCATGTTGAATGGAATTTATAGTATTGTGCATCTGGGTACACAGGTATCAGTTAAAGTAATGAACCTGCATTTTTGGCATCAGTATCGATCCCTAATCACATCCTGATAGTTATTTTGAAAATATATTTCATGTACAGAATTGACCCCTCTACAGATTTATTATAAATATAGAAGATATGTTATTGATATTGGTAATATGTAATGTTATTGCATTATGAAGAAATGTTTAAGTTCGCTTCACGCATCTACGCAATATAACCAATATAATCTCACATCAATAAATGCTCTATCATAAAGTCAATATAACCCCTCGAAGTCAGTTTAGTCTCTACGGAGTATAAAGTTAAGGGCTTTTCAATGTTGGTTTTTCAGCAACAACAGCAAAGCACTTGCCTTGTTTTTGCAGTGAGGTACTATTTCAATAAATGAAAGAAATCATTACCATTACACAACGTTTTAACATTGCTTACTTGAAATAACAAAAATTATAATTGAACAATAAAAATAAATAAACCAACAGTTTCATGCAGGTAGTAATTATTAATAATATAAATATATTATTGTTTGTGATATCTTTGTCACCAAAATATTAAGATCTAAGTAATTATAGTAATGTGCTTTATCCCTAATGAAGGTACCTATATTTTATCTTTGGCATAAGATAGGATACGGCACAATGTTTCTCAATTAACTCACTGTCAGTGCACTTTCTAAGATTTTTTATTTAGATGACAAAATAAAGCGAACACAATAATTTATTTGGGTGTATAATCGACTAAATTCGAGAATGCTTATTTCACATGGTAAAGTCTCAATTCGGGTATAAAGGTGAGGCCCTATAATTTATCATTATTGTCGCTTATATCACGCATCTTTAAAAGAACGGTTCTTTATACACGGACACTGTAATGAAAACCGGGCTATGGAAGAGACTCCGTTCACATGCCTTCTCAAAACCTCCCAATTGATTTAAATATGGCAGGTGGTGACTCCGCCAATCACTAAATGGGCCCTCCAAATAAGCAGACCAATATTGGTGCGAAGAGAGTGTCTTGATGTCAATTTAAAGTCTAAATTTTTCGATTAGATGTTTATTCCTTGAATATTTACAATTCCCTCCTAAAAACATTTGGTCATCCGTCCAGTCTCTCGTCGTTCTTTTTTCCTTTTTCCGTCAAGTCCGTCTCTTTTTAAAAGGTTGTCAAAAATACGTCATGTCCAAGTAAGAAGGCTGGACGTCGCCGCGACAGAGAGCAACATTGGTGTGAACGGCTAAGGGTGTAGAGAGGTGTGTCTGCGACAGCGATCGAGACGCCGGCGCCGTCGGCGTTATGACATTATTACACGTCCACCCTTGGACCATCTACTGTTAATATTTGTACTGTCCGGCCGGCTAAGGCAAACACATCGGTACCCTCGGTGACGCAACTCACCGGCAGCTCGCCACAAGCTGTCCTGGAAGACTGACTACACTGATGAGGCATTTATGGCAGATTAGAGATTTATGGCACTAGAGGCATTAAATGCCCCACCAGCGGGCGATGGGGTCGTCACTACCCTACGCACTTATTATTATTATTACTACACTACTTAATAGCATTACGTTCAGACAATTACAAATAAGTAGTGGACTGTAGAAAAAACTAGTTTGTGCCTCCAGTCCAATCATAATTTATAAGGAAATGATGAGAAATAATTTATGAAGCTACTAGCTTTTGCCCGCGACTTCGTTCGCGTGGACTTCAGGTTCGTCCCGTCTAGTCTAGTAATAAGTTAGAAATACGGTAACTAAGCACTGCAGAGCCCTAATCATAGGCCTATAGGTAGCTACTGCAGTATGCTCCTATAAACAGACACAACAGACAATTTGCAATGTAAGCGCAAAAAATATGTTTTTTTTATGACCTCACATTAGAAACCTCAAAAATTGTAGCCTATGTGTTATTCTGATGTATAAGCTATATTGTGGTAAAGTTTCATTTAAATCCATTCAGTAGTTTTTACGTGAGAGAGTAACAAACATCCATACTTACAAACTTTCGCCTTTATAATAGTAGTAGGATATATAGGTTATCTGTAAAAAAAACTAACTATTGAGTTAAAAGTTGGTGTGTGTTTACAATCTTACCATGTCACAGTTCCAATGACGAGTTGCGGTGTGTTCTTGAGTGGAGCGAGTATAGGCTCTCCTAGCAGCCCATTGACAACCATGCCCCCAGCGAAGATCACCAGCATGGTGGACAGCCAGCATGACAGTGGGTGTTTGCGTGAAAAGGCCTGGGCGCCTACACGATATTAATAGTATTATTTAGTAGCAGAGTATGAAGGATTATAGACTGTGGTACTAGCGATGGCATTCACATGTAGAAGACGATGGGGGAATTACGGACGCAGTTTTTATTTTTTGATGGACTTACGTTGACTCGGATGACTATGTTCAGCTTTGCAATGAGGGTGTTTGTGGAAGGTGCACGAACAGAAGGTTCGACACCTTGCCTGCTAACGACACCGGCGACCGTTCCTAAGTCGTTAGAGTCGAAACTAGGGAGTCGACGCAACTTGAGCACGCCGTCTAATGGCTCGAAATTGCGGACGCGGGATAAATATAAACTAGTAAATACACACTCAAGCTAACCCCAAGGGTGCGGGTCACGGACATTTATATTTTTACAGTTCAGTGCTCTATTATATAATTTCGCGTTTCGTAAGTCATTCTGCTAGGGCTGGACTGGACTTTATTTACGTTCATTACTACTATCAAAAATACTAGATTATACATTATTTAAGGAAATAAGAGGTTATGAATTCTAATGGTATCTAATTCAATCAAAGGCATTCTTATTCAAATATTTGTAATAATGTCGGATTCTGACGCATTCTACTTCATTCTATGACATTTCTACCTTTATGTGTTTTATTGTATTACTTTTACACATTCTAATGTATTCTAATGCAGTCTAACGGACTGTAACGCATTCTTAATGTATAATATACTATTATTAATCTACGCTCATTTTCTAGCGTCCGTATTAACATAATGTGTTGAATACCAAAGAAAATGTAAAAGCCAAGTAAATTCTACCTATTTTTAGAGTTCCATACCAAAAACAACAGAACCCTGAAATGATCACTTTGGTGTTTGTCTGTTAAGACCCTTTTCTCAGGAATGTGTGGATGCATTAAGTGGAAAGTAAAATCAAATACTCAAATCTGCAGTAGTAACAAATCATTATTCTAAATTAACTTAATCAAAAGGTAGGTAAGGTAGGCCTTTAATGTTTAGTTTATGCCGTATATTTAACACTCGTATAAGGGAATCAAAACCTATTCGGTACTTGCCTACTTGCGGTATTTTGGTGACGTACAATCATGAAAGGAGAATGCCCAAAATCGTTTCGCTTTAATATGAGAGTATGGTAATCAAAATATGCTCATAAATCGTTAAATATTTTTTTAAGTATTCACTTCAATTTATTAAAATCGTATGTGGGGTTTCAGTTTGTATTAATTAGTACTACATTTATTTTTTCCAATTTGCGATAAAAATATGTTTTATTACTAATATCCGTATGATTAGTGTTACCACTACACAATTTTAATGAATTTGGTAATATGAGCTCCTATTTTATGCGTTTAACATTAATCCAATGTATTAACATTAGTTTAGTTAAATACGTAATAATATCCGCGATTTAACGTTAAACATTAACGTTAATTCGTGTTTATTAATAAAAGTCTAAGACGTCGAACCGTGGATTAATGTAAAAAAGTTGTTACAGGCTAAAAAATATAATTTATCCCTATTTTATTAGTAGGATTTTCTCTGTACCTTTATGGTTTTTATTAAAACAGAGTCGCTTATCTGTGGATTGAGCTAGATTTATACATCTGTTTCACATAAGAACTGTTTTTTGTTTGTTTTTTTTCTATGAACAATTTGTCTCAATTATAACCTCAACACTGAACTATAAGTGTGATAATAAAAAAAACCCCACATAATAATTGGATAATTTTTATTTTCCTTGAAAGTAAGATATCATTCCTATTTTATATCAAAATTTCACTGTCATACAAAATTATTTATTACGCAACGACGGTCCATACAAAAATGGGCAATCTCCTTTGACATGAAACAATGGTACATTAGCAAAAGTAGAGAAAACTCTTCAGTTTCCATCAGGCAAGATTGTAGCCTGGCTTTCAAATGTTCCTAAAATATATTATGGCAATTTATTTACAAAGATTTTGTTATCTGTTTCCTCATGTATAGTATTTTACTTGAAGGATTTAATTAATAAAAATTTATATTGATTTTGAACATTCACATTTTGACTAATTTGTTTTTATACTATTTTGCAATTTAGATAATAGTTTATATTTCTTTTATATGAATTTAGATTAATTAAGTAAATTGTATAATTAATGCATCATAAACTATAAAAAAATGCAAAACTAAATTTCAAAATCTTATGTAAATTATTAGGTATGTAACTAGTTATTAATTTAGGATCACAATCTTAAGGCTCGTTGGTCTAGGGGTATGATTCTCGCTTCGGGTGCGAGAGGTCCCGGGTTCAAATCCCGGACGAGCCCGTCTTCGGACTTTTTGCTGTTCAATTATTAAATTTATATTTTATATTTTTTTATATAAACTTACATTATTAAATGTTATTAATATGATGTTTAAACAATAATCTTTCATAACGTCATTTATAATAAAAACTAAGTAACTGATTTAGTTTGAGTTCTTTTTTATTAATCGAATTCGTATTTGTCAACCAAAAATAAATTATACTAATGTTTGGTTTTATCATTAGATATTAAATTCTATAATCTACAATAGCGCCATCTAGGTAGATTGTTCTAAAACAGCAACACAAGAACTGAGTTTGCATATTAGTTACCTATCTGGTACCTAGTGATACCTTGAGGATTAAAACCAAAAATAAATTTAATCTAAGATATAGATAACTCAGACTAAATAGCAAATATAATTTACTGCCGTGGAAGTTATAATAACTTTGTAAATTAATATTTTGAATTCTTTATGATAAGAGAAAAGATACGTGTTATTATGCATGAAATCTTAATTTTCGAAATCAAAAATCATATACATTTTCAACATATAAGTATTTCGTTTTTTCATATCTGTGCTATTTAATGTTCGTAGCAACAGTATCATGTTCTGCAGGGAACATTCTATTTTTAAACATACATTGGTGTCTTTAATTTAGCACATTTCAAACTACATTCGAGTCAAAAGATTATAAGCAATAAGTTTTAGGATGCGGAAGTATGATTGTATACGTAAAAACCCGATTGGCGGGTTTTATGAAATAAATTTGCCTTACCAGAACCCAAATCTTCTCTCACCGCTAAAGCGCATAATAGGGAATGTGCAATATCGAAGTAGGGATACATTTTAAGTTTGATGACCTGGTTGGCCAGGTCCAAGAACGCTTCGGGATCCATGATGATATATATATCGTGCTTGCCACGATTTTTGTCAATTTAAAGCAAAACTAAACACCGACAATGTTTGAGGCGCGTTGCACACGGCCACGACCTTACGCGGGCAATGTGGCCGCGAGACTGACGTGTGGTGATTGGAGTGGAATGAATTGAATTTCTTTAGTGAACACGGTGTTTGGGATAGATTGACTTTCGAAATTGTGATGTCATTCTTTTTAATTTAAATAGAAAGAGATCGATGAGTATTTTTTGGAACTCTTAGAACTATTTATTTTATTAATATATTCTTTAGTATTTGAGTTTCATATGTTTACATTAAGTTTCCGTAGTGTAGCGGTTATCACGTGTGCTTCACACGCACAAGGTCCCCGGTTCGATCCCGGGCGGAAACATTCTTTTTATTTTTCTGATTGCCTTTAATATATCACTTTTAGTTGGTTTCTTTTTCAAAGAAAATGTAATCGTTTTTTCTTTTCTGTTTATGATTGTAATATAACTAAAACTAAACTAGGCCATATGATATGCACTCAACATCGCTGTACACGAACTTTTTTAATTATCATAAGTAATTTAAAAAAAACGTTTTTCTTTTTTAATACATATTCATGTTAATGTGATTATTTATTCCGGGAAATGAAATCAATATAAAAAATAAGAAACTTTCATTTTAATAATTTATTTCAACAGGTTCATTTTATAAAACAATTACAAAAAATTATATATATTTATTATATCATTATCAGTAGCTTTAGAGACAGTATGGATATAAAGTGAACAGTTGATATGATTCAGTCTTCTGTTCTTGTTATGCACACAGCCAACTCTTTGGAATTTTTAATTTGTAATCATACAACATACATTCAATAATTTAATCTACATTTCTAATCTCACTGATATCGCCGATTGAGTATTGCACCTCCATAAATAATAATAAAAGTCATAATCTTATTGACACAAAAATAACGTGATATTTTTTTAACTAAATCTCAATAATATCCCATAATGTTTGAACTTCGATCGAAAAGAGTAAACAGATTTTCAATCACACTAGACTCATATTCCATACATATTGCAACAATTACCAATAGTACCTGTATTTTGGTCGCTCTTTTTTAAAATACATTATAGTAATAGTTATTAATTATATCATTAAACATTATATAAAAAATAGCACTCATCATTAGCACAATTCCCAACTATGTGGAACATCTTATAAAATAATATTGTATGAAAATTTATATACATAATATAAACAATGTATTTGACAAGAACATTGACGTTAACTAGTAAAAGGCACTCGTAATATATTTATATAAGCGTCTAATTTGAACGTGATGTCATGACTTACATGTAATTAGTTAATGCTTTACTTTTAGTTAGGCCTTACTTTTCGGAGCCGTCAGGTACATAAGCGCCTAAATTTAGAAAAGTATCAACATCAAACCACTATTTTCAAAACCTAATAGAGAAAAAACAAGTGCGAACAACATATAAAAAAATACAATTGTAATAAATACATTAGCTATGAAAGATTTACTTTGCCAACTAATAATTATTAAATGAATATAGTACTGATATTTGGAAATGATACATAGGCATATTTTAGATTTCATGCTTTTTGGAACTAGGCGATTTTAAAATATATATTAAGATTTTCGGGATTCAGGTACTAATAAACTGGAGGACTCCATTACTAGTTTTTAATGAGCTGACTTGTATCAAAATGATCGTCAAAGATTTATAATGGGTGCAAATTACACACCGAATGAATGAAAATTTGACAGATTTGTGAACATACCAAAACTTGGAGTCGACGCGATTCCCAACATCAATCTTCAGGGTATTAACTCTTTTATATTGATATTAATTCTTTGACGTGCAAATGTGATTGCAAAATATTTTATAAAGAATCAATTTTTGATTTTGATTGACGCATCAAATCGTTAGAGTCGAGAGAATGTAGATGCAGCACAAATAAGAAGTTTACCATTGTCTGTATAATTGCTCCATTTGTATAGTTTGTTCCATTAATGAAATCTTTGTCCGTTTTGCTATCATTAACAATTTGACAGGGTGTGATTTTAGTATCCAAATAAAAGTTAATGGTAAAATTCTTTTAGTATGAATTCGACCAGCGGTCAACTGAATTTCGAATTATAATAACACAATAAAAGATATTTAGCCACTGTATGTACGTCAGAATATCATGTATTTGTTGTAGTACGTTAAATGAAATCATTCAATAAATAATACTTTTCCTTTAACTATATTAGTAATCTTACATACCTTTTGGCCTTATATCAATTTCTCAATCGAATCAGTACCACATAGTGAAAAAATTTCACGTCTCCTCAGGATTACACAGCGTGGTGTTCATTTAAGTTGCATTTCTTACTACATTACATAAAAAACAAAGTACATAGACAACATTCACATTACGCTTAACTTTAATTATTTTTAAACAGTATTATTTTATAATTAAACAGATACTACACTGGACATAAACACGTTTTATAAAGAAATTGTCATGAAAATTCTAAAGCCTTATTTAAATAGTGTGTAAATATATTATACAATGTGCTTACAGAGTATTATTAGTCGCGTTGATTTACAATGTTCCAGTCTTTTCGATCACATCGGCGAAATCTACCGTGACGTGTACTATTTTACATATTTGAGACAATAAACACAAAACGCAATGCCAACAACACCAGACGGCTACAGATCGTATTACTGCGCCGTTACGTGCCGTATGTGGAATGAATTATTCTTAAAGTACCATAGCACTCAGAAAGAGTTCGTTCGAGAGATTTCATAGCATCTATAGTGAATTTCTGAGGAATTAATTTAAAAACAACATTTTAAGTTTCCATCATTATTTAAATAGCCCAATACATAATTAATAAGGGCGATGTTCCATTTTTATATTGAGGCTGGGCCCCTCTCAGCCTACAGCCTATAAATATAAAAAAGTTTTATGAAAGAAACCAATATTCGAGTTTAAAAATTATTTTTTAAAAGTTCGCAGGTTTTTATATTTTTATTCTTTTTGGAAACTTTGTCTTAGAGGGGAGATCAATCAGAAAAACATCACACAGAAGTGTAGAAAAATAATAAAAAATGGGGCCCAAATAAAAACGTCTCCTTTATACGTTAGTAATAATACAAAGATATAACTGTTTCTTCAAAAAATAACCCAAACAAGCAATTAATTTAAAAGTCAAATATGCAATCAATTTTATATTTGACTTTTAAACCCTAGTGCTTGCATCAAATTGAATAATATGACTGCATTATGAATTCACGTCCATTTGACTTGCACACATAGTGCGGGCCCTAGATAAAAAGGGGCAACGACAATGCAAATTTCATCTTTCTGTCTCGTAACCATGAATAAGATGAATCTATGTTACATTGTCCTTTAAAGTGCACCCTGGTAATAGGGCAGTACTTCAAAGATTATTATTTTATTGCTCTTTCATCATATTATCTTCATAATCATGAAGCCTTGTCGCCAATCATGAAGCTGCCTGAAAACCCTTAATATCAACTATTTATTTAAATAATTATATTTAGTTTAAAATGTTTTATCAAATACGCTGCACAAAATAGTATCTAAAGAACGTTAGTTTTTGTTGAATATAACTTTTTATAGTGCTATAGTATTATAATCTCTAAACCTATTTATCTATTAAGAACGAATTATCCCGATTGCGTGTGTATTTCATGATGATTCATACGTGCATTTGCTCAAGTTTCATTTATACGTCTCTGGTGAAAAATCTGAAAAAAAAGTAACCCAATTAACTTATGGACACAGGTAAAATAAGTAGTATCGATAAATAACTGTCCTGTAAATATTACAGTACATTTCGAAAGGGTAGCACTTTAAGACTTGATGTTTGTCTATTCCGTTTCGCTTTATGACTAATCCATAATGTATTTAGTACCATACAACTTTGACAGTTATATAATCAAAATGTTAAGCAAACAGTATTAACGTTGGATATGAATAAACAGAAAATGACACACGGTGGGTTCCGGTGGGTACACTAAAGTCTGATTATTAATTCACTGGAGTAAACTGACAGATACTAATGTCACATTGTAAAATTATGCTGCCATATTTATCGTACTAGTGAGGTGACCTGCAAATATAATTGGATAAATTGAATAAATCGATAAGGACTTCACCCTTCGTTGTTATTCAGATCACTCACACAAAGTCAGTAACAACGTTTATTAAAAAAAAGTACTCAAATAATTATAATATAGGTACATGAATTCTATCAGATACAAAAAATGAAATTCACTCACTTGCTAGCGTTCCCGAACTATGCGTTCAGTTAATCAATTTTTTGAGCTGTAATTATTCGAACATTTGGAAGTACTTTAATTATTGCAATTTTTAAAAAGAAAAATACAGATTTAACCACTGTGTAATAGTAGTTATTGTATTTCATTTTAGACAAAACATAATTCTGTAAATTATTTATCGTTGTAATGGATATAACCACGACAATTTTACGTCAAGTTTTTTTCATTTGATGGCTTAAACAAAAAATACAGGAGTGGCTTACAAGCAAAAATATTCAATTTGAAGAAAACATGACAAAGGCCGCTCTTATAGACATCGTACGGCAAAACAAACATTTACATCCCGACAAATATGCTGTGGACGAGATGGCATCAGAGTACGGAGTCACGGTTTTACGCCTGCCCCCTTATCACTGCGAGCTCAATCCTATCGAGCTGATTTGGGCGCAGGCGAAGGGATACGTAGCGAGAAACAACAAAACCTTTAAAATGACTGAAGTTAAAAATTTGTTCGAAATAGGACTTAAAACCGTGACTGCCGAAAGATGGAGAAGCTGTGTGGATCATGTAATAAACTTAGAAAATAAAATGTTTAATCTCGACCATATGATGGACAATATTACGGACCGTTTTATAATAAGTGTCACTGACAGCGACGACGATAGTGATAAAATTATGTCTGACGATGACGAATAAAAATTTATCCATTGAATATTTTTGTTTCATTTCATATATATAATTCGAGTAATTACGTCATTTCAAAGTTATCACCTATTTGCCCTAAAGGTACCATGCTAATATTATTACATCGATTAAACAAAATTGGATTAAGATATCTTAATAAAGTAAATAAAATGAGTAATGTGATTTGAGGACGGAATGAAATTGAATGAATGAGTTTGATTTCAATATTCTAGTCACAACACTATTTTCTGTTCATCATAAAGTGGTAACACCGTAAACGTCAGTTTACTCCAGTGAATTAATGATTAGACTTTAACCGTCATCACTGTCATTGATGATAGAGAAATCTGTAATGATTGTAATACGTAGTTATTAACAGTGAATAAAGTGTACTTTGACTTAATAAAATAACAGAAGGAATACAATTAAAATATTGGATTAGGATGCTTCAGTGATAGTGCTTCAGTGACTAAGTTTATTAAACCTGCCCGAGTTGAAAAATGTAAAAGAAAATGTAATCCATTAGACGTTGGGCGTATAACATAAACATTGTGGATTTGTTTTGTTTTCACTGGTTAAAGTCAATATATATCTTATATATATTGATTATTTCCTGTGTTTGAGTGCTGTCAAAATAATGTTTTATATAAGTTACACATTTGACGTACCTAAGTGCTTGTTTAATACCTGAAAAAATAATACTTTCCGAGTTAAATGATTGCAAAATAAAAACAGAAACATTGAATTGACACATCAAATTAGCTGTTAAGCAATAAAAGAAATGCTAGCTAGCTGGAGCCACAATGTCGCTCAATGGATTGCTAGCATTGCATTTTCCTACTCTGATTAAAGGTTTTCTATAATGAAGATCAATTATTTATTAAATTAATAATTTTTTTATCCTAATTATTGTTTGTAAGGAAAAAAATATTTGCCTAATTGGGTAAGCGACAATTTTTTAAATTCAATATATAATAAGAGTACTCTTTTAAGTGAGCAATATTGTAGAATCAACTTTACACCTGCACCTATTACTTTTGAAGATACATCGCCATGTTTGCGGCGCTGTCGCGGGTCGCTCAAAAACGCTCCATACTAAAAACACTGCAATCGTGACGTCATAACTAAGTAAACTCGTCAAATTTGTATGAGCGTATAAACAAATTTTAAAATAACTTTGTAATTTGTACGTTTATAGGTATACTTTCTATATAAAAAATGTTACATTTAATGTGAGAATGCTAGAAATGTGTTCGTTTCATTACAATTACGTAAATAATAATTGCTCATTTTTTAGAAATCTCTAAACAATATAAACTAATAATTAAACTGAAATTTCTATATTGACATACTTTCATTAGATATAAATTGCTCAAATCAGATATTATAGTATAAAAACGACCATGATCAGTTATAGTCGTCTACCCTATTAACGCTAATATTTTTCCACAGCATCTTCTCTCCAGATAGATATACGCCACTCATTATTCCGGATATGCTCACAATGCTTAAAGTAAGAACTGTGTAAAATTCCAAAAAGATCACACACTAAGCTATAATATAGTCTGGTGAAAATTGTAACAAGTGTTTGCTAATCTTATATTTCTGTCTAAATATTACATTTCTAGAACGTTTCAATGACTTACATATTTTATAATCTGATCCATCACATAGCTTTGGGCGATTTGTTTGCTAACTCCGGCCCTTTTCTATCGTTGAGTTCCGCTGAAAGTTCACACAGATAAATTAAATGTTAACATTTTAGATAAAGTTTTCTCTGTTGTGGCTAAACTGTATACACTCTGTGCATAATAATGACTACTATTAAAATACATATTGATTAAAGAGATAAAATTTGTAGTCTTGATATTGAGGAGACTATCGAATTTCATAAAATTTTATTAATGAATAAATACCTTTCTTTTTGTTGCGCGTATTCATAATCTGTCCATTACCTGCAAACAAAGATAAAATTTAAGAGTCATATAATTTACATATTAGATGGATTCTAGACAAGCACTATCTAAGACCTTAAAGCTAATATTTTCTGAGTGACCTGACATCGAAACGAAAGAATTTAACTTTCAAATCACACCCCTAGTCCATTGCAATTACAAAAGATACTAACTATTAACTGCAGCATAATGGCGCCTAAAAAGATGCATAGTATTTCGCGTACGTCAATGTAGGGTTGTCGATAGTTGGAATCAAAAAGAATTTATTTAATTTGTAGGGGGAAAATAGTAGCGCTAATATTTTTTTCATATACAATCTTAACACACCACAAAATACTGAAAAAACTGTATATTAAGTTTGATATTTGCAAACATTTAATTAATATTAAGAATTTAAATCAACTTACATACTAAAATTATTACTCTATGGGCATTTAGTGACGTGGGCTATTAGTAACGTTTTGAACATTTATGTAGGCATGGCGATAAATCATGTTTTGTTGCCCCATATATATATACGATATGTATTTAGGATAAATTGTGTGACTACATTTAACCATTCCAAACATTTACTTTCTTACCTATTTTCTGCTCATTCTTTGGCGAATATCGCGGCTTTAGTCGGGTATCCTTCTCTGACTGCAATAAGCTCTGTGTTCCTTCTTTAGGCGGCGGTATGGCTTCGGCTATAGGCATTTGTAACGCGGCATCTTCCACACTCGTAGTAACACTACTTTCTTCGAGAGTTTTTTCTTCCGAATTGGGAACTTCTTTTGTTTCAACATTATTCTTTTGTGCTTTCTCTACCTCCTGCACAGATGGCGTTAGTGGTCCTTGCTCAGCCGTGGATATTTCGATTTTAATGGTATCGTTCATTTCATTCTCTGGTGTCTCGTTCTGTAGGACTGTATCTTGATCCGAGTCTATTGTGTCCGATTGATCGCTTCGGATGCTGGTGACATTCGTCAACTATGAAAATTAAGTTATTTAATTAATGTGTTTTATTTATAAATTAATAGTTATTTATGCAACTGTTGTATAATCAGGGGTATTAAAACACAAATGTGGGTTAATAGTATCACATGAGTGTTTTAGTACCTAATTATAACAGTTGCATACAAGACTTTATCTACAATCATGATGTGAATCTTCTATAAAAGGTACAATACCCTATGTAAATTCAAGAAAAGTCTAAATGCGAAGCATGTAAAATAAACAAACCTTAATAAGTAAAATAATTATTTATTGTAATAATTATTTACGTTTTGGATCGTACAATTATTGAAATGCACTTGAACATTTGCACCTTGTTGAATGTTGGCAAATCCTGATGTACTTGGAATATTTATATTCACCACTTCATTATTTCTATAGAAATTAAAATTTGATTTGACACGTGGATTTTGTTGGATATGCCATTGCATGAGAATGTTCTTTTTTTGAAATTCATAATATCACGCGTTTGGATGATATAAGGATCATAATATCATTGAGTGTTTTAATGTTGGCAATATGCTAATTGTTAGATATAGGTTCTTTTATATAGGATTAATAGCATGATAGTAGATAAATTAACATATTATTTATCCAACTTTTTATGTAAATATGACACTAAATTAAACTACCTCAAATTGTGAAATTCTAGTCTACACACTATTGTCTGAACTGTACTGTGTGTACTGTCCAATAGCATAGATGGTCAGGAGAGCATGTGGTAAATTTAACCATAAACCAATATATTTATAAATATGTATATGTAATAGAAAAAAGAATTAACTAGAAAAATCTAGCAATACTTGTACTTGTATTATTGTGTTGTAAACATATGAATGAAAGCTTATATGTTAGCATATTTTGTTCAAGTCCATTTAATAATTCGGCCCATTTAGTTATTATCCTCTATTTACACTTTAAGTTATAACTTACTGTGAAACTGATACGAAAGTTGGATGTAACGAGTTTATATGTTAGTCTATTAGAAGGGCAAATATTAAAAAAACGACTTTCTTACAATATAACAGTTCGTATATATTTTAGGTATCCGGTGTGTTAGATCATAAAAACAACACATAAAACACACATCAAGTTCGTTTGCATATATGGCATCAAAACCTATACCTACATATGGTCATTGTAATAAAGTAAAAATAAAATAATAGACATATGTTAGATATCAATTACAATTAAGTAAGTGGTTACAAAATGTACATTGTCTTGTGCTGTGCATATTGCAGAAGTGACAGTGTCTCTGCGATTATTACTTTTGGAAATAGATTGACGTATTTATGTCAGTCCCTTTTCATTCAAAAGTACTCGAAACTAAATTCACAGGAATTGTGACGAATCAGTGAGTAATCAAAATTGCCATAACTTTGCATCTGCATACGCAATTTGTATCCATACTAATATTATAAATGCGAAAGTAACTCTGTCTGTCTGTCCGTCTGTTCCGCTTTCACGCCAAAACTACTGAACCAATTTAATAAAATTTGGTACACATCTGTGTACCAAATTTCATTTAAATTCTTCTTTATTTCTAGACTATCTAGTCTAGAGCCTGAGAAAAGACATAGGCTACTTTTTCATGCAAAAAAGGTTGTAAAGGGTTGTAAAAAGTTGAAAGGAGGGATAATAGGTTGTATAGAAATATTGTTAAAACTACTGAACCGATTTAAATGAAACTAGGTACACAGATAATCTAAAGCCCGAGAAAGGACATAAGCTACTTTTTTATACAAAATAGGTTGTAAAGGGTTGTAAAAGGTTGAAAGAAGGGATGCTAGGTTGTATGGAAATATTATTAAAACTACAGAACCGATTTAAATGAAATTTGGTACACAGATAGTCTAGAGGCTGAGACAGGACAGAGGCTACCTTTTAAAGCAGAAAAGGGCTGTAAAGGGTTGAAAGGAGGGGGTGAAAGGTTGTATAGAAAGAAGTATTGTTAAAACCACTGAACCGATTTTAATGAAGTTTTGTACACAGTCTAGAGCCTGAGAAATGACAGAGGCTACCTTTTAAAGCAGAAAAGGGTTGTAAAGGGTTGAAAGGAGGGATGAAAGGTTGTATAGTAGTATTGTTAAAACCACTGAACCGATTTAAATGAAGTTTTATGCACAGAAGTCTAGAGCCTGAGAAAGAACAGAAACTACTTTTGAATGCAGAAAAGGGTTGAAAGGAGGGATGAAAAGTTTGGTGAAAAACTATATGTACCTATCCCCCGATTTTTTATCATTCTTTTTTTTTATTTGCGTCCTTATATAATGATGCAATTTTAAAGACGTATTATTATATAACGTCAAAAATGTAAGTAGGTATTTAAGGTTCATGTGATTGACTTAGGTTTTAATTAGAGTTATTTTGATGTATGTAACACAACAAAATATCCGTCCTTCACATCACTTCCTATTAAATTACCGAAATTTTACCGACGGAAAACATATCCTTCCTGTGGGAAATTCGAATATAACGCGGGCAAGACCGCGGGCGGAAAGCTAGCACTTTATATATTGAAAATGTTACATTTTATGATAGAAAGTTAAGTAAATATTATTTATTCAAAATATATTTTTTTGTTTAGAACGACATTTGTTATATGATTTTATGACAAACAATTAAGATATTATTATTACTTGAATTACTGCAAAGAGTTTGTTTAAGAAATATCGTTTCAGTCATTATTGTAATTAAATTGTAATTGTCAATGAATCAAGATAACTTTTGCCATACTTGTCATAATCTAGTTACGAACAAAGCATAAGAACTTCACAAAGTTCATGATTCGCAACTATATATGACTTGCCAATGATATAAGAAATAAAGTAAAATAATAGTAAAAATGGTGTTTAACTAATTCAGGTTTGATCTCAGCTTCGACAGAAACCAAAAGATATTTAAAATGTTTATGATTTGTAACTTAATAAATATGTTAAGTAAGAATTTGCTCCTGGAAGTAGTTTGTAAAAAACATCATTTAATGATACATACAGTACACTCTCAATTGAATATTTTAGGTTCGCGGAACAACACACGAACACAATAATACACAAACACTTGTAACAAATGACGCAACTAAGCTTTCTTGGCCGAAACCGTAATTTCAGTCGACCATTAAATAAAATATCTCACATCACTAAATAAATAACTAATAAAATACTTTGGTATACTTGGCAAACATGGCTATTGTGAAATTACTTTTGGCCTAAGGACGATGGTTATATCAAAACTGTAATTGGATGGTTATGTTATGCAAAACAAACAATTAAAATACATATTTCGTGGCCTCAGATTGCGGAATTTAATCAGGAGGCACGGCAAAAATTTTACAATAATATTGATTCAAGACTAGTTGTAAACAAAGAATGATAAACCTTGATTTTAATTGCAAAAACGCATGGAAAGAGAAATACACACTAAACCATACCGTGAAACTGGTATCGTCATCAGAGTCGCCGTCTAGATCGATCATCATTTTCTCGATGAGCCGTTCCATTGCGATCTCGCTGCTCGATGCCACAGGACTGGACGACTTACGCCCACGCTTGGTGCGCTTCACAACCTACCGATATAGATATGTATACATATTTGAACAATTCTCCCCTAACGCCTTTTCTCCCTGAAGAGGTTGACAGTGACGTAGTAAATACCCACACATCACCAATTGTTTGTCCTTTTTTTTTGCGGAGGGAATATGCTCATTATGCACTTTGTCACCGCGCTGGCCAGGCGCGACCGTGTGTGGGGCTCTCCGGTAGAGGACCGGCCTTTTTTTTTGTACCCCTTAGGAAAATGCATTAAATTGCATACCCCGGTTGTGGCGAGACGGCGGCTATGTGGGGCTCTCCTCCCCAGAAGGGGGAGGCCTACCCACTAAAAACCCCCGGTGTCCTTCCAGACCATATCGGGGCGCGTGGCGGGGTGCGCTTTCGCGATGCTACCGCCACACGCCCACGGGCTAGCTCGACCTTGGTCGGTCGAGCCTTCGCCAAGGGGACCAATTGTTAAGTCCTAGTGTAATACACACGTCTATTGCCACTTATGATGTATAATTTTAGAGAACCAGCACATCGCTAGTGGCGATACACACGCGCGTTTGCAGCGCTGCACACGAAAGACCGCTCATCGATATTTTTGTCGAGGAATAGTTTTCGATTCCTCGATCCGGATTCCGAATATTTTTCCCCCACTTCTACTAGAACGTGATCCATCTCTTTAAAATCTTTTTGATTTCAACACGTAATCATTTAGATTAGAATCGCAAATGCGTAAACTGTTCATTGGGTTTTTTTCAATGACCTCAAGTCGCACCAAATATCTAGATTTTTATACTGTTTGCAGTCAATTTCTAGTTATTCAGATAGCGTACTAGTTGTTAAATGATTGAAAACTTTTTTTGGGCATTACATTTTTATAATGTAATATTAAAATATATATCAAATTACATTATTTACATTTTTCCTGAAAAAAAAAAACCAATAGGAATCAACATTTCAATAAATTAAAAATAATACATTTTTATGTAATTTTACAGTCAAATTTAAATTAGTTTAATTAGTACAGCCAGTATAAACAAACTAATTTGCGCGTTACGACGAAAGCAGAGCAATAGCATTAATAGGTTTGGTCAATATAGCGCCACAAAAGAACAGACGTGGACTTGCAAATACCCTACTTTTTCGTTCCACATTCGGGTAAAAAGAAAGACGAAATCATATTAATTTAGTACGCGAGTGTCATTGTACTATTAATTGTCTAATATATACACTTACTACATACTCCTGCATTCTAATGATAAAATAATGATTTGTAGTGACCTCTACCAGAGGTCGCATCTGAGTCTGTATTTATTATTTATTATTACATTATTGTATAGATTTTTTTTTTTGTATATTAGATCATATCGACATTTATCCTATGGCGCGACCAGATTCGTTATCGCGGTTAAATGTTCCGATAAGACTGCTTATAACGTGTATAAGTCGCTACAATGAAAGAAAATAACACTAGCTTTTAGTATAATATATATTACATGATTGATGATTAGATGATAATTGCATTTTGTAACTACGATTGTAATATATATATTATATACCATAGCAAGAAACCGCAGCGTAGTCGACTAAGGACTTATCTCCAGTGACAGCGTCTCGGACCACGTTCGTCAACGAGAAACATTTTCAATGACCCTACCGATCTCCTCACATTTGCAAACGAACATCTCCGTAGCCCCAGCAACTGAACTTAGAACTTCAAAATATAAGAAACACTCACACTTTAAGCATACCCCAGAAACGCACCCATACACCGCATTTGTAAAACAAACGTGAGAAGACCCGGTTCACACTATGTGCGTAATAGCAGACTTCGTTTGGCGTTTGGTCGGAATTCTACCTCCTCTAGTCACGACGAACTCAAACGACAGGGAGACGTATTTTTGAATTATTAGACGTGAATTTGGAATTCGAATAAGAATACTAATCGTGCGCGAAATTATTTTCTACTGCTTACAATTTTATAGATTTTTGAATCACTCGAATTCAGTGTTGTCATTAAGAACAAATTCCTAATTGAATTCCGTTTCACGCAGAAAAATTCAAAACCACAACACAAACAAAAATCTGGCGATGTCTCACACGTGAAACGGATCACTGTCAAGGTCACGTCAGCGTTGGATATTCTACTACATGGGGTAGCACAACGCACGAAATGAAAATTCAGAAATAGTGAATTCGGTAATTCGTATACGAATCTCACGATTTCGAATGCAAATTGGTTTTCTATTGTTTCAAAAATTCGTCTCCAAGTCTTCAGCAGAACGTTTGAGTAGCGTTCTCTCCATTCGCGTCGAACCACTTCATGACTCTAGTCTTTGAGACGCCCCTCAGGGGGATGCCGGTAATAGTAGGTTATATTTTGTCCATAGATTCCTATCAGCAATTGATGCGTTTGTTTACCGGCTCTAGTAAATTATACGTCTTTGTAGGCAATTATATATGAAATAATGAAAGAAAGTTGCGAATGTGTCTAATTTCAATATTCAGAATACATCTACCCTCTTGATTGCTTTGACAACTTTGTATAGTACACCTGAACTTACACGGATTACTTGTAAGTAATACTAGGAGTATCATGTTGTAGCTGGCACAAATCACTCACCAAAACCTCCTCGTTATTGCTGACGTGCGTAGTATTATTGTTGCCATAGTTGTGGGTGCTCCGAAAACACATTGTGAACTCCAGAAGAGCCTGCAGCCGACTATACCAACTACGTTGCGGGGCCACTGTTGACGTGCGCGCGCGCATCATACGATTCCCTTGGTATTTCAATGCGCGGAGATAGCGCCGTTTGCTTTGTATGTACATCACCTATAAACATTAAAATACTGAAAAGTAAACGAGTACACAATCTTAAAGAACAATATAATTTTAACGAACTAATCGCCGAAATCGATGTAATAAAGAACTTGGACCCTGTCCAAGGTATTCGGCGGCGACCAAACACCAAGAAGATCTATAGCTATAATTATCAATATGAATTTGTTCATATATATTCAAATATATGTCGTTTTTTTGAAATTGCTGGAATTTAATAAAATAATAGTAAATTTACATTAATTTGCCAGTTTACTGAAATGATCAAATGATGTATGTAGAAAATGTGTTATTTACCACATCTGCCGATCTCAGCGGTGGTTTTCCCATAAAAAGATATATAATAGAAATTGATTCTCTGGTGACACGCAGAATGATTAGAAGTGCGATGAAAAACACCCAAGGTAGCGGCCGCACTAGTTCCGGCTGAGGCGCTTCGTCTTGGTCCACTGAAATATTATAATTTTAATAATTTCAATATGATTATTTCGATGAAATTACTACGATTTCAAATATACGAAATCGTTATAATTTATATTGTTTTGACAAAGATTAAATAAGAAGATTCTAATTTGTAGACTTAGTAATTATATGAAACTCCACCTGGAAATAATAAATGAAACTAAGGGAAAGTCAAAAATGTTATATGGAGTTGGTCCTTAATTTCTATGATGGAATGGATGAAAATCAATTTAAACCTCTACTTTGTTGCAGAAATAAATAAGACGGACGTACCCAAGCAAGCTTTAGATTTGCACTACGAAGCCATCACTTATTATGAGCAACATAAGAGCTCAAGATTAAATGTAATGCGTGACGCGTTGCTGTTTGTACCTCCGAAAAAAAAGAGGCGGTAAAGTGAACTCACAAATATCGGTTCCAACCGATATTTGTGAGATCAACTGCTTTAAGGGTTGGGTTGTTGTACAGGTATTGAATTTCACAAGCACAAAACTTTGATATATTGTTGCCGCGATAATTTATTCTCACACATGCATAAAGCATAAATTGCGTTAGCTTGATTTTAAGAATACGGGCTCTTTTGTAATGATTTTATTTTTCAACACCTTAAATGTACCTACTTATTTGTAGAAAATAACGCTGTACCTAAAAATCAGTAGTTCCCAACCCTATTGATATACCGGTGTACTAAACAATCGTAGCTTCTGTTTTACAAAACCGAGAATCAACAGATCAATTGAAAATATACATCACGCTTTAAAACATATCATATATTTACAATTATTAGAAGCCCGTGAATGGCGTTCTTATCTAAATTATGTCTAGAGTATATCAGTTACATAATACATCTTAAAATATCACTAATATTATAAACAAACAAACAATTTACGTCGACTATTTTCAAATTACAATATTTATATATTAATATTGTCTAATCTAACTAATGATCTTGCAAAGACACCCTGACAAGGAGCCATTAATTATATTTTGAGTGTTGTTGAAGTAAAACTCGGTGCGAACACGTGAGCGATACGCATTAAAATATCGGTCTAAACTGATGTCACATCTCACAGTCATTCGGTCGCCAAATGATACTATTAATTAAGAAAAGTAAAAACAATTTTGTCTACCGGGCTTAAGGTGAGATAAGCTAATTATTTGAATATACTTATCGTTTTTGAAGTTAAAAACAAACTGAGCTTGCAAATACAACAGCTATTAATTTTTATACCGCGTTGCAAATTCTTGTAGAACCAAGAATTAAAGGCATTTCGGCGGCGTTTCCCGTAATGTTTATAATAGTTAGACACTGTTGGACATTGGCGTCTCCTATTGATCTCCACACCGATTGGTACTGCGCTGTTAGCACCCAGCGCCTTGCTAAGATCGTTACCAAATCATCGATCCACCATGTGGATATTCTACTGGCGACGCTGCATTTCCCAGCATACGCCTACCGTTTAAGAACTTTGCACCCTAACAGCGTTAATCCTACTAGATGTCCACTGGGACTAAAGTTCTCCGTTGCTCTTATGTTGATGGTGGGCTTGTGAGACACATTTTTAGATAGATACGGATAGGAAGCACAGGGAATGGCCATCAGTCCATGGCTGTGTGACATTATAAATATTTACTATTCGCATGTGTTATACCGGATTTACCCATAGAAATGAAATATTTTCCCATAGGAAAGTATATCTACAAGTCTGAAACTATTAACACCAAATTACATCAGTCAGCTCAACCATTTTATGACAGTTTTCTATGGCAAATAAACATTATTTTCTTACTGGGAGAGAAAAATTGCCGTTACAGGAGTACTTTTTCTCGCCAAAAAGAATGTCTTCATTGCTTGACTATATTTAGTAGTTTACGTATAGCATGAATATTTCATACATGAACGTCAAAACAAATTGAAAATTAAGATGAAAGTGAAAATGCACGATTCATTCAGAGAAGATTAAAAAAAATTAAACCACTACCAGCCCATCTTTATATTACCTTTATATTACCCGTATTAATATGTTACATTGCTTTAGTTAATCTATGTTGCTGTCTCATTCCATCTTACAATAAATACTTATCAGAGAATAAGCAATAACGTAAATAAACTGAGTCAGAGTGAAATAGATGAAGCGGAAGAGATATGTAAAGACTGTAGCAAGTGGAAAGACGTAATCTCTGCCTACCCCCATGGGAAAAAGGCGTGAGTGTATGTATGTATGTATGTGAAATTAACTTTGTTAAAATCAAAATTATAATTTCAATAATTTTTTTAAATTAATCTAAAATTAACAGGTTGTTCGAAGTCAAATTTGTCAATTTACGAGTCTACAATGACCTCTTAAGACTTATATTCTTTTATTTCACGAATCTTTATTACTTCTATATTAACGTCATTTTGAAAATCTGTCATTTTGAGATTTTTACATTAAACGCCTAAACCGTTTACATTAGCCGAGCAGTTCGGAAAGTGTAATAGATTACTCCAGAAAAACAACCAATAAACTAGGAAAGATAATGTTGATAGTATAATTAGCATAAGAAACATTAATGTAGAAATTCTTTTCTGATTTTGATAATAGAATGTCTTACAAGGCGGAGGCACTGCCCATCGCGCGCACTTCTCGACTACCCACAGACCGTAGTCCAGTTGCCGTAGGGCACTTTGCCCTATTCGGTAACTGGCTACATGTTCAGCGACCTTTTGAAAAATCTCTTTTGCAAAGGACACCAACTCCATTCCTGTAAACAAAGATAATACTTTGGCTAGTTTCTTTTGTCATATAAAGTACACATTTATAAATATTAAGTATGAATATAGATTATGTTACGAACTAAATGTTTAATGGCGTTAAAAATACCTGTTGCTAAATCAGTTAATATTTATTAATGAAAAGACATGACTTCGTGCGACAAGCATTCTTTTCCGGCAAACAATCGGCAAGTCACAAAAACAGCGACTAATATTTGACGGAGACAAAAATAGGTTAGGTAATTATTAAATAATTCTAAAAGGAAGAGAAATTTCTATGATGATTTTCAAATATAAATAATCCATATTATAAGAAGATCCACGCTATTATTAAGAGAATGACGTAACTTATTACAAAACACAAGATGCTTAAGGCTCTGAATTAATTTATGCAAAAGAATCTTAACTAATATTTAATAGAAAACTATAGAGGGTAATTTGAAAAATATGTGTTAACTCGTCGACAAGTAAATGAGAAGTGAAGTCGCCAAGAAGCCTCCGAGCTCGAGAGCGCTCGGATAAATTCGGGTGCTGTCGAACGCTACATAGCACACGTAGCGCCACCTGTTTTTCGTTAACACGCAAAAATGACGGACAGCAATGCCCGGGCCAACAGTTTGCACTCGCTTTTATACCCTCCGTAGACATATTTTTTTTATATCTCCTACAATATATTAATATTTTACAAATCCAAATCGCTTGGCACATTATTACTCATAATAATTCTATAGTTTGTATGATTGTTATACATATCGAACAACTGAAGGAGTTTGTTTAAAAAAAAATTATGATCAATTAGATAATTTAATGCCTACTTAAGCATAATTTAAAAAGGCGAGCGAAAAGGCGAGTAGATAATAATTTGAAAGTACTCATAGTAAGCATTTTGTTACTAAATAAAGTGCAAAATCTTAGGTATAATATTGTTATAGTATTTTTATATTTGACAATTTACAACTTTATAAAAATATTTTATAAAAATCGATTGATAAAAACAAAAAATTATACATAATCTTCCATTGCTTTTTAATGCAACAGCTCTTACCGTTTTAGCAACCTGTAAGCCCCACGAAATGGGCCTTCATTGATGAAATAATTTCATTAATAATGGTGCACAAAAGAAGAAATAAAGACACAATAGCTCCTTACCTTTAAATGCCAACAATGTTCACTATAAAATATTTACTTCAAATAGAGCTAAACTAATTCAATAAGGAAGGGGCACGTAACCTTCGAAAAACGAGTAGACCTCAACCATTCATGTTTGGCGAGAGTATCAATCAACACGAAATGCAATGTTATCTATTTTCAGTTGCGGCACCACTAATGAGAGCAGGATCGAGAATAAATACATCATTTTGACTTCTTTATACCTTAGATAAAGTGGGCTGTGGCAAAGGGCAGGGGTCACTGCAATCATAGGCAGATACGACGTGCGACAAGTGGAGACAAATATCCAACGTGCTTTATTCAATGCATCGTAATGCATTCAGATACGAGCTAACATAAATAAAACACATTATTGTGAAAAGTTATAAATAAGCATAATTTGACACATTAGTTACCTTTTTATTTATAATAAGGCGGATGTCGCCCTATGTCTAATGGTAAGCTATGTCATAAAATAATAAGTATTAGGCGGCAAATGAAAGACATTTTTATGACTTGTTAACAGCAGATATCTGTTTACAACTCTCTAGGGTTATTTTGGGAAATACAGGAACTTTGGAGGGTTCTCAGCTTTGTTGATGAACACAAATCACGACTGATGGATTTTCAACTGCCAGGGAAGGGTCACCAGGCGGTTCGAATCAAACGGAGGCGACGGAAAACAAAGATGCAAGTGATTGATTACTTTATCGCGGAGGAACTATCATAATATCTAACAGTGATATATAAAAAAAATCAAGGTTATCTTTATAGTACAGTATAGTAACGACAGCTGCAACAGCTTGGCGGCTTCAAAAAGTCTGCCAGTCAGCTATGCAAGCCAAAGATTGCCATTTAATCATATTGCGACTGCTCCATCTCCATAAACGATAAAGTTGGTGTTAATGTCCAACTGTACGTCAATTATTTTGCTACGCAAAAATAACAGCCAGAATTATCTATAGCCTTGGATTTTGTAATAAGTTTGTTGAAAAGCAGATCTGTGTAGTTACTAGATTGCATCTTGGTCGCTGCTGTATCCTAGTTTATTTGACAGAACTCTTTGTGAATGTGGACTAAAAGTGGCAAATGGCATGATTGCCATTGTCTTTGGGTATACAAAATAATATATTTTTTTAAGATTGTATGGATTTTAGTGAAACTGTAAAATAATAGTTTCTATATGAGAATAACACATAGGCGACAATTTTTAAAGATATACACCACGCTAATATAAGCAACTCTAAATACTAATCTTGCACAGACGATGTCTAGTATTTAGCATAATATATTATGTAAATTAGATGTGAAAAGCATTAATATAATTTATTCTCTTAGAGTTAGTACCAGTTACAATAGTAGGAAAGCATTTATGGCATCATAACTAACACTAAATATAGTAGTTTAGCAGTGACAATATTTCTCCCTTGATTGATCCATGATCGCCCTTTTGAACGCTTTCTTCATTACTTAAATAAAATGATTTCGTGTTCAAATATATTTGCCATAATTAAAATACTGAATATATAAAAGGTGATACTGAATAATTGAACTATTAATACATAGATACATCTACTAGACAGATGCGACTTAAAATATGGTAATCTAATAGCTGTTATGACGTAAACTTGAACTGTGAAGGTATTTGGAAAATTCTTCGCTTTCGGCTTATGTGACCTTTGTGTATGACATTAGTGTACACTAGAGAGTTGAGATTATACGAGGGCTGCTACTTATGTATCTGGAATAGAAAAATTAAACAAACGTATATGGCTAAATATGGGTTTATTGTTTTTCAAAGTATTCTCCGCGATGATCGATATACTTTTGCATACGTTGAAACCAACTTTTATAGCATTTTTTCCACTCTGATTGCGGTATCTCTGAAACGTGCTGTTTGAACGCGTCGACGGCATCTTCCCGGGGCGAAAATCGTTGACCACGTAATTTATTCTTTACATTTGGGAATAAATAGAAATCATTAGGTGCCAAGTCTGGGCTATACGGTGGATGACCCATCAATTCTATTTTTTGACCCTTCAAAAATGTATTTGTTTCGCGTGATGTGTGACAGCTGGCATTGTCGTGGTGTAGAATGATTCTGCGTCGCTTGTTGTTTTTACATACTTCTTCAAATACTTCCGGCAAACAAATGGTCGTGTACCACTCCGAATTGACCGTTTTACGATTCTCCAGTGGTATTGTAGCCACATGACCATTAATCCCAAAAAAGTAGGCCACCATTTGCTTTAAAGTGCTTTTTGCACGAGTCACTTTCGTAGGGTTCGGCTCATTTTGACACACCCAAACTGTAGATTGTTGCTTAGTTTTGGGATCGTACGCATAGCTCCAAGATTCAACACCTGTGTAGATGTTATAAACAGATTTTGAGTCACCTCCGTAAATTTCTTTAACATATTCTTGCACCATTCGACGCGAGCTTCTTTTTGTTGCTGAGTTAAGTTTTGCGGTTGTGGTGATAATACTTTATGGTTATATATCATAGCTTCTATCAAATATTATAGCACATGACAATTTGTATTGATATGACAATGTCATAGAATTCATAAAAAGCTTATAATATGTATTACTGTAAATTTTGCTAAATAAAGCCTTATTTTAGTCAAGGCTCTCTCATTTCAATTTATTTAGCAAATTTTTTTTTATCAAAAGATGTATCGATATCTCAAACCTGAAAGATTTGAAATTGAACCGACCTCTTCGTCGGAATGTAACTCAAGTAAGTGGACACATTGGCGTAAAACGTTTGAAAACTTCCTATTAGAATCAAGAGAGAACACAGAAGCTGGTTATGTCGAACATTCAGATATGGTTAAACTAAAACTTTTAATCAACCATATATCTCCTGACGTATATAAAAGCATAAGTTCTTGTGATACTTATGATTCTGCTATAGAAGTGTTAGATCGAATTTATATTAAACCTAAAAGTGAAATATATGCTCGACACATATTACAGATACGCACACAACAGTCAGACGAATCTATAGATCAATACGTTTTGGCTTTAAAATTACTAGCGAAAAATTGTACATTTAAATCTGTCACAGCCACCGAAAATGAAAACGATACAATTCGCGGTGCTTTTATTTCTGGACTCAAATCATCATCGATTAGACAAAGGCTGCTTGAGAATCTTACTTTGACACTCGACGAAGCACACGCCCAAGCACGCACTCTTGAATCTGCACAAGTCCAAAATAACGATTTCGGGTTTCCTCATGCCGCTTCGCAATCCGCTCACATCAAAACACAAATGACGCGACCAACTCGAATTCAACCAACCGAAAATGAATGTTATTTCTGTGGGAATAATCGTCATCCTCGAAGGTTGTGTCCCGCTGCTAACTTCAACTGTCTCAAATGTGGAAAACGTGGCCACTTTGCGAAAGTATGTAGAAGCCAACCAGTAACGACAGCAACAATTACAGATAGGTATGATACTATCTCCAGTACTGTAACAGCGGCATTGGGATCGCGTCTATGTACCGTAACAGTCACTATAAATGGAATATTGCTAAAAGCACTCATTGATACTGGCAGTTCTTGTAGTTATATTGATGAGAATGTAGTACGCACATACAATTTACGAACACAGCCGTGGAATCAGGATGTGATGATGGCGTCTTCATTATTCAAGTCTGAGATTAAAGCTGCTTGTGTAGTCAATCTACAAATCAATGATCATAAATTTCATGATATCCTCCTGAGAGTTATGAAGGAACTGTGTACCGAAATTATAATAGGCCATGATATACTTAAGCAATGTTCCTCTTTAAATATTCAATTCAATGGAATGAAGCCAGCGTTACATATAGCTACTCTCCGAGAAGCCAACATTGATCCAGTGAATCTTTTCCCGCACTTGGCGCCTGAATGTCAACCCATTGCTATTAAATCGAGACGCTTTAATCCTGACACTATGGAATTCATAAAGTTAGAAATACAAAAACTACTTTCTGACGGAATAATTGAAGAATGTGAATCCCCGTGGCGTGCTCAGGTCTTAGTCACATCTGGAACTAATCACAAAAAAAGAATGTGTATTGACTATTCACAGACTATCAATAAATATACTCATTTAGATGCTTACCCGTTACCCAATATTGAAGAGGTGGTTGCAAATGTTGCCAAATTTAAAGTATTTTCAAAGATAGATCTTAAATCCGCTTACCATCAAATACCGATACTAGAGTCAAATAAGCCTTTTACTGCTTTCGAAGCAAATGGAAATCTGTACCAATTTCGACGAATACCCTTTGGTGTCACCAATGGAGTTGCATGTTTTCAACGTACAATAGATTCTATCATCAGAAAGTCAAAACTAGAGGGTGTATTTCCGTATTTGGACGATATTACCTTGTGTGGATTCGATCAGAGCGATCATGATGTAAAATTACAGAAATTTTTGGAACTTGTCGAAAATTTATCATTGACAATAAACAAAGAAAAAAGTTATTTCTCACTTACTGAAATAAATATATTAGGATACCATATCTCAAACGGTACTATCAAGCCAGACCCTGACCGTCTCCGGGCACTCCTAGATATGCCCATTCCTCACGATTCCGCCTCTCTAAGGCGAGCAGTAGGTCTTTTTGCACATTATTCTAAGTGGATTCCAAATTTCTCAAGAAAATTAAGTCCACTAATTTCCGTAGAACGTTTTCCACTGAAAGATATTGAGCGAGTCGCTTTTGAAGACATGAAACATATTATATCTCAAGCATCTTTATCGGCAATCGATCCTAGAGAACCATTTACAGTTGAAACTGATGCATCCGACTTATCCATAGCAGGAGCGCTTACACAAAATGGTCGACCTATAGCATTCTTCTCCCGAACTCTTAATGACAGCGAAAAGAAGTATCCTATCATTGAAAAGGAAGCGTGTGCTATAGTTGAGAGCTTAAAGAAATGGAAGCATTACCTTGTCGGGAGGAGATTTTATCTTATAACGGACCAGAAATCCGTTGCTTATATGCTGCAAAATCATGCAAGCAAAATAAAAAATGACAAAATACAACGATGGAAATTAGAGTTGTCTAACTATCATTTTGATGTGCGATATAGACCAGGTAAAGAAAATGTAATTGCTGATACGTTGTCGAGATTGTCACCTGTCTGTGGTGCTACATCTACTGACAAGCTCACTATCATCCACAATTCATTTTGTCATCCTGGAATTACACGACTTACACATTTAATACGCTGTAAAAATTTACCATATTCAATAGAGGAAATAAAAAATGTAGTCCGATCATGTCGAGTTTGTGCTGAAATAAAACCAAAATTCATGAAGTTTTCTGGAACTCTAATAAAAGCCACTGCACCATTTGAACGTTTATCACTAGATTTTAAAGGACCATTGCCGACTGTAAATAAGAACAAGTATCTTTTAACGATAATTGATGAATATTCAAGATTCCCCTTTGCGTATCCTTGTCCTGATATGGCTGCTCAAACAATCATCAAATGCTTAATTGAACTTTTTTCTACTTTTGGACTACCTAACTATATACACACAGACCAAGGAATGTCCTTTATGTCGTCAGAACTAAGAACATTTTTGAATAATAGAGGTGTCGCCGTAAGTCACTCTTCGCCTTATAATCCACGTGGCAATGGTCAAGTAGAACGATTAAATGGTACTCTATGGCAGACGATTCAATTAGCCCTAAAATCGAAAGATGAACCACTATGTAAATGGGAGCTAGAACTTACAAATGCTCTCCACTCAATACGCTCACTATTATGCACTGCAACAAATGAGACTCCTCATGAACGTATGTTTTGCCACCCACGAAGATCATTTTATGGGGAATCAATGCCGTCATGGCTACAGCCCGGCTGTAAAGTTTTGAAAAGGAACACAAACAGATCAAAATACGATCCGTTAGTTGAAGAAGTGGATCTTCTAGAACCGAATCCCCAATATAGTTTGGTTCGCCTACCAGATGGCCGAGAAGTAACAGTATCCAACAGATACTTAGCACCAAGGGGAGAGGAAGAATCGCCACAAGATTCCCATAATTTAACAATAGAATCGGACTTAGCCATTGATTCTCAGCAAACAACTGACATAGCTTTCCGAGAGGCTCCTTCAACGTCTGCACAGCCACTACCACGCCGATCCGGTCGCAATCGGCGAGCACCTGCTTACCTGTCAGAGAACTATGAGCTTTAAGGGTCGGGAAGAATGTGGTGATAATACTTTATGGTTATATATCATAGCTTCTATCAAATATTATAGCACATGACAATTTGTATTGATATGACAATGTCATAGAATTCATAAAAAGCTTATAATATGTATTACTGTAAATTTTGCTAAATAAAGCCTTATTTTAGTCAAGGCTCTCTCATTTCAGCGGTATCCAACGCGAACAAATTTTTTTTACGAACAAATATTCATGTAATATTTTATTAATGCTTGGGCATATGTATGACACATATGCCCAAAGTAGCCTCTATCTCGCGATACGTAACTTGACGGTCTTGCATAATTAATTTTCGTACAGCTTCAATGTTTTGTGGCACGACTGATTTCGGGCGACCTTCCTTAACTTCGGCCGTGAGCTTACTCCGTCCACGATTGAACTCACTAAACCAGTGATACACAGTGGTTTTTGTTGGAGCTTCAACACCAAAAGTTGAAGTTAATTGATCTACGCATTGTTGTTGCATTAAACCACGTCGAAAATCGTAATAAATCATAGCACGAATATTTTCACGTGTGAGTTCCATCATTTTAGCGATATGACATTTTAAACCCATCAGAAACAAAACACGAGCGTACATAAGGAAAAAAAAAATAGCGGCCTGTATTTCAAAAAAAGAACGAATTTTACCATGGAGGTCATATATTGCGTTGCGAAAAATGTTGAAATCCCAGATTCCGGATACTTAAGTAGCAGCCCTCGTAAAAGATAAAAAGTTATGAAGTCCATCTGTTTTGATTGAATCGCTTTTTTTTAAGTTATATGGGAAGAAATAAATTTTATTATCGCAATTTTTGTAAGGGCATACACATACATACACACACACACACACACACACACATGTGTGTGGTCTGTGTGTGTGTGTGTATGTGTATGTATGTCGTGTCTTCTACTACTTTACCAGCAGTGCTTGTGGTTATATCGCCAGGCATTTTAATATTATATGGATGAAATTCATCTATCATGTTCATATTGTGTAGACTTCTATTAACAAATTATTTTTAATGATGGTAGTAGATATGCATGCTTTATAACGTATCTTTATTCCATGAAAAATATATTTGCTTTGAAGTCAAAATGCAATTAGCAATGCTATTACAATAGGCACAGCACATAAAACAGTAGTTTATATATTGGGTTTAAAAATCAAATCTGAGTATCTGAGTCAATCGGTAGGTGACCTCCTCCTTCCCGTGGAGCCAAGCTTCGAGGTGCGGGAGTACGGCACCGACGGCCCGCTGGCGCGCGCAGATCCGTAATTCGAGCTGCGCACGCCAGGCCGCCACAATCCGTCGTTGCCACTCCCGCTTAGGCACTTCGTGCGCGGGTTCCGGGGCGCTCCTCCCATCGCTCCCCCGGTTGACACGCCGCGACGCATACGTCGCCGCGTACATGTCGGCCAGGATGTCGAATGGGGGGGAGCGTCCCAGACCCGTCGCCGCCTCGTACGAGATTGTACGGTAGCCTCGTACGATCCATATCATCCTCGTATGGCCATTATGCGCTGCAGGCTCCGTAGCAGAGCTCTGCAGCGGGGGGATCTCGCGCAGTCTCGCGACCACACCGGGGCCCCATACATGGCCACGGATTGCACGACGCCCTCGTACAGGCGGCGAACTCCATCCCTCGGTCCCCCGAGATTGGGCAGCAGGCGATGCAATGCGCCCGCCACCCTTTTGGCTCAGGGGACCAACCGCACGAAATGCTCCTCGAAGCTCCAGCGGCGGTCCAGGGTGAGACCCAGGTACTTGATGTACGGCCCCACCGGGACCACCGCGTCACCCACCCGGATCCGGCAGCTGGGTGGTTCCCGGCGCCTCGGAAGGCCGTGGAACCATAGCGCCTCGGTTTTGTGAGGCGCTATTTCTAATATTGGGGATTGTCCAAGTGTTCTCGGACAATCCCCCCCCCCCCCCACCCCCTTGGCGGTGGCTCGACCATTATACCCGACCCATAGGTCGAGTCGGCCCGTGGGCGCTGTGGTGGTAGAATCGTGAAAGCGCACCCCGCCACACGCGCCCCGATATGGGCCTAGAGAACACCGAGGGGTTTTAGTATGTAGGCCAGTCGTCACAGACCGGAGAGCCCCACACACAGCCACGCCTAGCCGTCACGGTGCATAAGGAGCATTTCCCCTCGAAAAAAAAAAAGGTGGTTTTATAAAATCAAACACATCAAAGCTATCATAAGACTGAAACTGAAAATAAGAACATTTCAATTTCATACATATGTACATACTTTGCAAAGTATATTAGAAACACGAAATAATTTAAAGTTACTAATAATCATATAAACATTATTATATTCAAACATATTGCCAATAAAAAGTATAATTACTACGCCTAGAATTATGTTAATTGATCTGAAGATGAGGGTACCCAAACAGTTTTGTGTTTCATGAAAGCTACACACTAAAAGTCCAGACTAATTTTACAGGTCTTATATTTTTAAAATGTTGTTAGCCCATCCAAACCAAATAAATCCATTACTTCATTATATGATTTGATTATGAAAAATTAAGAACCACAAAAAGACAACTATGAAATGTGTATCTGCTGTCAGGGAGAAATGCACAACATAAACTTACTGTCATCACAAAATGCATTAAACCAGATTTTCTTTTTTTATAAGGGGGAAAAATATTTCAAACTCTGACCGTGACATTGATAATAAGAATGTATATAAGTTATATCTAAAGCAGGTGATAGCGTAAATGTATCTGGGATTTATGTGGGATGTATTCTGGGATGTTTACAAGAGACAATAGGTATGAGTCTGACATTGAATGAAGAGTAATGGAAGGTAATAAAGTAAATGGACCTATAAACAGTTTTATGTTCAGTCACTTTGTCAAAAATGGTGCACTGGTTGTGCATGGATGTTTGCTGGTCCCTAGACTGCTATATGGAGTGAATGCTGGGTGTGGCTAAAGATGGATTAAAGCTGTGGAAATGAGAGCTTTGAGGGAAATGGCTGGAGTGACTATGAAGGATAAACTGCGAAATAGTATGATAAGGAAAATGTGTGGTGTAAAAGATGTAGAGACAAAAATTTAGAAGGGAATGTTTAGATGGTTTTAACACATACAAAGGATGGACGAAAGACTGCTGATGAAATAACATTATGAGGCATATATATCAATTGGCCAGTTGGTAGGAGACGACCTAGAGAAATATACTAGGACCAAATAGAGATATACTGACGGAAGGTCAGGTCAAGAGTACCCGTAACCAAAGAGCGTGCATGAAAGTTGAGGAAGGAAATGAAGTATGTTTGGATCATAATAAGTAGAAAACTGTGATTTCTGCCTACCCTCAAGGGAAAAAGGTGTGAGTATATATAAGTATGTATCCAAACAAACCAAGATTCTGAATACTAGTACATGGATGGATAGGAATATTTAGGTGATAGTTGCTTGCATCTTATGCGTCATTACAGATATGTATATAGTCTGAAGCAATAAAAAATTTCCTTAAAGGTACATACCTTAATTACATAAATACATTGTTACTGCATTTCTTATTGATGTTGTTGTCTAATATAAAACTTTGATCTTATTGACTTAATTAGACAAATATTTTATAGCACTATATTTTAATAATTAACGTAGGTACATAAATATAAAAACGTGATAAGCCGGCAGATAGGGTTATTGGTATTTAATTATCAAAATGTATCAATAATACATACCTCAATCTCGGCTATAAATATTACGACGAATTAAAGAATAGTAACAATTATTTATACAAAAGTTTGTTGTTTTGATTACCTAAATTTTTTCGAATTTTTTTGATCTCTCCTTTTGGACTGGGCCACAGATTACTAGACTGAGCCACAGACCAATAAGACTCTTTTGGACTGGGCCACAGACTCATACCTATGACCCTTACCTATGACTACAAGTGCGTTCCGTTTTGCGCCAGCACCACTGTTAGTTAGTGCTGCGACCGCCTATAGTCGTTCAGACTTAGTCAGTGGGCTGACAGCACTTTTGACGCAATTTTATTTCGGAAGGCTGATATAGTTCCATTCCGTTTGAATCAACAGCTTTGTTGGCGATGTTTGTATTACAGAACTGTTGTTTTTGAAACTGTACATCAATAACTTGAAAGTACATCCAGAACGTACTTTTCTTTTTTCAAATAGAATCGAGTTTTGATTAACGTCACTATTCTTCTTCCAGCATAACATTATAAAATACTTTTGAAACTTTTTTATACAAAATACAATTAAATTTATAAGCTACAAAGAAATGTCTCTGATAATCGTTTTTATTATAATTTTAACGGGTAAATCGCTTAAATAATGAATAATTACAATTCACTTTGACACTATCAGCCCAAAGAGGTTCTAAAGTTTAATGTATAAGTTTAGGACTTAACTTGATATATTTAATAGCGCTTAGAGTACTAACGCCAAAAAACAATATCACTGAGTACATGGCAATATTTTGTAATGATGTCATCCGTGCCATTGAAACTACTGTTGGCGCATTAAATTCAAGCAGGAATGGTTTTTAAGTACATAAATAGTGATATTATCGTTTCCTGGCATATATCGGAAATTGGTATATCGGTTAAGTGCTCTTTAATGAAGACAATATCATAACTATATAATAAAAATAAAATCATCATGTGACAATTATCTTTATAAAGGTATAATCAAGTATAATCAAGTATAAGTCATTTGTTGCGACCCGGGTCGATCGCGACCCATTCGCTTGGTGATTCGATCACAATGATTCGATCAAATGATCGATTGATTGAGGTAGCGGGTTGTTTGTTCAACAGGTCTCGGGTCTCTGATCGGATGGCTATTGTACGTTTTGGGTCACGCTCGTTTGGTTGGGCTACGAGAAAATTTGGTACTCAAATATTTTAGATACGATTATTACATGATTATGTTATATATAAATAGATAACTTTTAACACACATTTTATATCTCATAGATTGCATTGCTAGATGTAAGTTTTATAAATGAAATAAAATACGCGTCTGTCATACATAGTTGAATTCTGCGAAAAACTCACTGAATTGTTATTATTTTTTGTATCGCTTAAGGACTTTCGTAAATGGATATAAATCCATCACGATTGGTCATTTTGCGAATTTAATGATTGATTTGCTATTAATTACCACTATTAACTTTTCATAATGTGGTAAGTAAACATTTACAAGGATAAAAACGAAAATGAATTGTAACAATTTGTTTTCAATACACAGGACAACCAACAACTAATTAATAGAATAAACAAAACGATGAAAAAAACTTGCGAAATTATTCCACTTTTTTAAATCTTCCCACACCGATTCAATACATATATCCAAAGTACAATGTCTACGGCTGCTTTTAATTAAGTAATTCATTGGTCACTCGACGCGGTTCGTAACCCGATCATTCCATCTATCACGTACTTACCTGTGCACGCAAATACAGGTTTTCTTATGTTACTAGAACGAGACAAAACATTCTCCATCAAAATCATCAATAAAAATATCTACAATAGACGCTAGTACCATTGATTTAAGGTTCAAATTGTTTTATCAACAAGTCAGACTTTCGAATTGTGTTGCATTGTATAGTAGGTATAAATCACAAAAAACGTGCTTATAGCGCTTCATTAATGTGTGGTGGCGTCCTTAGCGATTTGCTTTTAGCGCTATCAGCGCTGGGTAGTCACTCCAAAAATGCCATAATGATCGTGACTCAAGACCGAGTTACCGTGACCCAGTCGATCTCGGTGATCGAATCTTTTCGTGGGTCGTGACTCGATCATTCATAAATGCTACGCGATCGAATCACAGTGATTTGATCAATCGCGATCGACTCAGGTCTATTACATGCCCAGTTGTCTCTGAGGCAGAAACCTGATGTTTCAATTATTCTTCATTTCAGTCAAATTTTAATAATTACTAGTGCAGCATATTCATAGTAGATATATTTATGGATCGTACAAACATTTCCTGAATAAAACTTTATTATTACTCTTGAAAAAAAAAGACGTAATCTAAAACATGAGTAGTGCGGCAACAATTTATAAACAATCAATCGAATGTTCATTTAAGTAATTATAATATTTATGGACCACCTAACATTGTACATACCTACCTAACAGGCTAAGCTCATGTAATGTTTTGTTTATGAATGATATTTTACGATTTAGGGTTTTAATAAAATAAGATAGCAACTATCAGATTTAAATCTTAATGTATAGATTAGTAGAACAAAATTTATGATGTACATCAAATATTTGGAATTATTATAATTATTTATCTTCTTTATCCAAATTAATACGAATAAAATCTTTGAAAAACAGCAACCAAAACTTTATTTGCAAATAAATCCAACATTAAGGACTTGACTACTTCTATAATTCGACTAAATTTAAATTCATTATGGCGCCCTGTAATTTAGTGCGACGTTAAGTTCTTTTAAATTTTGTAGTATTGTATTTTTACTTAATGTTGGTATATGTCATAACTTTTGTATATGGATGTATATTACACTCATCTATATGTGTATCTGTATTGTGCATACAAAATGGCGTCGGCGTAGTAGAAAGACGTCCATCGCTCGTCTCGGCATCTCATAACAAGCTTATTTCCCTTGTGAAGATTTCGTGTATTTTAATATTTTTTCATAGTTTATAACACTTTATTGCTTAGTTAAATAAAATACATAATTGAATATAAAGTATATTCTAGCTTAGTGTTAGAATAATGGTGATTACGTGTAGTGACTATAATGGATTTTAGAGAAGATTCAAATTGCCACATGCGAAGCGATAGTTTTTCTATTTACGAGCGTTTTTTGAAAAGTTTCAATGTTGTGGATAATATTGCTGAAGAAAATAATATTGGGAACGCTGTAGTTCTTGAAAATTACGATGGTTCAAATAGTAGTAGTAACATTGCGTTATCTGCGGTTGTAGAACTAAATGTAGATAAACAATGTGAATCAGCTGTAGAAGAAATTAATTCATCTGTTGTTAAACATATAAATAAACTAAATTGTGAATCTTCCTCTATATCGCAAGCTGCCTCGTTATTGGATAATTCTTCTGTGGATCAGTGCCTTACTGACAAATCGGAAGCCGTCGATATTCCAGTCACATCGGAAGATTCGAAGCCAGAGATTAGGCAGCCTATTTTCATAACTTCTACAATGGAAAATAGTAATAATGCTGTGGACAGTTTACCTATGTTTCGTAATATGCCACCTTCTCAAACTGTGTTTAAATTACCCATTAAAGAACTCTCTTTTAATGGAACTATTAAACATGTAAAAAAGTTAAAGCCAATTGTGGATCCCCTTACTGCTTTAAGTTCCAATACAAGTTTAGTAGCACTTTCTAATAAGTCAATTGATGAAAACATTGATGACTGTTCTAAAGCAGATGGAATAGAAACATTACATACTCTAAATTCTGATATTGACAATAAGCAAAATAGTATCTCAGATGATCATAGTTCTTATGATAGAAACATCAAATCTGAGAGTACTGGAGACTCTCAGTATGATGAATTTACAAAGAAAAGGAGGAATATTGTGCATAGTAGTGAAGAAGGAAGTTGCTCTAAATGGAATTCTGAGCAGAGTTACTCATCTCTGGAAGCCTCTTTTGACAGTGGAGTAAGGTCCCCAGATTTATTTTCTGATGTTGATGATGATTATGATAATAATAATGAAATATTACAACAAGCAACATTCTGGAGTTTTCAAAAAGATTTTGAAGCTCATCATAAAAAAAGTGTTAGGAAAATTGAGGTTTGTGTGGTTCGGTAAATTATTTTATTTCTTTTTATTGATATCTAATTTTAATTTCTGATTGTGTTTCAGAATATTCTTCAAGGAGTCCTTCCTCCACCATCTGTGACAATTCTGAAGACTGATGTAACACAGATGCTAGAGAAGTACTATTGTTTCTTACCAGCATTTACAAGTGACCAAAATGTGGATAATTTGGAATCCAACTCTGTAACACCCACAAAGAAAGTTTCTTTTATTCACATCCCAACAGATATAGGTACAGTAAATGAAGCCCAAAAGATGGAAAATGATACTGTAAAAAGTTCATATTCTGCGAAATTAAATTATATAACACCTATAGATAATTCTAAATCTGAGAGTGAATTAAACAGTAGTAGTGACAAGACTGTTGAGTTGAAAATGTGCACACAGACTGAAGCCATCAACACTGCTTGGCCTGAAGTACTGAAATGTAAACATCATGATGTATAGTAAGCAAATTTCACATTATTATCTCCAGTAGTTACAAGAAAGTTAAATCAAACTAGCCAGGTATTAAATGTAGACTATGCCTAAGTACTGTGCCTACTTTTTTAAATTTATTTTTGCAAATTGTAGTTCATACATAAAATTGTACATTGTAATCCAATTGGAATTTTAATTATCTTCTATTTTTTGCCAAAACTTATGTTAATAATTTTGTTTTTAGTCTTCTTTATTTCACATTAATTAGTAATATTAGTATTATAAACTTCTCATGTAATTGTATTATATTTTCTAGCAGTTTGTGTTGTTTTTACATTATGAGCATAATAATTACATATTATGATCTTAATAAAACACTACTTTTCACTAGTTCCACTACTATATAATATTTTATATTTATTATTAGTTTCACTACTATATAATATTTTATATTTATTGTGACCAGTTTCGGAACATCATTGTTAGACAATAAACTCAAATTTATTTCTAAAAGGACGGGTATATTTACATGAATGTTCTGTCAAGATACCTACAAAGATGTCAAAAAATTATTATACATATACCCTCTCAATTGAACAAAAATACAAACTATGTCACAGTGCAGTCAAATTCCATATGTCCAAATGAATAATAATTTAAATAGTGCAATGTCACAATTGATTCAATATTAAGTTTTTATGTGGGCATGTCAATATTAAGATTAGTATGTTAAACAACATACTAATCTTAATATTGATATTAAGTTACTTATGACATTGAACGAACCTGACATTGATAATTTTATTTTTGATAACTTGAGATGCCCACATAAAAACTTAATATTGAATCAATTGTGGCATTGCACTATTTAAATTATTATTCATTTGGACATACGGAATTTGACTGCACTGTGACATAGTTTGTATTTTTGTTCAATTGAGAGGGTATATGTATAATAATTTTTTGACATCTTTGCAGGTATCTTGACAGAACATTCATGTAAATATACCCGTCCTTTTAGAAATAAATTTGAGTTTATTGTCTGACGATTATGTTCCGAAACCGGTCACAATAAATATAAAATATTATATAGTAGTGGAACTAGTGAAAAGTAGTGTTTTATTAAGATTATAATATGGAGTTCCATCAAGAAGTTACAGCACAAAGCATAAACTATTTAATTACATATTGTACTAGTTATAATGTTAGGAATATTAGAAATTACTTATTTATATTATTGAAAATAATAATAGATATTTCTTATTTGGTTTATGAAAATTAATATTCACAATATCATAGCTAAAAACATTAACATAGAATATATTAAAATAAATTATTAAAGTAATAATTGTCTGTTTTACAGTTACAATAACACTAAGTATTCTGAACAATTAGAAAGCTTGTATCAACGTTATATAGAACGGTTTGTGGGAGCTGAAACTGACACCAGTGTTAGTGTACATTCTGGAGGACTTCAGTCACCCAGCAGTGCAGTCAAACGCAAAGCATTAAGGTATGTTTCAAGCAATGACATTATGTTAAATCTACTATGTACTGAAGAACAAATTGTATATAATATATTTTTGTTTTGCTGCTGGATAATATAATACAAAGTTACTCTGTGTTTGAGTGTATGTCCACTTAAATCTAAAATATGAAGTGTGCTCTGTGAGTATCATTTAAGAAATTTATTCTGTGAGTTGTGGGTGGGAAAGTAATCCTTACTAATGTAATAAATACCAAAGTAACTGTTGTGGTTTTACGCCAAAACTATTGAAACAATTTATATTAAATTTGGTACTCACAGTCTAGAGTTTGACAAAGGACATATGATACTTTTTAATATGTAAGAAGACCTGTAAGATGTTCAAAGTTGGATAGTATATCATTCATAAAGTTTGACATTTATTTTTTAGGTAATTATTAGATATAAGTAACTACTACAGTTAATGTTTGTAAAAATGGTACCCTAAAAGGGGTAAAAATAGAGGATGACAGTTTTTGTTTGAATAGGCAAAAGCTAGTCACCGATTTTAATGAAGTTGATATAGGGGTATTTTGAGACTGAGAAGGACATAGGGAAATTATTACTTCATAGGTTTTGATACAATTTAGTATGGGGATGGTTGAAGATCTGGAGAAGTAGGTATTTTATTTTTAAATGTCACTGAAATTGTGTAATAGCACACATTTGAGATATAACTTCATTTAATGCACTCTTTTGAGCAAGTACACTACCAATACCAAGTCTTTACATTTCTTGCGTAGGTTACTTATTTCCATTATTTAAGCCAAAGAACTTTGTTAATGTTTTATGTTAAAATCTGTCCATCCATTACACTGAATTTGATAACACTTTCAATGAAAAAGTACTGTTGCAAAGAAAAAGAAATCTATCACCAAGTGTTAGCTGTCAGTCTTGTAGACATATATAGTTCCTCTGCATTTATTTTGTTTTAAAATATATAAAATTAAATATGTACATTCAGAAATTGAATAAAAGTTAATGGTTACAATATAATTTCATTTAATTATAACTACTTTGATTAAATTTTTGTGAAATGTAACTTAAGGTTATATAGCTGACATATAATAATAAAAAGTAAGGAGTATTAATAATTGTTAAGTATTTATTTACCTAATGAAAAATGCAAAAATTCATATTAAATTCATTAAATTTATTCTCACTGCACTGTACTGTTCTTAAGTAGTTTGCTTCATCAGAAGCGTCAAATGATCTTGTGATAGCTTAGTACTTATTTTTGTGTAGTACAGCTATTTTATTTCTCCCATGAAATTTCAATAGGATACATTATACGGCCGACTGTATAGGTTATGTCAGTTTTTTAATATCTTAAAAGCAAAGAAAAAAAAAAAGATATTTCCAAATATTGACTGCTGTCGTTAAATATATGTTAACCTGTGGTTCAAGTTTATGTATTCTAATATAAATGCAACGACAAATGTTCTCATACATACAACAATCATATGGAGTAACAATATTCTGCTTCGCATACTTATTCTATTCACATATAGGGATATTCTACCTATATGTCTGTATAAACCTTATTCTCATATCTACACTCTATTCACATATAAGGGAATTCTACCTATATGTTTACACAAGGAAACTTTATTGTCATATAGACATTCTATTCACATATAGGGGAATTCTACCTATATGTCTATACAAGGAAAACCTTATTCTCATTCATAATTCTATTCACATATAGGGGTTCTACCTATATGTCTGTACAAGGTAAACCTTATTCTAATATATAAATTCTATTCACATATAGGGGTTCTACCTATATGTCTGTACAAGGTAAACCTTATTCTAATATATAAATTCTATTCACATATAGGGGTTCTACCTATATGCCTGTACAAGGTAAACCTTATTCTCATATATACATTCTATTCACATATAGGGGTTCTACCTATATGTCTGTACAAGGTAAACCTTATTCTAATATATAAATTCTATTCACATATAGAGGTTCTACCTATATGCCTGTACAAGGTAAACCTTATTCTCATATATACATTCTATTCACATATAGGGGTTCTACCTATATGTGTATACAAGGGAAAACTACATCCCCTTAAGGACCTCCACCATTCTACCCCTCACAGTCCTTCCCAAGCCACCATTCTTATCAGCTTAATTACATATTTCTTTCTTATAGTCTCACTTAATCACTTTTATTTTACGGTCAATTTCTTATACCTAATATAAAACAGAGAACTCACCTAATTCTTACTTCTATCTCGTTAATGTTCTTTTATTCGAAATAACTTCTTATTATCACAATCACAATCGCGATCGTAAAAAAACTCTACCTTCTCTCTATCCCAAAGCATCTATATCGGCCCTTACTATAGACAATAAGAATGTTAAATGTTGCTAACAAGAAATTAAAGATTTGTCCATTTATCAACTATTTTATTGATTATAATTACAGTCTTTCGCGACAACTGCTGTGTTTAGCCTATTGATAGTAGCAGCCGGATTACCTTAACCTGCTGAATAGAAACTGGCTTCCATTAAATGTTGTGATGCAGTGCTGCCCTAAAATAATATCTCATAACTCACCGTCTTCGGTGTTCGTATCATTTGTATGCCGATGATCTGCAGCTTTATGCTCAAGCTGCTGTTAATGATATAAATGAGGCTATTCATAAGCTTAATGACGACCTTATTGTTATTAAATCTTGGGCTGACCAATTTGGAATACTCGTCAATCCAGCGAAATGTCAAGCAATGTTGGTTGGTGGTCCCAGACTCATTGCTAAAGTGGACACAGATAATGTTTGTCCAATCATATTTAATAATAACTTGATTCCATTTTGTAATCACGTGAAGGATCTTGGGCTTTATTTAGATGCTACGTTTAGCTGGCAACCGCAGGTTACCAGCATATGTCAACGAGTTACTGGAATGTTACGGTCGCTATATCGGTTAAAAAACTTTCTACCTGCTGATATTAAGAAAATGCTTGTTCAGACCTTGATTTTCCCTGTCATTGATTATGGTGATGTGTGCTATCTCGACCTGAATGCAGATCTACTTAATAAACTAGACCGGCTTCTGAACAACTGCATTCGGTTCATTTTTAATTTGAGAAAATATGACCACGTTTCCGAGTATCGCAAGCGCTTGAACTGGTTGACTATTCGGCAGCGTAGATATCTGAGAACATTGAGTGCTTTATACACTATCGTCAATGGCCCTAATACACCAAGTTATTTAAGTCCTCACTTCCAATTCCTAAGTGCTTCTCACGATAGATCTCTGCGGTCATCATCTGGCTTGCTTCTAAAATTTCCATCTCACCATACTGAAATAATTCACGCTTCATTTTTTGTACAATCAATTCATCTCTGGAATGCTTTGCCTATCGATATTAAAACATCAACTAGCAGAACTAGTTTCAAAAATAAGTTGCGAAAACATATTCATCAGAATAATATACTCTAAAGACTTGTTGCATATTTGTCGGTTTATTTATTAATTACTATAGATATATTTCTAACTATTTCGGGATATAATTTTATGTATTAGTATATTATATAAGATATCTATGTATTAGGATTTTATATTTATATATATGGATGATTTATAAATAGTCATTTCACTGGTACATCTACCACCTTGCTTTCTGCACCATCTAAAGGTTGGCTGTTAGAGAATGCCTCAGGCATTAAGTCCGCCACTGTACACATTGTACACGAAGTATAAAATAAATAAAATAGGGCAAACACCTAAATGAATTGGCTTAACTTGAAATTGAAGTTGGCTTAACTGAAAAGAGTTAAATCAAAACAGCCTTTGCAGCAGTCAGCTTTTATTATAGATGCAGTCTTAGGGGTCATGCCAATAGGTGTGGTTAGAGTAGGGTAGAAATACACAATTCCTATCTCAAAACTAAGTCGAGGTGAAGCTGTAAAAGCTATATTGCTGTCGCCAACACTGTAGAATCATAAAACAACTTAACCAGAGTGTGACCTAATAAGATATTATCACCAACTAATGATGTGATGAAACTGATGATACATAGACTTAATCCTTAAGGTATTTTCGATTCATATATATTATGGTTATGTAAATACAATACACACTTGAGGACATGTTCAGTGGTTAAACTATTAAACTAAACTATTTACTTCTAGAATAGGATTTTCAACATTTTTCTATACCCACAATTATTTTAATTTATAGGTTGGCTCAAGCCAAGTCTCCAGGCCGCCGTCTGTCCCACTTAGCACGACGCCGGCAGACTTTTTGCAGTGCTGCCAACATTAGTCAGAAAGTACAATCATCCACATCAAAGATGGTTTATATTGACAAAAAGTGAGTGTGTGAAAAATATTTTTTTTAGGTCTCTGGACTGGTATAATATTTATTTTTTGGTTTTAATAAAATATTGCTAGGTTTGTTGAATGTTTGTTTTATGAGTGTCCCATACATTACAATTATTCCACTATTTTAGAGTTTGGACAGTAACATCTAGTATTTAAGGTTAAATTAATGTATCGTTTTTCTTTTATAGTTTCTTCCCACATCGAAAGCTTATTAATATATCTAATGGAAAAAGTCCACGAAAACTTGTGTCGAAGCGAACTCCAGGGAAGAAGACGCCGACACGCAAAACACCAGGGAAGAAGACACCTTCCAAAACTCCTAAAGCACAAAGTGGTGGCTCTAGCCGAAAAAAAGCTATGAGAAGATTGTTAATGGACTCTGAAAATGTTAGCAGGACACAACCAACAAGAGAGACATTGAAACGAGCATTGTTTGTAAGCCCAGAAGGCAGGAAAACTTTGCAACCTGTGCCTAGCTCATCTGTCGCACTACAAACTATCAAATCTAGAAGAGCATTATTTGGTTCTCCAGTCACAGCTGAAACAAAAAGCTCTGATGGAAGTCAGAGTGATCAGTTCCTCAAGAGAAAGTTTGATGCTTTAGATGGTGAGCATCAAAATAGTAGGAGCAAAATACTGAAAAGTTTTTCATTTGGTGGGGATACAATGGCGGGGCCACAGTCGCATGTGATTCAACGGCGAGCGTCAGAGGTTCTTGTCACGAAAAATACAGCTGATTTAAATGAGCATCATAAACAGGTACTTATATGGTTTCTGTTTCAAGTATATGTAGTTTTTATTTGTCATCATTTAGTTTTGAATCTTATATGAAGCGCCTTAAGGCTTTAAGGTAAAGAGAATGAGAGCGACAGTTTATTGAATTGTTGTTGAAATTACGAGTTTTACTAGTATTTATGACTACTGTATGATTATAGAAACTATTCATGTCTTAATTATTTAAAATTATCTAGAAGAAAGTGAATACTATGGGACTGTAGCAAATAAGTCACAAATTTAATAGTTTATTCCTTAAATAGAATTTTTCATATCAAAGATGTTACGTCATTGGTTCACAAGTCCACGACGAACTACGAAAAGGCGAATTGGTAACACTGTGGAACTTTGTTTTAAAAAGTTATGCATTTCCTCATAAGAGGTTATCTAGTTTTTGCAGCTTGTCTGCTGCAACTGGAAACTTATTAATATAGCTTAATTTATAAATATAGGCCAAATTTTTAGGAGCCTTATTTATCTTTCTGATAAATATTAACACTGTAAACAGTTAATTTAAAGAGATTTTTTTTCTTTTTTTATTACTATCCATTATTGTCAGAGACTGGTAAAGTAATGATGCGGCACATGGATCTCATAATGACAACTGATTCTAGAAACTTCTGTGGGCGGTGTCAGTGGCTCTCCGCATTCATGGATGGGGAATGTCCTCGCCAGGGTTCCGGGAGAAAGCTTCAACTTTAGCGCGACTCACGAGGAAATTGCTAACTCTACCTCCACACGCCGCGCGCTTAGCAGCGCCAAATCTCTCCACATCTGACACTATGCTCAAGTAAGAATTTATTTATAAATTCATTTAAATAGTTTCAATGTTATTGTTGAATGAACGATCGAGTGCCTCTATTTGTTACAGCAAGTTTTGGCAGTTAGTTAGTTTGGCTGGGCTCCACCGCACTTAGCCTCACGATTGGGCCATTGTGCGTTTTGGCAGTTAGAATGGAATAGGGTCTGAAATATATATCTTACAATGTCATACGATTTATTTAAAAATGTACCTATAGATGACATAACCATAGTGTTACGGTCTGGGATTTGTCTGTCTGGCTGCTTTCTCTACCTAGACATATCAGACACCATTCCACGAAATCCACCTTAGTTCCAGTTTACGGAAGCTCTTGGCTATCCGAGATTTTTTAATATAGATGACTCAACCATAGTGTTACGGTCTGGGATTTGTCTGTCTGGCTGCTTTCTCTACCTAGACATATCAGACACCATTCCACGAAATCCACCTTAGTTCGAGTTTATGGAAGCTCTTGGCTATCCGAGATTTTTCAATATAGATGACACAACCATAGTGTTATGGTCTGGGATTTGTCTGTCTGGCTGCTTTCTCTAGTTAGACATATCAGACACCATTCCACGAAATCCACCTTAGTTCGAGTTTATGGAAGCTCTTGGCTATCCGAGATTTTTCAATATAGATGACACAACCATAGTGTTATGGTCTGGGATTTGTCTGTCTGGCTGCTTTCTCTACTTAGACATATCAGACACCATTCCACGAAATCCACCTTAGTTCGAGTTTATGGAAGCTCTTGGCTATCCGAGATTTTTCAATATAGATGACACAACCATAGTGTTACGGTCTGGGATTTGTCTGTCTGGCTGCTTTCTCTACCTAGACATATCAGACACCATTCCACGAAATCCACCTTAGTTCGAGTTTATGAAAGCTCTTGGCTATCCGAGATTTTTCAATATAGATGACACAACCATAGTGTTACGGTCTGGGATTTGTCTGTCTGGCTGCTTTCTCTACCTAGACATATCAATTTCCAAATTGTGCCGCCTAGTTTTACAAATATATAATAATTTTAATATTATTAAATTATATCATTTAAAAAGAAAAATATTTTTAAGACAACATTAGAGGAGAGAATTATTCATTATTTCCCAAAATTAGATATTAAGAAATTTCATTAGGTTCGTAATCCATTTCTCACAACGGATACTTCTGTATTTGACTTAACTTTGAATGAAGAGGAAGAACTCTTTTTGTTTTCCAATAATCGAGATTTAATTTTAAAACATTCAGAAGAATCAATCAATTCATTTTGGATTAACATCAGATGCGATTATCCAATGATAGCCAAAAAAGCTTTAAACATAAGATAGCATTTTTCCATATCTTATTTGTGTGAATTCGGATTTTCAGCATTAGCCAACATTAAAACTAAAAAGAGATCAAGATTGTTAAATGTAGAAGACAATATTATGGGAGTAGCATTGTCATTTTTAGGACCAAATATAAATGAAATTATCAAAAAATATCAAGCTCAAATTTCGCATTAAAAATATTTTTATTATTAGCTTGTAATTAATTCCTTAATAAACGTTTAGTTATTATTGTAGTATATATTAGTTTATTTCGTATATTTAAAATTATTGTCATAAACTATTTATGCAGTGTGTTGTAATAAGTAAATAATTTATATCTTTTTCTTTGTGTGCCGCCAAATTTTGATATCGTTAAATATGTGCCGCAACAAAAAAAAGGTTGAGAATCACTGGTCTAAGACCTGACCATCCTGAATTTTTCTTATAATTAGTTAACATTACATGTCGTACATTTTATCATTCATTTACAGGATAGCACGCAAATATGTATTCCCCATCATCCAAGGCCGCACTGTTGAAGATTGTTTTGAAGAGGAGAAAACTAAATTAGCCAGTGAAGCCAATAGTAAAATAACTGGTTACATATCAGAGAGTGCTTATCAGCAGTTAAAAGCAAAACAAGCTGCCAGTTCTGTCTCTAAAATCAAAGAAAACTCCTGCACTAATGGCTTATTCAGACAAGAGCAACCAAAAAGCAGCTCGAAAAATATATTACAAGATAAATTAGTGAATATAGACTCAAACTCTAATAGCAGCAGTGGTCTCAGTATGTTGGACCGAAATAGCTTGGGTCTGTTCAAGTCTAACTCCATGCCATCATTTGAGGAGACTGCAAAGATGAGAGCCCGCAGGCAAATAAGTTTCGATAATGTTGATTTTCCTAAAAGATAATATGTTAATAGTGTAACATAAAATTTAATTAGTTCTTTAAATTTGTGTATATGTTACTAGGTGAAAAAATTGTGCAAACTCCAAATTTTTATAGGAAATTCATTATTTTAACATCAAATGTCTTCTTGTCTATAAAATATCTATTGTCTATAGCAATGCAGTAAGTTGTCAGATTTTTAATATTATAGTATTAAGTTTTGTCTTAGAGGATTATTGTATTTAAATATGGGAGAAGCATTGTTAGAAATTTTCTCTGTTTTGCATATTAAATGAAAGAACTTTTGACTGATAATATGACTGCTTTTCCAGATAAGTTTCTATCCTCTAAGGCTAGTTTGTATTGTAAAATTACTGCTACAGTGTACTATGGATTCTGTGGCATATAAGTTGAATCCTATGCGTTAGTCTAACACTGATATACAACAACAAACAAGTTTATATCTTATGGTTTGACTGTTACTTAAAAATATGTGATTGCAACCAGAATCGCGTGGTTGTATTTAAAACAACTGGCCTCTGAGGTAAACACATTAGCAATATTGTTCTTATTAAATACAGTGTGACAAGATATTGTTAAAGTTTTATACAGAATATTATATAGACAGAATAGAAACTAATTACTGAAAATTTAAAAAGTAACCAGTTTTAAATAAGACCTTTGGCAAGCGCACATTATTAAATTTGCTTTTAACTAGTTAGTCCTCTCGAGTTTAATATGAAATTTACTTTTTACACAATGCAAGCAGGCATTGGCAATTTCGTAAGATAACTGGGTCACAAACTTTTTTATATTTCATTTCATTCATTTATAATATTAATGCTGTACTGTATCTTGGTATACAATGCAATTTAGATTTTATTTTGTATTTTGTTATTTATGTTTTATAATGCTTTGTAATTGATACTAACAGAGAGAAAAGTTGAAAAATTTGAAATTATTCGTAAAGCATGTCAGATTGAGCACATCTTTGACAGTGGTACAGCTCATCTTTTCTTGTCTTAGCTTGTAGCATCCTTAGATACAAACTACGGGTCGACGACTTTATAGCAGTAATAATGAAATGTCTACGTAATATTTATCAATATAAAATTCTTTAATATTCCATATTAAAGTGGCATTATTAATTAAATTATAACTAATGACGATATAGATTTGGTTATAGAAACCAGAATAAAAATCTTTATCAAAAAGAGTTTTTAACATTGACTCAGTACTAATAAGACAAATTAGTACATTAATTACATAATTTTTATTGTGACATTCCTATATATACATTACTCATTGACATACTTTATTAAAGTTTGTGTTGTTTATAAATTGAGGCTACAAGGATTTTTTGTATAGTTTTGGGTAACACGCTTGTGTAACACAAATTTCTATAAAGATTTCTTTTAATATTTACTGTTTAAAGTCAGTTGTCTTTTTATCTCTGTAACATTATTTTCTATAGGAGATAAAAAACAAGTGTATCCATTACAGTTTGTCAATAGTTATTTGTGCAACAAGTGAGCAAAGTTGATGTTTGCTGCGCGTGCTGATTTGAGTCCCGAGGAAGCGAAGGATTCTGTTTGAATCACGAGCGAAGCGAGTGATTCTTGAGTAGAATCCTGAGCGTGTCGAGGGATTCAAGTGCACGAGATGCAAACAACTTTGCTCTCGTGTGACACACATAACTTTTCACTTCAGCAGCGAGAACAAATATCATACCTACTTTGGAAATAAAATAAGACACAGGAACGAGTGTCAGGCAGATCCAATGTCCATGGGCATATTATCTTAGGGCGAAACAACATAGTCTGTATGGTTATCCCATTAGTTACTATACATAGGTTACTATAATCTGTGGTTAGCTTTGTCTCACTAGTGAGTAAAAATACCGATTTTACTCACTGATTTTAAGCAGCAAAACCTTCATGTTTGAGCTACTGAAGTGAAAAATACATTTCGTAGTCTTGTATTGGCGCCAGTCATAGGTGACATGTATAAAAAAAAAGGTCACCGCAACATAAAGTGTTACGTTCAAATGAATATCATATACTTAGATCTGTGCCTGTGCAACAATACATTTCGTTGACCTAAAATTATGACATTTGCATAATCAAAGGAAGAAATCCGAAAACCATAAGCGATTATATACTTATTTCCATGGTTAACTAAATGTTTGTATGGACCCATTGTAGAGGGAATCTGAGTGACGCTTGGTCGGATATTTTATAATGTAAAATAAAGCTATGTGGATGCTTTAGTAATAAAATATAGTTGTGCCTTGTGCTATTAAGTTGTTCCAACGTTATTCGGAACTATATAGTGTTCAAAAATTATGTCAAACTTTTTTCTATGATTTTCTCCTCTCTCTCACATTCACACTACAATACCACTCAGATCACAATAGCACCATATATTTGCAATGTTGCATCTAGACACTGATATTAATTTTATTTCTAATTAAAATCAACTTTGTTTCCAACATTTTGAAATGTTTTAATATTAATAGTTATGTTAATGAAAGATATAAACTTAATCAGCTCATAGATTGTTATATCATGAAATTTTGGTTGTGTTAACATCCCCTTTGAATGTTACATTCACGAAAGGTGATGGTCAAAATTTGTATGGAAGGTGGGCCTGAGTAATGTGCAGCGGCGAAACTTTATCAGAGAAGAGTATAAATTATTGTAGATCATCTGGATAAAGATTAGATTTTAAATATCTCTCGTTTTTTTTTGTAATTAATAATTTAAATTATATAATACTAGCAAGTTGATAGAATCTTTTTTTAAATATTTTTTTTTCTTTTTATTAATTTGCGCAAGACATGCTGTCAAAATTGTATTGACAGTGGACGGGTGGTCAGTAACAACATGTCTAGAACTTCATGAATATATAATTACTAAATTACATTTCTTTTGTTAACTATATAACCATTTTTCAACAATATTTAAATAAATTATCATTTTATATACTTAATTAAACCATTTTAACCACGTTTTGGGATGTGTTTACTTGAATATCTAGGTACTTTCAAACATAATTTACAGAAAAACGGGGGATTTAAAAAAATATAATAAATTGTAAATTGATGAACATAAAATGACCTATCGATTGCTATATCTTACGTCTCTGCACATGATTGAGGCCCACTTTTTGTCCATGTCCTTTAGGACTTCTGTATTTGTAATGTCACACATTATTACACTTGTGGATAGCCCTGAAGATAAAATATTTATTTATCATTAAACCCTTTGTATAAATCGATACAAAAGGGTAGCTAGACTAAATTAGTGAAACTTAATAATATAATGAAATTTTAGATTAATCCTTAATATTCACTTGTTAGTTTATTATATTTTGCTTTACTGTAAATGTAATGATTACATTTCTACAACTATATACCCATATTGTTATCCATTCTTATCCATCAATGGATATGGTATCTACATAGATACCATTTCCATTGATGGATATGGATTAAACTAATATACAATTTTAACAGCTATATGTATAGCTGTTAAAATTGTATATTAGTTTAATAATTAATAATATTGACAATAACAGTAACCTCTTACGGCGTTCCTGCAAAGCTCGTAGTTTTTTTAACTGTTATAACATTAGATATTATGTATTTGACAAAGAAATATTGATAGGTTATTAGTGAATTCTTAGAAGTTTTGTTATTAACTACAATTTTTTCAAAGTGAAATTGATCTAAACTATAGATACTGACACACGCTTAGCATGCTTTTTGACCGTTCATAAGTGTTGCCACCAAACAATCTATTTAGGACGGTGAAAAAAAAATGACAAAAATGTGTTATATTTTTCATAACGATAGGCGACTCATTAATGAGCGCATAACCACTACGTTTAAATGTCTACTAGACTTAGTAGATGGGAAATATAGAGTGAAGAATAAGTCATGTATAACCACTACGTTTAAATGTCTACTAGACTTAGTAGATGGGAAATATAGAGTGAAGAATAAGTCATGTATAACCACTACGTTTAAATGTCTACTAGAGTTAGTAGATGGGAAATATAGAGTGAAGAATAAGTCATGTTCTCTATGTAGTTGACAGGACCTAGTAATTTTTTACTCATTGCCTCTACTTGAAGGGAAGAATCAAACGAAAAAAATATAGCAATTCGAAGATTAGAATGGGTCAGCCGTTTGAACTTTGAAAGTCAGTTTGAAACACACTTCCGGTTGCAATACTCGATTCTTGGAGTTGCAAGTTCACCAAAAACAATGACGGAAAATAATGTATTCTAGTTGTTCTGTAAAATCTGGGCCGAGATTTCAGATTAATTTCACGTGCTTAGAAAATAGCTTAATTTGTTGTTATATCTTATAGTTTAATATTGTTATTTTCTAGGCATGACTTTAGCAAGAAGTACACTTAGAATTATAGATCAATCTTGCTAATATACCCAATGGGTAAACAAATTGTATTCTTATGATGTGAATGTCTCTATATTAGATAATATAGAGGAAGTTAATTGTAATGTGTGTATGTGTGTCTCTTACCTTATGTATTCACATAGTGTGTTACTTGTTGCTGAGCTGTGATCTCAGATATTCTTAAGTGTAATAAATTATTTGTCCTGATATGATCTTTAACTGACATTATGACTGCTATATTTATAGATTAGAATTATAAAATAGAAGTGAATAGAATAAGTAGGATTAAGCTGCTTGTAAGGAGACTAAAATCAGGTCATATGTTCTGTAATTAAATAGCAAGCCATGTAACCACTTAACAACCAAGTAACCCAAAAGCAATGATTTTAAACATAGCTTGATGGTATGTCATACTTCTCTCTATCTATGATACAAAGTATTCCTCTTAAAAGATCCACACTATCTTGAAATACTAAATTTATAAGTCAGATACCCACCTAAAATATATTTACAAATCTTAGCGCTAAATATTTATTGTAGAAAGCTACTTATTGGAAATTGGTACTTTGAGCAACACATCTAAATATTTGCACTAGAAAAGCTTAAGTAATGGAAGAGGTCAGCACGCATATATTTCTTGATCTGAAAATATTTTGCTATTTTGCTCTGTGTAATTTTATATTTGTTTGACGTAAATAAGTATCTACATATATTAAAGATTATCTTGATTAGATGTTGACTCTGACTTATTGCTGAATGTACCAACCCAAAACGGGAGTCACTGGAAACACTGGAGAGACCCGTAGCTAGTACTTAAAGACTAAACGAATTATATATTATATTACTTTCGCCTATATTTGGAACATGCTAACCTTGGCTTGAATGGTTCTTATCAAGTCGATATTTCATTTTATCACAATGGTATATTGCGATCAAAATAATCTAATGACACATAATTACCTATATGACGCATCTACACTAGCAGATGTATAAACATAGTTGGACTTGTCTCTCGCATTTGACTCATTATATCCTCATTTCTGATAATAGTATTATTAAACTAGATAAAATGGGTAGTTCTCAGTCATATCCAGGATTAACGGAAGACCTCTTAGAAGATTACACAACTCTAACATATTTAAGTAAGGGAGAAATACTATAGTAAGTTTGTTATGTAGACTACAGGTACCTATATTTTTGTGTTATTGCTTCCAAATATTCTGTACTAGTTTGGTGCGAATTGCAGCTTAATGAAAAAGTTCCATTCAATCGATCCTGCTAAGATAGATAGTGATTATAATTGCCGAATTCATAAGGACGAGTTGATGGTGAAATTTGATGTGTTAAAGGTGAGTAGGTACTATGTTATTTCTCTACAATAGCTGAGATGTCAATTACTTATTCGCCATTAAAATTCATATCCTATACAATGACAATTAAATAATAATATATTTGCATACAGCTGGAGAAATCTGGAGATGAATAAAAATATATCTCTACCTTTACGTAAATATTTCATACGTTCTGTGACTAACTGAATTGGCATATATAATTTCAATTTAATTAATACATGTTGATAAGGGTTTTTAACCTTTTCATTATCATGGACCACTATGCAAATTACGGCATATAGATTTCGGGGTGGCTATGAACAGGATCGATATCGGAGTGTAGATGACGAATATTCATAGTGCACTTTTAGTGAGATGTCGATGAACTCTAAATGGGCAAGTGCGACTCGCACTTGGCCGGTTTCCTTTCCTCTGGAGATAAGAGGCTGAGAAACCTTATGTAGATTATATCGAACTCCAGACTGATCGAGGCAACTCGATCGGAATAACCTACCTTTTTTTTTTGTTCCCCTGAGGAAAATGCATTAAATTGCATACCCCGGCTGTGGCGAGCCGGTGGTTATGTGGAGCTCTCCTCCCCAGAAGGGGGAGGCCTAAAAACCTCAGGGATGGTCTTCCTCAGGCATGTAGGGAGCCCTCGGGAAAACCAAGCGACTTCCGGGAACCCCCAGCCTCCGCTCCCCTGCTGATACAGGGGAGCTCTCCTCGGGGCGAGGCTACACTACCTCCCCCGATCTCCTCCACCGACGACGCCCTCCTGCCACGGAAGGGGCGTGGTCCATTCCGGGTCGCCGTATTCGCGGGCGCGAGTAGCTCGCGCCCGCCAGCGACCCGCGGCGGCGCCGCAGCTATGGTACCGAGCCCGGCGCCGTCTTCTTCGAGCGGGTTTGGCCATCTCCCGACCCCGCTCGGCGGCTTCCTTCTGGAGCATCACTGCACAGAAGGAGGCCACAGCCTTCCAACTCTCCCTCCCTCCCTCGTCCGCGAGCATTGCCGTAATCCGTAATCAATGCCGGTGGAGACAGATCTCGCCCGATCTCTGCGACCAAGACTCGGCGCTCGGAGGCCCACGCGGGGCACTTCGCCAGCGTGTGCTGGGTCGAGTCGAGGTCGTATGTGCAGTGGTGGCAATGTGTCGATCCCTTTCGACCTATTCGACACAGATACTCACTGAAGCAGCCGCGCCCGGTGAGTATCTGAGTCAATCGGTAGGTGACTTCCTCCTTCCCGTGGAGCCAAGCTTCGAGGTGCGGGAGTACGGCACCGACGGCCCGCTGGCGCGCCGTCAGATCCGTAATTCGAGCTGCGCACGCCAGGCCGCCACAATCCGTTGGTGCCACTCCTGCCTAGGCATTTCGTGCGCGGGTTCCGGGGCGTTCCCCCCATCGCTCCCCCGGTCAACATGCCGCGACGCATACGTCGCCGCGTACATCATGTCGGCCAGATGTCGAATGGGGGGGAGCGTCCCAGAACCGTCGCCGCCTCGTACGAGATGGTGTGGTAGCCTCGTACGATCCGTATGGCCATTATGCGCTGTAGGTTCCGTAGCAGAGCTCTGCAGCGGGCGGATCTCGCGCAGTCTCACGACCACACGGGGGCCCCATACATGGCCATGGATTGCATGTAATGTGTCTTAATGTTTGTTTTGTTTTCAATGAAATTACAGTAATCACTAATTTGACAATATTTTTCAGAATAATCCATTTAGTGACCGGATATTTAAGGTATTTTCATCCGCACAGGACGACAGTTTCTCTTTTGAAGATTTGGTTGATTTGTGTTCGGTGATGAGCGCCGATTGTCCTGTGGAAGTCAAAGCTGTATGGGCTTTCCGAATATATGGTAAGTGTAAATCAAAGCGTGTCATTGATATAATAGTCTAATTTCATGAGATGTCGGTGGGCAATATTGGTGTATTTATATCTTGCTAAATGTATTGTCTTTAGTCAACAGTTTGAGCATTCTGAGACTTTTTGTACAATCTTCGTGATAACAATTGTTGGTAACTAAAATGTAGGTAACTACCAATATTTTTTTTTTTGAACTCAGTTTTTAAAAGGGTATTCTCATCTTATCAAGACGTACCTAATATATAAAAAGTAATTTCCTTTCCAATCTATCAGCAAATCGAGGGACAGCAGTTGTGCAGGTTTATGAAGTAGTATAACTGCACAAACTGACAGTTTCAATCAAATTTGATACCAACTGATTAAACAAAAAAGTTGGCTAGTAATCTTAGTGTACTTACTATACCTAAAATCACTATAGGTACATTACGAAACTTACGATATATCGTATCCTATCTTGTGATACTTTATTATTGTGTGCATGAGTTTGAGCGGAATTTGACGAGACTTCGACGAAATTTTTGTGTTCGGATTTGGCAATACTGCTCTCTGGAGTCTGGCTATAATTGTTTTTATTCTACTTTATATTTAAGAACTCTCATTGACACGTATTCAGTTAATGCCGAGTCCATCTGGCGTCCAACTAAAGATGACTGTTACTCATAAGATCCATTATGGGTCTGTAAAATGGTTATATTTGCTTTATTTTCTATATAGGCTCTACTCCGACTTGTAGCTAGCTCCCGTGGGTCAGTAAAGTAATGATAGGAGTGACATTAGAAGGAGTACCTATACTGATGCTAATATCCATCGAGAGTCATTCCTATGACTACATTATATAAAACCAGTATTATAGTTCGTTTCACTATAGATTCTATAACAGACAGAATGCTTATATTTTATTATTTCTGTTTTAAAAATGGAAGTCTAGCATAAGACTTCCATTTTTACTATGATAATATCAACGGCAGTATTTTCTTTATTACAGATCTCGATGATGACAATCAAATCTCTCCAAATGACTTATCGGAAATATTGGATCGTATAACTGGATCCAATATCGGTGCTGGTGAAAAATATATCGAAGCAGAATCCAAAGAGAAAATTGCGGACGTGGTACCTATCTGCCTTTTATTAATTATTTTTTTCGGTCAACCTGTATATAGTCAAATACGAATAAAATTTCTTTAGAGTTGAGTGTCGGTTACAATTTCTCTTGTTAGATTCTTTTAAATGATAAGAATCTTCTGATTAACTAAGCAGATATAGTTTTAGAGCCGATTTCACCGTCCTTCATAGAAACCGAGTTTAATAAAACTTGGTTTTGATTGATCGAGTTCAGAAGTTAGTTGTGATCGTGGCTTACATCTACACCGATTTCACCAACTCCCATTGATCTCGTTTACTAAAACGTAGTTAATCCACAGATTAGAGTAGTAATCTTTGACAAAGAATGTACTTACGATTGAATGATTGCTTTTAAAGTGTTGCAATCAAAGAAATTATTTCAAATCAAAGGGGAATATAAATTATAAGAATTACTTCAGGATACGATATTCTTGATTCAGATAGTCAGTAACGGGTGTTAAAAATTCCATAATTAATTACTTCTTATAAATAATAACAAAACAATTACTCATCTCGTGTAAATAAAATAAAATTTCAAAACAAAATATAAGGAATTTTAAATAATTGGGTAGCTTCACGGTAGCTTACACTGACCTTGCTTGTTTAACGGACTCCGATTACAATGTCGAAAAGAAAAAGGGACCCGACCTTTGCTGCGAGCGAAAAACAAACGCTCATAGAACTTGTCGAGCGGCATTTCGATATTGTTGAAAGTAAAAAAATAGATAGCGTCAGCGTAAAATTAAAAAATGAGCTCTTTAAACGCGTTTAGAAACGCTAAACGTCCAGAATCGGCCGTTCAGAAACTGAACCAAGTTTAACATGAACGACGATTACGCAAAGCTGGTGAAATGCAAACTCGGTAGCGAAACTCAGTTTAGAGCGTAAACTGAGTTTAACTTGAACTGATCGCGTTCAATTTCGACGGTGAAATCGGCCCTTAGTTGCATTGGTATCGAACTCGAGAGTAGACCTGAACTAGGTCCTGCGTGGGCCTCCGAGCGCCGAGTCTTGGTCGCAGAGATCGGGCGAGATCTGTCTCCGCCGGTTTTGATTGCGGCAATGCTGGTGGACGAGGGAGGTTGGAGGGCTGTAGCCTCCTTCTGTGAAGCAGTGATGCTCCAGAAGGAGGCCGCCGAGCGGGGTCGGGAGATGGCCGATCCCGCTCGAAGGAGGTGACGCCGGGCTCGGTCAGCTGCGGCGTCGCCGCGGGTCGCCGTCGGGCGCGAGGAAATCGCGCCCGCGGATACGGCGACTCGGGAGGGACCGCGCCCCTTCCGTGGCCGGTGGGCGTCGTCGGTGGTGGAGATCGGGGGAGGTACTGTAGCCTCCCCCGGGGAGGGCTCCCCTGTATCGGCAGGGGATCGGAGGCTGGGGGTACCCGGAAGTAGCTTGGTGTTCCCGGGGGCTTCCTACATGCCTGAGGAAGGCCATCCCTGAGGTTTTTAGTGGGTAGGCCTTCCCTTCTGGGGAGGAGAGCCCCATAACCGCCGGCTCGCCACAGCCGGGGTATGCAACTTAATACCTGAACCTGAAAAAAAAGACCTGAACTAGGTGAAATTGTTCAGATGGATCCCTGCTAGTTTCAGCTACTGTTCCATACGACAAAATGTTCATCCTCGTCACCTTGATAGTTACTAATCCACAAGAGTGTGTTTTCTGGAACTTTCTGTCCTGTCCAACTCTGTTGCCCAGCAAGAAATAGTTATATAGATGTGTTAATTGATTTGGAATCAATTTTGTAAAGGTAATTACTATAACTAATTCTTTCTTATTTTCAGATTCTTCAGGAAATCAACTTGGACAACTCTGGAACTATAGGTCTCAGTGAATTTACATATATCATGTCAAGATTGCCCGAATTTAAAAGTTCGTTTTACTTTCGTGTTTAAACATTAAGTATCTAGCTATTTTTTATGACTTTGTTAAATTGATGTACTTACTATCTTGAAAGAATTATTTTAATAAGCAACTTGTGACTGTTTAATGGAACTTGGTTACGATGAGCAGAAACCAGCAAAATTAACACTGCTCAATGTCGGCGATAATTTAGTAAAAACTAATAGATATTAATAAAAAGTTTTCCACTAAAATTATGGATTATTCAATCAATTTTATTGCTGTGAATAATTTTTTATGAGCTAAGATATATATAAAAAAATTGTACATTGGCTCTTTAACTATTTAGTGCAGTAAAATATTGATGTCATTTTTTACATATTTATCTTACAAACGCTTTACAAGCGGCTTTGTTGAAACGCCCAGCTAACGTACGACTTGGTAAGGCAGGTAGGTCACTTGTTCGTCCTATACTATGTGGTAACACTACCGGTTGTTTGTATTTTACGTATGAACTAGGAGAGTCTAAGTACGCCCTGGAAAGAAATGGCATTTATTTGATTTATTGAAAGAATAAACTAAAATATATCTACTAACAAGCAATGATAACATACGTAGTCATGTCTATAGGACATTGGCCAATATAGGATGGTTCCTTAAAGTATGTTAATGGGTGATTAACTTTAGGGTATCCCCTGTAGTAGTCTCTGTGTCGCTGGCATGCCTGCAAATTTTAAGGTATAGCAAGGACATTAAAAAACGTATTGTAAATTGATTTGATAATTAGAAAGAAACTAAACACTTTCATCTCTCATGGATAAATTGTTAAATTAATTAAATTCCAACTATACCTCGTAAAACGTTTCAATTTCATCACGTCTTGCATTGTCTATAAATAAAATATCCATAACAATTTAGAATACAAAGTAATATGCGAGGAAATATATGTAATATACAAAAATGTTATTATTACTACATTTTGGCACTGTGGGCGCAGTGGCGGTTATGACAGATTAGGTACTATAGAAACAATCATTGAGAGCGATTTTGTCATAGAGATATGGATTGGTTATACCTTTTTATATTTGACTATTTATAGAAGAAAGTGTATTTAACCTTCTTCATCAAACCCAAAACTGTAACTTATTGATATAATTTGTAAGTGCAGCACTTACAAATTATAGTGCTTGGACTTACTAAGACATGCAATGTTCATAGCGCAACATAACTAAACCCTTTGACCCTTATCAACAAAGTTACGTTAAGTCTAACTTAGATATTCCAAGTTCTTTCTCATTGTAACTTATTACATTAATTGAAATATTAAAGGAGACAACAACAACTAAACTAGATATAAAACATATATACACACACATAAACTAACTAGATATTAATCAGTGATGCAACGGAAGTGTCTTAGCGGAACCAGAAACGGAAACAGATGTCAAAAGTAAATTTTAGCAGAAACAGAAACGGATTCAGAAACGGAAGTGTAAATAATATGAAAAAGAAACAAAATTTCAAATATAATTCTGTATTTAGAATCTAATACACCAAATCTAGATTAGAAATAGATATATTAGAAATCTACTATAGAAAACAATATTGCAACTTTGCAACTGAACATTTTATTAATATTCTAAAATTAGTAGTGGCAAGTTATATTTATAAAAAGTAATTTGGCCGCTTTTGCACCTAACAATCTGTCCAGCGAATTGCACGCGCCTCGCGCCGCGCATGCGTAACTCTCCGCCGTCGGGTGTAAACTTTTGTTTTAATCTCCGTTATAAAAGTTGCAGAAACAGAAGCAGGAACGGATGTTGACAAACGCGCGGTACTTCCGCACTTGCGGAAACAGAAACAAAGATCCGTTGCATTACTAAAATTAATACGGTCATGTGAGGTCTTTAAGTTAAGGATACAGACTACTTATCTCAAAGAGTACTAATATACTAACGGACTCTGTAATAACAATGGCGCTCCCTTAAGCTAACACGGTGCTTATGTGGTCTTAATTTGTTTCTAACTTTAGTCATCTTTTTGTAATGTACAATAATAATTTATAAAAACGTAGTTTAAAATCTAGATGTGTGCTATGTATTCCTTTTGCACTTGTAGAACACTACACTTATTTCCGGTGTTACGTCAATTGGACATTGACATATGGCACACGTCAAAACAAGAAATATCTATCTACTAAAAATTTGGTCTGTTTTTCTTTAACTAATAAATGCAAATATAGCATATATTTATTTGTTTATTCTAATTTGTCCAGACTCATAATATTGAAACACATTTTTTTATGATTTATATATTTAATTTATCAAAGTACTGAATTAATCTAGGTGTACTATTTTTGTCCGCTCCCAATTCAGTGCATTGAAATATATTTTGACATCCAGGAAAAGATGTTCCATAATTGGTGAGTAAGTATTAAAACTGCCGTTTAAGTACATTATCTTCAACGAAGCTGTAAAGACTTTGAAAGTCGCTGTCCGAAATTGTAGATATGTGTGACCATCACTGATAATTAGCATATTTTGTACAATATCCAATTCGGTTACCAGACGGCACATACAATATTAAACGGATATAGCCATATTAAACGTATAATTTAATATTATATTGATGTGATTTAGAACTAATGTCTAATATTTCAACTCATTTCAACTCATGCTATGACAACAAATTTTTTATTATCTTATCAAATTATTCTGAAAGTTTTAATTATTATCAACAAAATAGATAAATTGACAAATATATTCACATCTATATGACTTTTATACAATATCGCTATGAGATATAGCAATTTGTACTTAACAGATGATAATTTATATTGTGTACAAATTGCTTTGATTTTTCTTTATATTTTAATTTACATGAAACTAGCATGCAGACATTGCGGTGTTGCTCACTTTGTATTTAATTTTACCATAGCAAAGAGAAGTCTAAATAGTAGATTCATCAATGCTATAGTTATTAAAATTATCAGTAAATTAATTAACATACTAGTTAATGCTGGTTTTTTTATTTCATTAAATCATCATAAGATTGCTAGAAATATAGAATGACATCCAGGGAGAAAAAGCAATGGTTTTATTCCATTTTAATTCCATTTCCTCCAATTCCATGACTACTGTTCAACAACTGCACAACAACAGTCATAAGATTTATTTATAATCACTATTTAATAATGTAGGCCACATTATTAAATAGTGATTATAAATAAAGGTAGCTTTGATGGTTTTGGAAATATCACCGTCATAATAAAAATAAAAATAAATGCTCAGTTAAGTAAATAATAATATCTATATAATTAACTGATAAGTAAATTGTCCTATGATAATGATCAAGGCTGTAGCTTTAATGTACCAGTATTATCCCCAAATATTCTCGAGAACCATTGCTCTATTGAGTCAAAGTTTCTATTTAACATGTTTGAGTTCACTCAGACTTAAACTGCATGCAGCTTAATCTTGGAAAATGGTTGAATGTTAAATGGGCTCTGCTTATTGCTGATGAGATAAATTGTGTCTTATTAGTTTCTCCCCAATAGGAAACTGCTGAGAGCACATATTCTGCATTTCTCTGCAAATCAGTTTGAGCTGCTACCAATAAGTACTCGAACAGATTTAATCTTCAGGAATCAATTGTAACAAGCATAGTATAAAACAACTAGTGGACCCGACAGACTTCAACCTGTCAAAAAGTTTGTCAAGTGGCATTATTTGAAAAAAAAAATCTTCCACTTTTCTGTTGAAATTTTTCCTGAATTTTCTTTGCATATAAACCTCACGGAGCCTGAGACCAACGAATTTCCAACGAATGCAAAACTGTGGAAATCGGTTTTGCGTTCTGGAGTTATAGCATCAGGAAGGAAAACCGGACTTATTTTTATATAGTAGACTAGACGTCGCTTGCTTGCCGCGGGTGCAAGCACCCCGCGGTGGGTGGCCCATCCCTGCTGTGTTTGACAAAAATTGTGGTCTGTCGAAAATTGGTGAAAAAAGTCTTCTTTTTTGTCAAAAAGTAGTAAGTTATATATAAAATTGTTTACGTTTGAAAATACACTAAGGAAGTCATGGCGTTTGTGGCCGAGTGTGTGCCGCGAGGTGCACGCACCTCGCGGTGTAGTAGTCTATCCCACTTCTGAAAAATAAAATTGGCGGTCGGTCGAAAATTGGTAAAAAATTGTCTCCATTTGTGTCGGAAGAAAATAAAACAGTTTGTGCGGTTGTAAGTACACTAAGAAGCTCACGGTGAGTGTGGTCGTTTGAGTGCCGCGAGGTGCGCGCACCTCGCGGTGGTGTGGTCTGTCCCACTACTGAAAAAAAAAAATTACGGTTGGTCGAAAAATTGTGTAAAATTGTCTCCATTTAAGTCAAAACAAACTGAAAAAGCGTGTGCAATTTAAAATACACTAAGAAGCTCACTGCAAGTGTGGTCGCGTGAGTGCCGCGAGGTGCGCGTACCTCGCGGTGCTGTGGTCTGCCACACTTTCAAAAAAAAATTGCCGTTGGTCAATAATAAAAAGTCAAAAATTGTATCCAGTTATGTCGCAAAAAACTAAAAAACTCTGTGCAGATGTAAACACACTAAGAAGCTCACTGCAAGTGCGGTCGCGTGAGTGCCGCGAGGTGCGCGCACCTCGCGGTGGTGTGGTCTATCCCACTTTTGTTAAAAAAATTGGCGGTCGGTAGAAAATTGGTAAAAATTGTCTCCATTTAAGTCAAAACGAACTGAAAAACCGCGTGCAGGTTAAAATACACTAAGAAGCTCACGTCGATTGTAGTCGCGTGAGTGCCGCGAGGTGCGCGCACCTCGCGGTGGTGTGATCTATCCCACTACTGAAAAATAAAAATTGCCGGTCGGTCGAAAAATTGTGTAAAATTGTCTCCATTTAAGTCAAAACAAACTGAAAAAGCGTGTGCAATTTAAAATACACTAAGAAGCTCACTGCAAGTGTGGTCGCGTGAGTGCCGCGAGGTGCGCGCACCTCGCGGTGGTGTGATCTATCCCACTACTGAAAACTAAAAAATTGCCGGTCGGTCGAAAAATTGTGTAAAATTGTCTCCATTTAAGTCAAAACAAACTGAAAAAGCGTGTGCAATTTAAAATACACTAAGAAGCTCACTGCAAGTGTGGTCGCGTGAGTGCCGCGAGGTGCGCGCACCTCGCGGTGGTGTGATCTATCCCACTACTGAAAAATAAAAATTGCCGGTCGGTCGAAAAATTGTGTAAAATTGTCTCCATTTAAGTCAAAACAAACTGAAAAAGCGTGGGCAGTTTAAAATACACTAAGAAGCTCACGTCGATTGTAGTCGCGTGAGTGCCGCGAGGTGCACGCACCTCGCGGTGCTGTGGTCTGCCACACTTTCAAAAAAAAATTGCCGTTGGTCAATAATAAAAAGTCAAAAATTGTATCCAGTTATGTCGCAAAAAACTAAAAAACTCTGTGCAGATGTAAACACACTAAGAAGCTCACTGCAAGTGCGGTCGCGTGAGTGCCGCGAGGTGCGCGCACCTCGCGGTGGTGTGGTCTATCCCACTTCTGTTAAAAAAATTGGCGGTCGGTAGAAAATTGGTAAAAATTGTCTTCTTTTAAGTCAAAACAAACTGAAAAAAAGCGTGTGCAGTTTAAAATACACTAAGAAGCTCACGTCGATTGTAGTCGCGTGAGTGCCGCGAGGTGCACGCACCTCGCGGTGGTGTGGTCTATCCCACTGCTGAAAAATAAAAATTGGCGGTCGGTTGAAAATTGGTTTAAAATTGTATCCATGTATGTCATATGAAACTGAAAAACTGCGTGCGGTTGTAAGCACACTAAAAAGTTAACGGTAAGTGTGGTCGCATGAGTGCCGCGAGGTGCGCGTACCTCGCGGTGGAGTGGTCTATCCCGGTATTGTAAAATGAAAATTTGGCTATCGGTCTAAAATAGGTGAAAAATTGTCACCATTTATATCGCAAGAAACTAAAAAACTGTGTGACGTTGTAAACACACTAAGAAGCTCACTGTAATTGTGGTCGCGTGAGTGGCGCGGCTCACTATTGCGTTTATCAAATAAAATCTTGTACAGTTGCAAAGCGGCACAAAAGCATATCGAGGTAAGTAAAAAAAAAAAAAAAAGAAATTGTCATTTTACTATAACACACATTTGGATCCGTTCTACTCTTAAAGTCCTTTCATTTGATACCCATATAGTGAAAAGCGCAAAAAAATGTCAGTCGCCATGTTGGATCGGCGGCCATATTGAAATTTTCGAAACGTCACTTATAGCGTGGTGTTCTACTTTTCAAGACCTTTCATTTGATACCCATGAAACCTGGGTTGGCAAACAAAAACGGTCCGCCATTTTGAGAGCAGCGGCCATTTTGAATTTTTTCCATTGTCTTCAAAGTGACTGTATTAGGCACTTAAAACCCTTTCATTTGATACCCATGAAGCATGGGTTGGAAAACAAAAGCGGTCCGCCATTTTGAGAACGGCGGCCATTTTGAATTTTCATCAACGTATCTAACGCGGCTGTATTAGACTTGCAAAACCCTTTCATTTGATACCCATATTGTAGGGATTACAATACAAATGATACTTGGCCTTTTTGGACCGGCGGCCATATTGGTTTTTTTAAGGTTGCCACTAATAGGCTTCGATAGAGCTGAAAAAATCCTTTCATTCGATACCCATATCATCGTAACGGGAATGAAAACCGCGAGAATATAGCAAAAAAAAAATATTTACCATTACAAAATGGCGGCCAGCGCCGCCGCCATCTTGAAAATGTCAAACGTCAATATTTTCCGGTGTAGTAGACTAAACTCCACATCGGTCGAGCATAACTGCAGGCGCGCAACTGTCATCGGTTCGCGTCAAAAAATTCGCAAAGTCGCCGAAGCCGAAATCTGCCATAGCGCCCAGTGTTGCCATATATCTGGCCCAAAATGGTGGTAGAAATGATCAGCGAGGCCCGACCGACCCGGCCATGTGAAAAAAAATCGAAAAACACGCGATTTACGTTCTCCCCAAAATCTGGGAAATTACCCCTAAATCGGGGTAAATTACCCCACCGATCGATTCTCCCCACCGAGCACTACAAAAGGTCACCCAGGGTTTGTCAGTCGAAAAACGCCGGCAACCCGCGAAAAACCGCGATTTATTTTTTTCCAAATTGCAACTTTTTACAAAATGGCCGCCGGCGGCGCCGCCATCTTGAAATGTCAGAGTTTTCGGATTTTTCCCAATATCTGCACCGTATACGGGGGGGATGACGTTTGTCCCGCGTCTCCAGCTCACCCCTATCTGGGAGATCAATTCGGGTCAAATTCGGTCTGCGAAAAGTTTCCAACCTCCGTGGAGGCCAGTGTTGCCAGTGGAGAAAATTGAAAATACCAGAAAGTCATAGAGGCCCCGCCGGCCTATAGGCGGGTGGTGTTGAAAAATTCCAAAAGTCGTTATTTCGATTTTCGCCTTTCGGGGCCCCTAGGGGGAAAACTACCAAAAACGGTAGAAATTTTCTCCCACCTGGCAACACTGCTCGCCGAGCTCCACCCCCGCCCGGAACATGTCACCCCGGTCGGAGGCCGCCATCTTGGCGAAAATCCGTTCCGAAAATCGCGTCAAAATTAGCGATCCAAGATGGCCGCCGGCGCCGCCGCCATATTGTTTTTCGCCGCGCGCCGCAAATTTCCCGAAAGTCGAGGACAGTCCCGACCACACAAAAAAAGAAAATCCCTGAAAAAAACGAAAACCGCGCCGGTCGACGGTCGCAAACACGGGTCGAAACGGGTTTTTCAGTCCAAGATTGAAACGAGTAAAGTAGGTTTACAAAAAATGATTTGTGTATAAATTATAACAAACCTTAATTATTTTCCATGCAATACAATTTATTCAACACCTTGCAAATTTATAATTACAGTTAACAAAATTATGTGAACTTTATAAAAAGAGACAGTTGTACTTAGAAATTCCTGCTACAATATTAAATTGTTAAGTATCTGATTGTTTGCTGCTCAAAGGTAATATGTGAACCAAGAATATTGTGATGGTCATGACGGCGTGCATAGAAATGAATGATACAATACTACATGAAAGGCTACCGGCGCTTTGGCGTCGTATCGAAGACGCTCACTACAGCTACCTCGAGACTGATGACAGTCCGGAAAAACTACAGCAAAAGAAAAAACTTGAAGGTATATCTAATTAAGAAATAATAAACATTATATTTATGTTAAGATAAGGGAGATTATTTTTCATTTATGACACTTAAAAAGGTGTGCTTCAACTTTTTCTAAATTGGGAGTGGCAATCTTTATAAGAAGTTTTAGATTTGAAATTATAATTAAATATATTTTTGTTTATACTATCACCAATTGGTTTAACCAATAAAAAGGGGGTGGAAACAGCTGAGGAACTACAGACCCATTACACTCTTCAGTAAGCTGTTCCCAGAGTCGTCACGAATTGTCTCAAGCATAGGTTTGACAACGAATCACAACAATATCAAAGGCTTTTTTATAAGGAGGCCTTTGATATTATTGTGATTTAGGCCATGTTCCAGAGTTGCCATATAGACTCGATACATAATATAAAAAAATATAATATAAAAGATACACGACATAAAAAAAAAAAGAAAAAAAAAAGGCAATCAAGGTTCTAACTCGGCTGAGCGGCATTTGGGAAATTACGCGGCATATTCTTGACCTATTTACCATGTGTTGACAGTGGTGATATATGGATCCTAGACCTGGTCACTCACAATGGGCTTTTTAAGGAGATTCAAAGTCATCCTTGAGGCAATGGAGAGGGCTGGATGATTGTGTCAGAAATTATGAAATCCGTAGAAAAACCATTGTCACCGACATAGCCCAAAGAATTGCGAACCTTAACTAGCAGTAGGTAGTTACGGGGATTCTTGAGATATATGGGCTATGCCCAGCAGCAGGCGTCTTTTGACTGAAATGATGATGATTCATATTATACTTTTTTTGTTTCAGACTACATAATAGAATATCTATCATTAGTACCTCACGAGTGTAAATTTGGACTATCAGAGACTGGTAAGGTGTTTCAGAGGACTATAAAAGAATTGCCAGAGTTCAGTGCATACAGAGCAGGATTAGGATGGGCAGCACTTGGAAGATATGCCAGTAACCTACTCGCACAGCCATGGAGGAAAGAATATAAAATCATAAGGGTATAAATACCATTAATTATCCCATTTATTCTAACAAGAAAAAATATGAATACGCATATGAGACTACACCAGGTTCCTCTGTTTGTGTGCCCCCGTATTACCTATTTCTGCTGGTAAAGAGCAGTGTTCTATTGCTGAAATTATTGGGTACTGTCCCTTTATATCTTATGTCACAATTTGTAATGTAGCTTGGCTTTTGTGGAGGTTGCAGATTTGTTGCAAATCTCATAGGAACCGCATGCAGTATAGGCGATTAAATCAGTTATCATCAGGTGGGCAGTGTGCTTGTAGGTCATACTTAGTCTGGCCGCTATAATATACATATATAATATAATTGCAAAATATTATATTTAAATTTGGAATCTGTTATCCATGTATGATTGCTGATTATGTTTTTTCATTTTCACGTCAATCGGTTGTCAAATATTTTTGTTATAATAAAGTGGAGTGAAGTGTAAAAGAATCAGATTGTTATGGTTGCATCACGCAAAGTAGATATGGAGTCATATACAATTTTTGAAATATATTGTCACATGGTATTAGTTGAATGTGTGTGTATTGACTCTACACAGTGCTGTTAAGTAATATTTTGATTACTGAATAAGGGAAAGAATTCGAAACAATCTTTTCAGATAGGAAATGAAATATTTCTCGAAATATCACCTAGAACCAAGTCGCGTATTTTAAGAGTTAGGACTTGTAGCCTTTAAGAGGCGCACTGGTCTTTACTTAACTGGTATTTTATATAAAGATTAGGTAGTTTTTATTTTTTTGAATGGTATCTTGATTATGATATGATTATGAATAAATAATTTATGAATTATCATGGCATTATCGAGATATATCATTCTCGATAATGCCATGATAATTTGGGGTTTCTAAACTATTTAAATGATTATATTATAGCTAAGAGATACTATTTGGAATAAGGTTTATATATTTTTTTGTTAAATTTATGAATCATTAACAAAATACTAGTATGTCTGTGCTAGTAAAATCAATAAATATAAATCATTATAGTATTAAATGTTATATGCAATAGAAGACAAAATGTTTTTTTCCTTGTAATAAATTAATGTTAAGATAATGCATTGCAATAAAAATATATTAATGACCTATCTCATCAATTCGACAATCTTTTCCAATAAATAGTTACTTATCAAAAACATAACTATATTCTTTACTCGCAACTCAGTTCTTCTAACGTAAAAAGTGATCCATATCCCTAACTTAAGGGCTTACTGTCTTTAGTTATTATATAATTAACTAATCTAACCTCACCTTATAGTGACTATAAATATTATTTTTTTTTCAAAATTCTGATTGAAAATGTTTAAGCAAACTCTTTGGTCTTCTTATCCATACTACATTAAGTCTATAAACTTCATACATTTTTATCGTGGCATGCGTTACATTTTTTGTATCAAACTTTTAAGATGTATTTTGTACTTTTATTAATTAGTTTTTTTAAAATATAACCGATATAAAACAAGCTAAATACATACATTTTTTCCAAGCAATTAGTTATTATGTCGCGCTATTTCAAAAGTTCGTTGTTAAAAAAGTTTATAAATAATATAATATCTTCTTCGAAAATATCAATTTTCTGCATAAGGCTTCCAAATTTTTTATAACAATGCTTTCTAGTGAGTTTTAGTCTCCTAATCCAATCAAAAAAAAGTTTCATACAAAATAATGAAACTTGTTTAATGCAAATTTTTGAAAATTCCCGACTTATCGACCGCCTTCAACATGTGAGCAGATTGCATAAAAATAGATTTTGTCATGTCCAATCACTTAGATGGTTTCATTTATAAATTAAAATGTATCTTTTGCTCACTTATAACACAATCAGTTATAGTTTTAATTACAAGCATATGAATAGCTTTTTATTAAGACGCATTTTTCTATTGACAGTTATACTGTGGCTACTTCAAACATGAAGTGCAGGCTAATATGGTTGGTGCAGAAATATTGCTTCAAGCGATGGGTTACAAGCCAGCTGGGGCTGGGCGTCTATCTCTAGACGCTCCTGTCTGTCCAGACATGGTTGCTGCTGTGTCAAGGGATGCTATTATAGCCAGTGTGAATGCCAGGTAATTGGGTAGACGACAATTTTTTTAATTCTATACATAATAAGAGTACTCTTTTAAGTGAGAAATATTATAGAACCATCAATACACCTGCACCTATTACTATTGAAGATACATCGACATGTTTGCGGCGCTGTGGCGGGTCGCTCAAAAACGCTCCATACTAAAATCGTGACGTCATAATTCAGTAAACTCGTCAAATTTGTAGGAGCGTATAAATTTTTTTTAAAATAACTTTGTTATTTGTACGTTTGTATTTATAGGTATACTTTGTATATAAAAAAAAATGTTACATTTAATGTGAATGTGAGAATGTTAGAAATGTGTTCGTTTCATTACAATTACGTAAATAATAATTGCTCATTTTTTAGAAATCTAAAAACAATATAAAGGAAAATTTAAACTGAAATTTCTATATTGACATACTTTCATTAGATATAAATTGCTCAAATCAGATAATTATAGTATAAAAACGGCCATAATCAGTTGTGGTCGTCTACCCTATTGTTTATACACTAGTAAGTAACTATGTGTATATAGTAATGGATTATTTATTATTACGAAACACACAATATTTTATTATTACGTCTCTATGTTATAAAAATTATAAATATAGTATGAACATATCCAGGTAAATGAATACCTGGTTACATAAACTTAGTTAACCTAAAACTAAATCAAATCAAATTCGTGGATACCACGGTGCTAAAAAAGTTTGGCTTTCAAAAGGTCACTGACCATCCTTTTGGGTGAACTGAGCGAACCTTCCCGTGAATATGTCTATGTCAACGTTGTTCCTGGCTACCTCATTATAAGTTCGGCACATTCTTACAAGAGGGTTGTAATATGATGTATTATTTTTGAAGTATACTATGGATCTGGGTATAAAGCCTAAGGTTTTAAGGTTCTTAATTGTGAAGGTTAGTTGCTGCATAAATTATTCTACACGGTGATCTTGATGAGAGTTTCCTGAGGTGTATCTCTTAGAGGCTACTACAGCTGTCTGCATGTCTGTAGGCAACTGTTTTATCTGTCATGCTTCGGCACGAATTGGGCCGGTTCGACCGTAGTGATACCACGGCCTCACAGAAAACCGGCGTAAAATAGCGCTTGCGCTGTGTTTCGCCTCCCACCTTATTCTCTTTTAAAAGGCCGGCAACGCATCTGTGACTCCTCTGGTGTTGCGGGTGTCCATGAGCAAAGGTTATCGCTTACCATCAGGTGATTCGGTCGCTCGTTTGCTGCCCTATGCTATAAAAAAAAAACAAAATATTCATGTTATCTCTGATATTGAAGTGCTGGTGAAAGACTTTAAGTGCTGTAGAAATTACGATGTTGTGCAGTTAGCGATGACCCGAAACGCTTTAGTAAACAAAAATTCTACTCGATGGGGCTGTTTTATCGATTTCCTTGTGCACTTTTCTATTTATTTATCATGAGTACGACGAAAGTGTATTACAACACGGGCGCAGCGCTGATAGTGTTGTATCCAGACAGCTAAAAACACACGTAAAATGTATATATCACGTCAGAGTTACCACCACTCCTACGGTGTTATCGTGGTGGGATGCTGGGTTGAAGATTATAAGTCAAACAATTGATAAATTAAGAAAGTTGCTATGCTTTGTGTACATAATAAAATTACGAAAAAGTTAAGACGATCGGCCTGTATTATCTGTACCTTATAGCTGATCCGTTGATTTGTCGCCTTAGAAAACAACTCATAAAAATATACATGAAAGATACAACAGTAGACGTAAAAATTATGACCCAAAAATTAATATTGGGAAAGTTGCAGAGTAAACACGTTTAAAGACAGTTATAATTTAACAGTTTTGCCATCAGAATAATAATACCTCTACCGTAACCAGTCAATCAACAATTAACAATCAAAACAGTTACGAAGACTGGCAAGGCCCTTAAATATACTACTTCAGTATAATGAGCGGTGTAAATAAGAAAGATGACAATTTCTTTAGCCAGTGCATTGCTCTCTAAGCGGCCCTTGGCACATTGCCGACTTTTTATATTGAGAATATATTTCTTGCTGCACCATCAATTGTGTCAGTGGTGTCGACTCGTACTTTTGTGCGGATTGAATGAATATCGTTTTTTGTTTGTGATAGATCATGGCGCATATATGGGAAAGCGCGTGGGGTCAAGGCGTGCGATTGACTTGGGAGGATGTGGCTCGGGAACGTGCTAAAAGGGCATCAAGTGCATCTACTGCCACATCGAGACTTGCTGTTCCCGATCAACCCTCCAGAATACCTTATAGTAATGGTAATCATTTTTCTCTTACTATACTATATCTGATATTTTTGCAGAGAGATTATACCAGGTTTGGCAGATTTGGTATCTCCGTCTTACTTATTTCTGGTGCAAAACAGCAGTGCTCTTATTTTTGTGTTCTGGTTTGGATGGTAATATATGGCAGTGAAATAACTGAGTACTATGACATTATATCTTATGTCACAAGTTGGCAGCGTCCACCGTGGATCTTGTGGGGTTATAGCAGATCTGTTACTGGAACCACATGTACTATAGGCAACTGTCACCACTTACCATCAAGTGGGCAGTGTGCTTGTTTATCAATATAAAGATATAAAATAGTATCATGTGGAACATATGTCTGAGGTTTGTGATAAATATAGAAATGAGGTCGATGTTCGGATATTGCTATGCTTACTAATGTCATTTATTGACGGCCTCGTTCAATTGATATTATTTTTTTATTTCTCTAAATGAAGTATTAATAGCAGTAAATTCAATTGACAGGTAAATACGGCACCGTATATCATTTACTTTTTTCACGTTTGTGGCTAGTGCTAATGATCCCTTTTTTTAAAATAATGCATCTTTTTCTTGTAATAAATTATAAATATAACACAACAATAAAATAAAATAATTCAACTTTCGTGGAATATGATCTCGTGTTTATTATAAATTCTCATATTACAGCTTGGCAAAAAAATGTAGAAAAAAATGGGGGCGCTTGTGAGCCATTTATAGACCAGGTAATTAGTTGAAATAAACGTTCTCACTAGTAACAATTTTGTAAAAACGAAAACACTAACGTACAATACAATAAATATTATAAATTTCAAAAATTAAAAAAAAAAACAAGTTTCACAAAACAAAGAAATCAGAACAAACCTAGTCTGTGGTCAAATTAGTTCCGTTTCTACACTTTTTTGCCAAGCTGTATTCGTATACTTACCTGACCCGAACAAAAGTTAACTGCATTGTTCATCTTTTATTTTGTAAATAAAGTTGTCTTTACTCATTTTTATTAACTACTTTTTCAAACGTGGAATATTGACAGGTTTATTGAAATAACGAAATAGTATTAAAATAAATGAAGTAGTTCAACTTAATAAAACTGAGAAATATTATTTTTTATTTTCCAGGGTCAGAAACATATTCAAATATACCAGTGACAGTCACCGATTTTTCACCCACACATCATAAATTTCATAGCACAAATGTGCCACAATGCAGTCACATGTGCTCTGAAGAAACTATTCTTGAAGATCCCATTACCCCCCTTATTCACCCTTACATGATGACGCCAAACGTGATGCAACAACAAATAATGTATCCACATCAAAATATGCACGCAGAGATTCCAGTAACAGTCACCAATCAAATAATGATGAATCCATATGGAGTTCCATGTTACTATCCAGTGCAAACGCCTTATATGATTCCAACTACTGTATACTCACCTATAAAACATGCAACGAATATACCAATTAACGGATATCCTATGCAGTACAATAGGTACCCTCCAGTGCCAACCGCTCAACTGATAGAGTTGGATGCGTCCTCTACTTACGAAAATGGAAAATTTGATAGGCACAGAGACGATGAAAGAGGCTACAGAAAAAGCAGACAGGCGGAGAGTTCTAGAAGAAACAGCACCTCTAAATCTGGATTCAGTGAAGTATCTTTGCCGAGTTTACCTAGGTCAGACACTCAACCGACTTTGAGCAAAGCCAAGGAAGACGGAATGGGTACCTACGAGAGTTGGGATTACGTGTTTAGGAATTTATCAAGCAAAGATCATGATGAAGATCGCAATCGATATTCACCTTCTTTAGACAGAGATTCGAGGACACTTGACAGACTAGACAAAGAAGAGAGGCGTGCTAAATATCAGCCCACCACATTAGACCTAGAAGATGGCTTGCAAGCGTTAAATATAGATAGATCGTATGACGAAGATGCATATCGAACGGCAAAGGTAAACGAGAATCTGATGAGGATGAAACAGGAGCAGGAGTTGAAAAGAGCGAAGCAATTAGCAAAGAAACAAGCTGACGAGAGGAAATTGAAAAAATTGGAGCCCATCGGTAACCCTAAATCAGATGCGTTAATACCAACCAAAGTAGCGGTAGATAAAGTAAAGTTGTTAACCAAGAAGGAGATTCAGGACAGAAAAGACATTATAAAGCAACAAAATTCTGTAAACGGTACGGCCTCGACAGCAGAACTGCGGAAGGTGAAGAAACCGTCAAAGCAGGTGGCCACAGAGTTGGAAAGGCCTGTTAGAAGTAAGCCATTAGAAAATGGCGTTAGGAGTAATTCGCATTCTTCTAAATCAAATATAAGTAAGTTATAGTATATGTCTGCTTTTATTATCTATGTTTTAGAACTGATCATTAGAATGATTTTTAAATTTATATTTTAGCGGAATATATCCTATTAAATGTACATGTGTGTATTTGGATGTTTTTTAGGTTAGGTGACCAATGATTCGTCCACATACTGACAGTAATTTATGCAATAAGAATAATTTGTGTGTTTAAATTAAGCTATTTCGGTGGCGCTGTGGTCTCGGCACTGGTTTACGAATCAGATGATTCACATGATTCGGGGAATCCCGGATCGATCCTGCTACATACGAATGTATTTTTCGTTTTTCTAATTTCATATGTACATTTATCTGACGCTCTTACGATGAAGGAAAACATCGTCGAGTCAATCTGCAATACACCTGCGAAGAAATTGAAAGGTGTACGTAGTCAACCAAAACGCACTGGGTCAGCATGGCTGACTAAGTTTATCTCTATACGGACGTATATGAGCTGTGATGGATGCTTTAATTGTCTCTATTTGTCATTATAAATCCATTTTCTGAAAATTATTTTCGAACACTTGAACTACCATTAATCCATTCCAACCTCCAAAATGTCACCCTTGTTATTTTTGTTACGTGGTTTTGAATACTACATCTTTCACCTATAGGCCGTTTAGAAAAAGACATGTCCAAGGAGGTTTGTTTCTTCCACCCTCTCAGAATTTTCCGGAAATGAGTTAGGCAAGTGCATTAAAAAGGTCAGATGCACGACCTGTTGCAACTTTCTCTGGGTGTTTTTTTTTCACGTTTTCATAAAAGCACGCTGCTAACTGATCGTGTTGGCGCGACTGCGTGTTACTACCGAACCGAACCGGACTCGTATTTCGAATTTCGCTCGTAACTTAAAGCAAAAAATCACTTGCTCGTCGGCTCGTATTTCGAAAAACTCGTATGTTGGGGCACTCGTATGTCGAGGTACCACTGTATAGTGATTGATGCTAAAACTCGCGGATTTGATTCAGGAAGTCATGTCCCGTCTTACCTTAATGCACCGTAATAAAAAATGAGAGGTATAAAGATTGTTAATTTGGTGGTTTTTAAAAATTTCAATAATTGGTCTACAATGGGATTTTACTAAATCACGTAAACCTTTCTGAACAGATTTATTTTTGGAATGAACTATCTGCCGTGCTTTTCCCCGGCGTGTTTAGTATGGGGTTCTTCAACTGGGCAGTAAATAGGTTTTTGAAGTGTCGACAATGTACTTGCGATGCTTCTGGTGTTGCAGGTGTCTATAGGCTATAGTGACTGCTTACGACCAGGAGACGAATTTTTGAAACAATAGAAAACCAATTCGCATTCGAAATCGTGAGATTCGTATACGAATTACCGAATTCACTATTTCTGAACTTTCATTTTGTGACTCGTGACTTGTGCAACGAATGATTCCAACCCACTCGTCTTTGATTTCTACTAGTAGAATATCCAACGCTGAAGTGACGTTGACAGTGATCCGTTTCACGTGTGGGTCATCGCCGGTTTTTTGTTTTTGTTGTTGTGATTTTTAATTTTTCTGCGTGAAACGGAATTCAATTAAGAATTTGTTTTTAATGACAGCACTGAATTCGAGTGATTCAAAAATATAAAAAATTGTAAGCAGTAGAAAATAATTTCGCGCACGATTTGTATTCGTATGCGAATTCCAAATTCACCTCTAATGATTCAAAAATACGTCTCTTGGTAGGCGTCAATATCTTATTCTAAATTGCACTAATTTTCTTTTAACAGTAATCCCACCAGATTACGAGCACAAACCGCAACTAGTCGTCTCACTCGACCAGCCCGATTTCGCCCGGCAGTCGTCTCCTAAGGCGAAGAATAGCGAATTGGACAAGTGGGAGTGCGGCACGTGCACATTTATAAACGGTAACTCTGTCTCAGCTTGTGAAATGTGTGGTAAGTCGAAGCGCGGTCCTGAAATTCAGCCCTTGACGTCCGGAGGAAGGGAGTGCCCCACGTGCACGCTGGTCAACAAACGCGACGCTACTGTTTGTGACGCGTGCAGTACTAGCTTAGAACACTGTCCGACTTACATCTAAGATACAAGGCTATTTCGCTTGGACATTAAACGCCTGATGTGGATGGGAATCCGCATAGATTCAAAGATCGAAAATTCGTAAGTTTTTTATATATGTTTACGATCACTGCACGCACTTAACGTATACACACGCGGCTGTGTGCGTAATTTTGCCTGTAATTTTGGTGTTAAAGGAAATGGGTTGACACTAGGGTTTCTCAATTCTCGAGCTTTTTTATTTCTCGGAGCACGAGAATCCTCGACCACTATTTCTCGAGAATTCTCGGGTTGTCGAGATATATGGAAATTTTTAAAAATATGTGTGTTTTAACAATGAAACTACGCTTTTTATGCAATATTCAACAACATTTATCAATCAACAACATTTATTATTAGTTTCAATTGACTTTAACTTAAGTAAGTATATAACATTTTTATTAATCGAAATAAAATCTAGCGAGATCTTTTGTCATTATTTCTACACACAATTTTAGCACTAAATATTCTTCATCTTTGGGAAAAACAACTAAAATATCTTCTAAAAATAATGCCATCATATCACTACAATATAATTTAGTACCTTACATTACATACTATATAATTTACTTTAGTCTCTGTCTGTACAAACTATTCTATTAAAATGTATAATTGAAACGACAATTTTTGAATTAGGTATAAAAATCAAACAATCAGACTAGCTTCATAATTACAATAAATATAACAAGGTACAGGTAACTTATTTTAGTACAACTTTTCAATATAAATTTTCAATATTTTGTTATATATAGACTTTTTTGTTACGTAACTATACTTAAGAATCTAATAATTAATAATCAGACCAATTATAATCACAATTTAAAGAGGAAACTGCTCCAAAAGCTAGCCCACTAGGTATTTTTATTATTTAGGAAATAAGCTTTCAAAAATACGAGGGCATTTAAAGCATTATCTGATAGTTGGTTTCGTATTAAGTTTTAAAAATATTTGACTTAATTTCTCGATTTCTCGACCATTTTTTTCTCGTCTCGAGTAAGGCAAAATTTCTCGGGAATTCTCGATTCGAGAATTCTCTCAGAGAAACTCTAGTTGATACCGACAAGTGTTGGTATGTTATATGCACATTTAACGGATGTTATGATATCGCCGCTCGAAGAATGTATGGCAAGTCAGGGCGCAATTCGCGAGATAGCTTGCGACATCGAAAGAAAGGGAATGTATGAAGTATACGCTCGCCAACAAACGCAACGCAACCCTCTGTACAGTTTGTAACGTTATCTGACTACATTTACAATGCAAGGCTATTTTGACGGCAATTTACGTAAATGAAATGAATGAAAAAAAAAAACGTAAAATTAAAAAAAATATGTTTAAGATTACGTATGCACTTTACCTATGTTTAAGTATTTATATCCTGACGGCCGCTTGAGATCTGTGTATGACCGGCATGATTGTTAGTTAAAAGTTTTAAATAAAGTATTAACGTCGTATGTGGAGGATTTTAAAGATACGTACGTACGTACAGAAAATATGTATTTGCGACCAAAATTAAAGCCGGTCATCCAGAATTATTTATTTTTTTACATTGGTATCATACATAAGCAAGTGGATAATCTGTAGCGTAATTTCCATCAAATAATAAGTAGATCGCGGTTACTAGTGTAGTAGCAAACAGGTTTAACATTTCGCGAGACGCCAGTTAAACACATTCACAAATTTTAAGAATCTATATAAAATGATGCAGATGGCACAATGTTTACATCTTAAATGAAAAAATATTATTATTAAAATGTGATTTACACAGTTCTTAAAATGTGTTTGTTTACATACTTAATTGTCCCAGATCAGTGTCTATCATTATTTATTTCATCATACATTTAAAAAAATAACTTATCTAAAAATAAATCTTATATTATCATAATTACATTTTTATAATATAATAAACATTTACCAAAAAGCGATGAGAACTTTGTTCCACCCGGGGTCCGTATAACTCTCAGGAGATATATTTCGTTTTTTTTTTTTTTTTTTTATAGCATAGGGCAGCAAACGAGCAAACGGATCACCTGATGGTAAGTGATACGTTGCCGTTACATGGACACCGCAACCCAGAGGAGTCACAGATGCGTTGCCGGCCTTTTTAAAGTGAATAGGGGGAATAAGGGAATAGAGGGGAATAAGGGGGTTGGGCCTCGGTACCCTCACTCACTCGGCGAACACAGCGCAAGCGCTTATTTCACGCCGGTTTTTGTGAGGCCGTGGTATCACTCCGGTCGAGCCGGCCCAATTCGTGCCGAAGCATGGCTCTCCCACGGTTTTAATGATTGCATTGTTCGGGGGCTCTAATTGGAATAACTCCTTAGAAGATCGCAGTATGGAATGTACTGGAGTAATAAGTGTTGGGTCCTGACTATTTATTAGGCTTTTGTATGAAATGATCGTGCTGACGCGGAGTTAATATTTGAGTCAACGTTGGTGAAAAATTTAGGTGTCGCAGAGAAATCATGTGGTAACGAAAATGTTTTAAAAACGAGCACGTCCGCACACGAGCACTCGTTATCGGCACATGTAGTAACGTATTTTGGGTGACGCAACCTATAAATAGTAGTAATAGCTATTATAAATAGAAGCTTTTTTAAAGAATTTGTGGTTGGTGCACTGATGTTACTCATTTCTTATTGGTACTCAAGAAGGCCTAGTAAAAATGTTTGCAACCAAATGTATGGTTTGTAGACTGTGATCGTAAAGAAGTTACTACTAGAATTAAGTGTTTTCAAACTGGGTATGTCCAAGCGAAGTGCCCGTTTCCATGTACTTAGAGGTACTTGGTGTGCTGTAGAAGATAATCTGGTTGCCAACTCATGTCTAATCAATTAATTTATAGCGTCTGTACACATAAGTTATAATTAATTTTATTTAGCACAAACATGCTATTTTTTATTTATATCTACTCATCAATTTGTAACTACAAGTACAAATCTATGTTTGTGACGTCTTAAGATTTTGATTACGTGTAAAATTGTTATTTGGCATTTGTTTTGTAATAAATTTGTAACGATGTGAGTGGCTCTATAAGAACGCAGATTAATGTATTACCATTTTTGTTTATTACGATTGTACAAGTGACAGGAACTAAAATATATATGGGACACAACTTTAATGACCTATCGCATTTTGCGTATGTATGTATGTATGCCAGAGGAAATATAGTTTCATGGCGACAAATTATTTAATAAAATCTGCGCCGTTCAGGTGTGGTGCGGTAAAGATGTTATTTACTGCATATCTCCGACAATTTCCTCCTTGTTATCGAAAAAAGATTTATTGATTTTTGGGCGAAAATGTTGATCTTAGCTATCAAATTTTGCTTAACGAGAGTTCCATCTTTGCACTGCAGATTTAACTTGCTGGCCTTCAGATATTAATTTGCTTGTAATAGCAGTCCCTTTCATTGTGCAGATTTGCAGCACATCACGTCAATCTGCCTGACATTTCATTATAAGATATAGAGAAGAGAAGAGATAAATAAATAAAAGATTCAATTATCCGGTATACTACAGGGCGTTATTTTTATACAGTTCGTTTGAGCGAATCGCCAAGTTACAACATGGTATTAAATTACCTCTCACAGTGTGAAGGATAATTGTAGTATCATTTATATATGTCGGAATTTGATATAAGTATATTGGGAAAAATCAGTATATAAACTATGATCAAAATTGGTGTATAAATTGATTTGATATCTGTCACTTGCACCTTAATACTCTAGAGGTGATTATGTTATTACAGTTACCCCTTTGCTTATTTTACAATGAATAGTTGATTTGCTGTAAATCAAGTAACACTGCGCTGCTAAAATTTTATGTTATTATTTATTAATTATTGACCATTTCATTCGAGTTATTGAAATATTGCAGTATTGTTTACGAGTCACAATATAAAGTATTAGAACACTTGTATGTGAGTACATTCTAGGACTTCCTAATTTTAGATACCTATTAACATAAAAATTATTTACTGAACTATAACAAAGTATTTTACGTTATATAAAATATTATATTGCTACATAGATGGAATTATTTTATTGTAAATTTAAAAAGGAAATTACGTGTTATTATTATTATATACAAAAATACAGAAATTAATCACTATTTACGTCTATAGAATTATAAATGTTGGAGTTGAATAAATATATATCTATTGCATATCACAATGGTGATATTCTTATGTAACGAATGTTAAATCATGCCTTAATCCAGACGCCTCTCACCAATAAACTTTACAAAAGTTAAGATAATATAAACCGCTTTTTGTTAATCAACACTCATAGTAAATATCTTCAATGTTAATGAATTGAGCCGTAAAAAAATCGTCCCACGGCGTTACTCTCGTACAAATATGCACGTTTTTTACAGTCTCAACTTAAAAGCATGTTTAATTAGTAAAAAAAGATTAAAATTAGATGTCCCTAATCTATACTATGTAAACAAAATATCGACGACTACTCCCTAAATTCAAAGTCTGTTTCTGATTTCGTAACTTTCAGACTATTATAATTTGCAAATTTTTATGCTGCTGCTGGGCTGCTTTGGTGTTTATAATCTGAATAATATTGTGAATCTTTATATGAGTATGCCACAAGTATATTTTTGAAGTTAGACCCAAATTCATGATACATTTCTTAGATTGATAGGTAAAAAATTACCAAGCAAACTATCAAATTATTTATTAAAATACATATTCGTTGGCGATTAATTACCAAGCAAACTATCAAATTATTTATTAAAATACATATTCGTTGGCGATTGGCTAAATGACTATTTATTGTTATTATATACTGTAATCTACTACAAACACTGTAATCTTGATGTCATACATTGATAAGTTTGTTTAATTTGTTTGAGGGTATAAACAAAATTGCCAATAACAAAATTAATGCGAAACTTAAATTGTGTTCATTTTATTCAAATATGTAAAAGAATGCTAATGATTTAAATTTTTAGGTTGAAACCTTTAATTAATAATTATACCATTATTTATGAGATCAAATTACGTAATTAAATAACAAAAACATCTTCATTCAGTTGATTTACTTATTTATTTACTTAGGAGACATTGACAAGACAAACATACTTTTTAATTTGAGGCTGTAAAATATGTCTACATGACAACAGCGTCTTGGATCGATTTATTTTTGCTGACGTGTTTAGTAATGACTTAACAGGTTCGGATAACCAAGGGTTCGTTCTTTTAGAGGACATAGTCCTGTATGATATGTACATAACTTGGGTTTAATATCTTTCGTTGATAAATGTTAAACAAAATATATCGACAAAATATAATAGATAATCAAAATTTTATGCCTGTTATAAATATTAATTCAGAGTTTTATGAGACATATTATATAGCTGCATACAATAACATATTATATATTTGACAATGGTCTGGTTATTTGTTGTCGATTCTTGATTGTTGACATAATTATGAGATTATATAAATACATGTTATGCGTCATGATTGTAAATTGTTGTAGTCACAGTTTGTTTATTTCCGTGTCGATGTTATATTTACGTTTTATTGCACTATTAACTATCGAATAACTTTGTCAAACTAAGCTTGAAATCATCGTATTCCTATTTACAATTATTATGGGTGTTTCGATCGCTATTACAATATTATTTTCCACTTAACGTATGGAATAACGGATAGGATAACGTGTAACGCGTATTTTAGTATCGGAATAAAGACAATGTTTACAAAGTTGCTGTCGAACTAAATAGATATAGATTCTCTGCGCTAAAGGTAAAAATAAAAAAAAAGTGAATAAAACGTCATAGATGAGGAATGAATGTATTCCAAATATAGAGGTGTGCCAGTTTGGCACAATGGATATATTGCTTTATTTTTAAAAATTAAAACAACCATACGCAAAAATTGTAAAATAATATTGTCTTGTTTGTACAAACAAAATAAATATCAAAATTGTATTTGTTTTAGTGAGTATAGTATAGTGCTTCTTTTCCTGACGTGAACATCGTTTTTAAGGATTCAATTTCCAGCACTTGTGAAAAGATTTGAAATATGTTTGAATGCAGTTCTTTTTATTTCTAAAATTATAGGAATATTTTCGGTAATATTTGTCGTACGTTGCCTTTATATTTGTGTTAAGGATCGAATATCACATAAATAGCAATTTGCAAGTGGTTAAATTCCCTGATTGATGTGTCCTGGCAGTTATTGGTGAAGGAAAAAAGACGTTAAGATGCGAAGAATACATTTGTCGACCGCTCCGAATACATCTCTTGTCGGATAGTACTTTTTAAATTAATTAATTTTTTGGTAAAATGAGTACTACCAAATTGTGAGCAATGAATCAAGATACTTATAATAAAGTGTTTATCATGCTATATCACCGTCATCTTGAAATTTATCGTTAGTATTTTGAAGAGTTCAATGTGATAATTCCCTCTATCATATCGCGCAGATACAGATTTTAGGGAAATTTAACGGGATTTTGTTTAATTTAATTTAATTCTTTTGTTAACTTTTTTTAGGTTTCTAAACCATAGCCGGTTATGTACACGATTATTCTTGATGGGTATACTGAAACACTGCTTCATTGAATTTCAATTCAAACGCATTCGAAAAGTTATGAGTTAGTTATGAAAAGTGATTCTTTTAGAAATTTTACTCATGTTTATGCTTCCATAGTAACAGATTTAAATGTAGACGTACATAACTAGAAGCAATAAAATTTTGCAATGAAATTTTCTATTACACTGTCACAAAATCTAGACAGTCCACATTCCGACTACATACTTAATGCAGTCGTTATTACAACTGGCGTGGTAGCATTACAATTGATTAATTATGTATACTAATAGATTTTCCTTTTTGTCTTATTAGCTAGCAGGTTATTATATTATCATAACAAATAACCGGGTCGATTTTAGATTGTATTAAATGTTTGAATATAAATACCCATCAGACAAGGTTTAGTACACGAAGAATCTATTAGCGGAGTGATATTAATTTTTAATTTATTTACACTATTCTTTTCTTTTTCCATTAATATATACGGTAGTTGGGTATGTTTTTAACAGGACTATTTTAATAAATTGGCTATTTAAATGAGCGTTATTCACGAAAGTGTTATCGAAGCATTTCATGTACTTAAAATTAATATAAAATTACGTCTACGAAACATTAAAAAAGTGTTTTCTTTAAATCAAATCGTTTTAGAACAGGTAAAGATCATCAAGTCCCGTTAAGAGACCAATCTTCTCTGCATTGCGAACTTAAAAGCTTCTAACGGAGCGTCACATGTTACGTCAAATAGTCTGGTAACTCGCGCAGGAGACACTCTTGAAGTGATGGCTGACCGATAGAAATCCATCCATTCGGAATTGTTCGCTTGTAAAGTCTGAAGAACTGCCATATTTTTCACTTTTTTCAAAATATGTCAAGGTGACACTGTCAGAGCCATTTGCGGCCAGCAGCGGAGGTAAAAAAAAAGATTCAATGAGAATAAATATAAAATGTTCATCTTTAAAACAGTATTATGTATTCCTTAATTTTTTTTGTGTACTAAACCTATAAATGTAGAGAAAATTCTATTCGACTAATAAAAACAAAGAACTAACATAATATATGATGCTCGTTTGTTCGCCTTCTAAAATGCTTTAATGATAATAGTAGAAAAATAATGTAATGCTTACGTTTTTTGTTTTTGCATAATAAATTATTGATCTGTGTATATATTTGTTAGATTTTGTAAATATTAGGGATTTAGTGTTAATATAAATTTAGACGGAACGCAGTTTGTATTTTTTTTATTTATGTTAACTAAATATAAAAATATATATTTATATAGTTGTTGGAATAGTGTGTCGACTTATGGATGCATTTGTTAACATTATTATCAATTTTATAATCACGAGATTTGCACTATGTATTTATGATCTATTTTTAAATAAAAATAAAAAAATCTTATATTTGCACAAGGTCAGTCTTAGGCCATAGGCAAACAAAACACTGCAGACGTGTATTTTTCTATATTTAAAGATGGTAGTCTGTCATGCACATGCATGAATTACGATAAAACAATGTACCTAACAAATACTTCGCGTTTTGTTGCCTTTAATGGGGTTGAGAAGACTTAAAGTATAAAGGCAAAATTATGATAGTTATACAAAATAGAGAAATTATGTATCATCTAACACTAAATAAAGGAATAATACTGTTTTGCAATGTGTGTGTTTTTTTTTCATTTCCTAACTGCGCCCACGTATTTCTTTTCACTTTTGTTAAAACTGTCAGACAACATAATTACGGCACAGAAACCTGTCTGCTTACAATGGGCCTTATATCGAGGCTAAAATCCTATTTACTATAGGAATGGAGAGCTCGGGGTTTCTATGTGTTATACGATAACAGAAGTGCCAAGTGGTGTTCAGTGGCAGGGTACTTTGTTGACTTTGCGTACTTTCTCATATCAGTGATATTAGTTTATTTACTGACGTTACGCCCGACGGATCTCCCGTGGACCCCTTGGGGTCTACTTGGACCACTTCGGGTATTACTGTTCTAAATCAAAAAGATATGCCCAACTGAACATTTTTCGAACATTTCGCAGGGGATTCAAACAGGAGAAGGGGGAGGCCTACCGATTAAATAGTTCAGCGATGGCCTTCCTCAGGCATGTAGGGGGCCCCCGGGAACCTCCAGCCTCCGCTCCCTTGTCAATGCAGGGGAGCCCTCCTCGGGGCTGGCAATACCTCCCCCGATCTCCTCCACCAACGGCCATTGGAGGGGCGTCTCGGGTCGCGGCGCCGGCGCCGTGTTGATTCTCTTAGTACTACTATAGAAATGAAATTAGGCGAGGAAGGTTTTACAGCACAAGTAAAGCCAAAGATCGTTAATATCATTAATGTCCTTTGTCCCCTGGCTGGGGCAGAGGGCGTCCACAGTGAGTCTCCATCCCGCACGATCGTTAATTTGCTGTTGTATTTTTGATTTATTAAGACCCCTTACCCCTAGTAAAACTAACGTCATTTTCAGAGATCGTACGTTGTTCCCCGCTACAATTCAGACGTCAGATGCTATTTATGTCTAATTGCTGTTGGCTTATTGTCCGCTTGTTAAATCCTACAGCAGGACCGCTGGAGGACGATCGCAGGTCAACATCAGTTGTCTAATTTGAAAGCAATTTGGACCGTACAGTATTCGTAAGTCAGTGATGGCAAATGTATTAAAATTAACGTTCTGATGATGATTTAAACATTATTATATAATTTTTCAAAAAATATTAATTACAGTTGTTTCTGCACAATACATTGACTATTCCCACAAAACACTTCGCAACCATTTACTTATCATTAGATTCAAAGTTGGTGTTAATTACAGTCCGTTCCTCCGGAAAATTGAATGTTTGTTATTTAGTACCGTTCCGTTCCCTTTGTAGCCGTTACGTCAAAGTTTCTTTTGATAATTTTGTAACAAGTTGGATGTAGAGCAGTTTATTGAACATCTGAATTCGATTCATAGCAAAAACTTATATCTTTTCTTTTCGAAATGGATGTGGAAAAAACTTTACGTTCGTGACGAAGAACATGGATTATTTACCACGGGAAAATATTCCTTTCATAAGATAAAATCAAATAATTTTAATAAAATATGAAAATTCTTATTTCGTGTATTGTACACAATGCACGAAATAAGAATCGCTGTTACACAATGTCTTTCAGTACTTGGATTGTTGGAAGAAATCTCTGTTCGACATAAATTTCTTACATAATAATAAAGATGAAGAAACATAAACAATGGATAATTTTTACACTGTTTATTAATTAGCTTTATAATCAGGATCGTATTGGAAATGCCAGTGTTCAGTACTTAGTAGTGTCCTCCGTAACCACCATGCCCATGACCATGTCCATGTTCGGGTTCATGGTGCCCGTGTCCATGTCCGTGTCCGTGCTCCTCGTGATGTCCGTGTCCGTGCTCTTCGTGGTGACCGTGATGTTGTTCCTGGCCGTGCTCGTAGTCACCGTGGCCTCCGTGACCACCGTGACCGTGTCCACCGTCATAACCACCGTAGCCTGGGCAAATAGATTTTGCATAAATACCTTAAACTAAACTGCCTGAGCGGTGACAAACTAAAAATATATGTGCCACTACTCTCTTTTCTTTCATAAACACCATCGAGCACGTAGCTGTAATTTAGAAACAGTAAATGTAGCACTAACAACAACTGGCCTCGTATGGTATTTGGTCATCAAGAATCAGTGTGTCGTATGTGTCGTATGCCGTACTAGGCTTCATGTTTTTAATAATAACTAACAATTATTGGAAACAGCAAGACTTCCAGTCCAAAACAGATTTATTATTTTAGTCGACTTTCATTTGACGCGTCACTTTTAACAAGTCTCAAACCTGAATTTGTATAATACAATAAATAAGAAAGATTAATCCATACTTTGCCATGGACACTAGTATGTATCTGAGGTACAGATTTAAGCTGTGGCTTGAGGCAACAAATCATATCTGGTTACAGTGTACTCTCTCGTAAAATGGTGCACATCAAGTATAAGTACATAATCTTTGACAAGCTAAATCCATCGTATATTTTTTCTGATTTTATATTAAAACTTGGTCTGAGTAAACAACATAAAATTATAAACTAAATATAAGGGTGTCATTTGTGTCATGTTATGTCACGATGATCTTCCGCGATGATGTATTTAAAGTAATTATAAAATTTGATATAAAACTAATACTAACCGGGTACGGCCAACGCCGTCGCTACCAGAGCCAGAACCAAAAGGACGTACTGGAATAGAAAATAATATATTTATTCAGGTATATTTAGTCAGTTCATTGGGCAATCGAATCTACGAGTGTTTGCTAAAATTTATTGTAAAAAATAATATGATTGATGATTATATTTTATCAAAATAATTCCATGCTTTAACTATATTTACAATAATGATAAAGGAGAAATATTGAAAATTTGCAATAGGTATTCTTCAAACACACTTATAACAATCGAAAAATGTTTGTTTTATATTGTTATTTTTATATATTTTTTTGTTGATATTGTTAGTCAACAGTTTAGTTGAAATTTCGTCTTGTATAAATAGAGAACTGCAATACTAATATAATAACTCAAACTATTTTTATATTTATGTAATTTGAATCGCAAATACAATGAATTTTTTTCTAAATTTGTTCGTTTTACTTCTGAAACTTTGATTGCGGTTCAAAATAAGTGCATTAGTAAATAAGATAAAGTGAAAGCAATATTTAGATTTTAAAAATGCACAAATATAATCTAAAAAATACTATTTTCTTAATTTCTGTAATTTTGTATCTAAGAATTAAAAATAAAATCACATAGCACGTCTTGCGTTACTTTATCGTAACAGTTAAGATAACAAATTAAACACAGTTAAGATAACTCACCACAAATTTTGCCATTTTAATTTTTTCAAAAGGATTAACTCAAGTCTGTTATTTCGCGAGGAAGCTCACACACTATTCACTGGTAATACAAACCCGTCTTATATAGTAGGCTTTTTAGTAGGAACATGTGGATTAAATTATATATAAGTATATGATAGGTTATAAATACCGGGCGTCATCCGAGCCTTCGACATTAATGAAAATAGAAGAATCCAATACAATTACCATATTGTTATTTTCCTTGTTTATGTGTTTTACTTAGAATTGCTATAAAACAATGACATTGGAATTTTTCTTGTTAATTATTTATGTTAATAAAATGTAACAGAACATAATTATCAAATTTATTTATTGTTTGTACTGTAAGGATATGTGAAGGTGTGGTGTGATGTTGAAAAATGATGAAAAATATTTTATATACTATCTCTCTCAGGTCCTCTTACATTTTATGATTTTACCTAATCTCGTTTGTAATGAGTTGACTAGGAGACACCGTGGGAGACGGCCATAATAGGACTCGTATTCTTAAAATCGAACTTACAATTTATCGTTTTTGTTATTGTACACATCTGGGCCCGTACTTGTAAATCGAACTTACAATACATCGGCTTCGTTATCGCCACATATCTGGACCCGCACTCTTAAAATCGAACTTTCAATATATTGTCCTGGAGACCTATTTTTCAATTACGAATGCGACTTCGAAATCACGGATGTGACTAATAATCACCGATTTTCAATAATTCTTATTTTTGAATATCACTGATGTGACTGCCTTAGTCACAAGTGTGATTTCATTACGAGTGCCCTCACCCACTCGTAATCAAGTCATACTTGTTGTGGAAATGTTATCTGTGTTTTGTTTGATTTTTTAGTCTCTATATACAATATATATATATATGAATGTAGCAAATATGTACACACACACACACACACACATATATATATATTATATATATATTATATATATATATATATATAATTACCGTAATGGTTAAGCCGGCAATAACCGGCACCGGCTACATTCTGCGTGGAACCGAACTCTTACATTTATGTATGTACTTTATCTATGTCGGCAGCTCTGCGATCGACTTTCAAAAATTGGATGTTTAGGAATCCGTGACCTCAAAGTCACCGCTGACTATTTAGTCAGTGGTGATTTCGAAATCGCATTCGTAATTCAAAAACAGGTCTCCTGGTAATCGGTCCACATCTGGGCTCGTACTATTAAAATCGAACTGCATCTAAATATGCCTTAGATATTTTTAGGCTTAATATGTATCTTGGTTAAACTGTTTGAAGGAGTATAGTGCTTGTTAAGGCTACGGAACTCCCGCAGAGAAAGAACAGGCGCTAAACATATGTTTCTGAAGAAATCAATGGGATAGTAGGATGAAGGTTGAAATATATTAAGTCTGGTTCATATAATTTAGTCGTTATATTATTCCAAGAACAAAATGAGATCAAATCAAGTTATTGTATAATTTATGGTGAATTCCCGTGACACGAAACACTCGAGGGTCGTTGGTGTTGTCGTATCATCATTCATCTTCTAATCTGCAATTTCGCAATGAATTCCGCCATTTTTCGAATATCATTTGATCAGACTACCGAAAATTATCGAATTCCTTCAAATAGTTTTTAAGTTTATTCCACGACGATAAAGTTCAGTCTATTAAATAAATTTGGCCAATTTAAGAAGTATTAAATGCTGATATCTGTACATTAATCCGATACTCTTACGGTTAAGGAAAACATCGCGAAGAATTTTGCAAATCTGCGTCTTTGAAGAATCTCAAAGCTAATAATAATATTATTGTAGTTGACTAAGGCCTAATTACCTGACAACAGTAACAACAGGCAACTTGACCACTACTTTGAGATTCTCAGGTTTATTAGAGGCGCGCTCATGTTGCGTCAGTCTCAATCTGACTTAAAGTTGATCTCTAATGATTATTAATTTTTATGAGTCGATTATGGTATGAGCTGTGATGATTAATAATCACAGCTGAAACCATCCTCACCGGTACGAACCTACCCTATGTTAGGGCTATTAGATCATATAACCGACCATACTAGCCCTTCCGATTTCATTGAGAATGAATTTGATACGTTATCATTACTTCAATTTTGGATGCGGTTTCTTACCACGGCATTTTAACGTAGATGGAATGAAAGTTTGTCTGTTATTGTCATTCAAATGAAGTGGTCATAGTAGTTTTACAGTTTTATAATATGTATATAAATCTCTAGAATGAATTGTGAAGTGTTTGGGCGAGTTTTTTAGTAGATTGACGGCTATACGTATAATTTATTAGCTATCTATTATTTCTAAAACGATAGTGTAATTTTTGTATAAATATTACAAAAAGATAAATGCACAAAAAACAGTCGCGTAATTCAAAGAAGTATTGCAACCAGAGTTATTAGTAGTTTTGTATATTTATGAGTAAGTAGATAGATTGTTTTTGGTTTAAGTTTTTATCGTATAAAGAAATCATGCACATTTATTTAAATATTAAAGTATTTTAATTATTATGCAATACAACGTTATAAAATAATTATCTGTATACGAATTAACGATTCCGAAAAATAATTAGAAAATTAAATAATATTAAATATTAATTAATAATTCATTTCATTCATTCATTAAAACCCAAAACATAATAAAGAAGGCAGCACATAGAAACAACCTGTGGCTATTGAACGTTTTTAATTTGTGATTAGTTACCTTCAAAAATCGCATTAATAATCAAATTCGGATATCGAAATGACCGTTATGGAATGATAAAAAAAAGTTATGTATACCTGTTATCATAATTTTATTATTTACATACAGCCCAGTACAAATAATTTATTTAAAATTATAATACATAGCATTTGGTTACTATTGTTTCTTTACGACTGATCAAAGAGACTTAAACCTCATTTGTATTGTCACCAGCCGTAAATATTATTGTTATATTTTATTACTATCATCATATATCTGTATAGTTTTACATTGAGGTTAACGAGACTTAATTATCTGAATTAATATGATAATGGCATCCTTGATTTATCCAATAAATAGTATCATAATTGAAAGGATTATAATGAAGACTCGACTTCATTGACAATAGCGCATATGTTTTTTCATATGTGAGCTATATACCTATATATATATATTTCTGGTAACTTTATAATCCAGCTTATTTCGAATTATTTACAGTCAAAATTAATATAACAGGCCCGGCCAATGAGAACATGCGTTTCTGACAGGTGGTGTTACGTATATGAAAACATGTTTAAGTTTTGGTTTATCATTAAAAAACTTTAATTACTGTTCATGAGAAATTGATATGCCCTTGCGAAAATGCATTCTCTCTGGGTTTATACTGAACTACAATATTCAACCTCTTTTTCTAGGATATTAGTATTTAGTATGTTTCCGTAGCATATTCCTTCTGATATTGTTCTCGTTCGATAGCGAATAGAAGGGGTAGTAAGATCCTGTTTTCCTATTGTACACCAAATAAGGCGGTATGTAGTTACCGCCTTTAGAAAATTTTCTTGTTAGCCAATTTTGATATGCGCTTCTCTTTATTTTCTTCTGTTTCTTAGTTTTATTAACATCTATTATATGATCCTCTACCATATCTATATTGTCAGTTATATCTGTTATACTGTTTTTCATATTTTTGTGCTTTTTAGATTCGGAGACCACGATCATGTTGAAAATAATGCAAGCAAGCACGATCTGGAAAGAATGTGACATTGTGATTAAAAAGTTGAGCTGATTATTGTTTACTTCAGTGTATAGTAATGTTTTGGTGGTTTGATACCTGGAGACCTATTTTTGAATTACGAATGCGATTTCGAAATCTAACCTCAAAGTCACCAATCTAAACATCCAATTTTTGAAAGTCGATCGCAGAGCTGCCAACATAGATAAAGTACACACATAAATGTAAGAGTTCGGTTCCACGCAGAATGTAGCCGCTGCCGGTTATTGCCGGCTTTACCATTATGGTCATATATAATATATATATATATATATTATATATATATATATATATATATATATGTAAGTATATATTATAGGTATATAAAGTTTATATATATATATATATATATATATGAATGTAGTCGCTGCCAGTTATTGCCGGCTTATATATATATATATATATATATTATATTATTATATCAATCAATCAAACAAAATCAAACAAAACACAGATAACATTTCCACAAGTATGACTTGATTACGAGTGAGTGAGGGCACTCGTAATGAAATCACACCTGTGACTAAGGTAGTCACATCAGTGATATTCAAAAATAAGAATTATTGAAAATTGGTGATTATTAGTCACATCGGTGATTTCGAAGTCGCATTCGTAAATCAAAAATAGGTCTCCTGAGCTAGGAATATTAGAAGAATATTCAAATCGATAAAGTTACGTTTAAAACATGATTTTGATTCGTAATGACAAGAGGTCAGTTTTTGGTTCGATTAAAGAATATAAACAAGATTAAGAATGAAAATGGAACATTAAACAAAACAAAAAAATAATTTTATTTGTAGATTATTTACAGTACGTATTAAAATAATGAATAGATTAAGTTGTATAATGTAAATAAATTTAATGTATATTCGACAAAGTCAATGCAAATACATTTTTATTTATGTTTATCCGTACACCGCACGCGGAACACTCAATCAAAGAAACAATAAATACACGATACACACTTTTGGTAAGTAAGTAAATAAGTAACTTTTGGTAAGTTAAATGCATTACAGTCTTAACAATTTAAGAAGTTAGTTTTGATAAATGTTATTGTTATAGATTACCTGTCATAACTATAATACTGACAGATAAACGATGAGGACGAAACCGGGATTTCTTAGATTGAAAAGATTTTTAGGTACTCATGATTTTATTATACTTACTCTGATGAGTAAAAGGCGTAAATTGTCCATGTTTAGTTACGATTTAGGACCCAAAATAGCACTGTGGTATTCTAATTCTGGCAGATCGTATGTATAGGTAGTTGTGTGTTAGACAAAACAGACGGGCAGTAAACTATCCTTGAACTTGCTTTTTGTATTTATAGTGAGAGTTAAAGCAATGAACCTCACTACGCCTAAGGTAATATTTGTGCAGAATAAAAATGCAATAGAGTCGTCTAAACAAAAAAAAAAAAGAGAAAGTTATGAAACAATTTTATTGAGTAATAAATACGAAAAAACTTGCTGTTACGTACAGAAGGACAATCACAAATAAATACATAGAAACCATTTTTATTAATTAGTTAATTTATTTACGATCGCTTAAACATCAAAGGTCATTAGCGACCCTTTAGATACCATACTGATGCCCGTTTCTAAGAGCTTAGGCAGATATGTATCAAACACCCATACTTCTTCAATGTGTTTAAGGATAAAGCTTTAGCTTATGATTTGCTTTAACATCTTTAGCTTATGAAAATGTACCGGCGCGTTAGCGATGGTGTTAGTCGAATTTAAAATTTTGAGGGTTTTTTATGATTTAAAAGAATATCAACGTAATTAAAAAATGAACAATATAAATTGTGGAATACATTGCATCTTTTATTTCTCGCAAAATTCGTACTTTACTAATAAATTGTTTCAGAGACAATTTACAAATAAGTATAAATACCATTTTTTAATATTTTTATCACAAGTAGGTATGTTTTATTTATAATATTTTTGAAAAAATTCAATTGATTGTATTTGACCTAGAGTACTTATTTTATATATAAAAAAAAAGATCAATAGATATTACAACTATGAAATACTATAATATTAGATTAAATACTTACATTAGTTACAGAGCTACACACGAAAATTAACGCAATGACGCATTTATTGAATTATTGATCCACCAGTATCGATCAAAATCGTTTATAACACAAGCAATTGCAAATACGACCCGCCTGCAAAATGAATAAACTTATACTGTACTATATCTTTATATATATAAATCTTCTGTACGTGTGTAAGTCATTGATCTCCTCCTAAACGACTGGACCGATTTTGATGAAATTTTTTGTGTGTATTCTAGGGGGTTTGAGAAGATTCACAATACGGTCATCTAGATATTATTTTTTTAGTTAAATTATTTATTTAAAATTGTTGTTGATGGTAGCACAACTTATATAGGATCCGGCAGACTGCGCTGTAGTCGCTGTGTCAAATATTATTACGAATACATTTTGAATTTTGTGGGACAGGACAACGTCTGTCGGGTCAGTTACTGTAGGTATATATATAAATAGGCTTGTCTGCACGAGTTTGTCTTGACGGCACATTACATTTTAACAATAAGAGAAGGTTCGGGCTATCTACGGTATAGAATACGATTTTGTTTAGAAAAAAATATATCTGACACATCGCTCTTGTAATTTATAGAAACTTATTATTGAGGCTCAAGCAATGTAATTCCTTAAGTTTTAATATAATAGGGGCGAAAAGAAAACTGACAATATATTTTTAACGGAAATGGATATTCATTACTTATATTTGTTATTGCATAATTTTTGAGAAAATTCCAAGTAACTTGATTAACGTGTATGGTATAAAAGTTACGGTGTAGTGAAGATTTGCTTTTACCAAAATGACTATAGTAGGAATTGGAGTAATAAGATTATTCATTAGGCCCTTTCTTCCCATGGTTAACACAGGAGCGGTGTTAACCATGGGAAGAAAGGGTGGAAAAAAATGGTGACACATATTTTTAATCCGTTATCTCACCAAAAAAATTAAGTTACTGCAAGTTTATTATGACTTAACAGAACTCTGTACTCACATAAGATACTTTCTTGTGAAATTTAACAACAAATTGGGGTAAAGGTATTTATTATGTTATGTCTAATCTAATTAATAATATTGAAATATCTCATTGGGAACTGAATTTTTTAAATAAACACAAAAAATCTAATATTCTAAAATTCTGTTTAATGTTGTATCGATTATATTAATTTACAAAATTCATTATTATCGATTTATAAAAATGTTTTAGTTCAACACATTCTGTACCTACTAATTTAGGTGTAATGGCGTGGACATTTAACTACACACTAATTAAAATTTGAATATTAACGGACAGCAGCTAAAGAATAACAACCTTGAGAGCTTCAAGTTTTGTCTTGGGATGTTAAATAATTTTAAATTTGACTCGTAAACATAAACATATTAATATTGAAATTGCATGTTTAAAACTAGTTGAGGTTGAGAACTCAACGCGGATACTTTAATAATCATCTTGTGTTCGTAATCTTTAAGGAAATCCCAACCAATCGATTATGGATATTTCATATTCAAATGATAGGTAGAGTTGGTATTATTATTTATTATTGTTTTGATTTTGGATAAGTCAGTTACTTTTATTAGCAACAATCGATTTTTAGTTAAAAAGACCTGAATTTAATAACCAACATTAAAATGCACGATTATGTTGCCAATTAGGTATTCAAATTTAGACGATTTAGTTTATTAACGTAACAATTTATTCGGGAAACTAGTTTCTGAATTACTGATTCAGGAGAAACATGTTTTTATTATAGTGTTGAATTGATGACGTCAAATAAATAAAATAAGTTTCGGATACCACGTAATATTTTTTTCATGTTAGAAAAAAAATTCTAAAAGAAAAATAAGGAAGAAAGGTTTGGTATTATTTTACTTGCCTACAACATCTAACCAACTCATTCTCACAAAAAAAAAATAATACGAATGTTTAAGTAGATAAATATTTCATTTGGATTTTTGAACACTAAAAGAAACAAATGTAAACATTAACATTTATATAAACCATTCTCTATATTAATATTATAAATCGGAAGAGTTTCTTTGATTAAACTCACTAACCTCAAGAGATATTGGTTCAAATTGAAAAAATAATACTTTGAATATTGAATAGTCTGTTTACAGAAGAAAACTATAGGCTTTATAAGATTATGCTACGACCAAAAACAGCGGAGTATTATTGAAATGCACGGGTAGGCAGCTACCTATTTATAATTGAATAGCGTTAACCACTCCATGAATTTCGTGTTATAAGGTGTGAAAATACAGTTAGTACCTCTACATGCGCGCAGTTTTTGTCACAGTGACACCGTTAAACTTCTTTTAGATAGATTTTCTCAAATGCCTTACTCATACATTGTCTTGAATCAAAATCAGGTTTTATTTTAGTTAAAACTGCATTATTGCTGCCATGAATAATTTGGTGGTCCGTACAGTGTTAGAATTGAATGAATGCGTTCGACTCGCCCTTACTTAAAGAAACTGTCTAAGGGATTTCCAGTGATGGGCCGATATAATCCGCCCTTATTATAAATATTACATTTATCTAGAAAAGGAATTAAATTATAAAATAACTAACTTATTAAATAACCCACCTTAAAGAAAGTTTAAAGAAATAAATTTTAACTTTAGTTAGACGGTTGGTATATGGAATGAAGTTCAATGACTAATATTTAAAAAAATATAATGTTGTCAAATAATAGTTTTCACAACAATATATTATGTCATTGCTGCATACGAATTGCAGTTTTGTATAAAGATTTTTATAGAATTTTACTTTTTCCATCTAATCTACGTGAGATTCAAAAACTTAACTGAAAATATATACATACGAGTAGATACCTATTTTATAATTGTATTATTATACAACGTCCGATACCTAAACCTAAATAGAGCGTTGCGCTAGCAAAACGCGTGCGATACGATATCTACCTCATACAATACAGTACATACAATGATGGCAAGGATGATGATGAGGATGAGGCAGTGATTTATGTATATACATTAATGATTGCTTCGATACACATTAAAATATCCAATAAAAACATAAATTTGAAATCTAAAAAGATGAAGTACAAAATACCGACGAAGCAGAAATCGGGTGGGGCTGTGCCGGGGCACACGGCCGTTGGTTTTAACGTGAAACGTCTATGTTAGAGAATCGCTTTTAAAGTAACAGATTAAAATAAAAATAAGAAAAAAAAATTCACAACAGCGAGCTGACTATATAAGTGAAATATTCACACCACATTTTTGTTTCTAAGACTAATAGTTTTTTAATTATCAAGGTACGATGATATATACCTTTTCGTTACTGTCCACTTTTTAAACCTGGTACGCGTATGTTTTGGCGCGATTTTAAAGACGTTTCATATCAAAAATAGGAACTACATATTTTCAAGATTATTATTTGAAATGAAAAAAAAGTACAAAGTGTGAGCTTCGAGATTAATCAAAATCAAAAATTGTACTGTAGACAGATTAAAATAAAATGCAAAATAAATCGTTTCTATAAGTCGTAAGTTAGAAAAGTTATAAAAATGGAAAGGTGTATTGAAATATCTCTTTAATCTCTTTAGGACCGTTTTATTCAAATTTGCGATATTAATGTGAATAGTGAAACTGACTGCAGGTCATAACCCGCAAGAAGATATCCTGGTAGGATCTCTTCTAATTGGAATGTTTTATATATATTTTTTTATTTTAATAAGTGTCTTGTGTTGAATAAAACATTTTTTAATTTACATCAATTTATGACGACGAATAGGTAATAGAACTGGCTTTTTCTTCTGTTTTAATAACATAATGCAATGTTCATTGTATCATGATTCATCATTTGCTTAATAATTTGTTATTAACTTTACATAATAATTTATTAAGACCTCATTAATTTTGCATGCATTAGAGAAATTAAGTTAATAATGTGCACCTAAGCACGGCCACGGGAGGTGGTGGAACCTAAATTGTTGAATTACCGGGCAAATTAATATATGTCATTAGTTCAGTTTAACCTGTTTAGTACTTTCACAATTGATACTTAATTTATAAAAGTGCTTTATCACTTATTATTTAGTATTGTGGAAACGTAACAGACAAGAACATGGAGGTGAAATTCCTAATTGTTTTGGTGAGTGCATGACTGACTGACTTTTGATCGTTTTTGAATCTGTCAAAATATTGTGAAGTTATTTAAAGGAATTACAACAGAGAAAATAATTAATTATACATTATTTATTTTTCATTGTGTAGCTTCAAATATTAGATCTCTATAGAAAACTTAGAACTACTAGAACTAGAATTAGAAAACCGTGGCTGAATGCCAAGGTTTTCTACCGCTTTTATTTTTTTTTAGTTTTATATATTATTAGTCAGTTCGATTGTTCGGCACCGTTGATCTATAAAATGTCGATAAAGTGTCGATAAATATAAAGATATTTCAAAAATGAAAGTGACGTTTAAAAACGAAATTCTTAGGATTAACAAATAAATATTTCCCCTAGCTTATCATGTAAAATGTGTTTGGACAAATAAAGTATGATATTGACATCTATCAAAATGGGCTACTAAATTGTGAAGACTTTAATAGTATATTTATTAAGCTTTGTGCGGTTTACGCTATAATTTCGCTTTAACGCTTTTAAATTAATAACGCTGTCAGCATATAATTCAAATTATATCTTAAGATATATACCTATACTACATTCCGCGATTAGCCTTGATACTTTGGAATTATATATTTCATTCAGTTTGGTTGTGGTTAATACTAAAACACGATTAGTTTATGAATCAAAGATAATATAATCTCACAGTGTGAATCCAAATTGTTGTATATAATACGTACCATTCCCAGAATACTGTCCTGTAGGACTTCGATTATTTTTGTCAATTAAAAGTCAGCATATAATATAAAATATTATGTCAACTAAAACTTTATTATTTAATTCACATAATTCATTATATAATCTTATTTTGATAATCGGAAATAAAAATATAAACAGATAATAGACTGGTTTCTGTATTAATAGAACCTATTAGGTATAGCACCAAAATATTTACTTTAATATCTGGGGATGTAATGTAACTTATTTCATACTTTATATTTGATAATGAAATGCAAACCTTGAGATTGAAGTTGAAGTTTTTATGATATTTTCATATTTTATAGTTTTGGAATAATTTTATGTACTTTATGCAAAACATTCATTTGTTTTTATTTATTCATATTGATAAAAATAGCGATCATTACACGTAAAATGCTTTATAATGTTGTGAAAATATCTCCTTTGCATATTTTTGTATTTATATAAGTTTTATGTGGAATAAAAAAAAAACTGGATTCCGTTCCTCCATCTTGTTGAATAGTCCCATGTTGTAATCCACTAACCCAGGACCTATTGACGTTATAGACTATCAAATTTAGTGTGAAATATCAATAAGCTTATATTTTAATGTTAAAAAAATAACTTACTGAAATTTCAATCTAGCAATAACAAATTATAGAAAGAAATACTTATTCGATTTGTTTATAAATATGTACATTGTGGTTGATTGAATGTATCAAAAGAAAAATTATTTTCTTTTATAGATTGCCTGCCTCTCCTGTTTGGTGCCTGCGGCGCTCAGTGCTCCAGTTGATGTCCCATCAGCGGTGGGGGCGGTGGCAGGAGCGGCTATCAAAGGTTTGTGGTCTTTGACTGAGTCTTTACTAATGAGTGAAACAATAGCTCAGACAGGTTTAGAACTCTGGCATTTTAGCACGTTCTGGAGATGGCTCCATGGCTTAGATGGCTAAAGAGCTCTTTTTTTAGTAAAGGACATTTTTAGGGAAAATATATTTATCCAGTGGGAAAATATGATAAAACAACTGGCCGGATTAAGATGTAAATTTCGCATGGATATGGTTGGAGACACGGAGAAGAACATAAGATAATTTTTTACTACGGTCATAATATATCTTTCTTTTTAAAATCTGATATAACGCATGATAGAAAGATAGTAATCACATCTTCATAATTTCTTCTGAGCTTGGACCCTCAGATATTATGATCTTAATCTGCTAAGTGATGATCTCAAGCGCAGCTCTAGGTTGCATAGCGCGGGCTGCACTTATGACGAAACAGGTGTACGTGAAGTCAACCAATCCAACTTAGGTCTAATCGCTCTAACATAGGTAGGCTCATGCTCTTGAGTGAGGGTGTATATGAGCTGTGCTGATAAGTTGGTCTTACCTATTTCTGCTATATGTAAAATAGTAGTGTTCCTGTTGTTATATTCCGGTATGTAGGGTAAGATAGGCTCGGCCTCCCCGGCCCACCGGGGAGGCGAGCGAGTGGCTCACCTCTGGTGAGCCGACGCCGATGGGGTCGTGGTAGTGTCCTTACGGGTTCCCATGGCCCTGTCACGCCGCGGGCAGTTCTCCTCGGCGCGTCTGGCGGCGATGTCGGATGCGCCATCGATCGAGCGCTCGCGGCAGGCGTCAGTGCAGGGGCATCGCTGAGGTTTTTAGTGGGTATGCCTACCCCCTTCTGGGGAGGAGAGCCCCACAGCATTTTCTTCAGCGATAAAATAAAAGGGTAAGATAGGCTGCAAGATTACTGGGTAATTTTGAAAATCTGTGGGGTCATACACCTTTTATTATCCGTTGCCATGCCCACGTTATAGCTGTAAGGGAGCCAAATAAATTACTAACCGTTTCTTTAAATATTTATTTATATTTAGATTGTTTACGAAAGGTACGATTTATGAAAATGGTATGTTGTTTAGATTTAATCATTCGACTACAGGTGTTGCTGCGTTGGGAGCCAAAGGGGCGTTAAAAACGGCAGGCGTGCTGGCGGCTAAAGGACTCGCAGTCAAGGGCCTGCTGGCGAAAGGACTTGCAGTCAAGGCCCTACTGGCTAAAGGACTTGCAGCCAAGGCTGCGCTGGCCAAAGGGGCAATAGTCGCCGCCTTAGCTGCAAAGCACAAAATACCTCATGTTCACGTAAATCAATTACAGTCTTTTATTTTTCGTTAAGTTTCGAGGTAGATAAATAATGTAAAGGCGCTACTAAAGTTTGATATTGTTTTGATAAGTTCGGTATTAAGTTGAAAATCGGTTACAGAAATTTGTCAGATTTGGATATCTTGATGTACTTTAGCATCGGTATATAGGATCGGGATACTGTAAAAAATCCAGTAAAATGTACACAGTCGTGGACGAGCCTGAATACCTGTTAATTTTAAAAACGAGCCCACATAAGCACCCCCTGTCACAAGTCCCTTCCCTATCATATTCTATACAATAAGAAAACCATTATATCCGGAAATATACCGGAAACCATATACCGGAAATATTGCCATTATATTGGAAAAAATAGCATGCGGAATATCGTATTATGCACACAAATAGGTGAAACCCCGAAGATTGCCGAAGCAGTTTTTGAATTTCGAACAATAGATTCATTCCCGCTATACTGGCATTTGAATTTAGATCTCCTCTATTATATAGATTAGGTACGCCTTAGATACGTTTACCTTTTGGTACAGAAATAAATAAAAAAATATTTGGCGGTGAAGAATATAGAGAATAGTTATATAGAATATAGAGAAATTAGTTGTTATATAACTAGTTTGTTAGTAGTTATTGTGACTATTTATTTTAAATAAATTACTATTCCAGGTATTCACTAAGGCCCATATTGTATTTCAAATATTTACTTAATTCCAAAACAAATTCAGAAATACAATAACGGAACATTCTCAGTCAGTAATCACCCTAACATGCATGACAAATGAAATTTTCAATATAAAATAAATTAATTACATGTGCAAAGTACAAGGAAATAAATCGTGTTTATTCGCACATGTATATTTGCTATTAACATTACTTATTTCCTTGCATTTTTTGAGTGAAGCTCTGAATAGACCTCATCGGAAACGTATAATTGAAATCCTCGTCTCCGACTCTTCCTTCAAACTCATATTCGATCTGTGACTATTTCGATACTTTTGCAATAATGTGCTTTTATGTTTTTTAGGAGAATATCCCGAGTGTGGAAGTACTGACGCCGAAACCGCAGTCTATTCTGGGCCGCATAGCGGAGTTGGTGCGTGACGCACATGTACCTGCTTTGACCAGCGCTGTTTTACACTCTCATGAATACTACCGCCAGCCCGTGGTACAAGTGGTACAACCGGTCCACAGGCTAATGCAGCCCGTGGTGCACACTGTTCATGAGTATGTATAAGATTTTAAGGTTTTGTGTTTCATAGTCAGATTATACGTTTTTTTTTCGGGAAGTGTAACACGGACTCTCTCAGGTGTACTACCGCTAGTTCATGTCCCCCTTGCGGTACAGCCGGGACAGAAGCACCTTAGCCCATAATCAAGTGACTTTCGAGCAGGACTTTAGAGTTTTTTAGTAATATAGAGCAGCCAACGAAAGTTTTGTTCGTACTACGAAGTACTCATGAGTTGTCAACTCGCTAAGTATCCTGCCTGCAACCAATTATAGGCTGCGGTGACCGTGTAACAATAAGATGGTATTATTTTTCATCCAATTGGTTGTAATCCAATATATTATATTCTATGCTACCTATTCGTTGTACTAATTTGAACTCTTAATCACAATCAATTTCAAAATTCTTTTTAGGCTATATTGATGCTTGCGTCATTTTTTAAGTATGGAATGAAATCTATATTTAACAAAATCACACTTAAATCAATAGGATCAGAACTAACAGAAAATTATATTCACATAGAAATTGCCGTGCACGTTCATAAATAAGATTCAACTCCTACATATGTCTTGCAGGCAATTTATCACATTTTGCAATCTCAGAGTTGAATTGCTAGTATAGATGAATTTGTTGTTGTTATATTTATTGATCTTTAAGCATTTTAAAACGTCAGTTTGACGTTTAATATTACTTCAGCAGGAATTCGATTATTTCAAGATATATATTATTTTCCCGAAAGACATCAATTTAAAATTTATTTATGATGCGTCTAAACGATATTGCTCGGTCCCCTGTTACATTACAGATTTATTCACAGCACATTTTTTGTAAATTACAAAATATAGTCTTTTGATTTCAAAATCGGTTATAAATTTAAAAGTTGAAGCAGTAGATAACTCATTACTGTGACACAAAAGATAGTCGGCACATAGTCAAGTATTGAATGATATCGTTATCGAAGGAATTTTAGGTACCCCATCTTAAAATATTTGAATTTAATTATACTTACACTTACCTACTCAGTAAGCATCGGTGGCACTGAGTTCTCTGTAGTAGTCAGTTATAATCGAGAGGTCTAGGATGGATCTGCCAATGTACCAATATGTTTTTTTTCTCATATGTTACCTGACGCTCCTGGTAAAGAAAAATATTGTATAGACCTGCAAAGAAATTCTAAGGTGTATATCCAATCCGCACTGGGCAGCGTGTTTTTCAAGGTTGACGTTGCAATTATGTTTAATAATGTAACCATATTTTTATAATAGTGTAATTGTGTTATGGTATAGATAGCATTTATGAATGGATTTCGTTAAAATAGTTAAAACAACAAATAGTTGTTTAGACGTCTGAAATATAAAATGTCAGATATTACAAGACGTAAATGTTATTTTTTCCAGACATACCTTGGACTGCTGAAGAGTGCCGCTAATATAAATCTTCACTTATTTTTACTACGATTGTTATTAAAAAATGTAAATAAATTAATAATAACAACTGAAATTTAGTTACTGAATCACCCCCGCTTTGAAGTAATTTTAAGACAGTACAAAGAAATATATAAAATAGCCATGTCCACCTCCCGTGGCATGAGCAATGAAGCAAGGTATGATTAAACGTTATCGTGCATTGTATGTGTTTATTACCATTTAACAATGTTAATGCATAGGTTCGCCACCATCGAATGGTGGCTGTACAGAGAATTGCCTCATTACATCAGACAAAAATGGAGATGATCCAATCGGGGTTCGAAGAATTAGAGCAGCTGTTCCATTGGACAGTTTCCCTACGCAAGATCATAGAGGCTATGAGTCCATCACCATGAAAATGAAATACTACCTCATACCATCTGGTTCATATCCTCAGTTTCCACAGCTGTGATCTGCACCGAAAAGGGAGAAAGATGACTCCTAGATCAGGTAGCGGAAAACACGATCCAGCAAACATTGGAAATGTGTCCCACTTTTACCGAGCGAGACACACAAGTAGTTATTGAGAATGATTATTTCAGACGGTGATTTGCGTCATGTTTTTGTGATGACGCAGAAGATGGCGGAGAGGGCTAGGAAGGTAGATTCCAAAATCGATCCATGCAGCCGGAGAAGTTGATATTAAAGTTTTATTAAATTTCAATGTGACGATTATCTTCATAAAGCAATAATCTAATTGCAGTAACAGAGTTACATAATTATTAAATGTACGCAATAATTCGATATATCATTAGGACGAGTACTAGACACTACAGTATGCATACAGTAAAGTTAGAAACAAATGCAAAATGACATCGACGACTACATATACGAAGTTTGGTTAAGCACAACTCCAGCTTGTTGATTTTATAAAAATCTAAAATTTATTCTTCAAATGGGATTATTACAATTCCAGTTTTGCACGCTAAAGACGTTAAGCCATTGGTTCACAAGTCTACAGCAAGAGACTTTGTGCAGGAAATAAACAGCAAGAAAACCAGCAAGGGCTATTTTTTTTTGCTTCCTGTATTTTACAGAGTCGTCAATTAGAAGCTAGCCTCAGATAATTAGTCTGGATCGAACTATAGAGTTTTACTTTAAGCTCAGATTATAATTACTGCTCCATATTTGCTGGTTGTATAGTAAATCATAAGAATGAGCAACGCTAAATCACAAGATGCTACGGTTTGTAAGATAATAAGATTTTTAAATGTCAAAGATATCTATGACGTGAATTAGAGATAAATAATATGATGAGATAATTAGATAGAAATATGATAGAGAGATAAAAGCATTAATTCTACTTATGTGCATATTCAGTATATAAATAGTATTTATTAATAGTGAATAAAGTCTGTTTAGGCTTGATAAAGATGAAGAAAGTAGTTGAAGTTTTAATTAGGACCGATAGTGTTTGGGTTCAATCGTTAAGGTGTCCATATGGTTTATTAAAAAAACGGGTTTAAGTCTCAACTGAGTCGAAGATTTTGTTTGTTTCATAAATAAAACAGTATCTATTCATATTGATTCATATCTACTTATTTTCAAAAATATGAAATATTAAATAAATCTCATTCACTACATTATAGTTTAGAAAATCGATTGTGTCGAGAATTTAACCGGACCACTTAATCGATATATCGTTATAATTGTTGCTCCACGTCCCAAGTAGTTAATGCCCAGAGAAAAGTTAAAGCGAGATCTATTGCGGTGTCGATGGCCATATAATTATGTCCGATTTTTAGAGTACGGGTCCTACAATTGTCAAATCATCCTAAGAGCGAATTTAGTACTTAGACCTATAGGTTAGGTGGTTTCGTATCAAGCAACTTACTGTGATAGTGAAAAGTAACAGATAGTGAAAATATATTTGATAGAATAGCGAGTTAGTTTCATAATTTCTCTGTCCCAAAATGTACTCTGCGTTCAGGCTGCCTGAACGAACCTGATCGTGAAGAAATCTTCAAAGAAACTAAAAACAACACATAATTATCTAGAACTGTCTAGAAATGTCCTATTCCTAATATTTCCCTCATATTGGGAATGGGACATTATGAAACAGAAAAAAAAAATAGTATTTCATATTTTATTACAGTGAAAGTCATATAACACCGACTTATGCTATACATTCTAGTGAAAAATATATAAATACGGATTGATAATACAAACATACATATGGAAGTGAAGTGCGTCCGTATCATCGCGATAACTGACATGTGCACGACTTATAGAGCTTACTAGGTAATACTCTATGAGAACGTGATTGAATGATTTATATCCAAACTAATATTATAACAAATTAATATTATAAAAATGAAGGTCTGTCTGTCGGTTTTTGTTAAGTTTTATGACAAAGCGGTTTAGCGGATATTCAAAAATTCATTTTTTGTTTTTTTGAAAGTTTGAGAAACTGCTCTCTTAGCATGAGCTACGAATCAAGATATGAGAATGCGTTTGTAGCGCGATATACTCGCCATCTTGAAATTTGGCCTTTGTATTTTGACAATATAAAGTAATAAATTGTTCTATTATATCCCGCTTCGGTGATCATGCTATGGGACATGTGGGCAAACTGTGATCTCTACTTACCCCTACGGTAAATATTAATATGGTGTAGAAAATGTACCAAAAACTAAAAAAAATATTTGGTAGGCCCTAGGTATCAGTCATCATATTACTCGTACATTCCTCATCAATCTATTTTTAATCTAATATTAAAAACAAATATACATCAAAATTATTTTTCTATTAGCTATCAATATACATATTGGATTTTTAAATTTACGTTGAATATCATTTTAACAGAAACGGTATAGTTTCTAAAGTTGCTAATGTATTATTTTGGTGAAAGATGTTCGTCATATCGATCTATGATGGGCTTCAAGGCTTGTACTTACAAACACAAAAATTCTATATATTTTTGTGTTGATTTAACTTATGCGTCCAAGCAAGATACTCGGCGATATTAACAATGATATATCGTAACCTCAGTTTTATGAATAAGGACACAGCAACTGTTAATTCATCCTAACACTGATCCTAATATCTAGTTAGGTTAGGTTTGTAGTTTAAATCAAGTAACTATAGCCCGATAAATAAAATTAATTTCATTTCATAATTTACCATTACGAACATAGAGAGCTGTTTAGAAATACTCACAAAAAGTAATGAAATATGTATTGAGTAGTGAGATACCTCGATTGGACATTGTTACTGAATAAAAGCTGAATATGTAGGCCTATAAATAGATAGACATAATAATTACCCACATTAGATTAATAATAACTCCTTGATCAACCACGAGCGGTCAATTAATGTCCATATAAAGAAACTGATGAAAATCATAATTTCAGTTAAGTCGGTGAAGAAGCAATTTGTTAAATCAATTACTCAATTCGTGAATACCAATGACACGCAACGCGTTAATAGCCAGGTTTTTGCTCCAGATCGCTGTCCTAATTCAGTTACTAAGCTGTCTGACATGTGGTTTTCGGCGAACTTATTGAGTAATAGATTACATAAAATGAGCAAGATTTTTATGAAATATTCCTAAAAATTGTAAATACATGCAAATTGTTTATATATTGCCAGGAAAATCTATTGATTAATAAATTACATTTTTGACAATTCCTGTCGCTACGTTTAAGATTATCAAATAGTAGATTCGATGGATATACTTTTATAAATGGAAATCTATCTGCATTATTGATAAGCCTTAATTGTATGGACGATTTCTAGCACCTGTATCAGGCACTGTGAGTGGCCGGCCGGTGCAGGCACATCCGACATGGTCTGATATCTCTTGGAAACGAATTTATACGATTGCTAACCTATGCTTACCGCCAATAGTTTTTTTTACTGGAAAATCTAATCGTATTCAAATAGGGCGACCTGCCTGTTTAGCATTGTTAATGTGGTGTTAATAATTTTCGCGAGGTATAAAAGTGCACACAATTCTGTGTAATGCATTATAATTGCAACGCACTGCGTGATCTAGCGTCGTATTCGTAGTTAGCACCAAAATAACAAATTTAGCCATGTCTCGACTTACGGTAAGGTTTGAAATGGTTATGGTGTCATTTGTTTTATCTGACGATCATATTATTAATGTATTTGTCTGCTTTTACAGATTCTATTTGTCATCGCAGTGGCGTATGGAGTAGTTGGAGAAGGTTCGTAAAAATACTAACGAAAGTATTTTTAGTATTTGCTCACATTAAAATTCGATATTATAACAGTATTTTTATTTTTCAGAACCAGTGAAACAGAAGGTTGCAGACTCACAATCACAACAGAGTGGTATTTATGGCCCCGTTATCGCTGCAGCTCCAATCGGCATGAGCGGACATGGCGTTATTGCCGCTGCTCCCGCAGTTGTTACTGGCCATGGATTGGTTGGCGGTCATGGGCTGGTAGGTAGTGCAGTCGTTGCTCCTAGCATTGGTAGCGCTGCCGCCATCAATAACGCTGCCGCCGTCGGCGCCGCTCAGCTCAGCGCTATCCAGAACGCACAAGCCGTGCAGGCAGCTCAGATTGCCAACTCTGCCGCGGCTGCCATCCAAGGGGCCCGCGCTACTGAGGCGGCCGCAAGGGCTGGTCAAATGAACGCGATCAGCAATGCTCAGGCTTTGGAAGCAGCCCGCGTTGCCAATGTACAGAGAGCTAATGCTGCCGCCTGGGAAAATGCGAGAGCCGTTGAAGCCGCGAGAAGAGCGGCTCATGCCAGTGCTATTGAAGTCGCCCGCGCTGCAGAGGCTGAACGTGTGGCGAATGCCGCGAGGGTTCAAGCTATAGCGATCGCGAACACCCGTGCTGTCGAAGCCGCTCGCATCGCCAATGCTGCCAGAGCTCAGGCAGCCGCTGTCGCCTCGAGTGCTGCTCAGGCCCAAGCTGTGGCTGACTCCGTAGCTAGGACCGCTCATGAAGGAAGTGTTCTTCTTGGCCATGATGCAGGGATCGTGACCGGAGGCGTCGTTGGCTTGGCAGGAATCGGCCACGGTGCTGTCGCACTCGGCCACGGCGGAATTGGTATGGCGCACGGTGGTATTGCTTATGGTAAGACCATTCACTAATAAAATGCAGTAAAAATCCAAATGATTCTCCATAGTTTATTATATCCAAAATTCTACATCCATTTCCATCATTGGGAAGAAATGGCTAGCGGCAATTCGTTGTAGATTTGGTACGTAGGATATTTCGAAAACTGAAGAAGACATTGTTAATAAATAAATATTGTTAGCAAGTTTTATTTTCTTTTCATTTAATACCTAACACATACATTTCAACGATTTGGAAATACTTAGATTTAAGCGATGACTCACAAAATTCTTACTTTATCTGAATGAACTTAAAGATGGTAAATACTCATACTATTTGTCATATTCATCTAATCTCGATCATATATTTTCTTATCAAAAATCTATATATTTTCAATAATTTAATATTATAGTAGTGTAAACTACAATATTGCTGTAAACTAAAAAATGCCTGTAGTTCTTATTACAATAAATCCTGAATCTGTGTCAAGCGCTCGGTAATATAGACAACAAGAAACATGGTACACATTCTTGCATAGCGCATTATTACAATACAATACGATATGCTATCGTACTTATCTGAATTTTGACATATCAGCTGAGTCGAACTTATGAGATAAGGTGATTTTAGTTCCTATATATAAGTGTTACATCTGGATTACACACGAGGACACCGATGCGAAGATGTCGTTCAAGGTAACCTTTTAAATTGTACACTAAAACTAAAAGAGTGTTAATTGAAATAACCGAGTACCCAGTATTTACAAAGTAGTATCAAACTTGTGGTATGGTAATTAACAATTGGGTTATATTCATATTACCGCTTTAAAAAAGCAATATTTTGTAAGAATTTTCATTATAATTCGCAGTTCTAGATTAAACATCCCTTTGAATGGATAAAAGAAACTAAATTTAAATTAATCGTTTTCTTATCAAATATCCTTTTATACTATTTGAGTTTTAAGTAATCATTTATTTAAAACTCAAATAGTATTAATTAGCATAAAACAATAAGCATTCATTATTTGCAGATTGCAGTCTGTCTTCTACTCGTGATGGCGGTAGCCAGCTTAGGTATTGTCCATTTTTAAAGGTACATGATTTAGTTAAGCAATAGTCGTTCAAACTGTATTAAAGTAAAAACTTCATTGATTGTTTACAGGTAAACCACCAAATTATAATTTTGATCAAAATCAAGGTAGTAGACAATATGGCAACGAAGAAAGCATTGGTCTCGAACAAATGGATCAGAACGCCGTTGAAAATGATGACGCAGTTCAAAGACATGATCAAAATCACGAAATTCATGTTCATAATCTAGATCATAGTCTCCAAGGACACGATTTCATTCATGAACATGATTATAGTCATGAGCATAATGAGAAAAGTTCAGAAGAACATCAGAATCACGATCATAGCCATAGTCATGAGCATCACGGTGATAGTCATGAAGCACATGATCTGAGCCACGAAGAGAACCACAGTCACAATAATCATGGTAATAATCAGGAAGAACATAATCACAGTCATATTAGCCATGACCACAGTAGTCACGAAGACCATGATTCTAGTCACGAACACAGTCACAGTCATGAAATGCATGATAATTCCCCGCATGGCGGACATGAGCTTAGTCATGAAGACAATGATCACAGTCATGGGGAACATCATCATTTATCTGAAGAAACTGGACACTCACCTGGTGGGCATGGTCACCCAATTGGAGGAAATAAGCATCCCTCACCTGCGCCTCATGTGCACAGCCATGATGAAAATGGACAATCCCACGGAGGACATGGTCATCCTTCAGGTGGACATTCTCAAACATCTGAAGAACACGGGCATCCACTTGGACCTCACGAGCACAGCCACGAGGAAAATGGTCACCCTAACGGAGGACATGAGCATCCTTCGGGAGGACATGCATATCTCTTGTAGAATATGTTCCTCCATTAGAAGTAAATGGGCACCTAGCTGGAGACTATAAAGTTAGCCATGAAGATTCTCTTGAAGATCAGGCTTACAAGCGTGAAATTGATAATAATTCTGCAGAAATTGGTCCTGGATCTCAGCCTATCTGAGAGGAAACGAAAAGTTTAAATTCTGTACAATTGGATACTGATATTGAAATATTTGAAGATAAATATTTAAATATAAAAGACATCAAATTAGTCATTTAAGTTTTTGATAATTATGTATGATGAGTTATTAATAATTTCATGTACCTGTAAAATTTGTTTAATTTTTTTTTATATTATTATGTATATGTCACCGGAAAATAACAAGACTCGTAAGTTGATCAATTTTCTAGGTAGTTAATCAACTCTCGGAAAATAATAAACGGCAGTTGAAATGTACTATTTAACGCATTGAATTTTAGCTAATTCATCAACTTACGGTACCTAGCCGTAATTTAGTAATTAACTATTTTGCTACAAGTAAAATCATCCACAAATGGACCAATCGTTGCCCAGTGTACTATTTGACGGTACACTATTATCCGTCATTTAATACACTTTTCTATGATTGGTCGACAGCATTCATTATAAGCATTTAGCAAGTGTTTATTCATAGAGTTACAAACACTTAGATATGTTGTTTTAATATTTATATTTTCGATATAGGAATATTAAGATCGTCTATGCTGGACGAACTTATCAACAATGTATTTCCAAAAAATATTTCTAACTATAAAAATAATGAAGGGTTGAGTGAGCGGGCAATTTTAGCGGCTGCAATGAAGCCACTAACTATCCAATTGAAGTTTCAAACTCTTTAGACGTGCCTGACTTACCTACCACTACACAATTTACGCCTAAACGTTGGTTCCGTAGTAATCATGCTTCGAAACATAAACCAACCAAAACTGTGCAACGGTACGCGTTTGGTGGTTAGGAAATTAATGAACAATGTAATTTACGCTACGATAATAATAGAAAAATTCAAAGGTGAGGAAGTTCTCATTCCGAGGATACCGATGATCCCTACCGATATGCCGTTTGAATTGAAAGGACTGCAATTTCCGATACGTTTACCTAAAGTTTTAGCAAGATTGTATTCTTCTATCATTTGAATAACATTTTGGATTTTTTCACTTGTCCACTGAGTTTTTTTATTTTCTGTACTTAGCCCACTGTAGTACTTTTGTAACTCTGCATCAAAGTGTTCACGATCAACAAAACTAGTATTGCTCACAAATTGTTCGTTTATTTCTACCACTACAGACTCCATTTCACTAACAACGCGTTATAATAAGAATTATTATCAAACAAAACAACAATTGTTAATTTTACTACTGTAAATAAAGAAAAACAAGTACGGACTAGATAGATTTGTTTACGTTGAAGCCGGTAATGGCGGCGGCCAGGTGGCGGGGAGCGGTATATAAAGCACGTGAGTTTTTTCACCAATCAACGTACACCTTGCCTTTGTCGGATGATTTAACGGCAAGACGCCGTAAGTTAATCAATTTACAAAAATTCAATGCGTTAAATAGTACATTTTAAATGCCGTTTATTATTTTCGAGAGTTGATTAACTACCTAGAAAATTGATCAACTTACGAGTCTTGTTATTTTCCGGTGACATATATATTACTTGAACATTGAATATCACCAGAGGGAGACTACATCAGATTTGTTGGCTTGGGTACATCTCATTACTCTAAGGTAGGTAGGGAAATTACTGGGTACCATAGTTTTACATGTTATGTCACAAATTGGTAATGTACACAGTGGTTAAGCGTTAAGTTAAGCGGAAGATACAGATTTACTGCGAATCGGAGAGATAATTGTTCGTTTAAAATAAGATAAGACTTATATTGTAGTAGTCGCAATCTGTAGCTGTCTGTACTAATTTAATGTGCCCATTACAATTGACTAGCTAAAGAGTATTAGTGGCAGAGCAAGATATCAGCGACAATTGTACTCAAGGCGTGGACAGACGATTTGGTTCGATGTAGCCTGGTGAGCAGTGTGAACAACTTATTACAAGGGCGCCATCACACTAACTCAATCAGAGTTTCAGATGGATGCAAAATAAAACCACAAAGAATTTACCAAAATGAGCATGCATGTATTCCTTTTATTTAAAATATTGATTAAGATTTAAGAATTCTTAAGCTGTAGACAAATCATGTAAATATATACTATTATTAAAATCTTTGTCACTGGTATATATTAACAACAAGAATAATATTAGCAATTACAAAGTAGCATAAAAATGTAACATACTAAGTAATTCACAACGCAATCTATAACATCTAAAATTAGTTAGTCGATAAATTCTTCTTTTCATGAAAATTAGTAACCTATTAAAATCTTTTATATAGTTTAACAAATTTACCAGTTATAAGAAAGAAAATGATTAATGTAATACTAATTCTCAAATACAAAATGTTACTTAAATCTATTACGTAGTTAACTTGCTGTAGCCAACCGTTCCACACGAAATTTAAAAATACAGGTACTAAATCGTTAAATGGAGGTATGCACTCACGTTCCAGCCGGGCATCTGGTTACCTCGAGGTGGATTGACGTGATGAAAGCGGATGGAATCTCTCACGATGCACTCCCAATATGACACCCTCCACGTTTTTTCTTGAACAGATACGGCTTGACCACTTCAAGTTCGAAGATGCGTGCACATAGAAGATGTGCCACGCAGTATGCTACTCAACTAGCCAATGTTTGACCACTAGTGGGAACCATGAGCAACAAATAGATCATATGTTGAAAATATAATCGGATAATAACCAAAGATTGGAAGAACCCTGGAAAAGATGAAAATAAAAATTGAAATTGGCATCGGCCATTATGGAGAATTACCACGAGCTAATCCAATATACAAGACAATTACACTTACCGTTTATTAGCGGGTTTAAGAATGATACTTTTATACAAGTAGAAAAATGCACCCCATTTGGGTAAAAAGAAAATAAACTTAATTAATTAATCTTCAATTATAAAAAGATTTGAAGCGTGCTGATCTCCACTTCTCAAAGTTTAGGGTCACAATGCGTCCTGCCGCCATCGTGACCAACAAGAGAAAGAAAGCATTGACAAACGATTCCATACAATAGAATTCAGCCACAGACTAAATGAAACATAGACATCCGGACCTAATTGCCCTTCAGAAGATGTAATCATAAAAAAGTGAGAAATAACAAATAAATATATTTTTACGAAATAAACCTATTTTATATTTAAGATACTTTAATTATAATTTAGAAATTTTAATATTTTAAATGTTCATAGCAAATATATTCCATGACCTTCACAGATACAAGTTCAAGGTGAATTATCTATTCACAGACTCAACTCAACATTAAAAAAGAATTTAAATTCTTTCAAGAATTACAGCTGCATTCCTTTAGGAATGCAAAGCATACTAACATCTGTTTGCCACTGTTAATAAACAGTTAATTAAGTAAGACAGATTTATATATTGCACTGTCTCAATCATCCAGTACAGAAAGAAGTGTCTGAATGTAGGTGCATCCCTTCTGCTAACCGCGTCGGTAATATGTGAGGGCAAATGTCAATGTCAGTCCACCCTTCATGTACAACAATAACAAATAATTTGTCAAATGCAGTTTAGTATTTCAGTTGAAATCAATAAGAAAACAATGTACTAATGTTATTGAATTATGGATTAAGCATTTATACGCCAATCTTGAACTGTGTGTAAAAAAACAACGTTACAGTATTCCGATGTTAAGATTTAGAAAATTAACGTTTCTTCGGTATTTTTTTTTGGTTGTACAAAAGGCTATAAATATTTTTTCAATATTGAATTAGATATAGATTTCATATAAAATACGAAGCAACGTTTTCCCTGGTATAATATATGTTAAATACATTTAACGATAATGGAGGTGGTTGAGCCCTTGTCTCGGAATCATGACAACGGGAACTAAGCACGCCTCATCTGCTCACACTACATCTTACTAATCAAGAGATCACAGAAACAATGCGGACTTGTGTCACCCACCCGCCTGACTGATAAAACTTGAATGATTGTGATAAGTTTCTCTCTTGCGTGACGGGTGCGACACTCCTAACTCGGCGGAAAGGTATTACTGATAAGGAATTCGAAAGCTCCAAAACTTTCTGGGCTCTATCTGAAATCAAGACTGCATGTTATTCTACGGAGCCTGCAGCGGATAATGGCCATACGGATCGTGCGAGGCTACCGTACAATCTCGTACGAGGCGGCGACGGTTCTATGACGCTCCCCCCCATTCGACATCCTGGCCGACATGTACGCGGCGACGTATGCGTCGCGGCGTGTCGACCGGGAGGGCGATGGGGGGAGCGCTCTGGAACCCACGCGCGAAGTGCCTAAGCGGGAGTGGCACCGACGGATTGTGGCGTCCTGGCGTGCGCAGCTCGAATCACGGATCTGCGCGCGCCAGCGGGCCGTCGGTGCCGTACCCCCGCACCTCGAAGCTTGGCTCCACGGGAAGGAGGAGGTCACCTACCGATTGACTCAGATACTCACCGGGCACGGCTGCTTCGGTGAGTATCTGTGTCGAATAGGACGGGAGGGATCGACACATTGTCACCACTGCGCATCCGACCTTGACTCAGCACACGCTGGCGGAGTGCGCCGCGTGGACCTCCGAGCGCCGAGGCTTGGTCGCAGAGATCGGGCGAGATCTGTCTCCGCCGGCATTGATTGCGGCAATGCTGGCGGACGAGGGAGGTTGGAGGGCTGTGGCCTCCTTCTGTGAAGCAGTGATGCTCCAGAAGGAGGCCGCCGAGCGGGGTCGGGAGATGCCCGATCCCGCTCGAAGAAGGCGGCGCCGGGCTCGGTAGCACAGCTGCGGCGCCGCCGCGGGTCGCCGGCGGGCGCGAGGAAATCGCGACTGCCTCGGCGACCCGGGATGGACCACGCCCCTTCCGTGGCCGGCGTCGTCGGTGGAGGAGACCGGGGGAGGTAGTGTAGCCTCCCCCGAGGAGGGCTCCCCTCTAGGCAGGGGAGCGGAGGCTGGGGGTTCCTGGAAGTTGCTTGATGTTCCCGGGGGCTCCCTACATGCCTGAGGAAGGCCATCCCTGAGGTTTTTGTGGGTAGGCCTCCCCCTTCTGGGGAGGAGAGCCCCACATAACCGCCGGCTCGCCACAGCCGGGGTATGCAATTCAATGCATTTTCCTCAGGGAAACAAAAAAAAAAAAAACTAATAAGTATAATAAAACAATCAGTATCTATTAGATATTTCGATCGAGCCAGGTTGCTTAGGAATATTTAATATATTGAACTTAAGGCACGTATTGATTAATGTCTTCTAGAAATTACAAATATCTATAAAATCTATCTATAGTATACATCAGGGGTGGCCGACTTGATCAGACCCGAGATCTACTGTTATCTGGCGAAACCATGTGCGATCTACCAATTACATAATTGAAAACTTAAATGGAACTGCATAGTTTATTACAAAAATAATGTAGTAGTTTATATTTTATTAAAAGAAAATACAGACATTAAAATGTAATTATATTTAATTAATTATTTATATTAGTGTGAGCATTGCGCTTGAGTATCTTCCGCTAGATTAGCAAAATCAGATATGTAGTGTTCCGGTAGGAAAATGCCGACTCACATAAATATGTTGAACCAAAACACGAATGCAGTTGTTCAATACATTTCGTCAAATTTGGATATTTCTCATAGGAAACCAATGCCCAGAAATCAAGACCTGAGGATGACCTTGCTTTTAGAAATATGTGGCAGCGCAGAGTAATAATTTCGTTTTCAAGTATAATGTGGTCTATTTGAAATGAATCTGCAAAGTTTGGAACCATTTCGTTGTTACTACTATGCCCCCCTGCCCATGCCCCTGCGTCCCGCACGCTTCCCGTCCCGCTTATTGTTCATGCTTGCCGAAAACAAAAGAGCTAGCTATACTGCGTAGAATAGAGGATATAATTTACTTGACGGAACGGCGATTGACAATACAATGATATAATACAAGATGATGCGTGCAGCAGTTGGTGATTGTGATAATATTGTGCAGTCTGTTCTACTACGTATTAATATTTTTTGCCTAGTCAAGATCGACTGGACTTATGGTCGCGATCGACCGGTCGATCGCGATTGACCGGTTGGCCACCCAAAACGTAAAGTTTACGCATACTCATATAGTAAGAAATATTCAATTCAATGATGAAAAGTCCACTATTGACACATTATCCCTCGAACTCTGTTTATCTAGTATAATACAAACACAAGTTATAAATGTCCTAAAAAGCGCTTAGAGAAAAGTAGTCCTTGTGCATAGTTGACTCGTCATGGCGGAGGCACCACAGTGTTCCCTAATTACAAATGAATAAATAAAATTTCATTAATTGCAAAGCAATATTTGTTAATTAACCTATATTGCGTTGCTTTATTTTTATTATTGTAGCAATTAAGAAGTATAGCTGTTTGTTTGCCGCATGGGTTTTATAAGGACGAGTAATCGATAAAATTATCATTCACCACATAGGTACCTAATTGCATTTATCTTCAGAATAAATGTTTTACTAAAATTATAGATTAGAAAAAGCCAGTTCAGACGTGATATTATATAGTACTTATAGGAAATTTATCCACCTTGTTCATATAGTCAAATATATATTAAAATATAAATTGGATAAAAAAATAATTATTCAAAGCAGAAAGGAATTGGACAGCTTTTAAATATTTATCTTATAAGATTCTTAATATTGAGGTAAAAGATCTATTTTCCTTTTCAATAATCAGAATGCATAACATTCTAGGCTCCGGTCTTATTGCTTATAATGTTGGCTTTGAATAGTAAAGGGCATTTGTTCCTTCTCCATACATTGTACGCTCTAAAACGGATCGTAAAGGTAAAATAGTAGTTTTTTTTGAGAATCATTCATTCATAGACGTCATATATTTGTTGAAACGTATGTTACTTATTTATTATCATACAAAATGTATTAGATTTTGAGGTTATAATCGTAAGCAATGGGATACTTATGATTAAAATAGATTTGTTTAATTTTACACACGTATTTATATAATACGAATGATGTTATCATAACATTTAATATAATATGTACAATAAATAATAAATAAGAGCTTAGATAGTTGCAAATGCTCAGATCACAATGTTGATATGATATCAAGTAGATTTGTATACAGCGAAGAATTTGCTCACTTTCTAATATCTATATCATAAAGTCATCAAGTAAACGAAAGCAAGCGAGTGTGTAGGTACAAAAAAAAATTAAGGTGTCAATCATTTCCGATTCTGTAGAATCAATACATCATACAAAATGGGAAATCGACTTTGTTCAATATCAATACACTCACTATCAATACACACACTCACTATCTATATAACACATATACTAGATATATCACAATTTTACAATATGTTATATTGTAAAATTGTGATATATATATAATCTCCTATACAATAATCTCCTAAATACTTTACAATCTGGCTTCCGCATGGGACATAGTACGAATACTGCTTTAATCAAAATCACACATGATATTTACGAAGCTATGGATAACCGTCAACTTACATTACTAACTCTATTAGATTTCAGCAACGCATTTAATTCGGTTGATTTTGATCTACTCATTGGTGTCTTACGTTCTCTTGGCATATCACCCATTGTAATTGACTGGTTTCATAGTTACCTGTTGGGACGTCAACAGTGGGTGCGCCTTGAGGACACATTATCTGAGTGGTGTCATATCGTTGCCGGTGTCCCACAGGGTTGCGTATAATCTCCACTTCTCTTTTCAATTTTTATAAATTTTATTACGCAATCACTTTCATGTCACTATCACTTGTACGCCGATGACTTGCAGATTTACACACACGCCCCGCTATCTGAATTTTCTCAGGCTATAGTATTGACTAACAGCAATCTCAATGAAATCCACAACTGGAGTAAAGCATATGGTGTTGTTGTAAATCCGAATAAATCCCAAGCAATTGTTATTGGCAGCTCGTATTATTTAAAGGGTCTTGACCATAGTTTGTTTCCTGCAGTAATCTTTGGAGGAACAATTATTCCATTCACCAAAGTGGTTAAAAACTTAGGAATTGTATTTGACCAGTGCATGACATGGCGGCCGCAGGTTGAGGCTGTCCGGAAGAAGTTATTTGCTGCATATAGTACTCTAAATAGATTAAGAAGCTTTCTCCCTATAGCTACAAAGACAGTGTTAGCTCAGTCACTCTTGCTTTCCTTGATTGACTACGCTGACGCTCCGGGGATTAATTTATCTGAGGAACTACTTGACAGTTTGGAGCGGCTGCAAAATGTAGCCATCAGGTTCATTTTTAATCTGCGTAGGTTTGACCATGTTTCTAATTGTCGATTTCAACTGAAATGGTTACTTATTCGCCAGCGCAGAGTCTTACATGTTTTATCCCTACTTTACAATATTTTGTACCTTCCAACATCTCCATCCTACCTTAAATCTTTGTTCTCTTTTCGATCCCATTCGTCATGTCGTGCCTTGCGTTCTAATTTTAATCTGACTCTGGATATACCGCCCCGAAGTACCGACTATTTTTCATATTCTTTTTCGGCTTATGCCGTCCGGTTGTGGAACTCTCTCCCTGAGGGTATTAGGGGAGCGCGAACGCTGGAGTCCTTTAAGAATCAAGTCCGTGTTCACTTCCTGTCAAAGATTCCTTAACTTAAACTAGTTATAGCCTATTGTCCTGTCCAATTACGGTACCCATCCTATATTTAAATCTCCTTTTAATACGAGTCTTTGCTCTTTTTTGGAACGTTTGTATACTTTTTATACTTATAAAATCTATTTAAGTTGCTAAATTATTATCAAACAGTTATATAGTAGGTATAACAGCTACAAGCAACTGTAGAACACCAAAGTAACATTATAATAGTTTATAGAAATATTATATTTATTGTAATCAGAAGGGGGTCAACATCATACGTTCAGAATTGAGATAACGTTAACATATATAAATGGTATCTTGCTACATTTGTGTAGATCATAGTGGACTTGCTGTTAATTAACTAGTGCTACAAAATGGCTTTTAAAGTAAGTTGGAACATGTTTATTTTTTAATATACATAGTTTGAATTAGGAAACTAAGCAATAATTTTAATGGAAGTCAGGCTCAGTGACGAAGTTATTTGCCTAAAATGAACTTTTAATATTTTGATATTCAAAATTATGGACATAGACACACGTAGGTCTGTTAATACAGATTGTTAGCAAATAGAAGACATTGCACAATTGCATACATTTGCGGATAGCGGAAGAGCCTCATCTTAGTACCAATATACCTTACACTGCATTGGTGTTTGAGATTATTCAGATCAAATGTTTGAGATCAATATCTAATTCCGTGGAAAAACGGTAGGTCGCTCGTATGGGATGCAACTTGTGTCGATACTGTGGCCCCATCCCACAAACGAGCGACCACCAATAAAGCAGGCGCGGCGGCTGCGTGGCAGAGGCTAACAAGAGGCGAAAATATGCGTTGCTTGGTGATCAATACATATTTGCGCCTTTTGCCGTGGAGACTTTGGGACCGTGGGGTGCGGAGACTGGACAGATCTTTAAAGAGATGTCCGCGCGCCTAATCGACGTCTCAGGAGACCCAAGAGCTGGCGTGCATTTTTGGGCAACGGCTGAGCCTTGCCATACAACGTGGAAATGTCGCCAGCTCATGCATGTGGGCACTCTACCGCAGCGATTTGGCGTCCATTTTTTATTTAATTTAGTATTTATTAGATTTTATTTATTTTAAGTTTTTAATTTAAGTATTTTTAAGGTTTAGTTTAATTATAGCTTGTTATATTACTAATTAAATTGTCAGGTTTTATTGAAAATAGGCAATATCTAATTGATCTCGTCGATGAATATTAAAAGGAGTAGTATTTATGAGTAAAATTTTTAATGGTTTTTAAAGGATATTGGTTAATCGTCTATTTTTCTTTCCATAGATTGCGTGCGTTGTACTGGCGCTGTCGGTGATATGTTTCGGTATGTTATTCTCCAATAATTTATTTACATAAAACTCCAAGCGTTATATTTGATCTTGCCGAAGAAGGGAATGGTTTGACCTACTTGATTTTGATTTCTATCAATGAATTCCAAATAAATTCTATGTCGTTATACTCGGTTTTAACCACAAAATTTGGTTGATTTCATGTATTTATATTATTATTATAAATAGCAAAGATTTGTATATGTAGTATAATTTTATTTTTAAATTTGGTATAAAAATAGTTTAAGTCCCATAAAAGGAATAGGGAAAAACCTTTATCCTATAAATTTTTTTTAAATTCTAAGAAAATACGGGATAGCGTTATAGCATATCTTTAAAGTTTTTCGTTTTCTTTTGTATATCTATCTAATACAATAGAATTTATCCATCATAGTAATATTCATTGTTTTTTGTAGGACTTCCGCATTATGGAAGTGGAGGTAGTGGTTACGGGCAAGATTTTGGGGGATCCCATGGTCAAGGAGGTCATGGACAGGGTGGTTACGGGCAAGGAGGTTATGGACAGGGAAGCTTTAGCCAAGGAGCCCATGATCAAGGAGGTCACGGTCAAAGCGGCTATGGTCAAGGAGGTCATAGCCAAGGCGGCTATGGTCAAGGAGGTCATGGCCAAGGCGGCTATGGTCAAGGAGGTCATGGCCAAGGCGGCTATGGTCAAGGAGGAGGTCATGGCCAAGGCGGCTATGGCCAAGGAGGAGGTCAAGGCCAAGGCGGCTATGGTCAAGGAGGTCATGGCCAAGGCGGCTATGGTCAAGGAGGTCATGGGCAAGGATATGGCTCAGCTGGACATGGTCAGAACGGTCATGATCATCATGGAGAGTTCGGTGGACATCGGGGAGGTTATCAACAATATGGATATTAAATGCATCTGGAGATTGTAAAGTAAAATAATAAAATAAATAAATAAACTTGTTAAATGTAAAAAGCAATGTTTTGATTTATTGCACAGGAAGTTATTCAATCTGTATTTTTAACATTTTATTGATATTCTTAATCTATGAAGTCAGTTTTGACAGGTATTATATCCTTAATATATCTGAAAAAATGACATAGTTTATCAAAACGCACTTCTTTAATACGTCTTAATTGAAAATTTTTGAAGGTCAACGCATGTTACATTTTCACTAGTGAAAACTGACAACTAGCTGAAATTAACGCTTTTTATATAAATTATATATTATTGATTAGCGATGCACTTGAACTTAGGTCTTCACATGCATAACATCAAAGTTTCATATTGCTACGGAGCATTATCAGAGTGCAAAGTATGCTTTGCCTTGGCAAAGTAAAAAGTGAAGAATGCAGTTGAAGTTCTCTATTGGATCGAATCCAGGTGGCTGACATAGTTAAGACCTTAACACGATATGTTGTCGATACGGGTTCGAGTTTATGAAAAATACGTTTGCCGAAATGTGCTGAACTAAAGTAATAAATGATCAAAAAATGGTTACTCTCGAGTAAACAAGTTTTTTAATTTGTAAATAGTAAACTAAAATGCCTTTAATGTGTACAAATTATATTATATTATGTGTACAAGTTATCGTAGCTGAATTCACCTACAGTTCAAGTGATTCAATAACTCATATCAGATCACGCAATCTAATTAGATTGACGCTAAAAATAAATTTTGTATTATCTATCTTATTCAGGGGGTTATTCTTACATTCCGTATGTTACAGTTACTTTAATACTTCTACAAGCTTAAGACTATTTATAAAATTAAGGTATTTTTTATCCGAACTATTACGTGTACAGTGTCTGTCACTACATTATGACATATACTGTTTGGCCCACGACTTCTTAGGAGATAGCCATACAGCAATATGTTCCTAATGTACATAGCGCAAAGTCGTGTTAGCCACATCATTTATAACTCAAAAATGGTTAAACCGAACTAAATTATCACCTATTGGTTGGATAGATCTACTTTAAGAATAATAGAATAAACATACAAATATTTACAAAAGCGCAGAAAAGTTATGAAAAAATCTATTTATTTAATAACATATTAGTCTTGGACTTTTGCTATCTTCCGTAGTTAGCATTGACTGTTAAATGATATGATGTTCTCCAGGTCAGCTAGTAATAATATGGCGGTAGAATCGGGAAAGAGCACCCCGCCATATGCCCCGCATGGGCCTAGAAAACTCAGGGGGGTTTTAGTTGGTAGGCCGGACCTATCAGACCGAAGAGCCCCACACACGACTGCACCTAGCCAGCGCGGTGTCACGGTGCAAAAGGTGCATTTCCCCTCTTAAAAAAAGGTCAGCTAATAATAAATGGAATCCAAATCATCTTGTGACCGATTTGGTTTCTAGGCTCTTCTGCTAGTGGTCCATCTATGCATTCAACAAACGAATAACTGAAGCTGCGCAACGTGGAATATTCAACAGCAGTTCAAATACGTTCCACTAGTTGCTTGAGTCGACAATAAGGTATAAGTCTTAGTAAACTACTCTGACCTTTTGCAAAATGGTTGGTGTCACTTATTTTTACTATTATCACAAGGGAGGTTGGTGATCTCTCAATTACCTTCACCGCATGGCAAGCTCAGTCGGAGAGATCCTTAAAACCTCTATCTGTTATCTTTCTTTAATATGCATTTTTATTTTATTTAACAAACCGTACACAGTCTTCCTGGGTACGGGTTTTACTAAGAGAATTTCCGTTTAAATCGTGTAGGCAAAGAGGAGTAAGATTTAGTTTTAAGTTGTTTCATCTTATTCTATGGGTATGACTGCGATAAACTTCCTTTGTCAAATCTTTTAAAATCCATGGGACTGCTGTATGGAATTCTAAAAAGTTTTACGTTAACAAAACTTTATTGAAAGATACAGGCAGTGTATGTCAAACGATGGATACGAGAATCGATTAGGTATCACCTAAGCGTATGAGTAAGTAATCTTTAACCTCCAGTTCCTTTACTGGGTAGAAATAAACAAACTAAGGTGTTCACAACATATTTACTTGACATACATTTCTATTATATAAAAGAATATCACGTTATTGCTGTTATTGAACTGACGAAGAAAAAGTTTTGATAAACTTTTGTTAATATTTTGTGATGAATATTTCAGTAGCTTAAGAGTATGTAGTTTCATTACGTTGACACTGGTGTCATACTAATGTCACAAATGTTTTATAATACTAGTGTCAAGGTGGCGAAATTGTATTAGGTATTTATTTATTTTGTAAATAACTAGCGACCCGCCCCGGCTTCGCACGGGTGCAATGCTTATGTAAATATACAAAATGTCCTTGTACACAGCTTTTTTGTCATTAGACAAATTATATTTTGCTACGTGCTTATTTAAGACATCATATTAGAGACCTCTAATTTTATCAATGTTTCTGTACTATATTATGCATGTACATATAAACCTTCCTTAAGAATCACTCTATCTATTAAAAAAAACCGCATCAATATCCGTTGCGTAGTTCTTCCACGGACATGTAAGCTGTGGAATGATCTTCCTGTTGCGGTTCCCCCGCGCTATGACATGTCCCTCTTCAAACGAGGCTTAAAGAGAGTATTCTCATCACGGTAGGCAGCGGCTTAGCTGTGTCCACCCCTGGAATTGCTTAAGTCCATGAGCAGCGGTTAACGCTTCACATCAGCTGTGCCGCTGCTCGTCTGCCACGTACGGCAATAAAAAAAAAGAACTAAGCATACATAGGGACAGACAGACGGGGGATAGCGGCTTTGTTTTATACTATGTAGTGATGTGAAAGTGGGCAATACGTCCTAATTTTTCACGATATGTTTTTCATCACCGTAGGAGAGTTAAATAAGTCATATACATATATATATATACTTATGCCTCTTTCCCATGAGGGTAGGTAAAGATGACAGTTTTCCACTTACTACGACGCAAACATACTTCCATAGCTTCTTTGACTTTCATTAATACTTACATGCACGCACGGTTACGGTTACTGTTGACTTGACTTTCCTTCTGTAGATCACCTTCTGTAGATGTATTTGGTCCAAGTATGTTCGACGTCTTGTTCCTTCACCACAGAGCTGGTGAATCTCTTCGACTTATAAATTTCAATAAGCCTAATCTATATTTTTCCTAAAATGTTATATTGTTTCCATATGATATCATTTAAGGCAAGTTATTGTAAATAAACTTTAATATAGATAGATACATTTTATAAATATTAGTACTAGTTGAGGCTTCATCTCTACTAACCGGAGTTAAACTGCATTTCATGTGAAGTGCATTAATAGAATCCCACTTACTTTTGCAAAATCAACAATTATAACGCTTCCCACAGAAAAACGTAAAGAATGTTGCTAAGGAAATAATCAATTGGTTAATTATAGTGATTATTCTGATTAGAAATACGTTTATGTTGTCTTTTTATTAATAATTACGGTCCTTTATATAAGCTATTGGTGAGAAATCTTTTTATTATTAGTTGTCAGCTGCAGGTACGCCATGAAACGTCTTACTGTAAGTACTTACATATGATTATGAACTTTAAGATTGATGAAGTATTTATTCAAATGTAGAAACAATGATTTAGTGAAATATTAATAAGATAGTTTAGTTGAGGGGATTCCTTTTTTGGTCTTAAAGTTCTCCTTGTTACTTGAGTTTGGAAATATCTACAAGTATTTTTACTTAAATAGATACTTTTTTAATGCATGACATAACATTATTTCTATTTCTTAATTCTTTACCGTAACCTATAATGATACGTACATTAAAGAGGAGTAAAATAAAACCTAAATTATTTTGTGCCAAAAATAGACACTGTAAATTTTGCTTAATTAAGTTTGTTATCATTATACGAATATATCATCAACACGGTATGTCGAAGACGTAGGTTTAAATCCCGGCGACATTATTTTTATAAGTTTACTAATAAAAAAAATATTTTAAATGGATATTACTAAGAATTTTGCTTTTACCATATTAAAGGTTTCGTTATTTTCTTAATTAACAAGAAAGATATCTTTATCAAAACTACATAAATAACAATAGACATTTATCTTACAAATTAAATAATTTTTATAAATTTCGCACAAAATTCGGACTTTGGGAACAACAGCTTTAGACCGTTTGGTATCTAATGTTTGTCCAATATTTGATTACACTTTTGGGGCAGCGGTCGATTGATTGGCTACTATGCAACGGGTCGCAGATTTAATTTTGCGGATGGGACAAATAATTTGTATTACCTACGAAAAATTGTTCCGATCATAGTATATGTGCATTTGAAATTCTATGATTGTGTCTGCATTCACTACACAGGATACCAATCAATTAATCAGTGAGTTAAATTAAATTTAAAGAAACCCACCGCAGCCGTAATCGACTTTTTGACACCTGGTGCACGAAGAGGAGTGACGTCCTGTGATGTTTTCATGTGCCTTATGTTGAAATAACACTTCTATGAACTTTTATACTTTCAGATCATATTAATTATTGCAATTCTACTGCTGTCGACCGTGACAGCAGATGATGGGACGTCATCGAGTGAAGTACCGACATCTGCTGTGGAGGACCCGAAATCTGAATCCTCTGATGATTCCCTGGTCAACAGCACGACCACTACTGAGATACCGGGCGCATAGTTAAATTCAGGCACTATTTTACCTGAAACGATAATTAAACGATTTAAGTAATAAGATAGTTTATCAGTTTTTTCCATAACCCACTTTAGTATGTCAAAATCTTTCAAAGTCCCATATTTCACAATTCAATAAACATCTATGAGTACTTAATTATGATTTTAATGATTACATGCATAGATATGTTTAAAGAAGGGCAGTTATACTTCACACACCCCCCATGGTATGGAGTTCCGAAATATCTAACGATACTGCCCTAAGCCCCTCTACGATTTGCAAACAAGGAAGGGGAGGACTATGTCCAGCTATAGTCTTTCAGCTGAGAATACGCACCTCCTCAGCATCTAGTGGCGTATTATAGGCATGTAACACATATCTTTGTAGCTTTAGGCTTTTCTGAACTGGCTGGAAAATTCGTTTCGTATTTGTCATTGCTTCGAGTTGTCGTGCAAAATGCATTAACCGACCACAAACAATAATGATACTGAGGTCAATAACATCATTTTGCATATTAGTAATACGTATCAGACATTATGTAATATAGGCCTATACTACACAGATTCACATCCAAGAGTTAAAAATGATGAGAATCCAAAGGGTCGATAAAACGTACATGGTTAATATGGTATATGGGAAATTTAACCATTGCTTACTTCAGGGATCTCTCTTTCTGCTATAAATTATCATATTTTGTAATCACAAGGGTTCAGATCTGGGCTAGGCGAGGACTAGTATTCAACTCTTAAGAAGTATTGGTTTGCGATAAGTTCTTCCATGTGGGTCGGCAACTGGAAAGAAAAGTTTGCGTCACCTTTTTAAAAGTATTAATAAGAGATGTGTTATAACACAATTCGAGGTGGTCTTTTGATAAACTTTAAGGTTGTTGAAGGTAATGGTTTTCACATTTTTCATTTTCCACAAATGAACATTTGTTACATCTTGATAGAAAAGCCTCCCCCCAAATTATCATGTACTACGATGACTAACTACCATGTTTTACATTTCCGACCACTTGCGCAGACTCTATATGACTGTAAGGGTACATTATGCCAGTTATAGTGTTCTGTAATCTTTAATATTGTTCAATAGTAAAAAGGATATTCCTATGCATTTTTTCTGCATATTCTCGCTTTAACTAGATATTCATGTAGAGTTACAGAACATCGTTATATTGATGATAAGTACAGAGCCTTAGGTTTTTTATACACAATAGAGTCTTAGCGGGAATGATACGAGGAAATATTTTTTTTAATTTAATCTTCGTTTCTTGTGACTATAAATAATTGTTTCTTAACGGGATTTCAGTTATAAAAGCAGAACTATTTTTTTTTAAATGATGCACCAAAATATATGGGACCATTGCAATTGGTTTAAATTGATTAAAAAAGTTTCTGTACCGTAAATTTTTACGGAATTATTATTTTTTAATTTTTACATATTGTTCAACATGGGCCAACAGCACTTGTAAGCGGTAAGCAAAGCCACTGACAAGTGATATTGGCTCATGAATCATGTTATGCACATGACATGAGAATACACTTTACCTGTTAGCGCTTAATCACATTTCTAAAACAGATAAG